>JANCRA010000033.1:7330306-8025613 GCA_024362935.1 Setophaga petechia | reverse complement strand
AGCAGAAACCCCTCCCAGCCCATGTGCTGTCCCACACCAAAGGCCAACTGCAGTATCACATTTGGGATTATTGGAAACACAACTTTGGGCTGTCCAAAATCCCTCTGGGGCTCCATACCTTGCCTTAGGATCCCGACCCTCTTGGCAGCTGCTACAGGGGAGTTTGAAGCTGATTTTGCCTCAACTGTCCTCAAATCCCAGGCTCAGCAGGGGCTGAGGATCTGGGCATTATTTACACAACTCCTGGCATCTGTGTCCTGCAACTTCCAGGGCTGCAAAACTCTCCCTGCCTTGCCTTTTCCTGCCTGGGAGAAGGTGCCACAGATAATCAACCTCAATTCTGAATTTCTGACCCTTTTCCTCACTGGTAGAGGGTGCCACAAGATAATCTACCTCAGTTTTAGGTTTCCAAACCCCTTTCCTCCCTGAGAGAAGGTGCCACAGATAATCAACCTCAATTCTGAATTTCTGACCCTTTTCCTTCCTGGGAGAAGGTGCCATCAGATAACAAACCTCAGTTTTAGGTTTCCAAACCCTTTTCCTCCCTGGGAGAAGGTGCCACCAGATAATCGACCTCAGTTCTGAGTTTCTGATCCTTTTCCTCACTGGTAGAGGGTGCCACCAGATAATCAACCTCAGTTCTGAGTTTCTGAGCATTTGGGACTCAAAATGAGGTGCTCTCAAGCAGCCTTGTGCCTTCCAACCCTTTCCAGGTACTTCCAGCCATTTTTTCCTCCTGCAAAGGAATTTTCTGTCTGTTCTCTTCTGCCTTCAGCCAAGGACAATCCTGGCAGATGAACTGCACCTGTCTGTGCTCGTTTGTGCAGCTCAAACTGGAAGTGTGATTTCTACTCTTTAATTGCCTACTCTGGAAAAAAATAATCTTTCCAAGCCCTCTGGGTTTCCTCCATGCTGCTACAACACCAACTGCTGTCCTTGTGCTGTTAAAACAGACAAATAAAATAGACAGACTGGGTGGCTGAGGGGGAGTTTGGCTGCACAAGAGCTGTTCTTGTCACGACAGACTCATGGGCAGGTTTGTTTTTAACATCTTGAGTAAAATCCCAAGCCCCAGCTGTGAAAATAACATGTGGGTGTCAACAGGTCAAGGATATACTCACACATGATTAAAAAAGTTAGGTTATCATGATGATTGTCTTTTACATAAAGAAATACAACCAGGAGAAGTTGATTTGAACATTGATATTTGGGTGATTCAGAGTAACTGAAACATTTTAATGATCAAATTTCTCTCTCTAGCATTAATGAACCAGCTGTTCTGATTGACTCCTACTCCAGCTTCACCCCTTTGTTCCCATTCTGAACAAAAAATCCAATTTAGGCATGAGAAACCTTCTGAAGATGCCTCTGGTGCAGGCAGGGCTGGAGGGGGGGTAAATGCCAGCACATGACTCAAACCACACAACTGCCACTGTTTGCTCTGAACCAGGCTCATTCTAAAGTTATCTTTATTTTTTTTTTGTCTCACATCAAGTTTTTGTGTTGTTAAATTTGTTCCCTGGGGTCAGGGAGTCCGTGCTGGTGTTTTCAGGTGTGGTTAATGATTTAAGGTGACTCATATGTCAGGCCTCACTCACTGAGGCCTCACAACAAACCCAGCAGTGACTCAGGAAGGTTTTTTATCGCTGTGCTGAGATGATGTGTGCTCACGGAATTCCAAAAGAAAGGGGAATAACAGATATTTCAGCAGGGTTTTTTTTGGTGCTCCCACTATCTGTGTGTGGCTCTGTGAGGGGATTGATAACCCTTATCAGGGACAGCCCACACGTCCCAGGGAGCTGCAGGTGCTGCAGGGCTGGGTTTACAGAGCACACCGTGGTTAATGTTTTGGCACTGGCATGTGACTGCAGAGGGGACACCTGGGGGACAGCACAGGGGAGCTCTGCACGTGTGGCACTGCTGGGGTGCCTGGGTGCAGGAGGCAGAGCCATTGCAGGTCCCATCTGAGCTCATCCAAACCCCAGGGAAGTGTGGACAGTTTTTTATTGAGACATAGTCCATGGGAAAAGAGAGGTGAGAAAATCCATCTGAGAAAGCAACAGCTGCCTAATTCAAGGACAGGGTTTCCTTGAGCAAGAAGCTGTTCAAGAAAATATGTGATAACAGGAGGTAAAAAAGAAGCCACAAACATCTTGAGAAAGGTGGGACTGACTTTTTATAGCTGACCAATGGTGAGCTCTACTTTTGCAATATGGATGAGCCTTATTATTGTGATTATAAGAGCCTTATTATTGTGATTATAAAAGTGTGTCTGGTAATCAATAAATCTGAGACTTGTCGATCACCAGCAGATGAGCAATGTCTCCCATCTTCCTCGTCAGGGAAGGGAACCCACCCACTTCAGCCAGCTCTGGGAACCACCTTTAATGTGTCAGAGATAACTGAGAGTGCTGTGCAGAATCACAGAGCCAGCAGGGGCATGGACAGGGACATCCATCCACCCCTGCCATGGCAGGGACACCTTGCACTGCCCAGGCTGCTCCAGCCTGGCCTGGGACACCTCCAGGGATCCATCCAGGGATCCATCTCAAGCAGCCTTGTGCCTTCCAACCCTTTCCAGGTACTTCCAGGTACTTCTCAGCTGCTCTGGGAATGCCATCCCAGCCCCTGTCCCTGTCACAGAGAGGAATTCATCCCAGTGTGTGAGCAGGGATCACAGGGGGACGATTCCCTGTGTCACTGTCCCCTGTCCCCTGTGTCACTATCCAGGGGGGAATGCCATCCCAGCCCTTCTCCATCCTCACAGAGAGGAATTCATCCCAATGTGTGAGCAGGGATCCCAGAGGGAACAATTTCCTTGTGTCACTGTCCTCTGTGTCACTGTCCTCTGTGTCACTATCCAGGAGCAGCCACAGCTCTGGGAATGCCATCCCTTCTCACTCTCACAGAGAGGAATTCATCCCAATGTGCTGAGCAGGTATCACAGAGGGAACGATTTCCACATGTCACTATCCAGGGGGGAATGCCACCCCAGCCCTTCTCCATCCTCACAGAGAGGAATTCATCCCAATGTGTGAGCAGAGATCACAGGGGGGACTATTCCCTGTGTCACTGTCCCCTGTGTCACTGCTCTGGGAATTCCATCCCAGCCCCTCTCATTCTCATAGAGAGGAATTCATCCCAAGGTGTGAGCAGGGATCACAGAGGGAACAATTTCCCTGTGTCACTGCTCTGGGAATGCCATCCCAGCCCCTCTCACTCTCATAGAGAGGAATTCATCCCAAGGTGTGAGCAGGGATCACAGAGGGAACAATTTCCCTGTGTCACTGTCCTCTGTGTCACTATCCAGGAGCAGCCACAGCTCTGGGAATGCCATCCCTCTCACTCTCACAGAGAGGAATTCCTTCCCCATGTGTGAGCAGGGATCACAGAGGGAACAATTTCCCTGTGTCACTGTGCACTGTCCTCTGTGTCACTGCTCTGGGAATGCCATCCCAGCCCCTCTCACTCTCACACAGAGCAATTCCTTCCCAAGGTGTGAGCAGGGATCACAGAGGGAACAATTTCCCTGTGTCACTGTCCCCTGTGTCACTGTCCTCTGTGTCACTATCCAGGGGCAGCCACAGCTCTGGGAATACCATCCCTTCTCACTCTCACAGAGAGGAATTCATCCCAATGTGCTGAGCAGGTATCACAGAGGGAATGATTTCCACATGTCACTATCCAGGGAGGAATGCCATCCCAGCTCCTCTCCATCCTCACAGAGAGCAATTCCTTCCCCATGTGCGAGCAGGGATCACAGGGGGAACAATTTCCTTGTGTCACTGTCCCCTGTGTCACTGCTCTGGGAATGCCATCCCAGCCCCTCTCACTCTCACAGAGAGCAATTCATCCCAAGGTGTGAGCAGGGATCACAGAGGGGACGATTTCCCTGTGTCACTGTCCCCTGTCCCCTGTGTCACTATCCAGGGGGCAATGCCATCCCAGCCCCTCACCATCTCACAGAGAGGATTCCATCCCAATGTGTTTCATCCCAATCGTTCCCTCTGTGATCCCAGGGATCATAGAGGGAACAATTTCCCTGTGTCACTGCTCTGGGAATTCCATCCCAGCCCCTCTCACTCTCACAGAGAGGAATTCATCCCAAGGTGTGAGCAGGGATCACAGAGGGAACAATTTCCCTGTGTCCCTGTCCCCTGCTAGAGGCAGACCCAGCACCAACAGAAGCTGAGTTTTTTAAGGTCAAAATTAAAGAAGGAGCTTGAAGTGTTGAGTCAGAGCAGCAATCCCATAGGGAAATTGTGGGTGCATTCCATAAAATGAGACTTCTTCAGCAAGGATTAGTAAGAGCTGAAGCATTCTGGTACATAAATGTCACTTTTTGTAATGCTGCTGACAGATAGGGACTATTCTTTTTCCCCCAGGAAAAAATTGGTTGGGAATTCTCAAAGCATCCTGATTGCATTTGTGTTTCCTGCAAATTCCACGTGCAAACACTTCCGAGGGGCAACCCTGGCACTTCCCTGCCCCGGATCTGAGGAGTTATAAATAACTGCAGGAAGCACTGCACGTCCCTCCAGCCTGGGTAATATTTAATGGGGGTCAGTGTGCAATGAACTCCTCAGGTAACGGAGTCCAGTGGACAATTATTGCCTGACACTTCAGTTTTCTATTTGGATAATTTGACCTTTTAATTGAGCACTTAACCTGAAAGTTTACACAGTTTGAGGCCACTCTCAGAGGAGAAAAAACCCCACTATTATATGGATTCTTGTCCAAATATCCAATTAAAGGAAAACCATGGGAAATGGAGTTTTCCTGTGGCTGCTGGCTGGTGTTGGAGCTCGCAGGAGGAGAGCAGGGGGGTTTGAAGCCCAGGGATTCTCTGGCAGGGCAGAGTGGGTCAGGCAGGGCAGGGCTGGGCTGGGCTGCCCTCGTTGGCCTCTCCCTTATCACAGAGGGATTCCTGCTGCAGCTTTGCTCTGCTGCTGGGGTCAGCTGGCTTTGCTGGGCACACACAGCATGGCTGTAATCTGTGTTTCCCCAAAGCTGGGAGGATTTTGGAAGGGCAATTCATTCACTCAGCAAATCCTTCAGGAGTGGGAGAAGGCTGGAGGAGGCACAGGCAGGACTGGGCTGCTCCTGCTGCTGCAGGGTCCAGCCTGCATCCCTGGGCATCCCAACCTGCTGCTGTTCCCAAGGCTGCTCCAGGTGCTGCCTGAGGGCATTCCTGGGGGCTGGGCCTGCTCCCAAAAATGCCCCAGATTTGGTTTTTCTATTTTTTATATTCTCTTCTGCTTTAGTGAGCAGTGCTGAGCTTCACATTCAGCGTTGCTGAGCTCTGTGCACAGAGCAGGGAGACAAAACAATTCCTGCTCCAGCTGGGCACCAAGGACAAATGATCCAAATCTCAGCCCAGGAGCACAAACCCCGTGGGCTGGAGAGAGAAAAACAAGGAAAAAATGGGACAGCCTGGGCTAAAGCTGGGATGGGACAATGAACTGCAAGATGCAAATGGAGCAGAGCTGATCCCAGGGACAGACCCCGTGCCCGCCCGTGCATTTTGGGGCCATTTGGGTTCATCTTGGTTTCATTTTGGGGCCATTTTGGGTCATCTTGGGTTCATTTTGGGGCCATTTTGGTTCATCTTGGGTGCAGCCCTGGCTGGGCTCTTGTGCTGCCCAAGGTGGATCCATGGAGGAGATGCTTTGAATCAATCCCTGCTTTATTCTTTATCTCCATCCAGCCTCTGCTCTAGCTCAGCCTCTCAAGGCAATTCTGCTGAAAACGGTGTTTAGAAAAGCCACACCATGATAAAATAGATATATTTATATTTCCTTGTGAACTTTCTGCAGCTCTGGTGGATCACCCAGCTGCTAAAATGGTTTATAACTCTACCAAGGAAGTAGCTCAGAGATTCAGAGACCTCACATTCCACTGGTTTTTTTTTTCACCTTTAATAATGTCCAATAAAAGATAAAAGGTGGGAGCTGTTTTCCTGCAGATCAGCAGTTGCTGAAAGCCAGGGCAGTGCTCTTACTCATGGGCAAGCCTGGTAATCCCACAAACTCACTCATCCATCCTCCAAGAGGAATTTATTCCAGCCCAGATCACTCAGTTCATTGCTGGTAAGAAGGAGGAACAACCTTTTGCAATATGTTCCTCCCAGCCAATCCTCCTTTGCTACTGGCTTTTTCCTACCAGGTTGCCCAAGAATATTGAAGAAAATTCAGGGAGACTTTTTCACACCACTGACTACCCAATGTTTTTGCTGGCAGCAACAAACCCGGGCTTGAAAGTTTGTGCAATGTGGGGATGGGATGGGTGGGTGGGGGAATAACTGAAAATGCAAAAGCAAACTCGGGGTTTAGGTTGTGGGATTTAGGGTGATTCTGCTTTGGGTGAGCCAGGGAGGGAGAGTAAAAGAGAAAGAAACTCAACACAGAAGCAGTTCCAGCTGAAAATTCTCAGTGAAATTGTAGAGAAATGGGTTGGGGAGGTAATTTCTCTAAACATGTTCATGGAGAAGGGAAAACAGTGGCTACAAAGATTTTTACATCTCTGAATATTTTCAGTGCAAACAAAGTGGTCTTGACTCAAGCCCTGTTGGACAAAATGTCCACAATTTTCCTTATTGACAGTTCTGGCTGAAAAAACAGCAATTAACACACAGCATTGATGACATCTCTGCTAGAACAAACTCCTCGAGGTAAAGGCTCATGGAGCTTTAATGGTCTCTCTGGAAATGGAAATGGTCATTTCCAGCACAGCCAGCCATTGTTCTACCATTGTAACCTTCACTGCCAAACCAGGAAATATTGTGCTCTGAGCTGCTGGAAATCTTGCTCTGAGTGTGCCTGTGACAAAGAATATTTTACTTGTGAGAGCAGGAAAGAGCAACCAGTCATTCTGTTTTATTATTTGTCTCAATCCTGTCCAGCCTGGAAAATGTAAAAACAAAGAACACTTTATTTCTCAAGTTATCATAAATATGGATTAGTCCTTCCAACCTTACAGGAAAGCTGAGGGTGCTGTGGGATCAAAAAGAGGGGAAATCCACATGAGCTTAGAGAGAAGCTGGCATTTCTCACCAGTAAACACCATGTGGAGTGGGATGATCAAAGCTGCTGCATTAGTTCAAATATTGTCCTTGGAGCAGAGCCACGAGTGCTCTGTTCTGCTGCTGATTTAACCTCTCAAGGAAAGCTCCCATTGCTCATGGGGTGTCTCACCCTGCTCTGCTGCCCCTGCTCTGCTTTTCCTGCTCTTTTCCTGCTCCATCCCGAGGTCCCACAGCTGCAATGTGCTCTCACTCTGACACTGACTCCCTCTTGCTGCATTTTTGGGTCACATCCTGACCCTCGTTATCTTTATAAAGTATCTTAAAATTCCCTGCATCCTTTATTTCTCCTGGCACCATCATATTGCCCTGCTTCTCAGAGTCAGAGCAGTTCCTGGCGTGGTAATATGTGGGAATTCTGGGGAAATAATTGGGAATTCTAAGGAAATAATTGGGAATTCTGGGGAAATAATTGGGAATTCTAGGGAAATAGTTGGGAATTCTAAGGAAATAATTGGGAATTCTGGGGAAATAATTGGGAATTCTAAGGAAATAATTGGGAATTCTAGGGAAATAATTGGGAATTCTAGGGAAATAGTTGGGAATTCTAAGGAAATAATTGGGAATTCTAAGGAAATAATTGGGAATTCTGGGGAAATAATTGGGAATTCTAGGGAAATAGTTGGGAATTCTGGGGAAATAATTGGGAATTCTGGGGAAATAATTGGGAATTCTAGGGAAATAATTGAGAATTCTAAGGAAATAATTGGGAATTCTAGGGAAATAATTGGGAATTCTAAGGAAATAGTTGGGAATTCTAGGGAAATAATTGGGAATTCTAAGGAAATAATTGGGAATTCTAGGGAAATAATTGGGAATTCTGGGGAAATAATTGGGAATTCTAAGGAAATAATTGGGAATTGTGGGGAAATAATTGGGAATTCTAAAGAAATAATTGGGAATTCTGCATCCCAGCTGGGCCTGCATCCCTGTCCTGGGAGCCCAGCCGTGTGCTGCCCTTCCCTCCATCCCTGGAGCCTGCAGGGAGCAATCTGGGGCAGTTTGGCCACAGTTCAGCCCAGAAGGGTTTGGGTGGAAGGAACCTTAGAGCTGATCCCATCCCACCCTGCCATGGCAGGGACACCTTCCCCTGTCCCAGGGGCTCCCAGCCCTGTCCAGGCTGGCCTTGGGCACTGCCAGGGATCCAGGGGCAGCCCCAGCTGTGCCAGGGCCTGCCACCCTCCCAGTATCCCAATATCCATCCCTATATCCCAATATCCATCCCCATATCCCAATATCCATCCCCATATCCCATCCAACCCTCCTCTCTGTCATTTGAAGCCATTCCCTGTGTCCTGTCCCTCCATAGATGTATATAAATATATATAAACATAAATTCTCTATAAATTCTCTCTCCATCTTTCCTGCAGCTCCTCCAGGCCACACTGAGGTCACCCCAAATCCTCTCCAGGCTGAACAATCCCAATTTTCCCCACCTCCCCTCAGAGCTGGGAGTTCCCAGTGTCCCAGTTCTGACACCCAGTTCTGGGGACATTTCCCATGCAGAGGAACCTTTCCCTCCTGCCCCATCCTGGCGGCTCCTGGGATTTATTTTGTGGTGTCTGGTTGAAAATGTCTCTGGCTGAAGGTTTCCCCCTCACCCCTGCCCTGGCTGCTCATTAAACCCCTGCTATTAATAGCAGAGCACAGGGTGGGAGGGCAGGTTCAGCCAGTGCATTCCCCTACCCAGCCTTGCCAAAAATAGACTCACAAAAGTCCAACCCTGATGAAACTTTAACTGTCCTTAGTAAAAAAACCCACATACTATACCAAAGAACTGATCCCTGACACTCACCTCTGAATTCCTCACAAGCTGTGGGATAAATGTGTTAAAACCCCCCTCAACTGTCTATATTTATTATTTTTTATATTCACATTATATTTAAAATATAATTTAAATATTTACATTATATTTACAATACCTCTTTTGGCTGTATTTCCAAATTAATACATATCTTTTCTTTTCCTGCTTTTCAGCTAATAGTGACATGAAGCTTCCTCACAAGCTGTGGAATAAATGTGTTAAAAACCCATCATCTGTCTATATTTATTAATTTTTTATATTTACATTATATTTACAATATATATTTTTATATTTACAATATCTCTTTTGGCTGTATTTCCAAATTAATACCTATCTTTTCATTTCCTTCTTTTCAGCTAATAGTGTCATGAAGCTTCCTCACAAGCTGTGGAATAAATGTGTTAAAAACCCATCATCTGTCTATATTTATTAATTTTTTATATTTACATTATATTTACAATATATTTTTATATTTACATTATATTTACAGTACCTCTTTTGGCTGTATTTCCAAATTAATACATATCTTTTCTTTTCCTGCTTTTCAACCAATAAAGTGAAATGAGGCTTCCTCACAAGCTGTGGAATAAATGTGTTAAAAACCCATCATCTGTCTATATTTATTAATTTTTTATATTTAAATTATATTTACAATATATATTTTTATATTTACAATATCTCTTTTGGCTCTATTTCCAAATTAATACATATCTTTTCTTTTCCTGCTTTTCAGCTAATAAAGTGACAAGAAGCTTCCTCACAAGCTGTGGAATAAATGTGTTAAGAACCCCATCATCTGTCTATATTTATTAATTTTTTATATTTCCATTATATTTTTATATTTACATTATATATACAATATCTCATTTGGCTGTATTTCCAAATTAATACATATATTTTATTTTTCTGCTTTTAAGCTAATAATGTGAAATGAGGCTTCCTCACAAGCTGTGGAATAAATGTGTTAAAAACCCATCATCTGTTTATGTTTATTTATATTTACATTATATTTACTATATAATTTTTTGTATTTACATTATATTTACAATATATTTTTTTATATTTACAATGCCCCTTTTGGCTCTATTTCCAAATTAATACCTATCTTTTCTTTTCCTGCTTTTCAGCTAATAAAGTGACAAGAAACTTCCTCACAAGCTGTGGAATAAATGTGTTAAGAACCCCATAATCTATTTATGTTTATCAATTTTTTATATTTACATTATATTTTTATATTTACATTATATATACAATATGTCATTTGGCTGTATTTCCAAATGAATACATATCTTTTCTTTTCCTACTTTTCAGCAGGTGAAATGAGGCTCCAGGATGTTTCAATGTGTGTTATGAACTGGTGATGGACATGAGCACAGGCTGCTGGAAGGGGCTTTTTTAATATTTATATAGCAGGTTTCCCCCAGGACTAACACTGCCTAATTAGTCTGGCTCTCAAGCCAGGTAAGCAAAGCTCTATCCCTGGATTAACAACTGAAAATAAATCAGTTTTCTCTGTCTGTACAACAAGAGCAGCAAGGATGGCTGCATATCTCTGAAAAATGGCTGCATATCTCTGAAAAATGGCTGCATATCTCTGAAAATTTCAGTGCTCTCCACGCACCAAAAGGGTTCAGCTTTTGGCAGAAGTGAATTTTCCAGCTCAGAGCAGGATTGTCCAAGGTTTTCACACCATTTAGAGCTGCTGGCTTGGGCCTGCTGCTGCTGAGCCTGGAGGTGTTTGGGAGGAGCTGCTTTCTAAAAATCAAAACATGCCATGGGACTGAGGTGGCTTCATGAAATGCCCTTTCAAAATGAAAATGAAGAGTTGTTGACATAATGATGTTGAGAACTACGGGTTGGGAGCTTGACTGGAAGAAAAATTTTTGTCCTGGAGGAAATTGTTGTAACAGCCCTGCTAATCTTAAAAACAACTCCAAGTTCTCCAGAAGATTCTTTCCCATGAGATTTGCATCCAGCTGTTGTCTTTTCTCTCTCCAAAACTTTTGCTAAAAAAACACCTTTGCTTCAATCAGGTTTTCAAAAACAGAAGGATTTTAAATTTCAGGATTGTCTAGAAAAGTAGCAAAAATAGCAAACCCATTGTCCTTCAGCACAGCCAGCGTGGGGCTCGTGGCTCCACAGCACAGCCCTGGCACTGTGTGACCCCCACAATGTTATTTCCACATCTCACTTTGCCCAGGGGCTCTGATTTCCCCAGAAATTCCAGGGTTTTCCCCTGGATGCCATTCTATAAATAGCACTCTTCTCTGTTTCCATGCCACAAATCCTTTTTGACAAAAAATAAATGTTTCCCAGCCTGGCACTGCTCTGGGTGCCAAACACAGCCCCAGAGAGGCTCGGGGGCAGCAGCAGCTTCCCCGGGGGATGACGAGGTAGATGGGAGACCTGCTCACCCTCTGATGATCGACAAGTCTCAGATTTATTGATTAACAGAAACACTTTTATAATCACAGTAATAAGGCTCATACATATTGCAAAACTAGAGCTCACTATTGGTCAGCTATAAAAAGTCAGTCCCACCTTTCTCAGGATGCTTGTGGCTTCTTTTTTACCTCCTATTATCACATAATTTATTAAACAACTTCTTGCTCAAAGAAACCATGTCCTTGAATTAGGCAGCTGTTGCTTTCTCAGATGTACTTTCTCACATTTCTTTTCCCATGGACTGTGTCTCAGTAAAAAACTGTCCACAGGGGGATGTTGGGGATGCAGCCATCCCTCAGTGCTCTGCTGGTGAGGGCACCTGCCAGGGCAAGGCTGGCTCAGAGCACAGATCAAACACTTGGCACCAGCCCCGTCCCTCCCTGCCCTGCTCCCCTGCAGGCAGCACAATGTGCTATTTTTAAACCTTTCTCCCATTCATCTGGCTGCTCACACAAATAAAACTTCCCCCAGTGCAGTGGCTGTTGCCTCACAGCTGGCTCTGGTTTATAGGCAATGAGTTTCCCTTTCAATTCTGCCTTTGGGGTTATGAATCAACGGCTCCTGCTTGGAGCTCCTGTCCTGCCTGCAACGTGTCTTGGGGCACACCTTCCCTTGTTGTCCTTGCCAGCCTTCCCTCAGAGCCTGGCCCCATGCTGGGAAGTTGTTTTGCCACTGTTCAGCAACAAAAATCCCTTTTGCAATCAGTTCTTTTCTCCTTCCAGCCAGAAGGGAAGTTCCTGAGAAGTTCTCATGTATCCAAAGTGAAATTTTAGCATTTAGAACAAAAATCCTAAAGTCCTGCTGGTTTTGGGTGGCTTAATTTCACTTTAATATTTAAGAACCTGAGGGATTGCATCCCAAAATAAATGATTCAGCACCTGAAGTTCTCTTAAGAGAGACCTTTGGGATCTTCCTGGTTCCTTTGGCTACACATGGGGTTGGTCTTGCCCTTCCCAGCCCCAAGGTCTCATCCCCAGACACAAATTGGTGCCACATTGCTGCTGTTGACTGCAGCAGTTCTGCAGCCAGGAGGTAAGTCAGAGCAGCCCTGTGACCCTGCTAAAACCGAGCCTGCACAAAAAGGTTTTTGTCAGGGTCAAAGTCCCAGGATCCCTGTCACGAAAGGGGGTGAAGGACAAGGGCACATAATCAGTCTGTGAACCACAAAGTTCCTTTTGTGGAGGAGAACCTTCCCTGGGGAGGTGCAATCTCCACAGGGCTTTTATTGCAGGTGAGCAAACCACACCTGAAAAATTCCCCCAGCTCCCCTGTCCTGGGGGTGGGTGTGAGCAGCTCCCAGCAGGGACCAGTTCTCTCCATTTCAGGAGAATTTCACTCCAGTGACCCCATTAACTGCTGCCTCTGGTGGTTAAATGAAATCATCATCTAAAAATAGATTTATAAATAGATCAATAAATAAAACATCCTTACCATTATGGGCTTGAATTCTTCTTGTAACTCTATGGCTCTTTCTGGCCCCAAAAATCCTTTTCAGTCTGCACACAAATAGGTATTTAACAGACAGGTGGGATGCACCACTCATTCTGGAACTAATAAACCTGATAAAATGATATTTCACTGCCCTGCAAATGTTTCCCTCAGCCTGCACTTCTTATCACCCCTTCCAGGAGCACTTTGGGGTGTTCTTTGAAATATTGAATTTTTGTAGGAAAACCAAATGCCTGATCTCTTATGGAGCCAGCTTCCCTGGGTATGTCTTGAATCACAGAATCACAGATTAATTTAGATTGGAAAAGATCTCCAAGGGTCCAACCTCTGCCCAATCTCCACCTTGTCACCTAAAGCAGAGCGCAGTGGAAGCTCCCAGGGAGAATGTCCAGGATGTCCTACTTGAGAACTTTATATCATTCCCTGAATATAAAATATCTCCTGGTCTTTCTCTGTGTTTATTTTATTTTAGTGGACTGTGCTTTGAAGCTTTCCACTTGCATTGAAATCATGAATGTTACAAAGAGCATTAAAGCTTTTCTTTCCTGTTGTTCTTTCAGGCACAGCCAGAGGGAAGGCAGGATTCTTCCAGAGCACCAAAAGCTGAGCAGGGCAGGTGGGGATGACCCCAGTTATCCTGTTTTTCTGCCCAGAATCTTGCTCCCAAGCTCCTCCTTGTCCTCCTTCTGCTCCCATGGACAATGACCAAGGTTGGGGCCCAGCTGGGTTTTCTCCTGTGCTCCATGGTGCAGACATCCAGCCCTGCAGTGTGAGGAGGGGGTCTGGTGTCTGCACTGAGCTGGGGTATCCCTGCCAAGCCACCCAGGCAGGGCTGGCCTTTGCCCATGGCTGAGCTGGCTCCTGGCTGACCCCTGAGCAGATATCTGGGACCTTTGTCCTGGAGAAAAATGGGACAGAGCCTGGCTGGGGCACTGCCCTCGCTGCAGGGCCGCCCGTGGCTCCCGCTGGTGGAACTGAGATAACAGGAGGGGATTTCTGAGGCAGCCTGGGAGGCTGGAGAAGGGAACCCACTCTGCCTGAGGCTTCTCAAACATTTCCTTCCATTGTTTCCATTAAATCTGGAGGGCCTTTTCCCTTCTTCACCTTGAGCCAGCCCCGTGCTGCAGGAATTCCACCTGCAAGCACACCTGGAGCATTCCCTGCTCCTCTATCTCCTGTTTTCCTGTGGAGCACAGTTCACCACAGCATGAATCAGATGAAACTCTGATTTCCATTCCTGAGCTGATAGTGGAGGGTAAAGTGCCACGGACGTGCAGATTCCAATTTGGGGTAATTTTTGTACTCCTGGCTCCCCTTTATTGCCCTGCTGGGTGCAGTGCCTTCTCTTCCTTCCCTTCTCCCTTCCCACTGCCTGGAGTTCACCCAACCCTTGGAAAATCAGAGGCAAACAGTTTGAACTTGTTGAGAGGAACATGCCCAAGGAAGCAGAGGATCATTTTCCCTGATTGTTAAATGCATTCCATTCCACACTTGTTTTGACATTGTCCCTCAGAGAAAAATATTTTGTTTTATGGAGAGGCCTCACTGTTGCTTTTCCTGTCAGGGATTATTGCTCCATAAGTGTTCTGCTCCATCCAAACCCTACAATGCAAAGTTCTTTAAAATTCCTTCTGGACCCAAATCCTACAGCTGAGGTTTGACTTGTTAGGTTGTTCCAAAGCCTCAAAGATCACAGAATTGAGATAAAAACCGTGGGCAGGAGTTGAAATTCAATGCAGTCTGTCCTCTGACATTCCCATAGCAAAG
The DNA here is from genome assembly GCA_024362935.1 of Setophaga petechia. Taxonomy (NCBI): domain Eukaryota; kingdom Metazoa; phylum Chordata; class Aves; order Passeriformes; family Parulidae; genus Setophaga; species Setophaga petechia. The sequence continues at coordinate 8,011,067 of JANCRA010000033.1, read as the reverse complement.
AGCATGGGAATATAGGAGATAAAATCCATACAGGGATTGTGTGTAGCATTAATGAAGTTCTAGACAGGAAAGAAAAACTCTGATTTTCTCTCTCTTCGACTCTGATACTCAAAAATACCCAAGAATAAATAGAAGTGAATAAACATAATGCTTAATTTCCTAATATAATATTCACACTGTTCTCCAAGCCTTGCCTGAAAGGAGACATTAAAACAAATTTGGATGCAGCCACCCACACCTTGAGCTATCAGTGCTCAGGTTCTCAGGGGAATTCACTCATTCACACAAGGGATCAATGAGCTGCTGGTATTGAGATTGCTTCAATCCCAATAAACCTCTTGTTTCAATTATCTGAAGCCAAAACCAGCTTTTTCTGCTAAAGCTACAACTCTCCCATGAATTTTCAAGAGATGTGCCACAAAGGACTGAAAATTGTCCAACTTTCTCCTTTTCTAAGAGGTGATAATGCATTAAAAACCCACCCACCCACGGGCAGTGCCATTGAATTCAAAATGAAGATTCATATCTTTAAAATGAGGCATGGGATGAATTTCCTGAACATTTGTCCTGAAATGAACTTCAGGGGGGAGCAACTCACTGAATTAATTTTTTAGATTTTGGGTTATTTTGCACCCTGAATTGAAGCAGTGGCAGAGATGTGAATTCTGCCTCTGGTTGTTGAGCACAAAGGTCCTTCTCAGGCTGGAGGGGGCAAACCTGAGCAAAACTGACAAAACTGATGGGAGCAGGGAAAGGTCCCCAAATCCCTCTGCAGGGCCTGGCCCAGAGCTGTGGCACATCAGCTTGGCAGGAACAGAGCACAGACCAGAAACTCCAGGCTGCCAGTCTGAAGACTGGCATTCTTATCCATAAAAAAGAATGGATTGGTGGCTCCAGCTTTGCCTTTCCAACTCCAACACGCCCAAAGCCTGAACAGAATTCATTTCCAAAGCCTGAGCAGAATTCATTTCCAAAGCCTGAACAGAATTCATTTCCAAAGCCTGAACAGAATTCATTTCCTTTTGGACAGGTAAACCTCACTCCCTTCCCTGTAGGGACATGGAATGTGGAGGTGAATTAATCCCATTAAAGTTGTGATCCTGCTGCCTTCCTCTGAGGAGGAAATGATCCCAGGGAGGTGGTGTTGAAATGGAAATTCTGAATGAGGGCTTCGTTCCAAAGCAGCAAAAGACTGCTCTGATTTATCCTGCTGGGCTAAAGTGTTCCCAGATATGGATATATATTTACATTTACATTTATATTTATATTTATATTTATAGGTATATTTATAGGTATATTGATATTGATATTGATATTGATATTTATATTTATATTTATATTGATATTTACTAATCCCAGGGCATCTGCTGGGGTCCTGCTCCGGAAACAGAGGGAGAGGAAAGCTCTGAAGTGGAATCCTGGCTTGGTCACTCATTGTCTGTGCAGTTTGATAATTACCTATTTCCTAAGTCAATGGTTCTGGACATTTACTCGGAGGTGGGAGATTAATGAAGTTCTCTGCAAACTTCAGGAACCTGAAAAAGCTCCAAAGACTCCGGAACTGCCTTTTCCAGGTCAGTGGTGGCTGGTGACCCAGCAGAGAGCCCAGATCTGTACCTGGGCTGGAGCAGAGCCCACCCGAACCTCCCTGACAGCAACAGCCCTGGATCTCCCGGTCCACTGCACTGAAACAGCAAAAACCCCGAGCAGGTCGGTAAATAGGTAAATATCCACCTGGGACTGCCTGCCCAGGGGCAATCAGGGTTTCGAAACAGCCGCTAACGAGGCTGTCAAGGTCAGTTCAACGAGATAACAGCACTTCTCTCTGAGGGTTAAACCATCAGAACGTTTGTGAGCGCCGAGAGATGCCTGGAATCGAGAGATCAGCACTTCTCTCTGAGGGTTAAACCATCACAATGTCTGTGAGCACTGAGAGATGCCTGGAATCGAAATATCAGCGCTTCTCTCTGAGGGTGAAATCATCAGAACGTTTGTGAGCACTGAGAGATGCCTGGAATCGAGAGATCAGCGCTTCTCTCTGAGGGTTAAACCATCACAATGTCTGTGAGCACTGAGAGATGCCTGGAATCGAGAGATCAGCACTTCTCTCTGAGGGTTAAACCATCACAATGTCTGTGAGCACTGAGAGATGCCTGGAATCGAAATATCAGCGCTTCTCTCTGAGGGTGAAATCATCAGAACGTTTGTGAGCACTGAGAGATGCCTGGAATCGAGAGATCAGCGCTTCTCTCTGAGGGTTAAACCATCAGAACGTTTGTGAGCACTGAGAGATGCCTGGAATCCAACAAACTGTTTCTCTTAGCACTTCTTCCATACTGGCACAACTCCATTGGCTCTAATATTAATGTGTTGGTGGTAATATTAATTTATGATGCTGTAAAGAGAGGCTTTTTGGGGTTTTTGCCCTGGGATTTTGGGTAGATCCCCACATGCACCTGCACCTCAGCACAAACTCTCTGGGAATTGTTTCCCATCCTCTTTGCTCCCAGTGTCACCCTCACCCTGCCAGGAATGCTGCTGAGGGATGGCATTTTAAAAATATACATAATTTCTATTTGTTCTGCAAAAATTCCAGCTATTTTCACCTTTCCTCAGAATTTTCCATGGATTTTATCTTGTCCCAGTCCCCTCCCTGGGATCTCCATGCCAGGCAGAAACGTGTTCAGACTGTGCCAAGGGGGCAGAAGCCTCTTCTGCAAAGCTGCAAAGATTTTAAAATAAATAATGAAAGAGTCATTCTAGAGAAAAAATAGAACTCTTTATTTTCTTACAAAACAGCCTAGAAATATTCAGATAATGCACAAATTTTTTATACATTGTTATGGGGGTACATTTACATGTCTGAGCATAACAGAGGAGAACAAACAAATTAAAAACAAGAGACAGACCAACATGTAGTAAGAACTTGCAGCATTTCAACGTGTAAAAAAATAAATTCAGGGCTGTATATAGAAATAAAGCTGTACTTGAAACTGTGAAAGTGTAAAACCAGCGACCATAACAGCCAGAATCCAGTATTGCATGGAGGGCAGTGACAATTTGAACCTTTAGGTATTGCAGTCCCCACGAGAAATAGACCCCCTGGAAATGCTGAGGGTCCTCATTTCCTAATTGGAATTGTCCTTGGAAGCACAATTTTCTGTTCTTCCTCTCATGTCCCTGTCCTGTCAGGACCATCATCAATCTGCAGAGGCAGAACCCAGAGGATTCCAGTGGTTCCATTTCCATTCATGCAATGAAAGACCACGAAGCTTTTCCAATAAAGGTGGGATGAAATGGGTAGTGCAGGAGCTGGAGGGATGGAAATCCATGGGAAGAGCAGAGGGTGTGTCAGGGACCAGCTTGCAACTGCTCAAAGCAAAGCAGTAAATCCTGCCAGGTGCATTTGTCCCTGTTTCCCTCCAACCCAGGATGCCAAGGAAATGCATTTCTTTCACTGTCCCAATTTCCCAGCCCTGTTTTAGCCTTTTCCCGACTCCCAGCTCCCTTCTCTGGCAATTTGAGAAGCACTGGGGCATTTCCTCTCCCACTCCGAGCTCCCAGGGCCACTCCAGCCCCAACTGGTCCCAAACTGGAGGCAGCTCTCCCCAGACTGGGCAGTTCAGCACCCCCAGGGCTCCTGGTCCTGCACTAAACCCCTGGATTTCCACAGCTCCATGACAGCACTTGGCATTTCCCTCTCCTTTTAAGCACATTTTTCCCAATAAAACATTTTGGGAGCTTTTCCTGGTGCTGTTCCTGGCTCAGCAGTGGTTCAAGGGATGTGGTGCAGTTCTTCCCTGGAGCTTTGGCTCCCACATCTCACATCTCTCTCAAGAGCAGGCAGCAGCAGGCCTGTCCTTTATTTCTTGCCACCTGTATTGAGCAAAAAAAGAATATTTATAGTGGTTATGTCAAAGCAAACAGCACTGAACAGACTTCAGTTAAAGGAGTGAATATTCAGATTATACTGGGAGGTATTTTTTTCCTGGGATGTTGGCTGGCAAAAAAATATCTTCCCCAGCATTGAAATGTCCTGGATTTCTAACTGGAGGATTTCATTCTGGATCAGAGACTTGTTTTCTCAATTTAGGTTGTTGCACAAGTAAGTTATTTTGTTAGCTTGTTTGTATAAACTTGTGAGAAAGAAAATCCTACATTCAAAATATTAAATTGCAACACTGCACAACTATTTACAAATAGACTTTTCTCTGTCTTGCCTCAAATGAAGCTTTGTTATCTAAATTTTGCAGTGAGCAATTCCTTCACTAAGGCATCTTCTATTTAATCTGCAAATTGATGCCCAAGATCAAATTGTTTTTTCCAGGAAATATCTTTGGGACTGCAGTGAAGTTCTAACAAGCCCTGGCTGTTATTTTCTGCAGCAGTGGGTATATGTTGATTTCCCCCTTTTTGAGCTGCATCAGGCACAGAAAATGTGGATATAAAATTGACTCCAGAGCCATGAGCTGTGTGAAACACAGGACATTTCCTGATAAAACACTGAACTGGGACAGCATTCATTTGTTAAAATAAAGGCCCAGGATGGCTCTGGCCCTGTGAGAGTGAAGAGCAGACAGACATCAGCTGTTTACCCAAACGTTGGCACAGAAATCCCAGCTCAGGTGCCAGCAGAGCCTGCAGTGTGCAGGAACACAGGTGTGGTTTTGTGCACAAGCAGGAACACAGGTGTGTGTTTTGGTGCAGAAGTAGGAGCACAGGTTTGTGGTTGTGTGCACAAGCAGAGCAGATGTGTGTGTTTGTGCCCAAGCAGAGCACAGGTGTGTGTGTGTGTGTGCCCAAGCAGAGCACAGGTGTGTGTTTTATGCCCAAGCAGCACCCAGATGTGTGTGTGTGTGTGTGCCCAAGCAGAGCACAGGTGTGTGTGTGTGCCCAAGCAGAGCACAGGTGTGTGTGTGCCCAAGCAGCACCCAGGTGTGTGTGTGTGCCCAAGCAGAGCACAGGTGTGTGTCTGTGCCCAAGCAGCACCCAGGTGTGTGTTTGTGTGCCCAAGCAGCACCCAGGTGTGTGTGTGTGCCCAAGCAGAGCACAGGTGTGTGTCTGTGCCCAAGCAGCACCCAGGTGTGTGTTTGTGCCCAAGCAGCACCCCGGTGTGTGTTTGTGTGCCCAAGCAGCACCCAGGCGTGTGTTTGTGTGCACAAGCAGAGCACAGGTGTGTGTTTGTGTGCCCAAGCATCACCCAGGTGTGTGTCTGTGCCCGAGCAGCACCAGGTGTGTGTCTGTCCAGACCTGCTCGTGGCTGGAGGGCGATGGGCAGGGCCCTGCCCGGGATGAGGATCCCCGAGTGCAGCGTCTCCAGCGGCTCCCGGTCCGTGGCCAGCACGCGGTACCTGCGGATCAGCTGTGGGCACACAGCACAGCTGTCAGTGCAGCCCCAGCCTGGGGTAACCTGCTCTGGCTGCACCATTCACCAGGCTGAGCAGCTGCCTCATTCAGCTGTACTGTATTAAACTCTACTGCTGTACTGTATCACACCAAAGAAAAACCCGTGACCATTTCAGTCACAACACAGCTTTGACCCAACTGGCCAAACAATCCAACCATCACCAGGGTCCAGAAATCACAGTGATTAAGAAATCACTCTCAAACTGTTGAGAGTTTTTTGCAGGTTGAGGAGTTTTGGCAGGACAAGGGCCATATTCAGCCGATGCACAATCCAGCCTGCTTGTACTAATGGATAATGGGCACGTCCACAAACAATGGAAAATGGACATATTCAGAAATGGGGTTGGTATATCCTTGAAAGAGATACAAGAAGAAGGGTCATCAGGACTCAGCAGGTTTGTCAGTGAGCTCGGGAGAGTAAGAAAAAAGAGAAGTCATGGATGGGCCAGACAGCCACAGCAAGACATGAAAAATTAGGTGATCCAATCAGCATTCTAATTTAGACATGTGAACAGCTAGGATTAACCAATCATGTATTAGCTAGAGACCCAGGGACAGTAGAGATTTATTATAAATACAGCCTTTTTAAGGATAATAAATTTGGCTTCACTGGATCATATTGGTTATGGTGTGATGTCCCTGGACCTCCACACCCCACAATAAACAAACAATCTCCATAACACATTCCACATGTGCCAAACAACAGGAACAGCAAATACTCCATAACACATTCCACATGTGCCAAAAACCAGGAGCACAAATAGAGACAAGAATTGCTTTCTCTTCTTGTCTGAGCTCTCTCACTGCCTTCCCCAGGAAAATTCCCTGGGAAGGCTGTGCCTGCTGTGCCCACAATGAGCGTGCTGGGCTGTGCCTGTGCTCAGCTGAGGACAAACCCCCCAGGTTCCCTTTGTGGGGCGCTTACCCAGCAGAGGGCCAGGTGCAGCTGCAGCTCGGCCAGGCGGCGCCCCACGCACATCCTCCTGCCGACGCCGAAGGGGACGTGGGAGAAGGGATGGATGGAGCCCCTGTGCAGCCAGCGCTCGGGCCTGAACTCTGCCCAGCCCCTGAAATAGTCCTCACTGCAGCCCAGGGCGTGGCTGTTGATCATCAGCACCGTCTGCAGCGAGGCAGGACAGGGACAGGTCACAAAGCCACCCCCAGCTCCCGAGGGAAGCGGCTCCAGTGTGGAGAATGTCATACACACACATCACAGCATTGGCTTTGGCAAATAGTAAAGTGGATTCTATATGTGTGAGGCTAAAGTGACTTTGTTATAAAGATATAATTTTTATTTCTGTTGTTAATTAAGCTTGGACATAGTATGAAATAGCTGAAATAAGTATGCTTGTGTTAAATACCTAATTAAATAAGATAACATCCAATGAACATATGAAGAAGACCCTGCTACAGAACAACTATCAACTCTCACATCTGAAAACAGTGTAGACCAAAGTCCAAAAATTAAAAGTAATAAAATAAAAGGCTAAAATCCACAACCAAAGAATATGCATGCTCTAAAAAACCAAAACCTGAAAAAATAGGCTAAAACCCGTAACCAAAGAATACTCATGCTCTAAAAGAGTAAAACCAAACAAGAGCCATACCAAACAGTTCTTAAAATATGCAAACTAGCTTAAAGAAAAAGTTTACTATGCATGATTGTTTATGAATATGTAACAAACTAATGTAATAGAAATAGTAGATAAAAATATTTTCCAAAATAACAAGTGTACTCTTAGCTAAGTACCAAGATACATCCAACCATAACAACCTTTGCTCTGTAGTCCTTGTCTCCTATTGTCCTTTAAAAAACTTTTAAAATTTTCACAAGAAAGTGAATGTGTTTTTCACAGCACAGCAGCTTCCTCAGGAGAGGACAAGGAATTCCCAAAAAATCAATTGGAACGTAGAAAAGGTTGTGGTTTCCTCAGAGAATAATGAGAAAATTCGAAAAAAAAGTTGGTATAGCACATCAAAATTGTTTCAGGCAAATATTTCTAAGTCCAGCTGCAGTGCAGGCAGGTGTGGGTTTGTGTTTATGGGAATCCTTGGGGTGAATCCCTCATGCCTTGTCCTGGGGCTGGTACTTTGGCAAAGCCAGTTAGAAACTGAAATATGAGCAACCTCTGTGGTTTAAAGGGCAATTAATAAATTAAAAACAATCCCAATAAACGGAATTAATTGCCTTACCCCTTTGGGCAGCATGTAATTGCCCAGAACCATTTCTGTGTCGATGGTGCGGGTGGTGAAAGGCACTGATGGGGTCAATCTGCAGGGAAAGAGAAGAATTGGTTAAATTTCTATCAAATTCCCTTTTTTATCTCTCATATTTCCCTCAAGCAGCAAGATGAACAAAATTCCAAGTGCTGGAAAATTCCTTCTCCCTTGTACAAAGAAGCTGGTGAAGCACTTGGGGATTGTTTTGAAGGATTTGGGGATTTTACCTCATGGATTCTTTCAGACAGGCTTTCAGGTAGGGCATGTTCCTCAGGCTCTCTGCACTCGGGCTCTGCTGAGCACCCAAAACTCTCTGGATTTCCTGGAAAAGCTTCTGCTGGACGTGTGGATTGCGGGAGAGGTTGTACAGAGCCCACAGCAGGCTGTTGGCTGTCTGGAACAGAGCAAAAAGAAAGGTGAAGTTCTCCTTTTACAGGCACAGAAAGAAGAATTTGCCCAAAATTCAAAGCAACATTTCTGGCTGGGCACAGCTTTATGGAATTTTGACAGCCTGAGGGGTTATGAGCAGTCCCAGCTGTCCTGCAGAATTAAAAGTTTGGGAGTTTCAGGTCAAAATGCAGGGATTTCAGTTCAAAATCCATCTGCACTTGGGCCACTGAGGCCACTTCAGGATGAAGTCACTTCCAGGTGTGCTGCTGCTCAGGGTGTGGAAGGAAGGGGGGAATGGGATGATTTGCACCCTTGGAAAATCAGCTTTACCATCTCCAGCCTGTGATGTGCAGCTAAGGAGGGAACTGGGGGGAATTTGAACCCTTGGAAAATAAATTCTACCATCTCCACCCCAACAATCTGCAGCTAAGGAAGGAACTGGGGAGAATTTGAACCCTTGAAAGATCAGGTTCACCATCTCCACCTTGATGATCTGCAGCTAAGGAGGGAATTTAAACCCTTGGAAAATCCCAGCAATCTGCAGCTAAGGAAGGAACTGGGGGGAATTTGAACCCTTAAAAAATCAGCTTTACCATCTCCTCCTTGATGATCTGCAGCTAAGGAGGGAACTGGGGGAATTTAAAGCCTAAGGAGGGAACTGAGGGAATTTACTGGGGGGTGATTTAAACCCTAAGGAGGGATTTGGGGGAATTTGAACCCTGAGGAGGGAACTGGGAGGATTTAAACCCTGGGCACATCCCAGTTACTGTCTCCATGCTGGGGACCTGCAGGTAAGGAGAGAATTGGGGTAATTTGAGCCCTAAGGAGGGAATTGGGGAGATTTGAACCCTTGGAAAATCAGCTTTACCATGTCCATGCTGGGGACCTGCAGGTAAGGAGGAAACTGGGGGAATTTGAACCTGGGGGTAATTAAACCCTGGGCACATCCCAGTTACCATCTCCATTATGGGAATCTGCAGCTAAGGAGGGAATTGGGGGAATTTGAACCCCAGGGAGGGAACTGGGGGAGTTTGAACCCCAAGAAGGGAACTGGGGGTAATTAAACCCTGGTCACATCCCAGTTACCGTCTCCATGCTGAGAATCTGCAGCTAAGGAGAGAATTGGGGAAATTTGAATTGCAGGGAGATCTAAACCCTGGGCACATCCCAGTTACCACCTCCATGTTGGGGATCTGCAGCTAAGGAGGGAATTGGGTTAATTTGAACCCCAGGGAGCGAATTGGAGCCCTAAGGAGGATTCTGGGAGGATCTAAACCCTGGGCACATCCCAGTTACCATCTCCATGATGGGGATCTGCAGCTAAGGAGGGAATTGGGGTCATTTGAAGCCCAGGGAGGGAATTGGAGCCCTAAGGAGGGAATTGGGGTCATTTGAAGCCCAGGGAGGGAATTGGAGCCCTAAGGAGGGAATTGGGGTCATTTGAAGCCCAGGGAGGGAATTGGAGCCCGAAGGAGAGAATTGGGGTAATTTGAAGCCCAGGGAGGGAATTTGAACCCAAAGGAGGGAACTGGGAGGATCTAAACCCTGGGCACATCCCAGTTACCATCTCCATGATGGGGATCTGCAGCTACGGAGGGAATTGGGGTCATTTGAAGCCCAGGGAGGGAATTGGAACCCTAAGGAGGGAATTGGGAGGATTCAAACCCTGGGCACATTGTGGTTACCATCTTCATGATGGGGATCTGCAGCTACGGAGGGAATTGGGGTAATTTGAAGCCCAGGGAGGGAATTTGAACCCTAAGGAGGGAACTGGGAGGATTCAAACCCTGGGCACATCGCAGTTACTGTCTCCATGCTGGGGATCTACAGCTAAGGAGAGAATTGGGGGAATTTGAATTGCAGGGAGATCTAAACCCTGGGCACATCCCAGGTACCATCTCCATGCTGGGGATCTGCAGCTAAGAAGAGAATTGGGGGAATTTGAATTGCAGGGAGATCTAAACCCTGAGCCCGTCGCCGTTACCGTCTCGACGCCGGCGATCTGCAGCTCTGCGATGGCAGCGTACAGCTCCTTCCTGGACAGCTGTCCCCCCGAGTAGATGTCACACAGAAAATCCCCCTGAGGGTCAGCAGAGTGCCTCTGCAGCCTGCTGTCGATGGAGTGCTTGGCTGGGAGGGCAGAATGAGGGAAAAATCACTGCCAGTGCCATAGAAACACACCAAACCCACCCAAGGGCCAAGCTGTGCTCTGTTTGCAAGCAGTGGGTAAATAATGAGGGTATTTAGAGGGAATAAAGAATGGTGGGGTCACTTTGCAAACAAATTCAGTCCCAAAAATGGCTTTTCAGCAGAGGAGGAGTGTGGACAGTTTTTTATTGAGACATAGCTGATGGAAAATAGATGTGAGAAAATCCATCTGAGAAAGCAACAGCTGCCTAATTCAAGGACACGGTTTCTTTGAGCAAGAAGCTGTTCAAGAAAATCTGTGATAACAGGAGGTAAAAAAAAAGAAGCCACAAACATCCTGAGAAAGGTGGGACTGACTTTTTATAGCTGACCAATAGTGAGCTCTACTTTTGCAATATGTATGAGCCTTATTACTGTGATTATAAAAGTGTGCCTGTTAATCAATAAATCTGAGACTTGTCGATCATCAGAGGGTGAGCAAGGTCTCCCGTCTGCCTCGTCAGAGGAGCTCTGAGGAGTTCAGCTCCCTTCAATTAGGGGAGGAAATCAGGGAAATATTCAGCAAACAGAAACACGAGGGTGTAAAATTTATTACCTGGGGTTTTCAAAGGGGATCAAGGTGTTAGAAAATCAAAGGGATTTAGCACCCAGTACCCCCGAGGGGAAATGTAAACCTTGGATTTACCAGGGGAAGGCACAAAGAGATGCCAAATTTTGACATGCTGGGGTTTTTATTTAAATAAAAAGAAACAGGTTTTGCTCAGGAGTATCCCAGCTGTTAAAAACAGTTCCTGTGAGGAATTATTCACATTAAGTGAAGGTGTCAAACTGGTTTTTCTGAGCAAAACTGGTTTAAAGTGTCTTTCCTAAAGCCCATAAACCAAGAAGCAATAAAATGAGTGTGCAGCTGACAGGATAAAAAGCCTTGGGACTCAAATACCCAAGGGAAATAATCTCAGTGTTACAACCTTCCAAAAGCTTTCTCAGCCTTTAGTTATGCCTCTCACTGTTTAAATCAATGAAATTTTAAAAAATTAAAAATAAAAGCTTAACTTCATATCTGGAGTTTGAGCAATTTTTAAACTTGGAAGGCCAAATTACTTTAAATTGTCAAAAAGCCAAACTGCACCTTATTATTTAAATTTTTTCTGGGTTTAGGATTTACAACTATGTTACAGGTTGTTCAGAAAAGCTATAATTTTTTATTTTTAGCAAACAGGTTTTTGCTGCATGCACAATTCTTGTTTGTCAAGAAAATGAGTCTTTGAGGGAAGTCCCTTTTCATTTATACCCTTGCCTTTATAGAGATGATACATTTTGAATTTCCTTTTAGGACAGATTAAAGTGGTGCCATGACTTTGCTGGCTCCCAGAATCCTGGGATTTCCCTGGGAATTGGATATTGCCCCACAGCCTGGGTGTTAGTCACCAAAACCTGCTCCCACATGGGAATAATCCCTGTTTAGGTACAGTAAATGTGCTTTAATCCGTGCTGAGGGTGGGGATTAACAGCAGCAAGCATGAAAAAATCAATCCCAGCAAGGAGAGGACAGAGATAAAGAGAAAGGAGATAAATTGGGGTTAAATAATGACCTGTTTTAAATATATCATCCCATGCCTTGGTGTGAGCTTGCCAGACCTTGGTGTTGAGCCCCTTGTGCAGCTCCACAGGGGTCACCATCATCATCCCAAACGTGGCCATCATCTGTGGGGGAAATCTCTCTTTAATCTCTTTCCACCCCTCTCCCTGCAGCCCCTGACCAGCACCAGGCTGGGAAGCAGAGGGAGATTTTCAGGAAGGCAAAATTCTGCTGGATTTTCCATCCTGGACTGAGAGGATGGCTCTGAGTCTACTGAGGGGGAAGAACCAGGGGCAGCCAGGAGCCCCCTTGATTTTAGGCACTGCTGGGAGTGGGACAGGGCATTGTTGGCAGTGCCCCCCTGTCCCTTGACAGCAGATGGGCTGAAATGCCAGGCAGGGCTGGCTGCCCGTGTGTGAGGAGTGAGCTGAGGCAGTTTGCACCCCAAACCCCCAGCAAGGCACAGCCCCAGCCTGCAGGGTCCCACAGGGGAGCAGAGTCACCAGCCAAGCTGACAATGCTCCTCCAGGGCTGCCCTGATGGCCACTCAGCATTTCCCTGGCACACTGAGGGTGCAGACAGGTAATAAAATATTATTTATTAAAATATTATTTATAAGATATGAAAATATCTTAAAAAACATGGATTAGCTTGGCTACCTCAGCTAACAGCAGCTTGCAAGTTTCTATGTGAAAACAGCTTGAGAGAGTTCATTAACACAAGAATTAACTATTCCTGGGGAGAAAAACAAGTGCAGCTGTGATGACCAGGGATCTGTCTCATGAGAATCAGTGAAAAAAATATAGAAACAATTCAAGATTAGGGGGATTTGATGGACAAATAAAATATCTTTTACTAAGTAATAGGGTAATTGGCAAGAAAGCTATTAACCAATTTTAGGTGCACATGAGGTCTGTGTAAAAATGTGAATAAAAAGGGGCTTTTCCTGCATATAGAAACTGAGTCCTGTCTGCTTTATTACAACAGACTGAGGCATTGCATAAAGGAGGCAGCAGTTCAGGATTAGCTGGGCACCTGTTGGGCACAGAAGCCTGAGCTGCTCTTTCCAGCAGTCTCCTTTAAATTGCTGCCTCTCATTAACAGCAGGGATGAAAAACCCCCACAGCCCCAGCAGAGACCCCTCCATACCGTTTTTACAGCCTTGATGAAGTTCAGACTTTCTTCTTCTACGTCCTGCTGCAGGAGGCCAAACCTCTTTCCATACAGCACCAGACAGATACCTGTGGTTAGGCAATGTTATAATTAAATTCATAAACAAAAGGCCGTGTGGGATGCATCATTTATCACCCAGGAATGGCTTGGGTGAGCTTCTGAAGGTGTTCCTTGGTGCAGACCTGGCAGAGCAGCACTGGTGAAACATCTCCTGCTTGTTTGCCCTGGCCCCAGGGAGGGTTTCCAGCTTGGGGCCCATTTCTGCACAGTGAGAAGTGACACTGATCCCCCCCCAGCAGCAGAACTGCAATTTTGGTCACTTTACTGAAGAAAATTTTCACTCATATTTGGTGACTTTACTGAAGAAAAGTGAGTGGCAGGAGAACAGGGCTTGAGGAGGCATCTCCCACAGCATTCCCCACTCCTTCCCACAGCAGGCACTGAGCAGAGCATCCCACTCTGCACCTTTTCCATTTGTCTTTTTTCCCATTTCTTTTCAAAGTGTCTCTTCTAATTTCTGCCTTTCCAAAAGCAGCCATCACCACTGACAGTGGGAAAAAATCCAAGTGCAGCCATCACCACTGACAGTGGGAAAAAATCCACTTTGAGGAGCCCAGCCCAGAGCAGGCAGCCAAGGGCAGCTGGGCTGGCAGGGCTGGATCAGTCACTGCTCCCAACCATCCCCATCCCTTTTTTTGGGAGTCCCTGAGCCACTTTGTGCCCTGTGTCATCCCTGGCACATTCCTCAGGGAGCTCTGAGAGGTTCCTGAGGATGTGGCTCTGCCTTGGTAACTCATTCCAGCCCTCCTCAATCCCAGTGTAAACACTGGAAATGGGATTTTCCAGTCTTTGCCTACAGCCAGCGCTCTGTTATTGGAATATTTCATTGATCCTGCTGATAGTTAACAAATATCAGATGGACAAAAAGGGCTCTGTGTTATCTGATCCCACTCTAGATAAACGAACCATAATCCCCTCAAATTTTGATTTATAAATCATTGGAATGTTTGGATTTTTGTAAGCCATGCAGGTAGCTAGGCAGAAAATTATATTTGTGCTGATAAATTTTGCACTGACAGTCCCTGGCTGTTCTGCAGCTCTCTTTCCATGATATTATAGCTGAGAGTTTGGAAATAACCAGCCAACACATTCATCCCTGATCATATTTTAACTGCAATGCCCTGGCAGGTGCACCACACTCAGGCAAAACCCAACTCACTTTCAAAAGACCACTTGTTGAATTCTGAATAGATATCTTCCATCTGGCCATTGTGGTCACAAATTTCATCTATTCTGTACATAAAGTCCTCCAGGACCTAAATGGTGGAGAGAAGAGAGAGAAAAGAAGGGAATAAAATGACATCAATGAATAAAAATCCGGTGTAATTCAGCATTTCAACTGTCTTTTGAGCAGATAACAATCTTGCATGGGAGGAATCCTTTTGTTCCCCGTTCTTTGAACAAGATTCAACTTCCCCCTGTGTGAACAAGTGTTAGGATTTGACGAGCTGCGGTGCTTCCACGAACTGTGCTGCCCTCGCGGGGATGCAATCCCTCACCAGCTGGGGTTTCACAACTCAGGATTAAGGTGTTTGTCACAGATGCTCCTCAGCCTCCCCAGGAGCACAGAGGTTAAGGACAGAGGTGTTCCCTCAGGGGAGGAGCAGAAGAATGAAGGGGTAAAAATTACTGCATGCAGGAAAAGCAGGGAAAAGCTGTTTGCAGGAGCCGGGATCCTTATGGAATAATCCTGTTTTTCTGCGGAGACACTCTCAGCTCCAGGATTCTGCGTGGTCTCAGACCCTGGCAGTGAGTTTGTACTCGTTGTTCCCTGAATGTTCTGGGTCTGAGCTCGTGGTTTATCACTGTGGAGTAAACAAAGCTGTCCAGATAAACCGGACCTGCTTCAGCTCCCCAGGCTTGCAGGGCAGCAGAGAGAGCAGGGATTTCTCAGAGCTCGGTACCTCATTGATCGCCGTGTCCAGTTTCATAACCTCCCGGGGCTTCATCAGTTTCTTCTGAAAGGCACTTCTGACCCTCTGCCAGTCCTTTCCCTCCCTGCACCAAAACAAAAACAGCGAGTTGGAGAGCGGAAAGCTCCAAGAAGAATGTAAACAGAAAAAAATCCCCAAACCCGCACTGCTGATGCTCCACCGCACCCACGGCACAACCGGGGGATCCTCGGGGTGGGGACGAGCCCCGGCCACGCTCGGGGAGCAGCCCGGGACCCCCGGGACCCCCGGTCCGCGCTCCGAGCATCCCCCGGGCACAGGGATCCCCGCAGCCCCGCCGGGATGCTGCGGGCAGCACTCACAGGATGAGCAGCCCGTAGGCTTCGTCGCGATAGTCGCGATATGCTTTCCAGGGCTTGATCTCGAGGCGCTGGGGGCAGGCGCTCTCGCGGCGGTACAGAGCCTCCAGCAGGCAGGGCGCCGCGATGTGCACCGAGTCGAAGGCGCCCAGCTTCATGCGGAAAATCTTCCCGAAGCGCCGGTGGTACTGAGCCTGGGAGAGCCAGAAACCCGCCCTGAGCGCGGGGCGCTCCCGGCGCGGCATCCCCATCCCCATCCCCATCCCCATCACCATCCCCATCCCATCCCCATCACCATCACCCTCCCATCATCATCCCATCCCCATCACCATCCTCATCCTCATCCTCATCTTCCTCCATCCCCGCCGCCTCACCAGGGTCTCGTGCTGCCTCTTGAGCCCCCCTTTCCAGAGCACGTCGGGCAGGCTGCCCATCAGCGGCCAGCTGGGCGGCCCGGGCAGCGTCTCCGCCGGCCGCAGCGCGCTCAGCGAGGACGCGGCGCGGCCGCAGGTGCGGGCACGGAGCCGCCGGCGGGCCAGGAGGAGGAGGAGGATGCTGCAGCCGCCCATGGTCTCGGTGCCGGCCCCCGGGCCGCATAGGTGCATTTATAGCAGCCCGAGGTGCTGGACTTTCATCCGCGCCAATGGGAGCCATGGGTGGGGTGAGGTGGGGCGGCTGCCCCGGCCCTGCCCGCGGAGCCCGCGGGGCAGGCGGGTCATGAAAGGGTTCAGGGAGGCAGGGAAGGCACCGCGCCAGCGCCTCCGCCCGCTGGGAGCGCGGGGTCGGCCCCGCCGGGATCCGGGGATGCGCGGGTCGGACCCGCTGGAAGTGCGGGGATGCGCGGATGGGACCCCTTGGGAGCGCGGGGATGCGCGGGTCGGACTGACTTGGAGAGCGGGGATGCGCCGATGGGACACCCCGGGAGCGCGGGAATGCGCGGGTCGGACCCTCTGGGATCCGGGGATGCGCGGATCGGACCCGCTGGGATCGGGGATGCGCGGATCGAACCCGCTGGGATCGGGGATGCGCGGGTCGGACCCGCTGGGATCGGGGATGCGCGGGTCGGACCCTCTGGGGTCCGGGGATGCGCGGGTCGAACCCGCTGGGATCGGGGATGCGCGGGTCGTTCCCAGGGACGCAGCGCTGGCAGGAGCGCAGGCAGCGGCTCCGCTCCTTGCCCGGCGTTCGTGCGAGCGGTCTCGTAGCGCTCTCTCTCTACTTTTTTTCCTCTTTTTTTTCTTTTTTTTTTAATTTGTGTTTTTTGTCCGAGCACCCGCGTGAGCGCGGTGGGCTGTGCTGTTCATCCTGCAGAGCGCAGAGTAGCTCAGTTTTCCCGCAGCATTTGCACTTTAAAAAGACGGAATAAGAAAGTGCAGGGAGCTGAGGAACGAGAAGTTGTGGGGTGTGAACTGCCCTCACCCTCTCTGGTTGAGTAACCAGGAAAGGTCATGTGGGCATCACCGGGGAAGGCAAAATTCCCTTCACTGTGAGGGTTGTTAGCCATTAAATCCTGACCAAAAAAAAAAGAGTGAATCCCAGTCTTTTAATCAGAAACTGCAGAGAAAAGCTCAAAATGTTTGAGGCTGAGAGGGGCAAGAACAGGTAAAGGAGGGACTAGGGAAAGGAGGGAAGGGAAGGGAAGGGAAGGGAAGGGAAGGGAAGGGAAGGGAAGGGAAGGGAAGGGAAGGGAAGGGAAGGGAAGGGAAGGGAAGGGAAGGGAAGGGAAGGGAAGGGAAGGGAAGGGAAGGGAAGGGAAGGGAAGGGAAGGGAGAAGAGAGAAGAGAAGGAGAAGAGAAGGAGAAGAGAAAGAGAAGAGTTGGATCCTGCTGCAAAATGGAGCTACCTGAAATCCAGAGGATTTCCAGGAAAGACAGCTTGGCTGCAATGGGGATTTGATTTTCTTGCACCCCACGCTACCTTTCCCTTCTTTCCCAATGCCTTTTGTGACTCAGCTCTAATCCCCTTCATGTGAAGGTTTGGCAGAAGCAGAGTGTACAGACACCCTGGGTGTGTTGGACAGAGCATGATCAGAAGATGGGTTTGACACATAAATAAACACGTCTCAAAGTCAAATTAATAACAATGCAAAGACCAAGGCAGCAGTGATCAGCAGAGAGAAAATGTACAAAAGAAAAGGAAATACACTGCAGAATTTGTCTGGGAGTTCTGTACATCCTTCCCTGGTGATTTTCTGCAATGGGATCATCCTCTGTGGGCCACAGGGTCAGAGCACTTCCCAGGGAGGCTTTAAAGTTAAAGTTGGTTCAAATGTTTGTAATTTTCTTTTGGGGGGGACACCACAATCACATTCTGTGATTTGTTTGCTTTGCAGCCGTGCTCCTGAAACACATCTCCCTGTCCTTGTAGGCAGCTCGGGCTCCATTCATGATGAGTTCTGAGAAACCAGACAAGAAGAGACAATTTGTGCACTCTGCCTATTTAAGGAATGAGAATGAACTCATTTGAAGGGTCACAGCTTCGTGCCTGTGAAACGATGTCTTTGAGGAGTCTGGAACAGGCAAGTCAAGACTAAACTGGGCACAGGTCAATTTTTCCGTGTTCTTCACAGCTACGGGGAGGAAACCACCCTGTTAATGTGAAATCCTCTCTCTCTGAAGCTGTTTTGGAATGACAGAATGGAAAGGGTTGTGTTTCACTCCCGTGGCTCATGTGTAAGTCCCTGGCAGGGAAGGTGGTGTGCTGGGAGCTGGGACAGAAAATCGTTCCTCAGTTCCTGCTCAAGTGCAAGTCCAGGGGTGTTTGCAGCCTCCCCTTCTCACCTCATTTTTAAGATATCTCAAACCCAAGCTTTAATTTTCAGTTGTAACTTTAGAACATATCAAGGGTTATATTGATGCCTCAGGTTTTAGCTTTTGTATTTTTCAGATTCTGTTCTGAGCTTCACATTAGGGGATGGTGAGCTCTGTGCACAGAGCAGGGACACAAAACAATTCCTGCTCCAGCTGGGCACCAAGGACAAATGATCCAAATCTCAGCCCAGGAGCACAAACAGCGTGGGCTGGAGAGAGAAAAACAAGCAGGGTGGGACTGGATGGGCTAAAGCTGGGATGGGACAATGAACTGCAAGATGGAGCAGAACTGATCCCAGGGACAGACCCCGTGCCCGGCCGTGCATTTTGGGGCCAATTTGGGTTCATCCTGGGTTCATTTTCTGACCATCTTGGGTTCATTTTGGGGCCATTTTGGTTCATCTTGGGTTCATTTTGTGACCATCTTGGGTTCCTTTTGTGACCATTTTGGTTCATCTTGGGTTCATTTTGGGACCATTTTGGTTCATCTTGGGTGCAGCCCTGGCTGGGCTCTGGTGCTGCCCAAGGTGGATCCATTGTGGAGATGCTTTGAATAAATCCCTGTTTTATTCTTTATCTTCATCCAGCCTCTGCTCTAGCTCAGCCTCTCAAGGCATCAGTTCCAAGAGAAAAGCTGGACCAGTTCAGTGCTCTTGAGCTGAATTTTGGGTGTGTCCCTCCACTGAGGCACCTGAACTGTGAAGGTGTCACCCCCATCCCACAGGTGTCCATCCACAAGACTTCCCAATATTTTCCAGCAAATGACAGCTGGGAGTCAGAAATGAAAACCCCTTTTCACTTTTCCACTAGGGCAAGGAGGACTTTTGGGTCAAAGTCCAGGAAATAGCAGAAGATCAAAACCAAAAAGTTGATTTTTTCTGTGCTTCTCTTTTGCTCCTGATTTGATTTCTGCTCTCTTGGATGTCAGGAGAGAATATTCCTTGAAAAACCATGTGCCAGTGGGATGCTTCTGTGGGAGATCTGCTGAGCAGGTACACACGGCTGGCTCAGATTTTTTCACCACTAAATATTTAATTAGTCCAAGTTTTAGAGGTGCTTTCTGAGCTGAGTCAATTTCTGGTCATATTTTTTGGGAAACAATTGTAACATATTTGAATAAAAGGTTGGAAATCCCATCAAACTCAGAGCTCCTGCCCAGGATTTAAGGGGCTGAGGTGTTCTTGGGAAGCTCATTAAAAACAACTCCTGAACTCCCAGATCAAAACATTGGAGCTCATGGAAAGGGACCTGAGTGATTTTCATGCAGTTCACTTCAAACACATCAAATATCACCAAAATAACTCCTCAGTGGGAACAGCTTTATGCTGGGAGTGGATTTTCACTCTTAATGCCTGTAACTCCAGGAGCTTTGCTCTGTGACATATTACACAATTCCGGCCTCCTGGCCTCTGCTCTTTCTCCTGGTTGGGAAAAGCTTTTTGCTAAATTTGCCTTAAATTTTTTTGTGAAATCTCTGAGTTTTCCAAATTAATACAAAGTGCTGAAGTGCCACAGGAGGAGATTAACAGGGAGAGTGTCACAGGAAGGTATTTCACAACGTGGGGAAGGCAAATGGATTGCAACTTGCAAGCTCTGGTTGTTATTGCAGGGTTTGTTTGTGTTTGATTATACGCTTTTAATTCCCTGATAATTCTTTTAATTCTCTTGCCAGCAAATGATCTTTGAGTTTTGTAAATATTGATGGGAAATCACAGTAATTCCCATTCTCCAGAAGAGAAACAGAAATGGCTTTGAAAACTGAGATCTCCAAGTCATCCACGTTCGCAGTTAAATGAAAGCAAAAGGAACCTTTGTTCTATTTTCACTCAAATACTGGTTTTTAACACCAGACTCCTCTTATCTCACCTTCTGGATGATTAGATGACAGTAGCAGTGGATGAAAACTCAAAGAGAGAAGAGTTGGGAATCCAAAGGTCTGTGGGGCTTCAGGGAAAAGGGAGAAGAGTTTGGGAATCCAAAGGTTTGTGGAGCTCCAGGGAAAAGGGAGAAGAGTTTGGGAATCTCCAAAGGTCTGTGGAGTTCCAGGGGAAAGGGAGAAGAGTTTGGGGACTTCAGAGGTCTGTGGGGCTTCAGGGAAAGGAGAGAAGAGTTGGGAATCCAAAGGTCTGTGGGGCTGCAGGGAAAGGAGAGAAGAGTTTGGGAATCCAAAGGTCTGTGGGGCTTCAGGGAAAAGGGAGAAGAGCTTGGGAATCCAAAGGTCTGTGGAGCTCCAGGGAGAGGGGAGAAGAGTTTGGGAATCCAAAGGTCTGTGGAGATTCAGGGAAAAGGGAGAAGAATTTGGGAATCCAAAGGTCTGTGGAGCTCCAGGGAGAGGGGAGAAGAGTTTGGGAATCCAAAGGTCTGTGGGGCTTCAGGGAAAAGGGAGAAGAATTTGGGAATCCAAAGGTCTATGGAGTTCCAGGGAGAGGGAAGAAGAGTTTGGGAATGCAAAGGTCTGTGGGGATCCAGGGAAAAGGGAGAAGAGTTTGGGAATCCAAAGGTCTGTGGGGCTCCAGGGAAAAGGGAGAAGAGTTTGGGAATCTCCAGAGGTCTGTGGGGCTTCAGGGAAAAGGGAGAAGAGTTTGGGAATCCAAAGGGCTGTGGAGTTCCAGGGAAAAGGGAGATGAGTTTGAGGACCTCCAAAGGTCTGTGGGGCTTCAGGGAAAGGGGAGAAGAGTTTGGGAATCCAAAGGTCTGTGGGGATCCAGGGAAAAGGGAGAAGGGTTTGGGAATCCAAAGGTCTCCCTGAGGCAGAAAATCATGGCAATGCTCTTCCCCCCTGAGCTGGGCTGCCGAAGGCTCCAGCAAGGAAGGAGAAGATTGCAAAGAGCCCCCGAGGAGCCGTGAGCTGAGGGCAGGGCGGGGAAGGGATCCCGGCGAGGGGAAGCCGAGCAGCAGCCCAGGGAGCAGAGCAAGAAGGAGCAAGTCCTTTATGCAAGCGGGACAGGAGAGAGGGCGCCGGGTTCAGCGGGTTCCTCTCGCCCCGCGCTGGCTCCCTGCACTCCCGAGCTGTTTTCACTTTTATTTACATAACAGAGCTCTGCACTGAGTTACTCTTGGCAGGGCTCACCCCACAGAGCTTGCCCGAGCATGTGGGGAAAAAAAAGGATTGCTTTTCAAAGCCTTGGAGTCATCGAATTCTTGTGAAATCCACTCCTTTTCTCTTGAGGGAAATTGCCCTGGCTCTGGGACTGCGCAGTTAATGCAGCCAGGGAAATAACCCGGCTCAGGCTGTGCCCTTTCCTAGCAGGATCCTGCGGGAAGAGCAGGAGGATGGCCAGGGGGATGAGAGTTTGTTTTCTGAGGAAAAGAGAGGTTTAGAGCTGGGATTATGTTTTTTATAGAAGTTAATAATAATGTGGTTCTCTGGGGAGAAATTTGGTGATGAACTTCTTCCCTCAGTTGGAAACAAGGCACTGCGATGATGATGATGCACCAAAATAAAATGTAACATCAGCCTGAGGCCACCCAAAATATCTTTTATTATTCTGTCTTTCCTACTGCTTTGGAACAGGAGTTTGGAAATGAGCAGTTATTTGAAACAGAAAGAAAAACTCCCAAAAAAATTTTATTTCAGGCAATATTATAGAAATAAGTATTCCATCCCATCCCTTTATCCCATTCCATCCCGTTATTACATCCTGTTATCCGATCCCATCCTGTTATCACATCCCATCATCCCACTCCATGGTTTCCATCCCATCCCATTATCCCATCCCAATATCCAATCCTGTGGATTTCATCCCATCCCATGGATCCTATCCCAATATCCCATCCCATCGTCCCATCCCATTATCCCATCCCAATATCCCATTATCCCACCCCATCTCAATATTTTATCCCAATATCCCATTATCCCAATACCCCAATATCTAGGCCAATATCCCATTATCCCAATATCCCATCCCAATATCCCGATATCCCATTATCCCATCCCGATATCCCAATAAATACCCCGATATCCCGATATCCCATTATCCCATCCCGATATCCCAATAAATACCCCAATATCCAGATATCCCATTATCCCATCCCGATATCCCAATATCCCATCCCAATATCCCGATATCCCATTATCCCATCCCGATATCCCAATAAATATCCCGATATCCCGATATCCCATTATCCCATCCCGGTATCTCAATAAATACCCCGATATCCCCATATCCCATTATCTCATCCCGATATCCCAATAAATATCCCGATATCCCGATATCCCATTATCCCATCCCGATATCCCAATAAATATCCCGATATCCCGATATCCCATTATCCCATCCCGATATCCCAATAAATATCCCGATATCCCAATAAATATCCCGATATCCCGATATCCCATTATCCCATTCCCGTCTCATGGCGCCCCCTGGCGGACCAGCGCCCCGAAGCAGCCTCCCGCCCCTCCCACCGGGCCGTACCAAGCGCCGCGGGGGCGCCTTCACATTCACTCCGTGCCTTGAGGCCGCTCTGGGCATCCCGCCGCGCTGCGAATAGAGATAATCCCCGATTTTCATAGAATCTCGGCCGCTTCCTGGAGTTTTTTCTCGTTTTTCTTCTTTTCCCCGTGCCCATGCCCCTCTTCTGCGCGGAGGGCGGATGGTTCAGCCCCCCATGGATGCTTCAGCGCCAACATGGCCGCCACCATGAAGAAGGCGGTGAGCGGGCCCGGGGCTATTCGGTCCTTTTGAGCCGGGTTTGGTCCCTTCCCGGCGGGGTTCAATCCCTCCCGAGGAGCTTTCAGCTCCTCCGCTGCTCCCGCTGTGTCCCGGAGCCCTCCGGAGCCCAAGAGGCGGCCGGGTCAAGCCCTGCCCGGAACGGCGCGGCCGCCGCTCGGGAGCTGAGGGCGCTGGGATCGGGCTGTGGGATTGGCTGTGGGGTCGGGGTATGGGATCGGCCGTGGGATCGGGCGCTGGGATTGGGCTGTGGGATCGGGCGCTGGGATCGCGATCTGGGATGGGGCTGTGGGATCGGGCCCTGGCACAGCGCTTGTCCCCCGGGGTCGGTGGCCTTGCGGAGCCACTGCTGGTGCGGCTCGTTGTAAATAACAAGGGCAGGGTCAGGGTGGGTGTGAGGAGAAATTTATTCTCTGAGAGGGTGGTTAGTTATGGAGTCCTCATCATCGTGACTTGGGTTGGAAAGGAGCTTAAAATTCGTCTCGTTGCATCACTCCACCCCTGCCATGGCAGGGACGCCTTTCGCTGTCCCAGGCCTTGGGCACTGCCAGGGATCCAGGGGCACTCACAGCTGCTCTGGGCACCTCTCACCACCCTCACAGGGAGCAATTCCTAATTCCCAATATCCCATCCAGCCCTCCTCTCTGTCACTTTGAAGCCATTCTGCTCTGCATGTCACTAACTGTTCCTGTTCATGGTGTCTCTGCAGAGAAAACTCAGAGCACAGTGTCCAGTTCAGCCATCAGTGTCAAAGAAACCTTTCCTTTAGGATGCCGTGTTTAATTGGATATGCCCAGCTAAACATGGGTGTTTCTGGTATCCTTGAAGAGGCACTTTGAGCAGCCAGGTGCATAAGCAGAATGTGGTGGCTGTCAGATTGTTTTCCATCACTTTGTAGGAGTGTCCTTGCAGGGAGATTCAAGTTAATGCAAGAACTGAAATCATCCTTTTGATCTCTCCTCCTCGCAGGCTGCAGAAGATGTCAATGTCACCTTTGAAGATCAACAGAAAATCAACAAGTTTGCAAGAAACACCAGCAGGATCACAGAGCTGAAAGAAGAAATAGAAGTGAAAAAGGTATATTTGCTTCAGATCTCATGAACTTTTCATTGGGTTTTCATCTGGAGCATAGGAAATTAGCAGCAGTGAGTTACTGTGAGTTTAAGTTATGCTTGGGTTCTGATAGGAGGTTTCTGATACTTTGGAAATAGAGAATGGTAAAATATCAGATTAATTAATAAATTTCACTAATATCAGATATTAGTGACATTTAAATCTGCTGTATTGCCCTTGCCTGCTCATATATAATTAATATTCACATATTAATTATTCTGTTAATGACAAATAACGAGTGTCTGCTGGATTGAGTTGCTGAATTCCAGCTCTGAAAGTGATCTCTTGGATGTCCTGGTGGTGGGTGGGATTTGTTCCCAAACTCCAGCCTCTCTGGGCTCCTCACCCAGCTGTGGCAGTGTCCACTGAAAGGCTTTTCCCAGGGATCCTCTTTCTGTGTCCTGGCAAACAGAAGCAGCTGCAGAACCTGGAGGATGCCTGTGATGACATCATGCTGCTGGATGATGCTGACTCCCAGCTGATCCCCTACCAGATTGGGGATGTCTTCATCAGCCACTCCCTGGAGGAGACTCAGGAGATGCTGGAGGAGGCCAAGGTTTGTGTGACTGCTGGGCTGTGCTGGGCCCTGGGGTGGGATCTGTGCATCCTCTGGAGCTTTCACAGGCTGAAATCCATGCTGGATTTAGGATTTGGTCACTCCTGCAATAAATCCTGCAGCGAGACCTGGGATGAGTTGGACAAGAGGCAGCTCTTTGTTGGTTCTGTGTGCTGACAAACCTGGCTCAGTGTGTTGTACACAACTGATTTTTGTTTATTTTTCCTTTTCAGAGGAGTTTACAGGAGGAAATTGAAGCACTGGAATCCCGAGTGGAGTCCATCCAGAGCGTGTTGTCTGACCTCAAAGTTCAGCTCTATGCAAAGTTTGGAAACAACATAAATCTGGAGGCTGAGGACAGTTAAAGCTTTTCTAAACACAACACCCAACCTTCCCTTAGGTTATTAAATGTTTTGATAACATTGCTGCAATTATATTTGAGTACAGAAAATCCATCCCTTTCTTTTTGTTGGTTTGGTTTTTTTAAACTTCCTGTAAAGTTCTGTATATTTAATAAGAACTTTCTTATTTTGGTTATTGCAGTTATTTATTTATTCAGGAAAACATGACTTCACATTGCTGGTAAAGCCTCAAGATTGGAATATCTGCATTGTTTATTAAGGCAATAAAGCCAGGCATGTATTGGACTTTCTGGGTTTTGTTTTGACTCATGAAAAGGTTTAAAACAAATGGAAGGAGTGAATTTGGGAGTGGCTGTTGGATAAAAGCTGTGTGATACAGGGGACATGATGAGGGAGTGAAGTGATCCTGTTCAGGTGTTCTAAGAGCCCTCTTGGAGCTCCTAAATTCATCCTCTGTGTCTCACCCTCAGCTCAGGTGTCAGGAATTTGCCACAGGACAAACAAGGGCTCTTCAAAGCTCACTGTGGTAGTGAGGAAAAGCTTTTAGAGCCCCCATATTCACTCATTTACTGCTTTGTATTTGGGAATCCAAAAACTGCTGCAAGTCACAATTCTGAGTCTTAATTTCTAATTTTCCTGAACAGTTCCTAAATCCATATTTATGCAGCAAATTGATGTCACAATTGTTCTTAGGTTTTGTTGCAGTGCCAGCATCAATCCCTAATCTGTGCCCCCATCACTAGGAGGAGCTGAATGTAATTTTTAAATGTCTTAATTGGCTTAATTTGTCTTTATATCCAAAGAAAACACAAAAGGGGTGGGTGGTGGTGTTTGCAGGGAAGAGATGAGAATCTTGACTCCATGTTTCAGAAGGCTGATTTGTTATATATATTCTATTAAAAGAAAATTATACATTAAAATGATACTAGAAGAATGGAAGAAAGGATTTCATCAGAAGGCTGGCAAGGAATAGAAAGGAATGATAATAAAATCTTGTGACTGACCAGAGAGTCTGAGACAGCTGGGCTGTCTCAATTATTGACCACTAATTAAAAACAACCACACAGACCAATCCCAGACCCACCTGTTGCATCCCACAGCAGCAGATAATCAATGTCCACATTTCCTTTCTGAGGCCTCTCAGCTTCTCAGGAGGAAAATCCTGTCAGAAGGATTTTCATGAAACATGTCCGTGGCAGGGGTGGGTGTTTCTTCCAGGTGGAGCTGCTGGAGTCTGAGCACCCAGCAGATGGCATCCCAGGCCTGGCAGAGCCCATGCCAGGCTGGCAGTGCCACTGCTGCTGGGAGTGCAGGAGCTTTCATTGGATGGTGCCAGTTCCAGGGTCACTGCTGTGCTGGGCATTTCACAGCTCTGCAGGGATTTCAAATCATTGCCACGTGGCCACAGCCTGGATGTGGCTTTGTTGTGGGGGAAAACAAGGGTTTGGAATGGTTTGGGTTGGAAGGAACCTAAAGATGATTTTATGGTGTTTTATTTCCAACCCTCCTGCCATGGCAGGGTGTGGGGAGCTTGCTGCTCTTTGATCCTGAAATTGGGATTGGCCATACACACAGTGCTGCTGTGCAGGGAAGATTGCTCAGTGCCACAGGTCTGAATTTCCCCTGATTTTCCTCAGTGCCACAGGTCTGAATTTCCCCTGATTTTCCTCAGTGCCACAGGTCTGAATTTCCCCTGATTTTCCTCAGTGCCACAGGTCTGAATTTCCCCTGATTTTCCTCAGTGCCACAGGTCTGAATTTCCCCTGATTTTCCTCAGTGCCACAGGTCTGAATTTCCCCTGGTTTTCCTCAGTGCCACAGGTCTGAATTTCCCCTGATTTTCCTCAGTGCCACAGGTCTGAATTTCCCCTGATTTTCCTCAGTGCCACAGGTCTGAATTTCCCCTGATTTTCTCTCCCTTTATGGGTGTGATACATTTTTCCTGTTGCCTTAGTCCTTGCTACAGAAACCAGAGGGCTTTTTTGCACCTGGGATGTCCAATTTCCTCGTGTGCTCTGGCTAATTGTGTTTGTAAGTCATTACATCTCTGTGTTTTTCAGCTCAGCCTCTGAATTTTTGTCATTTGCAGAGCTCCTGTGCCAAGCTATCATTTGGTATTTTTATATGTGTAAAACAGAACATGCAGAAAACACTTTTTTTATTCTGGAGTTGTCATTGTGGAAGTGACTTTGCAGATGGTGCATCAGCTGCTTGGAGTATTTGACAGCATCCTGGTTTTGCTTTTTAATAACATTTCTGTCATGAAGATCTGCAATTGTTTCTGAGTTGGCACTTACTTGTTCAGCATTCTGTTCTAAGGACTTTTTATTTTTGGCAGATTGGAATCTTTTATCTTTAATAATGTTTCCTTTACCTGACCAAGAGAGCTGTGATAGAAGCCCATGAGCTGCAATAGAGCCCTGGTGCTCTGTTCACCCCTCATGAATCATTCAGGTGCACTTGGCAGTGTAAATGTGTAAATATCCTGGTCAGAATGCCAAGAGTTTATTGTCCTTCTCTGTGCTGGCAAGGGAGGGACATTTGTGGGGGATGAAATGTGTCACAAAGTTCTGTTCTTTCATCTCAGAGCTTTTGGAGCACTGGGCTGAGGATCCCTTACTCATGGAATCACCTTTTCAGCTTTATTTTATCTGAAAATACAATTTCAATACAGGTTTTGTTTTGCAAGTCCCAGAGTCACCCATGGCTGGTTTTTCCCTTGGCTGCAGCAGTTAAGGCAGTAAAATACAGCTGAAATTCAGCTCATCTTGGTGCCTGCTGTCAAGATGCTCCCAGATTTTTAGAGCTGGGTAAAACCTTTGTCAAACACTGTGGGATCAATTCCTGCACTTCAGGGATCAGCAAAGCTGGTTTGTGATTCTGTACCTCTGATACAAAAATGTTTCCCACAGGATGATCTCCAGTGGAACATTTATTAATCCCCATTTTGTAGAGCAGATCTGGGCTACCTTTACACTCCACCATACAAATGTGGTGGATAATTATTCAGTAATTGCAGGAAATGGTGTGTATCTGAAGCACTGATCATTTTGTGGTAATAAAATCACATCCAAGGGCAAAAAGAGACTGAATTCTGAATGCTGAAGCCACATTTCTGCAGGAACAACAGAACTGAGCAGTTGGGTTTGCATGAGTCAGTGGTTCAGATAATTTCTCTAATGTTATTCTAATAGCCTGATTCATGAGAGAGAAAAAAATTATGAATATATATATATAGGCATAATAAGGCCTGACAGAAATTATTTACAACCAACTTTGTCTTTATTTAGATTGTGTGAGTCATGCAGAAAACCAAATTATTTTCTAATTAAACTCTGGCTGCTGGTGGGGCTGCACAGAACACCAAACACAGGCCAGGGAGGATTCCCCCAGCAGGAGATGGAACAGGTCTGCATTAAGGGGACTTTGATCCAGCTGAGAAAAGGCTGAATAAAAAATGGAATAAAAAATTATAAACATGAGGAGAACATCAAGATGTGCTCAGTGTTGGACTCTAGGCTGGGCCAGGACTGGTCCCAGCCATTCCTTAAGGAAAAATTCCCGTTGGATTTCTCAACACAGCAAAGGGAGGAAAAGCCTTGTTCAGTGGAGTTTTAGAGTCTGCCAAGTTTTACCCTTCAAGCACAGTCCAGAATTCCATCAAATCATCAAATTTGGGTGCTTTTCCTGCCTTTTCTGTAACAAACAGGGTTGTGCACACCAGACTTACAACACACAGCTTTGGGGATTTTAAATTCTTTTAGAGTTTAAATTTCTGCTGTCTCTTGGGTATCTGGGATTTGTCTGAATTTAACCAAGCTCCTGTGTAAAGCCTGGCCTTTGACCAACAACCTGCAGTACACAAAATATATTTATTTATAAGATAAAACTGGCTGCCTTTGGGTACAATCAACTCAGAGGAAAATCATTAATCCCAGCACACATGGCCAAGGACTGCTGAGAACTCCAACACTGCTTTTTATTAACACTTGGGGGGAAAATAATAAAACATTCAGTTCCATTGCTGCTGTGAAAGCACTTTCCCCTCCAGTTTTTAATCCTGCTGTTAAAAGTTCAGCCAGAAGAGCTTTGGTTTGCTTCCAAAAATGTCTCCCAGCACCAATGTTGAACATATCAGGGATCAAACAGCCTCTGGGAAAGGTTTAAACCTTAAACTTGTCAGTGTTTGTAGGGTCTGGTTTGTGTTCAGGTGTTTGTCAATGTTTGTAGGGTCTGTTTGTGTTCATGTTTGTTGTGTGTGTGCTCCCTAAACCAAATCCCTGTGCTCATTTCAGGTGTTTGTCTCTGTTTGTAGGGTCTGTTTTGTGTTCAGGTGTTTTTCAATGTTTGTAGGGTCTGTTTGTGTTCATGTTTGTTGTGTGTGTGCTCCCTAAACCAAATCCCTGTGCTCATTTCAGGTGTTTGTTGTGTGTGTTCTCCCTAAACCAAATCCCTGTGCTCATTTCAGGTGTTTGTTGTGTGTATTCTCCCTAAACCAAATCCCTGTGCTCATTTCAGGTGTTTGTTGTGTGTGTGCTCCCTAAACCAAATCCCTGTGCTCATTTCAGCTCCTGAGGAGCACAGGGTCAGCTGGAGATGTTCAGGATGGCATTTGTAAGAGTTGACTTTTACTTTGCAGAAAATGCTGCTGCAACACATATGCAGTTAAATCTAAATATTCAAAATTACTGTTTTAAAATCTAAATATTAAAAATCCCTATTTTTATCTAAAGGAACAAAATGGACTTCACTGCAGAAGAATTTTGGCTCCAATGACACATTTATTGCAGTCACAATACTTGGTTTTAGGCAAGTAGGAAAATCAACTGCAGAATTGATTTTACTCCTCAATTTATTTGCTAATTTGACAGATCTACAGTTGAAGATGTATTTCTGAATAGCTAAATGCAAATTTTCAGTTCCATCTACTGACTGAAAGATGACACACAAGGTGTGGGAGCTCGGGCCATGTTTTTAATAACCTTTCTGTCATGTTGATATGCAATTGTTTCTGAGTTGGCACTTATTCTGTTCAGCACTCATGTTCTAAGGACTTTTTATTTTTGGCAGATTGGAATCTTTTATCTTTAATAATGTTTCCTTTACCTGAACAAGACAGCTGTGATAGAATCCCATGTGAGAGAAAAACTCTGGGTTTTTCTCTCACACCAGGGCTGTGTGAGCAGGAATGCACACAGAGCCCTGCCTGAGTTATCTCCAGCTCTGAGCCCACATTGATTGAGGAAATGTCAATAGAGAGAGAGAAAAGGGCTGGATCAGGCTCTGGATGCAGCTCTTAGCAGTTTACACACCCAGATCCAACCTGCTCCATCCCTAATCCAGGCCAAGCAAACAGGCAAAGCTATAAAATATCTATAAATGAATAAACCCCACCACAGGCTCAGATGCAGCTCTGAGCAGTTTACACACCCAGATCCAACCTGCTCCATCCCTAATCCAGGCCAAGCAAACAGGCAAAGCTATAAAATACCTATAAATGAATAAAACCCACCACAGGCTCCTCTGGACAGCCTCCTCACCCTGAGAGGGAGGGATTTCTTCCCAATGTCCCATCTAAACCTCCTCTCTGTCAGGCTCTTCATTGATTTGCTGATAAGTGCCCCACCAAAACAAGAACATACACACAAAAAAAGCACAAAGCTGCTGCTGAGCTCGATTTGAGAGGCTTGGGCTGGTGATAAACCTGGGACAGGAGACCTTTATCCCTGTCATTTTGCAGCCCAGCCTGTCATTAGTCATCTGAACCCCCAGCAAATGTTAGCCAGGGAAATCTCTGCTCTTTGGAAATGCATTATTGGAGGCTGTTCTCTTGCACAAGGAGCTGTCAAATATCATTAGCACAGCCTGTCCATCTTTCATGGGGTTTTTTTTTAAGATATAAAGCTTGGAGCAATATGGTATCAGTCTGTAGATTAAATTAAAGGTTGCAAAGTAGATGCTTTGTGTGATTTATCAAGAAGGCACAGATTTGCTCCTGATAATTCAGAGAGCTCAGGAGGGATTTCACCTGCTCATCACCCAGTGCACTGGAGAGGAAGGAGTTTTCCTTTCCATCACTGTGAGGCACATCAGGATTGCAGGGAGCTGGAGCCACCAGGATCATTCCAGCACCTCCCTGGGCTGCTGTGTGTGGGCAAGTGCAGATTGCCAAATCTGATGGCATTTGGTGAGCTGGAAGAGGGAAATGTCAGCAGGGCAGGGGCAGGAAAATCCTCAAGGGAAAGGAGGGAGAAGCACAGCCCCAGGCAGGGGGGTGTCAGCAGGGCTGGGAATTCCCAGCAGGAAAAAAATTTCTGAATTTCTGCTGGTTTACTGTGGCTGACAGCAAAGCAAAGCTCTGAGACCCCACAGCACAGAGGTCCCATGTGATGGTGGTCACAGGGGTTTTTTAGAGGGTGGAAGAGTCAAGATCTTGATTCCATGATCAGAAGGTTTGATTTATTATATTATGATATATGTATAACATTATAACTGTACTACATAGGAATAGGAAAGGAGCTTCTTCAGAAGCTGGCTAAGCTAAGAATAGAATAGAAAGAATAATAACAAAGGTCTGTGTCTCACAGAGAGTGACAGCAGCTCCACCATGAGTGGTCAGTAAATCCAAACATCCACAGAACACCAATCCCAGGTGGACCTGTTGCATTCCACAGCAGCAGACAATAATTGTTTACATTTGTTACTGAGCTTCTCAGCTCCGGCAGGAAAAATCCCAAGCCAGGATTTCTCACAAAGGATGCCAGTGGCAGTGCCAGGGCTCCCAGGAAAGGCAGGGATGCTGCTCCCCCCTGGGCTGGGGGATGCAGCACAGCCAGCCTGGGGTGGCTCAGAGGTGCTCATCTCTGGAATGCCACATTGCAGAGGAAAGGTCAAACCCACCTCCACTGATCACTCCAGTTTTCCCCTGCAGTATCAATTCGGGCTTGGTGGCAGTTAAACCACAGGAGGAATTGATTTTCTGGGGGTAGAGAGCAGAATTTAGCTGGGTACAGAAGCAAACCCATTCCCAGTGTCAGACACGGGCTGGATTGTGTCCTTCATCCTCTTTTTGGGCAGCCTCCAGACCAGCCTCATACCTTTGGATTATTTAGGAAAAGCTTTTAAAGTTTTGCTGAACAAATTGCTTTCCAGTGAGAAAAAGACAACTTTTTCAGAAGAAGGGAGAGGTATTTTTACCCAGTTCTAACAAAGTGATTGGAGCTGGCAGCTCAGTTATGAAGTCAGAGTTTCATTTTTCAGAAGTTACACGGCCACCAAAAGCCTGGAGGAGGAAGTGTCAGTGACAAACCTGTAGTGAGAATCATTCTATTGTCTGTGGACTGTTTTCAAATCTGATTTTGACTTTTCTCAAAGTAATTATGCTGCAGGAGATCAGGCCCTGAGACAGGAATTGCAGTTCTGACATCTCAGCATCAACATCCCAGCTCCCAGTTTCAGTTCATTATTTCCCCAACTGTGTCACCTTTATTTCCTTGGTGACTGAAGTGATTTAGCAACTTCTTTGAGACTCTTGAAATGCTGGCTTCAGAGAACCTGTGGCTAGGATGGATTTTCTCTTTGCAGTCAAGTATTGTAATTATCAAGTTAAAAATCTGGCTTTTCCTTCAAACACAGAACATTTCCTGTGTGAGGTGAAGATTTGTTATGCACAGCTTTGAAAGAACTCAGCCAGAAACACAAAAATCTGAGTCCAGAGCTCAATTTTTTTCCTTTTTAGTGCTTGAGTTCAGTTGATGGCTGTGTGCCCTTTAGATTGTAGGTAAACAGATAAATCTGTAGATAATTAGTTCTGGTAAGCACAGAGCATCCAGCAGCACAGAGCTGATATTTCCAGGGATCTCAATCCACCATTGGCTGAAAAACACATTTAACATTTTCTGCAAACCAGAAAATGCCTTCTTCTCCCTCCCTCTGCTGTTAGATTTGCTCTGCTGCCTTTGCCCACTGCATTTCCTGAGCCACGGTGTAATTCTGATGATTAAATGTGCAATTAGGGCTCAAGCACTCTTAGCACAAGGGATTTGGAAATGAGACTTTAACAGTGACATCAAATGAAATGGCAGCAGTGCTGGAGCAGCACTGGGACTTTGCTCTGGGTGGCTCTGCCATGAAAATTCCAAAAAAAAAAATGGGGGAGGCAGCACCAGGACCCCTGGAATGGATTTATCCTCAGTAATTTCTGGAATTGTGTGTGTGCTGACAACACACAAATGGCACAGGGAAAATGGTGTTATTTTAACTTGTTTATCCACTTGTCATCCCTGCCCTTTTCTTATTTTTCCCCCCCAGTGCAGCGGTGTAAATCTGACTCATGCAGAGAAAGTCACAAAGATGCACTGGCCTGTCTGGATTCCCAGCAATATTATTATGAGAAATGCATTAATTTGTCTGTATGGAAAGGATTTAAAGGTTGTTGCATTCATTTGTTACCAGGGCCTGAGCACTTAATCACAGAGACTCGCTGCAGCAAGAAAATTATCTCTTCTTCTCAACTCCATTAGCAGCACTTGTACAGAGTCCTGAAAAATATAAATATTGGAGGATGTTAATGGAAATGACACCTGTAGCTGATGTATTGGTGCCAGGAAATGTGATTAAGTGCCCTGTTAATTAACTCCTTTGCTCTGGTACTTGTAAAAATGGAGTAATTTTTTAGAGGTAGCTGAACTGCCTAGAAAAGGGCACTGCTCAGATCTGGGGGCTTTACCTGGAGAATTTTACCTGCTTCTCATTTTAAGTATTTCACATCAATTGCACACCTGATTTCCAAGAGCCCAGCAGAGATACAAAGCTGGAAAATCACTTACAGGACCTGGTTCACTGCCTGTTTATTCCCCTTGGTTGGAATAGCTAAAATACTGTCAGGATAATTTAAAAATATCCCATATAAAAATACACAGATGATGATTAACTGTTTAGAAATGAGATTGATACCACTTGATTGCTGTGTAACTTCAGATATTTAAAATTCCCCAGATTTGTGCATGCAAATGCTCAGCCCTGTAGCTCTATTAGGAGCAAACAGGATTTATTATGTGAGCTGTCAACTCCTTTGATCTGTGCATTCACTCAAATGCTCTTTGCAGGCAAGTGCAATTACACATGTAAAGTGCAGAGGAAAATGGATTAAACAGGTTTGGAACCTCTCAGAAAAAAATTACCCCATGTACATTTTAAGCCACCCTTTTCACAGCAGCTGAAATAAATTCTATTTCTTTTAGAAGTGTAAAATTCTATTTATTTTAGAAGTGTATTACAGTTGCCAAAATCCACTCCAAAATTATCGGGGGCGTGGATTATGATATATTAATTTACACGTGATTTTGGGAACTGAGACATCTCTGAGTTCAAGGACAACACAACCAGGATCAGAAACTGCAAACTCTAGAAACTGTAACTCCTTTAGGAAAAATTTGATTTTTTTTGCTTTTTTTTTGAAAACCTTACAAAGATGTCCTGCCCAGCTGCAGCAAAGCTAGTGGAAAGTCAGGCTGGAGAATTGCAATTAAAGGCAATGTGCAGCAGCAGCAGAGGGGTGAAGGCAGAGCGGGCTCAGCCTCTGACCCAGGATCCATGGAAGGATCTGAGCATTTCCCCAACCCAGAGAGCCCAAATCCCTCAGTGCCAGGGGACAGAGGTGGCTGAGCAGGGTGGGTGTGCAGCTGATGAGCCGGGGGCAGGGGGCAATCAAAGCTTCACTCAGCACTTCAGGAGCTCTGATCTGTCACCCTGGTCTTTTAAGATTTTCTCAGCCTTCTGATGTTGACATTCTTGTAGGGAACTTTATCACGCACTTTCTTGTAAATAACTCATTGTTTGCATTCCTTATGGAGGAGGAGAGAGCTGATGGACTGTTGGTGTGGCCAGTGTCATTGGAGAGGTGGCACTGTCACCCTCCAATCCACTGTCACCTTTGTAAAACTATAAATATGGGAGTCAGAAAAATAAACCTTCCCTTTTTTCCTTCACCTTGAGAGCTGTGTGCTCGTGTTCCTTCGTGTCCCATAGTGACACTGATCCACCCCCCTGTCTCTGCAGTGATGCTCTGCTCATTAAACCTGCACCATCATTAGCTCATTAACAGCTCAGAATGCAAATGAGAGCAACCAGAGGCAAGTTAATGTCCCTGTGGCTGTGAGGAGTGTTCAGAGCTGGGCTGGTGATTTTTTACAACTGCAATTATTAAAGTGGTTCTGTCAATGAAAGCAGCTCCAAAAAAATGAGAATGAAAGCGAACAGGAATTAATATTGCCCTGTTAAATAGCCAACAAATTGCTGTTCTGACAGGTACAGCTCACAATGCTGGTGGCTCTAATTTCCTCAACCAAGAGGTGCCCTATTTTCTGTTTTAATACAGAAAAACCCCTGTGTCTCTTCACCAAGGCTGCACCACTCTGAAACACACGGACAGAGCCTGGGCAGAAAAACCTGGAATGATTCCCAATAATGAAAGAAAAATCAGTTACACAAATCAAAGCAGTTTAAACCCAGCCCTGCTGGGCAAGGCAGAGCTAAACCCTGTCCATCCCAGAGGGCAGAGCACAGCCCAGCACTTCCCACTGAAATATCCCAAAAAGGAGTGGGGGAAAGGCCTCCCAGTGAGGGTCAGGGGCACTTCCATCCCAAACAGGTCATTTTATACAACCTGCCCTTATTACATACAGCAATAATTTATAAAACATATTTATAAATATGAAAATATTACTGAAATACCCCCATAAAGGAGTGGGGGAAATGCCTCTCAGTGAGGGTCAGGGGCACTTCCATCCCAAACAGGTCATTTTTCACCTCAGTCTCTTTCCCTTCAGTGCTGTCTGCAAATCCAGGGAGGCAGCTCTGCCCTGGGCTGGGTTTGATCCCTCTGTACTCTGGAGCAGCAGTTCTGATAGCATTCCTCTCAATTTAGCACGGACTAAATGCAAGTGTAATATTTTATTAAGCTGTCCCCACTTCTTTAGCTTGCTGTGTATGAGATGCTGGATGGTTAGCAAGAAAAAAATTGGATTAACAGAATGCTACATTCATTTTTTCTCTAACTTCTGGGTCAAACTTAATCAGCTTACGAGGCAAAGAATGCTTTCTGCCCCAGCAGCAAACACAGCTGGGATCCAGAGAGGAGCTGTTGGGGGCAGAAAAAAGGTTCATGCAGGTGGAATTTCAGCTAAATTCCTCTTCCAGGCTCTTTCTCACTGCTTGTGCTCCTTGGGAGCAAGAGGCAGTTTTTAATTTCAGCAGGCCAGGATTGCTCCTGTGGCTCCTGCCAGACTTTGCTCATGGCTGAGAAATCCCAGCCCTGCAAGGAGAACTTTCATTTCTGCAGTGGAGGGATCAGAAATGGAGAGAAAACAGATTTATTGTGTGAGGTGGGGTGGGGTGGGCTTTGCCTGCTTTTCTGACAATAATCAAAGCTGCACAGGGTGAGGTCCCCAATAAAGGCAGGGAGGGCTGGGCATTTATCATCCATTTATCAAATTCCCACTCCTGGTGTGCACAGCACACAACAGAACAGGGAAAGGAGCCTGACTTCACTGAGAAACTGGGGAAAAAAGAGTTTTTGTCAAATATTGACTAAGAAAATGGTGATATTATACATTAGCCTTCAGAGCTCTTCTTAATTCTGACAGTTCCAATGTAAATTTTGGAAAGGATCTGTTTTCCCCTTCCAGCTGTTTGCACTTCACCAGGATAATGTAATTCCAGGATAATGAAAAACCAGGATAATGAAAAACCAGGATAATGGAAAACCAGGATAATGTACCACCAGGATAATGTACCACCAGGATAATGTAATATCAGGATAATGTGCTTTTTCCCAAATGCCCCATTGTGCTTTCAGCCATTTCCATTTCTGACACCTTAATGCACACTCTCTGCTGCTGAAATGAGTGTTTCATTAAAAGAATTCAATAGAATCCTAATTTGTTTTTATCTAATTATGTGTCCTTGCAGCTGGCCCTCAGAAGAATGTAGCTCCTTATCTCAGGGCTGGGATGCTCCAGCCATGAGGAATTTTGGGGGGGTTTTTTCAACCTCTGGCTGCCATAAAACAGCTCTGGAGGATCCCAGTTCTCACAGAAGCTGGGCCAGGGTTTCCAGAACATCAGGGAATTTCTGGGCCTGCAGAATAAATGGGAAGATTTTTGCTTTGAGCACATCCACATCTCCAGGTGTTGGTTTTTGGGAGGCAGGGAATGCACGTGGGAAAAGCAGGACATTATTCCCATCCTCTCCCTCCAGTGCCCAGCATCTTGGTTTGGCCATTTTTTCATTGAAATTCCCTCCAGAAATTCAAATTTTGTTTTCTTCAGTCAGAATCTCACCTGGACCATGTTGCAGTGGAAAGCAGAAATTTTTTTGGAGTTTTTTAAATGCTCAGAAAAGTGTTTTCTCTCTTTTTTTTTTTCTTTGCAGGCAATGCCAGTGTAGCTTAATTAGAGGAAAGCAAGGAGGTTCATAAAGCACTGCTGCATTAATTACTACTGAAATATTACAGGTAGCATGGGGAGCACAAATCTCATGGAATAATTCCACCAAAATCTGTGACTTTCTCTATGTTTTCCAACACCTGTTCCTAATGGAACTGAACCCAAACCAGAATTTCATTTTCTGATCACAATATTGTTTTTTCTCCAATTGTTTGTAAAGCAGTGAACTGTACAGCATGTTCTGAATATTAGAAAGCATTTCTTGCTTGGTCAGGAGCCAGTAATAAAAGAAATTATAATGAGCTAATTTCAATTCCAAATGAGCTCATTCCTCTGCTGCCTGCTGAAAATGAATGAGCCACTGGCACAAGAACTTGGATTCTCCCTTTTTGCTCCTGCATGCCCACAGCAAACATCC
Organism: Setophaga petechia; assembly: GCA_024362935.1. NCBI lineage: Eukaryota > Metazoa > Chordata > Aves > Passeriformes > Parulidae > Setophaga > Setophaga petechia. Next base: position 7,973,463 of record JANCRA010000033.1, on the reverse strand, counting down.
AGGCTGGCAGAGCTCAAAATGAACAATTGGGGAAGAAAATCCCCACCTGTGACAGCACTGGCATTGCTGGCCTGGCTTTGGAGCTCCTGAGGCACCCAGAGAGCTCCAGGGAAGGTTTAGAGGCACCCAGGGAGCAGGAGGGAGCTGCCTTGGGCTGTGAAAATCTGAGCAGGGTGAAGAAAATAAATATTGTATAAAATAGCACTGTATGACATCCCAGCAGCTTGTATAAAGTATATATTATATAAAATATATATTGTATAAAATATTGCTGTTTGAAATCCCAGCAGGTTGTATAAAATATATATTGTATAAAATATATATTGTATAAAATATTGCAGTTTGAAATCCCAGCAGGTTGTATAAAATATATATTGTATAAAATATATATGGTATAAAATATTGTTGTATGTAATAAGAGCAGGTTGTATAAAATATATATGGTATAAAATATTGTTGTATGTAATAAGAGCAGGTTGTATAAATTATATACTGTATAAAATATTGTTGTATGAAATCCCAGCAGCTTGTATAAAATATATATTTTATAAAATATTGCTGTTTGAAATCCCAGCTGGTTGTATAAAAATATGTTTTATAAAATATTGCTGTATGTAATAAGAGCAGGTTGTATAAAATATATATTGTATAAAATATTGCTATATGAAATCCCTGCAGATTGTATAAAATATATATTGTATAAAATAGTGCTATGTGAAATCTCAGCAGGTTGTATAAAAATATATTTTATAAAATATTGCTGTATGTAATAAGAGCAGGTTGTATAAAATATATATTTTATAAAATATATATTGTGTAAAATATTGTTGTATGAAATCCCAGCAGGTTGTATTAAAATACACATTGTATAAAATATATATGGTATAAAATATTGCTTTTTATGTATGCATGTAATAAGATCAGGTTGTATATAATATATACTGTATAAAATATTGCTATATGAAATCCCTGCAGATTGTATAAAATATATGTTGTATAAAATAGTGCTATATGAAATCCCAGCAGGTTGTATAAAATATATATTGTATAAAATATATATGGTATAAAATATTGCTGTATGTAATAAGATCAGGTTGTATAAAATATATACTGTATAAAATATTGCTGTTTGAAATCCCAGCATGTTGTATAAAATATACATATTTTATAAAATATTGTTGTATGTAATACAAGCAGGTTGTATAAAATATATATTGTATAAAATATATACTGTATAAAATATTGCTGTATGAAATCCCAGCAGGTTGTATAAAATATATATTGTATAAAATATATACTGTATAAAATATAGCTGTTTGAAATCCCAGCAGGTTGTATAAAATATATATATTTTATAAAATATTGTTGTATAAAATATATATTGTATAAAATATATACTGTATAAAATATTGCTCTTTGAAATCCCAGCAGGTTGTATAATATCTATATTGTATAAAACAGTGTGGTATGAAATCCCAGCAGGTTGTATAATATCTATATTGTATAAAACAGTGTTGTATGAAATCCCAGCAGGTTGTAAGGGGTGAACAGAGTCCTGCTCTGTGCCAGCCTGAGCTCACCTGCTCTGCTCAGGTCACAGAATGAGCAAGTGCAAAAATCACTTTGGGTTTTTGGTCCCTTTGTGTTTGATTGAGCTCTGAAGTTGAAAGAGAGGCATAAAGGTGCTTAAACCCCTGAATTCCTCCCTCTAAAACACCATTTTGGTAGTGGTAGCTAATCCTTTTTAAATTAAGCTCTTAAAAACTCATAAAATGTCCCTCTGCTCTTGTCACAAAATTGCCAGGATTGAGGTAAAAAGATTCTGACTCTGTTTTCTGCTCCCGTATTTCCAAAGTGCTCCAAAGGATTTTTATATCAGCATTCAGTGCTGCAACACAGACTTTCAATGCCTTGAGCTCTCATAAGAGGGATTTTAGCTTTGTTTTTCACTTTGGGAAGTCTCGTGGCAATCAAACTGTGAATCTGCTGAAATCTGTGCAACACAGCCCAGGAAATGTTGGCGAGGCTGTGGGAGAAAAAGGAACTGGGGCTGGTTAAATTGGAATGTAATTCCAACCAGTAACCAAAAATACAGAATATTCTGGTGGAAGCCCATGGCAGGGGGTTGGACTGGATGTCTTTAGGGTCCCTCCCGACCCAAACCATTCTGTGATTTGAGGAGTTTTTCTGAGCCAAAACCTCTCCAGATTTCTCTTCGCACTCCTCCTTCCCTCAATGTTGTCCTTCCCCACCTTCCCTTCCCATTTACTCTGAATGCTTTCAAACAGACACCAAATAGTCATTTTTGAGAGCATTTCAAACCCCAATTCTCTCTCCCCAACAGCTCCAGCTTTTCATGCTCAGGCTGGGACAAAGCTGATGATGAATCAGCCAAGCCAGTGACTGGAAATGTGATTTTGAGTCAGCAGCCTCAGTTTCCTCTGCTCAGGGAGGGGAAAATTGACCTTTGTGCCTGTCAGGAGCCCTGACTCACTGCTGACAAACCTGGGCACTGCTGCAGACACAAACCAGGCCTGAAAATCCCCTTTATTCTGCCTCAGTGCTTCAGATGGGCCTGGGGGCTCCTCCTGTCTCATCCAGTTACGGCCCAGCACCAGGAAAGGTGGCTCCAGATAAACCAGGAGTGGGGGCTCCCAATAAACCAGGAATGATGGCTCCCAATAAACCAGGAGTGGTGGCTCCCAATAAACCAGGAGTGATGGTTTCCAATAAACCAGGAATGGTGGCTCCAAATAAACCAGGAATGGTGGCTCCAGATAAACCAGGAATGGTGGCTGCAAATAAACCAGGAATGGTGGCTGCAAATAAACCAGGAAAGGTGGCTCCAAATAAACCAGGAAAGGTGGCTCCAAATAAACCAGGAAAGGTGGCTCCAAATAAACCCAGCCATTCCTCATCACTGTGAGCTGAGCTGGATCCCAGCTGGAGCTGGGCCTTGGCCTGGGACTGACTGGGAATCTGGGATTTATCCTGGGACTGACTGAAAATCTGGGATTTATCCTGGGATTGACTGGGAACCCAGGCTTTGTCCTGGACTGGGAATCTGGATTTTATCCTGGGATTGACTGGGAATCTGGGATTTATCCTGGACTGGGGATCTGGGATTTGTCCTGGACTGGGAATCTCCTGGAACTCCTCCCTGGGCAGTGCTGGGTGGGCACAGGTCCCTTCCTGCCGTCCCTGCTCCCACTGTGCCCCTCCTGGGTGAGGAGGAGGCAGAGGGGGAGGAAGCTGGGGGATGTCTGTGGTGCTGTTGTTTCTCTCTGGAGATTCTTTTCAAGGCTCAAACTGTGCTTCAGGCAGAACTGGGTGAGAATTTGGGCAAAAGCAGCAGAGAGAACAATTCCTGTTGGCAGCACACACCCAGAGCAATGCAGAACATCCCAAGGATGCTCTGGCACCCCAGTTTGGATTCAAATATCATCTAAAGTAGAAAGCAAAGCAATTAACCTGTGAAATTCACTGCTGGGGTTATTGAGTGGAGTAATCCAGAACCTCCAGAGGATGAGGATTCCCCTCCCTGCTCCATCTCCAGCTGATCCCAGCAGAACTTCCTGGAGGGTTTGGAATAAGCACACTGAAAACATGATTTTACAACACTGAATGTTTTGGTGAGCTCACTTTCCCCTCTCCTCAAATCTGTGATTAAAGTGTGACTGGACAATGTGCTGAGGTAAAAACTCCAATTCCAGCCAAGGTGAAGGATTTTTCCCTTCATTTCTTCTAATTCAGATTAATTGCAAAATATTTGGTGTGATAATAAGTTTGGCTTCAGATTGGTGGCATGGTAATGGTTTTAATTTTCTCTCCCAGCTTGAAGACTGCCTTGTAAACATTGCCTGACAGGCATATCTTTCATCTCCCTGACAGCAAACGGATCTGTCAAAAATCCCAATTAATATTCCGAGCGGGAGAAGGAAAGGAATGCAATTCAAATCAGGTTAAATCACTGAAGATTTGGGATTCCTCCCTCGGAAGGCCTCAGGTGCCTCCTGAGGGTGTCACTGTGCACATGGCATGTCCAGCTGTGGTGGAACTCTGCCTGTCCGTGCCTCCAGAGGGGGTTCAGGGCCTTTTTGGGTGTCCCTGTCCTGCCCAGCTCTGCCCTGTGCTTCCCTCCTGGATCATCCTCTGCTGTTTCCATCACTTCTGCGTTTCCTTCAGTGAACACACCGTTGATTTCCATGCATTCCCTGAGCTGAAGATCTCTGATAATTTCTTATTTACATTTTAAAAGGCACCAAGTCAAGCTCCCAGCATTTCCTGCACGCTTTGAAGAGGATTTTCAGCGCTCAGACCGAGCTGTGGTGGAAATTCAGGGATTGCAGAGAGCCAAGGGCTGCTCCTGCCATGAATTTCCTGGTCCTGTAAGGGAGCTGAGAGTGGGGTTTGATCCTGTTACTAATCACCATCGTGGTAAAAACAAACCCTAATGCTGGGAATGCATGAAAGGCAGTGACAAACAGCACTGCAGAGGGAAGTGGCTGCATTTGCTCATTATCCACTGAATAACCCCAGCAGTTAATGCCTTTGCTGGCTAATTGCTTTGCTTTCTATTTTAGACCAGAAAAGTCATATCTGAATACAAATTGGGCTGCCATGTTTATCATGGAGCATTTCTATAAATGACTAATTAACTTTCCTTTGCATTGAAACCACTAAAGCCAGTTTAACCCCAGGCTCACGAGCACCACTCTCCTCTTTGAGGAACACACTTAAAATTCCAGCAAGGGATCCCAGATGATCTGAAATGCTTTATGGGCTCTTAGACCCTCACTGCAGACCACTCAAAAATCAAAGTGATGCTGCAGAAGATTGATTGTTGTGTGACTTGCAGAGTTCTCTGCTGTTTGCAGGGTAAACCCATGAAATACAGATGTGTTTACCAAATATGGTTCATTGCAGGCACTCCAGTTAAATCCTTCTATTTGTCACAGTAATTGTCATTTCACAATAACAGTGGGGGTGAGAAAAGAATAGTTTGGTTTCTGAAGATTGAGTTTTGGAGGTTTTTTTTCTCTGTAAATCACAGAATCTTGTGACTTTTCCTTGATCCCCACCTTGTCCCCAGCCCTGAGTGCCAGCTCCAGGAATTCCTGGGACACCTCCAGGGATGGACACCCCAAACAGCTCCTTCCCGGGCAGTTCCAGTGTCTGACCCCCCTTTCCATGGGGAAATTCCTGCTGTGCCCACCCTGAGCTGCCCTGGCCCAGCCTGAGGCCGTTCCCTCTGCTCCTGTCCCTGTCCCTGGGACCTGTCCCCACCTGGCAGGGAATTCCAGAGAGGGAAAAGATCCCTGGGGATCCTCCTTTGCTCCAGCCCCATCCCAACTCCCTCAGGGATTCTCTATTCCCTTCCCAGCCCCTCAGGAATTCTCCATTCCCTTCTCACTCCTCAGGAATTCTCCATTCCCTTCCAGCCCCTCAGGAATTCTCCATTCCCTTCCAGCTCCCTCAGGAATTCTCCATTCCCTTCCCATTCCTCAGGGATTCTCCATTCCCTTCCAGCTCCTCAGGAATTCTCCATTCCCTTCCCAACTCTCTCAGGAATTCTCCATTCCCTTCCCACTCCTCAGGAATTCTCCATTCCCTTCCCACTCCTCAGGGATTCTCCATTCCCTTCCCAACTCTCTCAGGAATTCTCCATTCCCTTCCCATTCCTCAGGGATTCTCCATTCCCTTCCCACTCTTCAGGAATTCTCCATTCCCTTCCAGCCCCTCAGGAATTCTCCATTCCCTTCCCATCCCTCAGGAATTCTCCATTCCCTTCCCATCCCTCAGGGATTCTCCAGCCCTTTTCCAACTCTTCAGGAATTTTCCATTCCCTTCCAGCTCCCTCAGGGATTCTCCATTCCCTTCCCAGCTCCTCAGGAATTCTCCATTCCCTTCTCACTCCTCAGGAATTCTCCATTCCCTTCCCAGCTCTGTTCCCTGCCCTGGACAGCCCCAGCCCCTCAGTGTCCCTCCTGTAACTGGACACTGGACACTGGACACTGGACACTGGACACTGTCACCTGCCCAGTGCCCAGCACAGAGGGACAGAGGGACATTCCCTGCCCTGCTCCTGCTGCCCACCCAGCTTTTGATACAATTTTTCTGGTTTTTAGGTCGAAGGCATCCTGGCCTGTGCACAAAGGTGAGTGAATCCCTGCAGATGGCTCAGCCCCAGGCTATGATGTATTTTTAACAAACTGTAATTGCAGCAGGCATTGCCATGGCACAGCTCATGCACAGCTCCGTGCCTTGAAATGTAATCTATAAAATGAATAAAAACTTTCTGATTTTAGTTCCTATTTTGATAACTCTCTTCTGCAGCTCCAAATGCACAGCACTGCCAATCTTTTCAAACAGGATGACAGGGAATGCTCTCCCACCCACAACCCTTTGGTCACTGGTGACTTTTATTGACTGAGTGGCATTCTGGGCTTGCATTTATTAGAAATACATTATTTATTGGTAATGTATATTTACATACATTACTTATAAAGAATGTATAATAAAATATAAATATATAATAGAAAAAATAATTATAATAAAATATAAATATATAATATAATATACTCAATAAATATGTAAGATAATATATTAAATAAATATAAATTATTTATAGAATGTATATTTATTTATTTATTATACATTATTTATTAGTTTGCATTTATTAGAAATACATTATTTATTGGCAATGTATATTTATATACATTACTTATAAAGAATGTATAATAAAATATAAATATATAATAGAATAAATAATTATATCAATAAAATATAAATATATAATATAATGTATGTAATAAATATATAATATATTTAATAAACAGACATTATTTATTAGAATGTATATTTATTCCTTATACATTATTTATTAGTTTGCATTTATTAGAAATACATCCCAACAAGATGTGTCCTGAGCTGACCTGCCAGGTTTATTTTTTTCCTGGGTTTGTTTTTTTTTTTTTTTTGGGGGGCGGGGGTTTGGGGGGGGGAGGTTTATTGGGGTTTTTTTGGGGGTTTTTTTGGGAAATGAGTGCTATAGGGACAGAAACCCCAAATTCTTTTGTTCTGTCGATTTCAGCATTTGCTAAATTCCAGTACAGCTCCTGCCAGGTGTTGCCAGAGAAGCGGGATGTGCCAGCCTGCCTGGGTGTGCAGATGTGCCAGGCCCTGCCTGGGTGTGCAGATGTTCCAGCCTGCCTGGGTGTGCAGATGTGCCAGGCCCTGCCTGGGTGTGCAGATGTGCCAGCCTGCCTGGGTGTGCAGATGTGCCAGGCCCTGCCTGGGTGTGCAGATGTGCCAGGCCCTGCCTGGGTGTGCAGATGTTCCAGGCCCTGCCTGGGTGTGCAGATGTGCCAGGCCCTGCCTGGGTGTGCAGATGTGCCAGCCTGCCTGGGTGTGCAGATGTGCCAGCCTGCCTGGGTGTGCAGATGTGCCAGGCCCTGCCTGGGTGTGCAGATGTGCCAGCCCTGCCTGGGTGTGCAGATGTTCCAGGCCCTGCCTGGGTGTGCAGATGTGCCAGGCCCTGCCTGGGTGTGCAGATGTGCCAGTCTGCCTGGGTGTGCAGATGTGCCAGGCCCTGCCTGGGTGTGCAGATGTGCCAGGCCCTGCCTGGGTGTGCAGATGTGCCAGTCTGCCTGGGTGTGCAGATGTGCCAGGCCCTGCCTGCCAACTCCCCAGAAGATTTTCTCTCCCGGCCTGGGTTTCTAAGACAATGGCCCCACTCGATTCTTTGAAGCCAATTCATTATCTGAACGAGCAGAACGAGTCCTCCTGCCGCTCCTCGCGTTCCTCCAGTCATTTTTGGTTCTCCCATTGCCTCGGGCTGCTTGCAGGGTCCTGACTTGTTCATTCTGCAGCCTCCCTGTTCCTGGGAGGTGCTGGCAGATGCTGCTGTGACGAGGAAGATGGGAGACATTGCTCATCTGCTGGTGACCGACAAGTCTCAGATTTATTGATTAACAGGCACACTTTTATAATCACAGTAATGAGGCTCATACATATTGCAAAACTAGAGCTCACCATTGGTCAGCTATAAAAAGTCAGTCCCACCTTTCTCAGGATGTTTGTGGCTTCTTTTTTACCTCCTGTTATCACAGATTTTCTTGAACAGCTTCTTGCTCAAGGAAACCATGTCCTTGAATTAGGCAGCTGTTGCTTTCTCAGATGGATTTTCTCACGTCTCTTTTCCTATCAGTTATGTCTCAATAAAAAACTGTCCACACTGCTGGAGCCATTCTCAGTGAGATCCTGGTCTGGGATGCTGCTGTGTGACAGCCACAGGAGGATCAGCTCGGGCCCAAAAGGCAAATTCTGGGTTTCTGGTGCATATTCATGGACAAATCCATCAAAAGGAGGTGGCAGCACGCTGTGGTTTCAGATTATTGTGATTCACTTCACATTCATTGGGATTTACTGTGTGACACGCACTGGACTGAGAATCAAACAGTGGGAGGAGAACAAATACATTTGGCTTGAGAAGAATTTCTCTAAATGTCCTGAAAAACAGAAATGAATGGTCCTTAAGGAACCCAGGAGCGTGGCTGAGCTGCAGCACCACAGAAATTCAGCATTCCTACATCACTGTCAGTGCTCTCTGTGATGGACCAGAGGGATCCATGGATTGATTTAACATTAGTCCTTCCAATATTTTTAAGACTGAGCAGTAAAATTATTTTGTTGTCTTCAGTCCTCAATTTGAGGCAAAAATAAAAAAACTGAACATGAGCTTCCTGGAGATTTGATCATTGCTATAAATTTTGCATTGAGGGTGCTCCAGGATAATGAAGATGGTTGGAAAACCTGGATAGAGGGAGAGAGGTTAGCTGAAGGAAACATCCTAATTGCATAAATCATTTCTCCAGGGCAAAACATAATGAGAATTTTTTCAAACATGAGCTGTCTGCACTGAGACATCTCTTTAACCTCGTGCCATCATGCCACAGCAATAATTGTTAATTTTGAATGAATTCCACTTCCACCTCCATGTCACTGATGCTTTTGATTATTCTGAAGGAATCACAACAATCCTCAGGACTGATTTCCCTTTCAGAACAGCTTCCAGGTCCCCTGGTGGGAGCAGGTGACACCTGTGGCCATCAGATCTCAAATTAAAGGGCTGCTCTGTGTGACTGTGAGGGTTGAGGTGCCTTGTTTGGTGACAGCCCATCCTAATTCTGCCATATAAAATACCAAAATTTGCCTTGTCCTGGCTGCTGTGCTGGACCAGGAGTGCTTTTGGCACAGCACCAAAGGGCAGCAGCGTTTTGCTGGAATTTGTGCTGGGTTGGACCTGCCAGGGTCAGGAGAAGAGCTGAGATTCCACCACGCAGTGATGATGAATGAGATGTTGTCAGGGTGGCTGCAGAGAGGAAACCAGTGGGGTTTGGGGGTCACTCCAGCTCTGGAATACTGGAGATGCTGAGGGCTCTTCCCAGCCCTGACTGGGGCAGTGAAGCAGAATTCCAGGGAGGAATGTGAACCACAAATACGATTTTTTGACAGGGTTGTTGGGTTGGGTTTTTAAAAATTCTTAATTTTCCCCAAAGCCATGAAGATTGATCAGCCCCTCAGTGCCTGGGGACATCAAACTGGATGGTTCCTTTGCAGTGGCTTCATCTTCCAAACGACTGCTTTTATCTTCCTTTTTTTCTTTTTTCAAGCACTTTCTGACCGATTCTATAATTCCTGTCACTGAAAGACTGAGGAGCTGTCAGCAGAGCTGTAATATTTGCTTTTATCTGTCATGTATATCTTCACTTGCTTTGAGTTAATTTGTCACATATTTTATAATTACCATTAACCATCTGAAACCTTCTCTGGATGAAATGCTCTGCCAGCGTGGCTGTTTGCAGTCACTCACTTTCAATTAAGCAGATTTTAAAATAAACCTTTTGATCTTTTTTGTATTTTCAGGGCCTGCCTTTTGGCTTCACCACACTGGATTGTGGCTTCTGGTTCATCAGTTTTGAGCAACATTTTTGCCTAAATATCCTTGAAAATACTGCAAAGTTCACATAGGCTGATTTCATTTATAATTTTGTTATCAATTAATTTATTCATATATATATATATAACCTAATATATAAATATATATATTTATATATTAAGTTATATATTTATTTAAATAATATATATTATATACACTATATAACTTTATATATATAAAACTTATAACTTTATATATATAAATATGTATTTTTAATATATATATATATATAATATATGTATTTTTATATATATATAACTTAATATATATATTAAAAATATATATTTATATATATATTTATATATAAAGTTATATATTTATTGAAAAAATATACATTATATATACTATATAACTTTATATATATAAAACATATGACTTTATATATATATAAATATGTATTTTTAATATATATATTATATATATGTATTTTTATATATATATAACTTAATATATATATTAAATATATATTTATATATATATTTATATATAAAGTTATATATTTATTGAAAAAATATACATTATATATACTATATAACTTTATATATATAAAACATATAACTTTATATATATATAAATATGTATTTTTAATATATAAATATATTTATTTATATATAATATATATTATATATATTTATATATGTATTATATAATATATTATATTATATATATATTTATGTATGTATATGTTAAATTATATTATTGAGCTATTAGGAGATATTTCCCCCCCTTTCTTATATTTATCACTAAAAATATTAATCCTTTGCATTAAGCTACAAGGAGCTATTTAGTTCCCATATGTGCAAGGTATATTTTATTTAACATTGATTTTTTTTTTTAATGTGTGTTTTGTGTTTCTTAAAGGCTGAGCTGCCTTTTTTTACTGACTCAGCTCCAAAAGTGCACCCAGAGTTTATTGCTTTGCCTCCCAGCCCTGCAGTGCAATTGTTTCTGTTCTGGGATGTTTGGGCAATCTCTCCCTGCCAGATAAGGGCACATCAAAGCCTTTAATAGTTTATTTTACAAGGGGATTTTGGAGTCTTTCTAATCTGCTGCCACGATTGCTTATCTTGTGCTCTGCCACTTGTTGAGTGAAAGGATAATCTTCCTTTTGGATTAGGCTGGGAATTTGAGAGCAAAAAGTGCCCATGTGAGAGGAGTTTATTGTGGTGCTTCTGCTGAAGGTGAGGGAAGGGACTGAGCCCTGATCAGGATTTCACCCTGCTGAGCTGCCAGCATTAACCACAGCAAGAGTCAGGAAATCAACAGAATTATAGAGAAAAAAGTTATATAGAATGATATAAAAACAAATTTTCTGCCTTTCTTCTAGAAATGAAGGTACAAGCAAAGAATGGAAGTGAGTCCATTGCAAAATGTTTTCTGGGATTGCTGAGGTGGTCTGGGCTGAGATGTCCTTTAAGGAATGGGCAGGGTTAAATCAAAACCCCCTCACATATTCTGATTCTGGTAACTGAGAGATGCTGCAAACCAAGCTGTTCTTCAGGGTCCTGTTGTTATTCTGAAATTAAAATGCCTTGAAATGTAATCTATAAAATGAATTAAAACCAACTGGTGATGTTAAATGGGCTGGGGCTTTAAAAAAGTCAGATTTTCACCCTTTCAATCCTGTTTTGAGAGTTGGCAACAACACCTGGAAGTGTCTAAAATGCACTTAGAGATTCCACTGGATATAAATTTTATTCTTTCCTGTCAGTGGTTTCAAGGGTTTGTCACAATGCAGTGGAGTCAAATTCCTTAATTTAAGTTGGATACAGGAAAAAAAGCTCCAGGAGAAAAGCCACTAAAGAACTTTATCCATCCAAATCACCAATTGTTTACACTTTTAAAGTAAGAAATGTCACAAAACCTTGAATAATAGCAATAATAGGTTTGTGTTTTGCTCATTAAACACCGAGTTGCTAAGCACATTTCTAAAGACAATCTGTGTAATTAGATTTGCAATTATACATTTTGTTTAGTGGCAAACAGTTTGAAACAAAGCAAAAAAAGTGATGGCAACATTAACTATTCCCCAGAAATGCTTTTTAGCAAAGCTGCCCAAAGGAGGGCTGACAGAAGGGGCTGGCTCTCATCAGAGGGAATAACAACATTTGTTCAAGGGAATAACATTTGTTCAAGGGAATAACATTTGCTCAAGTTTGGGAAATGAAGTGTCCCAGGGTGGGAGGAGGGTGACAGCAGAGCTCCAGTGCCATGGGGACCAGCCCTCATCCATGGCTGATGGCCATGGCTGCATCCCAGCATCCCTGAGCTGAGCCACAGCTGGGAGCTGGACCCTGCCTGATCCATCCCATGGAGCATCCACGGGGTGAGACTGACCCTCCCAATGAGCCCTCCCAATTAATGAACCCTCCCAATGAGCCCTCCCAATTAATGAACCCTCCCAATGAGCCCTCCCAATTAATGAGCCCCCCCAATTAATGAACCCTCCCAATGAGCCCTCCCCAATTAATGAACCCTCCCAATGAATGAACCCTCCCAATGAACCCTCCCAATGAATGAACCCTCCCAATGAACCCTCCCAATTAATGAACCCTACCCATTAACCCTCCCAATGAACCCTCCCAATTAATGAACCCTCCCAATTAATGAGCCCCCCCAATGAACCCTCCCAATGAACCCTTCCAATTATTTAACCCTCCCAATGAACACTCCCAATTGATGAACCCCCCCAATGAACCCTACCAATTAATTAACCCTCCCAATTAATGAACCCTCCCAATGAATTAACCCTCCCAATTAATGAACCCTCCCAATGAACCCTACCAATTAATTAACCCTCCCAATGAACCCTCCCAATGAATTAACCCTTCCAATGAACCCTCCCAATAAATTAACCCTCCCAATGAACCCTCCCAATTAATGCACCCTCCCAATGAACCCTCCCAATTAATGCACCCTCCCAATGAACCCTCCCAATTAATGAACCCTCCCAATTAATGAACCCCCACAATGAACCCTACCAATGAACCCTCCCAATTAATGAACCCTCCCAATTAATCCTCCCCATTAACCCTCCCAATTAATTAACCCTCCCAATGAACCCAGGAGCCGTTTGATCCCCTCACAGCAGCCTGGCTGTGCCATGGGGACTCAGAGTGTCCCCAGGGCCCACAAACAGCTCCGTGTGTGCCATGAGATGTCACCCATCCTTGTTTTCACCCAGGGGTCACTGTGCTGGTGGCTCGTGTGCTGTTCCAGCATGTCCAGAAAAGAGAGAACAAGCTGCCAGAAAAGTGAAGAGTGGGTGACACCTCTCCAGATCCAGGGGACTGCTGACCAGGAGTCCTGCTGGTGGCCCTGGCAGCCTGGATGTCATTATTGGTGTCCCCACCTTTGGCAGGGACGTTTTCCTTCCTGTGTGAGTGAATTCCTGCAGGGAAATATTGACTGTGGAGGAGAACTTCATGTGGTGAGAGCCCAGCTGGAATCCTGCACCCAGCACTGGCTCCTGAGTGAATTCCTGCAGGGAAATATTGACTGTGGAGGAGAATTTCGTGTGGTGAGAGCCCAGCTGGAATCCTGCACCCAGCCCTGGGGCAGCACTGGGAGGAGCTGGAGCTGCTGGGGGAGCCCAGAGGAGCTCCAGGATGGGCAGAGGGATGGGGCAGGGCTGGCATTGTTCACCTGCAGAGGAGAAGCTCTGGGGTGAGCTCAGTGTGGCCTTGCAGGGCCTGGAGGAGCTGCAGGGATGATGGAGAAAGGATTTCCAAGGGATGGAGAACCCCTGAACCCCCTTTGTACATTGCTTTTGTGCTTTTGGCACAGGATTGAAGCCCACTCTGGCAAAATCCTGTTTCCTGCAAAGGGAGGAAAACAAAACCCACCCTTCCCACCTTCCCAAGGCCCAGCTTTGGCTTTTCCTACCTGGGGAATGCTCTTTGCCCTCCAATTAATTCCTTTGGTTTATTTATTTTATTTAGCCCAAATGCTCGTGCAAATTTAACCCTGCCCCAAGGAAATGGCAAAATCCAGCCCTGAAATCTCCTGCTCCTAAGGCAGCACAAAATAACAAACTGCCTGGTAAACTGGCACTGCTGGGTGTGTTCCAAGTGCCATCTGCAAGGACTATAGTTAGAACATCTCCTTTTTCAAAACTCACTTAACAGCGATAAAAAGATCAAAAAAACCAAAATTCTGAGTGCAAATTTCCTGTAGCAATAAATGCTAAGAGCTGCACTGGGGCAGGAGAAGGATTTGCCTTGCAGAATTCTTGGGATGAATCCTGCTCTGTGCACAGTGACACGGCAGCCCTGTTAATTGATTATTTATTGCCATTAAATCTTGATTATCAGTGATTCCTGCTGGCAGGCACTTGCTGCACAACGAGCTCTGTGCCTTGCTGCTGCTAGGATGGGATTTTTTATCAGTTAAATGTTCAGTCTCATGAATTTTCATGTTTTGGCACTGACTGATATCTGCATAGTAATTCTGGGTGCATTGCACTAATGCAGCTTTCTACCTGGTGTATTTAGAAATCCCCAGGGTGAATAAAGATGTTTTAACCAAGGTCCTGCCCTCACTCCACTGGGGAATGCTCAAATTATGCCAAATTTTATGGAAGTTTCCCAAATTCTGTGACCCAACACAACTCCTCAGCCTGACAGAGCTGGACATTGCCTGAGTGTTAGAAACAGATTGAGGATGATGTACAGAGAAAAATGTACAGGAGGAGGAGATGAACAGCAGGGAGAAGTACCTGAGAAATCTTCATTGCAGCAGAATTCATTCACTCAAAATTAATTAGCACCATGACACGTAAGTGGGGAAGGAATTTCTGAGCAGCTTTATGCTGAGGATCCAGAGTTTGCACCAGATGAGAACAAGCCACAGCCATGAGGCAAAATTAATCAAATCTCTGCATTATGAAAGAAATAAATTTGGGATGAACTCCTCTTTTTTTGGTCTTTCTCTCCAGAATTAAATGATTGAAGGCAGCAGTTTGCAGAAGGAGAATAAGGGATTTCTAAGTCTGCAGTAACATGACAGAACCCATCCATTTTTATAAAGAATTAGAGTTTCTTATTTCACTCATTATCTGTTATATCTCCTCATGGCTAGAACTCGCCCAAATTCACAATTCCCACTGCAGAAGTCAGGAGGAAATGTCAAAAATGTACCTCACACCACAACAAAACGAGACACTGGAATGCCCTAAAGCTTTTCATGGACATCCTGTGGTTGAAATATTGCACTCCAGTAACTGTGAGCACTGGGGAAAGGCAGCACAGCTCACGGTGATGTGATCCTCTCCAAACTGCTCTGGAAAATCAAAACCAAAGCAGAAAAATGTTGGAATCTGCACCTTATGGAGGTAAAATGGTAGGGGAGCATTTCATAAAAAAATATTGACGTGTGTTATAGATGTCCAGAAAATCATTTCAGGGTGATCAAATGAGAAACTTTTCCTTTTCTTTTTTTTTTTTTTTTTTTTTTTTTTAATCAGGAGATGCTTGACTAGTCCTAGGAAATAACTTCCATGGTAAATATTGCTTCCTGAAATTAAGTGGTTTGTTATCCTTTAATTTGTGAAGATGTTTGGCAGATTTCTGCTGTAATGAAATAATATCCTGGAATTATTTTCCTTTTATTGCCAATATTATTGCTATTATTTCTTGGGAAGAGCCAAGGATCTCATGCTGCACATAAATTAGAGAAATGTAACTTCCTTTTCAAATGTCACGATGGCATTTTGGGGAAAACAGAGTTAAAATTTGTGATTTGTATTTGCAGGGGGCTAAAAGCAATAAGCTTATTGTAGGGCAGCACAATGAGAGTTTTGATGAGATTAAAATATAACAATAATCCACTTAAATTATTAACAACAGGCTGGTGCTTCAAAGTGACCCTTGGCTCTCATCTTCCCCAGAAATAATAGCAAAAATACTGGCATTAAAAGGAAAAGAGTTTCAGGGACAGCTTACTAGAGAGGCTTTGGACAGCTTGGAATGTGGATGAAGATAAATTTAGTGCTGCATTTCCTTGTGGTGAGGACTAATGGTCAGCAGAGCCCAGGGAAAGGAAAGGATTCCTGTCAAACCACACTTACATTTTAAAAAGTGGGAAACAAGTTGGGTTTTTTTTTTTTTTTTGGAGATAGCACCGAGTGGAAAACCTGAACAATGAGATTTTCTGGCACATCCTTGGAATGCATTGCCCACATGGGAATTAAAGTGCATTTTCTCTTTGAACCGTGGCGTGTGTGAGGGATTTATGCTGTTCAAAGGGAAGATGTAAGTGGCCTCTAATATCCTCATTCATCAAAGAATAAGCACGGGCTTAAATCCACCTTGACTTAGCCAAGCTCTCAGGAATGTGTTTACCTGCAGGAATTCGCCAGTGACTGATGAAACCAGCAGAGAGTGTTTACAGGTCCTGCCAGGGATTAAAGGAACGTCTAAACTTGTTGAAAAACCATCTAAAGTGGCTCTGTCATTTCTTCCCTGCTCCAAATGTCTTTGAAACCCAGCCAAGCCTCTCTGGGCTTGTTTATTATTGTAATTTTTTAATCCTGGCCTTTAGAAGTCACTTGATGCTTCCAGCATTAGTACTGAACAAAAGTGCATTTCAGTAATTCTGCAGCCTGGGCTTTGCCATGTGCAGCTGCTGTGTGGGGATTTCATGGGATGGTTTGGGCTGGAGGGATCCTAAAGCTCATCCTGTTCCATCCCTGCCACTGTCCCAGGCTGCCCAGCCTGGCCTTGGGCACTGCCAGGGATCCAGGGGGAAGCCACAGCAGCTCTGGGCAAGAATATTCCTGCCCAAAATCCCATCCATCCCTGCCCTCTGGCAGTTTGAAGCCATTCCCTGTGTGCTGTCCCTCCATTCCTTGTTCAAACTCTCTCTCCATCTTTCCTGCAGCTCTTTCAGACCCTGTGAGGCCACACTGGGGTCACCCCAAATCTTGTGTCCATGCCAGCTCTGCCAGCCTTTCCTTATTGGAGAGATGCTCCATCCCTCTGATCAGCCTGGTGGCCTCAAGGTCATATTCCAGACTTATCTCAGAATATTCCTCTAATTTCTGGTGTGTTTTGGTGCATGGGGTTTTTCTGGTGTGTTTTGCTCCTGCTGTTTCTGCCTGGAGCTGTTTTATTTTATGCATTCTGTAAGAAAAGCTCCATGAAAAGGAGCAGGAAGTGTAAAATCCCAACGTGAGGAGTGGAGCCTTGCCTCCTCTGTCCCCAGTGAATCAGTCCTTCAGCTGGAGAGCTCTCTGAAATCCCCTCCATCGATGAATATTTCACAAAGCCTCACAAAGCACAATCACCTCCTCAAGCAAGGGCTGTGAGCACCACGCTGCCCCCACATCGCTCCTGGCTGCCCAAAGTGACAGAGCCACACATCCAAACCAGACAGGGGCCACTTCCACCAGACGTGGATTTACCCTCCATAACCTTTCCCAACCCAAATGATTCTTTGATTCTGTGGCCTGAATAAATATGGGCAGCTGTTCCCCAGAGCCCTGAGCTCAGCCCAGCCAGGGCTGCTCTCCCTGGTGTGCTCTGTGCTGCGTCCCTGCTCTGCCATCTCTGCTGTCCCATTTGTGATTTCCACCTCAGGATAATTCCCAAAGTCAAAGCCTGGAGTCTGGCTGACCTCCTTGGGCTGTATTTGTGGCTCTATTAAAAGCAGTTATGCAGAGCTGAGCAGTCCCTTTTCCAGGCCATGGTATTTATAGTGTTGACAGCCCTGGCAGGTAACCCGTGTGGAGCCACCGAGCCCCTCTCCTCTGCATCTCCGGAGTGCCTGGCAGTGTTTGCACGTTCTTGGAAAAGCAGAACTCGGAGCCACAGAGGGCAATCAATCCCAGGCAAGGGCTGTCCTTACTGCAGCCACACAGTGCCCGTAAAAACCCAGCTCAGGCTCCGGGACACGGAGCAGCAGCTCGGGTTACCGTCCCTCGTCCTTGGGAGGGGATTCCGGAGAATCCCGCCCGAGTTCCAGGCACCCGAAGGACTTTCCGGGACAGGCACTTTGCTTCGGCCGGGCCACCTGCAGCTGCGGGCGGTGCGGGATGGGCTGAGGGTGCGGGCATGGAGCAGCGGGGGTGGCACAGGGAGTGCGGGCAGGAGCTGCGACAGCTCTGTCCCCGCACCGGGGCGCTCCGGGGGCGGTGCGGGACGGAGCGGAGCGCTCCGGGAAATGCGGGAAGGAGCGGAGCGCTCCGGGAAATGCGGTGCGCTGCGGGGCGGAGCGGAGCGCTGCGGGCTCGCTCCGGGAGTGGAGCGGATCGTTCAGAGGACGGTGCGGGGCGGTGCGGAGAGATGCGGGATACTCGGGGGCGGTGCGGGCTCGCCCCGGGGAGTGCTGCGGGTCGCTCCACGGCGCTGTGCGGGGCGGTGCGGGGTGTTCAGAGGGGCGGTGCGGGGCTGTGCGGGGCGGTGCGGCGTGTTCAGAGGGGCGGTGCGGATCGCTCCAGGCAGCGCTCCGGGGGCGGTGCGGTGGGAGGTGCGGTCCTTACCGGGGCGGTTCTGCTCTCTCGGGGCGGTGCTGTCCCTGCCAGGGCGGTGCTGTTCTGTTCTCTCGGGGCGGTGCTGTTCTGTTCTGTTCTGCTCTGCTCTGCTCTGCTCTGCTCTCCCGGGTGCGGCCGGCGCTGCTCGGCCATGCGGGCGGGCTGAGCGGCGCCGCCGCCGCCTGTCCCGGGCGAGGATGGCCTCCAATTTCAACGACATCGTCAAGCAGGGCTACGTGCGCATCCGGAGCCGCCGGCTGGGGGTGAGTGCCCGGGAGAGCCTGCCCAGGGTTGGGTATTTTGCTGTTTATTTCTTTTCCCCCGCCACTCCTTTGTCCTCTTTTTGCAAACTGAGCTGGGTGGCTTTTTCTGCAGGAAACAAAAAGATGAGGAGAGAACAATGAAGGCACCTGAATATGCGTTATATATAGGTGTGGATGGGTATATTTACTTTCTCCTCTCTCTCCCGTCGGCAGCCGGGGATGCTGCGCTGCCTCCGCCGCCGTCCCTGCCCTTGGCTCCGGGAGGGACCCGGGGCTGGGGCCGTGCCCGGGACTGGGGTGCGGGAGATCGGGCAGGGCTGGGCTGGGGATGCGGGAGCTCCGGGCAGGGCTGTGGAGGTGCGGGAGCTCCGGGCAGGGCAGGGCTGGGGATGCGGGAGCTCCAGGCAGGGCTGGGATGGGGTGCGGGAGCTCCGGGCAGAGCTGTGGAGGTGCGGGAGATCGGGCAGGGCAGGGTAGGGTTTGGGGTGCGGGAGCTCCGGGCAGGGCAGAGTTTGGGGTGCGGGAGCTCCGGCAGGCCCTAGGAGGATGAATAGGATTCAACCAAACACAAATTCGAAAAATCCTAGTTTTTTCTTCCATCTCCACCTAGGCTGAATAGCAATCATTATTATCTACAAGCCTAAACTCACCCTCCTCAACTTCTACCTATTCGCTATGATAACCGCAACCGTTTTCCTCTCCCTAAACACAATCAAAGTCCTAAATCTGTCTACCCTAATAACTGCACGGACCCCGGAGCCGCTCGGGTGCTCCTGTTCCTGCTGCCACTCCGGGTTTGGGCTCCTGCGTGGGGCAGGTGAAGCTTTGCGATGTTTTCGGGGCTTTTAGAGTCGTTTGGGTTGCGTGGAATGAAAATTCCCGCAGCCCCTTAGGTGCTGGTGTAATATTGAGGTTATTCCAGGCTGTTCTGGGGCCGTGGCGTGCTCCCGGCTCCGGCTGTGGATGTGCCGGGAGAGGCAGGGCAGGACCTGGGCTGGGGTGAGCTCTGGAATTGCAGGGATGCTCCTCCAGCCCAGGGCTCCCCCGAGCCGGCAGGGGATGGACTGGAGAGCTCCGTGTCCCTGAGGGAGCCTGGCCCAGGGGATGCACCTGGAGGGAGGCTCTGTGTGTATATTGAACATTTCAATTGCTGTATCCGCCTCTCAGGACCGGAAAGAAGCCGATTGATTGTGTTTGTTAAACACTGTCGGATGAGTTCAGAATTTGTTCATTTCGGGGGAGTGGCTGTGGTCCTCTGAAACCCCCTGCAGTTACAGTTCCCTTCTCTTGCCGTACCCATTGTGGGCAATGACTTCTCCACAGTTTTGGGATCGTGCACCTCCCTGGCTGCTTTGAGAAGTCTTCCATCAGGCTGGATTTCTCATCCCTGCTCTGGCAGGCACGGCTCATTCTGTAAAACCACGAGATTCTGTGACATTTTGGGGGAATGTCTTTGTAGTAAATTGGGCACCATTGTGTCCTGATTCAGCCTCGTTGCTGAGCACACATCAGTGTTCAGTTTGCTCTGGTGTAAAGGATGAGTAAGATAGAACTGTGATGCATTTTCCCGTGCTGTAACAGTGAAGCTCAATGAAGGTGTGAGTAGGGTTTGTCTAAGCCCACAATAGTTGTGAATGCTGTCAGTGCTGGTGCTTTTCCTTTATTAAGGAGCCACAAATTCCCTGGAGAAATGGCTTTCCTGGGGACCTGGGGTGCAGGTGCCACGTTTGGAATGAAGGGGGTGCAGAGCAGCACCCCTTTATTGAGGCTTTCCAGACCACTCTGAGGGTGCTGAGGCTGCTGGGGAAAGGCTGGATGCCCTCTTAGGAGATGTGCATGTGACAGCTGTGAAGGACTCATTTCTGTCCCCCCTCTACTCAGAGCACACTGGGAGGTGCTTCTTAAATCGACCTTTTTAAAAGACATTAAAAGCAAGGCTTGAGTCTCCAGCCTGCTCTCCCTGCACTACTGATGAGTTGGATGTGGTATCATTAAAAAGAGCATTATCTGAAATATTCTTCCTCTTTTTCATGGACCTACAGCCTACAAAGTGTAGGTTTGCTGGCTTGTTGGGGTTTCTATGGACCATACACAGGTTATAATTCAGGACTGCTTAGTTTAGTTTGCAGCTTGGGAAGTGTTGGCCCACGACCTGAGAGCAGACGTGGCTGCAGATTCTTCCTGTGGCATTTTCTGTGAGCTGCTCCCATCCCAGTGCCCTGATGTGCAGAAATGGGGAATTATCATTGGTGTGGGGTCTCTGAAGGCAGGGCTGGAGCCTGTCCCTGCTCCTTGGTGCCCCTTCCTGCTGGCTGCAGGTGTGATGGGGCACCTGGGGCTGGCTGAGCCTGAATTCAGTCTCACTCAGTGGCTGCTGTCAGCTTGGCTCCTTCACAGGGTGAGGAATTGATTTCAACAGGTTGCTTTTGGTTTTTTTGGTTTTTTGTTTAAACAAATTATTTTGTTATTTTGTTTTTGTTTAAACAGCCAACAGGTTGTTCTTGTGCTGGGCAGGGCTGTGGGACACCCAGGTGCTGGAAAGGGAAGAAAATACCAGGTTTTGCTTCCTTTCTGCTCATTTTTAGCAACTATATCTTCAGCTTCTTTCCTCTTGTCCTTGTGAACATCTGCCGGGGGGGTGGAGCCCTTCCTCTCCCTCTCTTCTTTGGCATTACTACTTTTAACTATTTTTATTATTCCCAATTAATATAATAATTAATATAATTACTGTACCAATATTGATTATTGTTTCAGTTTTATCAGCACGAATCATACCTGTTTATCACAAGAGTATAGAAGAAAAACTTTCAGACAGCTTCCCCATGCTGTGAAAGCATCAGGAAGGCCCAGGCTGCTGCAGCCCTGCAGGGTTCTGGTTTCTGAGAGGGATCTCTCGGAAGGGAAAGATATTAGTTTACAGAAGCTTTGTGATAAGGAAATTACATGTCCTGAGAATATTCAAACTGGGAATGTTGAAAATGCTTTTGATTCTGCTTTGCAGGAGCAGGGGGCTGTAGGGGCCAGCTTTGCTACTGTTTCCCCTTCGCAGGAAAGTGTCCTATTGAATTCTGTTCCTCAAAGTAGTTTGCTTTGTGATTCTGGGAGTTCCCTTTTGGTAAATTGTTCAAATAAGTCATTGCCTAGTTTTTCTGCTGTTTGTCAGAATTCTAACACAGAGAATGCTAAAAGTGGAGCTGTGGATTTGCTTTTGGCTAGCAGGACCCTGTCCTGTCCAGGGGGAGCAATCCCCAAACAACAAAGTATGCTTAAAACAGGTGATTTTCAAAAGGTTTCAGAGGGAAAACAGGCCGAGATTTTAAAAACCTCGAATTCTGTCTCTTTTGGTAGAAAAAATATTTCACAGTCACTGTGTGGTATTGGCAGGGTCTCAGAGTCTGCTGCCTCCTGTGTGCCAGGGTGTGAGTGGCAGTCACTGCAGGCACTGCCCTGTGCTGCTGGCACAGCTGCAGTCACAGCATTGTCCCTCCGGGCTGGGTGCAGCTCCTGCCTGTGCCTCTGTGGCAATTCCATCTCCAAGGGAACTGGGAGCCACAAATTCCCTGGAGAAATGGCTTTCCTGGGGACCTGGGTGCAGGTGCCACGTTTGGAATGAGAGAGGTGCAGAGCAGCAGCTTGCTGAAACCCCAGCCTCTTCTGAAAGGAACGTGACACTTCTGGAAGGCCCTACTTTGTAATTCCAAAATTGAATTTAGGCTAATTAGCTTTGCACCTGAACTCTTCCTGCGTGCTTCAGACGTGTGAGTTTAATTGAATATTATTTAATAGCATGGTTTCCATAGCAACATTGTACCACATGTGTCTTCTGCAGAGCCAGATTTATTCAGGGAGAGTGAGCTTTCTCCTGACTCCTTCCATCCTTGTAGGGAGGAGAATCATGCCCTGAGCCGGTGCTGTGGGGCTGGTGTGTCACCAGCAGTGACACACAGCTGGCTGTGTGTAGTAAATGCCACAAGCCCTGCCAGGGCACCGTGGAGGCTTTAACAACAGAAATGCTGACACAGCAGCAGAGAAATGTCCTAACCCTGGACTCACAACGTGTATTTGTACCCTTATAAGGAGAAAACCTTGTTAACTATTGGTCACTTGTAAACCCTTTAACCTGTGTCCATTGGTCCAGTTTGGAGCCTGGCCAAAGGTATAAATGTAGCTCACTGTGCCCCATTAAGTTGGAAGAAGAATTGCCCCGGGCCTTTCACACATCCCTGAATAAACCATCTCCAGTGGAACTGCCGGGTCTGCTTCTCCTCTCTCCGTCTGCCTGAGCCATGCCCGGGGAAGCCAAGCCTGGCAGCAGCTAAACCCTAAAGAGCTGAGATCCCAGAGCTGTTATCACTGTCCAGAGCTGATATCACTATCCAGAGCTGTTATCACTGTACAGAGCTGTTATCACTATCCAGAGCTGTTATCACTATCCAGAGCTGTTATCACTCTGCTGGCTGCAGGGCTCCCCGTGGTTTCGGGTCCCAGCGGGCTGGACCCCGGGGCTCTGTCCTTCCCTGGGATAGGGGTCTCGAACCAACACCAGCTACTGAGACCCCAAAAGGCCACAATAGCTGTGTGCTGCAGAACTGCTGACAGGGCAGGGGCAGCGCCTCCCAGAGTGCTCCAAAGCAGCAGAAAATCAGCTTTGCTTTGGGAGGAGGGGTTCTGCCAGGGACCACCAGGAGCTGTGTCTGGGGAGGGGGCACTCAGTGCTTTGGCAGTGATGAAGGGATTTATATCTGTGCATTAGCAGGGCTGCTGCTTTGTGGCTTCTCTCTGTCTGACAAGTCCTTTTTGTGCTCATGGTTTTCAGATCATGCCCCATTCTGTGGTGCAGGTGTGACCTTTCTGAGGGGGAGTGCATCGTGGAGATGTTTCCCTCGTGGAAAACCTGTTCTTGACTTTCCATTTTTGGGATGTGAACACACCTGAGCTTTCTCTTCAGTTGGGCTGGCTCAATTAAAAATCCCAATTAAAATCAAAACAGGAGCGGATCTTTGAAGTGGAGGGGTTTGGAGCACTGCTGAGCATGAGGAGCTGTACCAGGGAAATGTGTGCTGCTTCCAGCCTCACTTTTTGGGTTGAACTCCCTGTTCAGGCTGAGCTTCCCCTTCCTGTGTCCCCTCCTGAGCTCTGCTGGGAGATGTGACCGCTGGGATTCCAGCAGTGGAGCTGTTCCCTCTTTGGTGTGACCCTCCTTGAGGACAGAAACGGGATCTGTGGGGTCAGGTTTCTGTGCCTGAGGGGCCTGCCTGGCCCAGAACATCTTCATCACATCAGGGGGAAGGAATGTGGGGTCAGGGGTGTCCTCCAGCCTCGGGGCGCTGCTGGGCAGCCCCTGTCTGCAGGGCTTTGTGCTCATCCAGCCCTCAGCTTGTGCCAGGAGGGAGCTGGGGCTGCCACAGCTCTGCAGCCAGCTGTTTGCTCCTAGGAAATGCTCAAGTGCTGTCAGCAGTGCTCAAGTGTTTCTGGATTGATTAAAAAACTCAGCGGAAAAAAAAATAAAATAGTTCTCGGTTTTCTGGATTGCCCTCTTCGCTTTGATTAGAGGTTTTTCTGGCAATATTAAACTTTCACCTGCAATGAGGAGGGTGTGGAGCCTCGCTGTGTTTGTTGCAGTGCTGGGTGAGGAGTTCCCTGTGCACAGTGGCCCAGGCTGAACGGGAACACCCGGCAGCTCTGTGCTGTGGTTGTTCTGAGGAAGCAGAGCACCAGGGCTGGCTGCACACCCTCATTTTAGACGGGAAAACTTCTGCCTGTGCCTAGGAATTTGGAGAAACTCCTGCCCAAAGCTCAGGGCTTGTCGAGTTCAGAAGGAACATTTGATTGTGGAAACCTTGGAGAAACTCCTACACAAAGCTCAGGACTCATCCAATTCAGCAGGAGCATTTGATTGTGGGAAGGTTGGAAAAACTCCTGCACAAAGCTCAGGACTCTTCCAGTTCAGCAGAAATGTTTGATTGTGGGAAGGTTGGAAAAACTCCTGCACAAAGCTCAGGACTCTTCCAGTTCAGCAGAAATGTTTGATTGTGGAAAGCTTGGAGAAACTCCTGCACAAAGCTCAGGGCTTGTCCAGTTCAGCAGGAACATTTGATTGTGGAAACCTTGGAGAAACACAGGACTCTTCCAGTTCAGCAGAAATGTTTGATTGTGGGAAGGTTGGAGAAACTCCTGCACAAAGCTCAGGGCTCATCCAGTTCAGCAGAAATGTTTGATTGTGGAAACCTTGGAGAAATTCCTGCCCAAAGCTCAGGGCTCGTCCAGTTCAGCAGAAACATTTGATTGTGGAAGCTGCAGAGAGGTTGGAGCTCTCAGGTTTGCTGTGCTGATTTTAATTTTAATTACAGTGAGTGCTGTGGCAGGTTTGCTGAGGAGCCCGGTGCTGCGTGTCACGTTGCCTGTGACATGTTCTGTGACAAGTTCTGCACAGCTCTGGGGCTGTGAAACCCTGTGGGAGGAGAGGGAGAGAGGGGGACAGACAATCTGCAGGACTGGAACCATATGGTGGGAGAGATTTGGTGCTTCAATACATGTGCCAGCAAGTTAATGTGAGGATTGCAGAGCCTGGGCTGTGAAAACTGGAAAGAAGGATGATGTAAGGCTGGGGGAAGGGGGAAGGAGGAGGGAGAAAGTTGCCTGTGTCTCCATTTGAAGCAGCTTTATTAATAAAACTCTGTTCACCTCTGCAGCTCCTTTCAGTCTGGAAGTTGGAGAGAGGCAGAAACTGAACAGATTTCTCAGGCACCAAGTGCAACCTGCAGGATATTAATCCCCCTGGAAATTCAGAGTTCTCCCGAGCTGCCAGATAAGGTGTTGGAATATATTCACAGATATTAAGATTTCTTATTTCTTGGAGCTTGTTGGTGGCAGCAGGGATGGGATCCAGAACATTCCTGGGGAGGTTGGAGCATTTTCCTGGAGCTGATGAGGGGAGGGATCCCAGCAGAGGCCAGGGCAGCTCCCTCTGGGCACTGGGGCAGAAAACCCTTTGGGTTTGGTGTGGCACAGAGTTGTGAGGGTACCCAGGACGAGGTGAGAGATGAGAATTTGATTTCAAGTTCTCAAAATGCTGATATATTTATATTATATTATATATAATATATATTATATACAATATAATATATAATATACAATATTATATTTATTATGTTTATTATATTTATTATATTACATTTACTATATTATATCATATCATAACATATTATATCATATATATTATATATTACATTATATTATATGTTATATATTTTATATTATATATTATACCTTATATATTTTATATATTATATATTATCTAATATATATAATAGATAATAAATAATTAGATAATATATATTATCTAATTGTATATATTATCTATCTATGATCTATTATCGATATCTATTGTATATTATATATTATACATTATATATTATATATTAAATACTATATATTAAATAGTATATATTAAATATATATACTATATGTATTATATATTATATATAATATATATTTTATATATTATATAATATATATATATTATATATATATAATATAGTGTATATATATATACACTATATATATAATATATAATATATATATTATATATTATATATTATATATTATATATTATATATTATATATATAATATTATATATTATATATTATATTCTAAAACTATACTAAAGAAAGAGAGAGGCTCCATCAGAAAGCCAGAAATGAATGAATATAAAAACCCATGACAGACTCAGAGAGCCTGACACAGCTGGCTGGGATTGGCCATTAAATTAAAACAATTCTCGTGCTGGGTAAACAATTCTCCAAATCACATTCCAAAGCAGCAAAACAGGGAGAAAATGAAGCATCCCAGGAGAGGAAATCCTGGCAAAGGGATTTTTCATGAAACATCACAGTGACAGTGTCCTTGTGGGGTCAGCTCTGTGGATCAGGGTGCTCAGCCTGCCTCTGGAGGAGGTACAAGGAAGTTTTGCAGCTCCCATGGTGGAATTGCATTTTATTTCTTTTAATGTTTGATTTGTGGGAACAGCACGGAGTGACGAGGGTTTTAATTTGTCCCCAAAGAACCCCCACCAAAACCCAAAAAGGACAAACCTCACAGCTATTCCTGATTTTCCCTCAACACATTATACAGATCATGATTTGGGGTATGAAACTCTTGCTTTGATGCTGGCACATTTTCGGAGGAGGAATGGGTTTTTTTGTGCTTTCCAGCCTGTTCTCAGATAAATCACCTTCTGTGTTCCTTGGAAGACAGGCTTAGTTTGTGAAGTCACAATCAATTCCAAATATTTCCATGGGCTGAATCCACTCCTAAACAGGTGCTTCTTATCCCTTTGCTATCCTGTTTAAGATATATATTTCATTGTAACAATTTTAAAGCGAATCTGACCCTTTTCCCTTTGTCCCTAACTCTTCCCTGACCTGCTGGTTGTGCATCCTGGCTCTCTTTTCCCTGTTTCCTCTTCCTTTGGTAGAAAAATCTGTGATTTCTGGAGGTGACAGCCCCAGCCCTGCAAGGTGTGTCAGGGATGATTGCACAGGCAGTGGAAGAGAAAGGAAACCTGATTATAAACAGGTGAAATTTGCTCTGTGGTGCTTCTGGAGCCTTTTCATCACCCATTCCTTTCCCAGTGTGAAATTCTCCCTCTGCTGTGCTGGGGCATTGCCCTGCAGTGAGATCAGGGATAAATAACATTTTGCAGAGGCTGTGGAAACACTTGAAAGAAAGTAACAGATGCAAGGGCTGCTCCTGAGAGTGACATCTCAATTTGAGCCTGACATCTTAATTTGGTGTTTGTGTAGCTTCAGGAATGCTGGGGAAGATGATGGACTGCTCCATTATCTTTTTGTCTGGCTTCATCAAGTGCTGTCAGAAATGCCAGTGAGGGTTCAAGCTGTTGAAATGAATCTTGGTGGGGTTTTTGTTGTTGTTGTTTTACTGATAATGTCACTTGTTTCAGTTCAGGAGATCAATAGGGTTAAAGGAGTGGTATTTCCCCTCAGTAATGTCAATGAAAGAGGTTAAATTGTCCATTTACTTGCCAAGTAACGTTTGTCTGGGGACCTGTCAATGAATTCTCTGTGTCTGGCAAAGGAAAATTTCCTGTGGATGTCTGCAGGAAGGTGAGGGGGGATGTTTGCTGATGTTCTGAATTCATGTGTTCTGAATGAGCTCACCCAGTGAGTGGCAGGCTCCTGGCACTGGTGAAACACAAGTGGCCATTCCCTGTGAAGGGAGGAGTGGAAAGCTTTTAGAGACACTTCTAATGCAGCTTTCTCCACTTTGGATCTCTCTAAATGTGAATGAACTCCTGAACTCTGTCTTTAATTACCCAGCTGGGACATGAGAAATTCATGTGAGCTGGGTTTGTCCATGGAGCAGCCTGGAGAAGGGCAGGAGGCTGGGGAAGGAGGAATTCTGCCAGGGAGATACTGCCTCTGCAATCCGTGTTTTATTCAGTGCTTCTTTAACTCAGTATTGATCCATTCAGCTAAATCAAAACGAAAAAAAACCAAAAAAAACCAAACCAAAACAAAACCAACAACAACAGCAAAAAAATTAAAAAGGAGCTTCGTGTCCTGAGGAGCCCAGAGCTGGGCAGATACCCTGGCACACAGGAACTGTGTCAGTGCAGCTCCCTGATCCCACACTGGGCTGGTCCCAGGATTGTGCCATGGCTGGGCAGCACATCCAGCTGCAGATCCAGATCCAGCTGCACATCCAGCTGCAGATCCAGCTGCAGATCCAGATCCAGCTGCAGATCCAGATCCAGCTGCAGATCCAGCTGCAGATCCAGATCCAGCTGCAGATCCAGCTGCAGATCCAGCTGCTGGCAGCCCCAGCTGCCTGCCCAGAGCCCAGCTTTAGCCCCAGGGAAGCCTTTGCTATTTCCCCTGCCCAGGGACAGTCCCAGGCTGGTTCTCTCCTATCCGGTTTCATGCCCAGAATTAACTGTGCCCTTGCACAAAGCTTAGCAGATGTTCAAGGAGCCAAATCTGACACTGAGCTCCAGCCTGGCTGGTTTATTTTTTTCAGCTGTCCCTGGCAAGGGAGGGTTTCTGCTGTAAATGCTTCTTGGCTCTGCTTTTGGAATGGCTCCTCTCTCCCCTGCTGCCCTTAAGCAGCCCTGAATTATGACCTGCTCTGTGTATGGGCCATAAAAACCCCAAAAAGCCAGCAAACCTATACAAACCCATTCTTTATTCACATAACTCCTTTTTATACAGTTTTACAGACCTCATGTGGGACTCCAATTGATCAGGAGCTTTCTTGTTAATTACTTTATTGGTCAGTAACAAGTTGTTATCCTGTATGGGTTGGTCACTCAAACCCCAGGGTGGACATGCAGGAAAAGTTGTTTGTGAGAGAGTTTTCATTTTTCTATCTAATGGTGTAAAATTGGTTGTTTTTCACCCAGGAATAGATTATTATATTAACAAACTGCTCACACCAGGATTGCTTTACATGGGCACTTGCCCAGTGCCAGCTTGCCTTAGAGGAAATGACAGGCAGCCAGAGCAGGCTGATTTTGTGAAGCCTTTCTTCATAAAATCGGGGCACAGTAATGCAGATTTTAACTTCAAAATTCCAATCTTCTGTTTCTTACCATGTGGAATATTCCATTCCATGCTTACTGGGTGGAATAATTTCTGTTTCATAGATAAGGAGGGGCATTTTAGGCCCTGGGAAATGCAGGGTTGGTGGTTCTGTGCTCAGTGAGGAGGTGAGGATGCCAGCTCTCCCTGCCACCCTCATTTCCAGGATGCTCCAGGGTTGGGGTCATCCCCCAGGGCAGCAGCCCCTGGTTTCAGGTTCCCTCTCTGCCTTAGAATATTCTCAAACCCCAACACTCAGACAATCAGAGGAGTTTTTTCTGCTTTACTTAACCATATTAAGGGTTAATATAAGGATTAGAGATTTCTAAATGTTGAGGTTCATAGGGTGTTTCAGGGAGAAATTTGGTTTAGATATTCTGGTTTTTAGTGGGATTGATAATGA
The DNA here is from genome assembly GCA_024362935.1 of Setophaga petechia. NCBI lineage: Eukaryota > Metazoa > Chordata > Aves > Passeriformes > Parulidae > Setophaga > Setophaga petechia. Next base: position 7,943,728 of record JANCRA010000033.1, on the reverse strand, counting down.
ATTGTGAAAGATTTGGAGAGATATTTTGTGGTATTGGTTAATTGTTTACTGGTAAATCGACTAAATAGGTTGAGAATGGCTTTTTTGGACTTGAAAAAGTAAAATAAATGGTATCTGATGCCTGGGATGCTGTGATCACTGAATTTTTGCTGTGAACCACTTGCTGAGGGCCTGTCTGGTTATTTATTTATTTTTTTTTGTTTTGCTCTTGAAATCCCACTAATTTTGGTGGCAGTTTGGGTTTATTTTGAAGCTGCCAGGTGTTGCTGATGGAGAGTGGGCTGTGAGCAGTTGGCAGGGCTGGTGATTCCTGCTCTGCAGCATGAGCTCAGCTGAGAGCTCTGCAGGGCTGCAGGGAATGGTGGCAGGAGCTGGAGAGATGGAAAAGGTGATTTTAAAACCACCCTGCACACAGCCTGCCCCAAATGAGTTGGATTTAATTCAGTAAGACCCTGGGAGCAAAGTGACAGGGTGGTCCTGGGTTCTGTGCTTAAATAATCTGCTTTTTTCATTGTCCATTATTCCTCGTGTTCACAGAGTACCCTCATTCACAAAATACACAATACACAAAATACAGAATTCACAAAATACAGAATTCACAAAATGCACAATTCACAAAATACAGAATTCACAAAACTCCTCCTCACACACAAGAATTTCTGGCTGGCCCCAGAGGAGGAGGATGGAGCTCCCCAGCAGCTTGGCCTTGTGTTCCCTCTGAGCTTCTGGGGGTGCACAGCAGTTGAGGATTTCCCTTCCCTGTGAGTGTTGGTGGTGCTCAGGTCACTGCAGGTGCCAAGTTCATTGTTCTGTGCCTCCAGATTTACCAGAGATGCTGGTTAGTGTTCAAAAAAGCTTCAAGCAAAGGGCCCAAGAGGCTGGAGAAGTTCTCAGATGAACGAGCTGCTTACTTCAGGTGCTACCACAAGGTAAGGAGCAAGGTTCTCTCAAACTTTTATTGTTTGATTACTTTTGTTACTTACTAAAATCTAAACTTTTGTGCATTACTTAGCCTGAAAATGGAATTTTTTTAACTCTTGAGGTCCTAAACCTCTGTGTGTGCTTTCATTCAGCGAGGTAGAGGTGAAATAAATGTTCTTTGTAGCAAATATCTTGCTAAGCAAGTGGAAAATGACTTTATTGTTAAAGCAATTGGCCTTTGCTCTCCTCAGCCCTTTAAAATCACACCTGAAATACTTTGCAGTGCCTCCTGCTCTTCCCATTTACAGGAACAGCCATCCCAGGGAAGGTGGGAATTCCAAAGGCACCTGGAGGTTCCCATTTTCTGGGATTCTGCCCCTATAGAAGCCAGGAGGCAGCTGCAGGCATGAGGGACATTTTTACAGCAGAGAGAGGCTCTGCTGCATTCCCTGGCATTGGAAGAAGGGAGAATTTCCCTGCAGCCTCTGCTCTGGAGTGATGCCCAGCCCAGGTTCACCTGGGGGTTCATGGGGCATTCCTGGGCATGGAGGTGGCAACAAGAAACCTTTTAATTTGTAATATAAAAAAAAATTGTAGGCAGGAGCTGAAGGTTGGGAATTGTGGGCATAAATTCATTCCCAGGAGCTGGAGGCTGCTCTGCCCCAACCCTGACAGGGATTTGGGAGGAAATCTGGGGGAACCCTGCCCCTGAATGCCACAGAACCTGGAAATGATTGCTCATAAAACCCTGACTTTCTCTAATAAATCAGGCCCAGAAATAATTCACATTTCTATTAGGCAGCTTCAGAAATAATGAGGTTTTTCTCTTTGTTGTGGGAGGGCTGCACAGTGTATGTAAGAACTTCAGCTCTGTGTCCAACACTGCATTTATTTTAACTATTTATTAGTATATATTTATAACTATTATATGTATTTATAATATATATATTATTAATATATATTATATATTTATATAATATATAAATATATAAATATATATTACATATATTATATATTAGTATATATTATATATATACTATATTAGTATATATATAATATATACTAATATATAATATATATAATATATATTTATATATTTATATGTAATATGTATATATATTTTATATATTATATAAATATATAATATATATTTATAATATATATATTATAAATACATATAATAGTTATAAATATATAAATATATATTACATATAAATATATAAATATATATTACATATATTATATATTAGTATATATTATATATATACTATATATTAGTATATATATAATATATACTAATATATAATATAATATATATTTATATATTTATATGTAATATGTATATTTATATATTTATATATTATATAAATATAATATATATATTTATAATATATATATTATAAATACATATAATAGTTATAAATATATAAATATATATTACATATAAATATATAAATATATATATTACATATATTATATATTAGTATATATTATATATATACTATATATTAGTATATATATAATATATACTAATATATAATATATATCATATATATGATATACAAGATATATATAATATATATAATATATATGATATTTATTATATATTATAATATATATAAATATAATATATATTTATAGCTACCTAAATAATATTATTTAATATTATTTTATTATAATATTTTATTATAACTCTGTCAATTATTGATGCAAATCTGTGTTTTCCCCATTGTGTCAATGCAATATATGAGCAGCACCTTGACTAATGGGTTTGAAACCCAAGGGGAACCTGAATGAGGCTGGAATTTCTTCTCTTCTTTCATGAAATTCCATGGGTTAACACCAGTTTGCAGGTGTTCAACCCACAGCAGCCTGGATGTGCAGAGTAAAGCACCATGGAAATCTGAAAACAATTCAAATTTTCAGATTTTTTTCATGGTAAAGCACCATGGAAAGCCTCACTGGCTCCATGAAAATCTGAAAATTGAGTTCAGATTTTTATGAATTTATGAAAAAATTGAAAATCGTGAAAAAACTGAAAATCCCACCGAGGCATTTTTGGTTTTAAGCCAAGTTTTGTCCCTGCTGAACACTTACTTCATTTCAAACTGTTGCTTCTCCTACAAATTGAATTTCTGGATTTCTCTAGGAGCTGATTTGATGGGAATGAACGATGAACAAAGTCCAAAACCAGTCCCTGAGAACTAACACACGATTTTAGTGTGGTTTTATCAGAACTTTGCCAATCTTGTGGACAGGACCTCAAAATCTCACCCAGCTCCTCCTCAGGGCCCCTTCCCTGCTCCAAACCCTGCCCAGCCGAGCCTTGGACACTTCCAGGGTGATGAAAAGTGGGAAAAATCTGATTTTTATTTGGATTTTGGGTGTATTTTCAGGCAGAGAGGGAGCTGAGATTTAGAGTCATCATCTCTCCAAACTGCCAGGGCTCCTCTATTTTTAACAAACCTCCCTGAGTGAGAGGGAGCTAATGAATATTAAATGGAATTTCTGGGCAAAATGAGCTCATTTGTGAAGAGCACAGGTGGAGAAAAACGCAGGTGGTGGTTTTTTTTTTTTTTTGAAATAAGCCTTGTAAATGTGTGAAATTTAAATGTGAATGATGGAGCTTCTGAGGGTATTAAAGATGAACTGCTGGGAAAAGAGAACTTGTCCCTGCTGCTCTGTGTGAGGGTGTAGCTGAATAATTCTGATGGAAATCATAGTTAATTATTGATAAAATCATTGATAAAATGATTGATAACGTAAAATAATTGATAATGTAAAATTATTGATAAAATAATTGATAAAAATACAAAAATGAAGAGCCCTTATCAGTCCTGGGAGAGGTTTAATCCATCATAAAACCCTAAAGGGGACTCCTCACCACTGCAGGTGCAAAACAGAAATAAAGTGTAAAACAGAAATAATTCTTTTGGTGTAATATTAACCTTGCAATCCCTTCTCATCTAATCTTGCTCTATTTTTTAAAAGTGGAAAGGTCACAGTGCCCTAAAATAGAGGTAATGTGGGAGCACTCAGCTGGGGTTTATGGAATGAACTGGGAATTTGCATACACAAAGCAAATTGCCCACATAATTCCTTTGGTCCCACAAGGGAGGGAAAATAATGAGAATTCAGGCTGCAGAACCTGCACAGAGAGTTGCTTTTCAGGTGAGTGTCTGATTTTTCACTTGTTAAAAATAAATAAGCCAACCACAAATTGCCACATTCTTGAACAAAATAATACTGCAGGAAGGAGGAAATTCTTATTTCTTTTGCCTTAGTGGTGTGCCAGAAGAATCCCCAATATTGCAATAAAAACTGAGCTAATTGTGTCCTGCTGGCAGGAGCACACGGAGCCCTCCGGGGGCTGAGTTTTAATCTGGTTGTGTTCATCTTGCCTTGGAACAGCAGGAGTCATTTGAACAGTCTTTTCTGCCTGCTTATGGAATAATCCATTTGGAAAATTGGATTGTGGAACTTGTAATTGTTTTCCAGGCAAAACTGGATCAGTGGCGAATGAAATGTTTCCAGTCTGAGCACCCTGCTGAGGAGGAGCTGCTGAACATTTATTTTAATGATTGCTGTCGTAGTGAGGCACCAGGTTCAGGCTTTGGGTGTAAAAGCCATTTTTCCAACCATTGTTTGGCGACCAAACAACAGAAATCTGTTTCTGAATCTTTAAAAAAACACTTTCTGATAATGAAAACTGTGATTTTATTTTTGCTTTTTTTTTTTTAAGTGGACCAGTCTAACAAATCCTCAACTTTCCCTCAATAAAAAATAATACAGAGAGCAGCTTTTCTGCCCTGTGCTGGAGCTGGGGGTGCTGGAGCTCCCCAGGGTGAATCCTTTGGGTTTCCACCTCCACCTCTGTGGCTCTGCTGCCCCAGGCTGGTCTTTCTCCTGCCCCTCGTGTGAATATTGCTGGGCCTGCAGGGAGCTCTGGTTCCCCCTTTCCCTTGCTGCAGTTCCCTCAGGGTGGTGTCACAATGATCCTCTGCAGAGCTGGAGTTTTCTGATAGGAAATTTGCTGAAAAATCTCTTTGCTAGGATTTTTCTCCCGAGAAGCCTCAGAGGAAAAGAAAAATTATCTGATTGCTGTGGAATGCAACAGGTGCATCTTTGATTGGTTGTTTCTAATTAATGGCCAGTCACAGTCAGCTGGCTTGGACTCTGAGAGTCATGAACTTTTGTTATTTATTCCTTTCTATTCCTGATGAAATCCTTTCTTCTATTCTTTAGTATAGTTTCAATATATCATTTTCTTTTCATATAATATATATCATACCATAATAAATCTGCCTTCTGAAACATGGAGTCAGGATTCTCATCTCTTCCCTGTTCCTGGGACCCCTGTGAGCATTCCCCACACCTGGGGGACGTCGCTGCTGCATCTCCCAGGGGAGGATGGAATTTTGTCACAGACATCTTTTATGAGAAATCCTTTCCTTTAGGATTTTTCCTCCTGAGAAGCTGAGAGGCCTCAGGAACAAAATGTGAACATTGATTATCTGCTGCTGTGGAATGCAACAGGTGCATCTGGGATTGGGCTCATGTGGTTGTTTCTAATTAATGGACAATCACAGTGAGCTGGCTCGGAGAGGGAGTCCGAGACAGAGCCTTTGTTATCATTCTTTCTTTCCTTCCTGTTCTTAGCTTAGCCAGCCTTCTGGTGAAACCTTTTTTTCTATTCTTTTAGTATAGTTTTAATATAATATATATCATATATTATGATATATACTATATTAAAATATATATATTTTATATATATAAAAATATATAAAAATATATATAAATAGATATATTTATTATATCATATATTTATATATTATATTTATATTATATTTATATATATTTATATATATATAAATATATATATATATAATATTATATTATATTATATTATATTATATTATATTATATTATATTATATTATATTATATTATATTATATTATATATTTATATTATATATTTATATTATTTATATTATTTATATATTATATATATTTATATATATTTTATTATATATAATATAATATATATTATATTGTATAAAATAGATATTATATATATTATATATATTATATATATAATATTATATATATAATTATTATATTATCTATATAATATATATAATATATTATATATATTATATATTATATATATAATATATATAATATATAATATATAATTATTATATATTATATATATTATATATATAATATATAATTATTATATATTATATATATATAATTTTATATATATAAATCAGCCTTCTGAAATATGGAGTCAGATCCTCATCTCTTCCCTCACCATAGACCCCTGTGAACACGGTCACAGAATTTCCCCAGGAATTTCCCACTGAGGTGATTCCTGGCAGGGCAGCATCTCCTCAGGAGCCACCCCAGAGGTCCTGACCCTGCTGATGCTGTCTCACCTTCCTCTCCCTCTGCTCCCCTGCTCTCCTCCCAGGAATGCACAGATCCCTCGCCAGGCTCCTCACTCCAACCCCACATTGTGCTTTTCCAGGTCACGGAGCTCAGTAACGTGAGGAGCATCTCGAGGCTGCCCAAAGGCACCAAGAAACACGCGGTGGGGATTTATTTCAGTGATGACAGCTCCAGAACCTTCGCGTGTGACTCAGGTGGGTCAAAGGGCCACGCTCAGAGCGCTCACTGTGAAATGATGAACATGATGTACCCACTCTCAGATTTTCTGGGCATTTGTGCAGAGCTTGAGGCAGATGAGTGGTGCAAGGTGCTGCAGATGGAGTGCCTGGGAACACGAATTAATGACATTAGCCTTGGAGAGCCTGACTTGTTGGCATCTGGAGTAGAGAGGGAGCAGAGTGGTAGGTACAGAAATATCGACCTTTGGAATTTTTTATTGCATTATTTTAGACTGTACGGATGGATATTGGGAATAAAGAGGAGCAAAACTGTTTTTCCAAGCCCTCCTTGCTTGTTTTGGGGGTTGGTGTTGGTTGGTTGGGGGTTTCTTTTTGGCTCTTGCTACCAGAGATATTAAATAAGTTATCTAGAATTATTTTGGAGTAGCACTTCCCTTTCTCAGATCAGTTAGTTGCTCTTGGAGATGGGAATTATTTGTTGTGTGGTTTTTTTGGTGTGATGTCAGTGGCTGAGGCTTTGTAAAGAGAATAATAAATATCAGTAATTGCATGCAAAACCTGAGCCCGTGGCTACTCCACTTCCCTGTGCAAATGAGCTCATTACCTGCTCAGGCACTGGATTTATTCACAAATTGCTCACAGCTTTATGAGCTGTTTGGAAATACCAGCATTATGCTGGTGCACTTCTCCCCAGGCTCTGGGTGCACACACAAATATTTGATGCCCTTTGGGTGCAGCATTTGACTGCCCCAAACTGTGGGGTTGACAGAGTTACAGGGAGGAATTCTTTGTGTGGGAACCAATAGCTCTAAGTGCAAACAATAGAGATGCAAAATAGGAAATTCCTTGAATGACTTGCTCATGTGCTGGGCAGGGATTTTAGACTAACCTTTTGTTTTTCTCCCAGAGAGATTCAATGTGTATTTGATGCCATCCCCTAATTTAGATGTGCATGGGGAATGTACCTTGCAGATAACATTTGAGAATATCTGTCTTTGGGACATCCAGAATCCCAGAGTCAAACTGGTCTCGTGGCCTCTCAGTGCCCTGCGGCGCTACGGGCGGGACCCAGCCTGGTTCACCTTCGAGGCGGGCAGGTAGGTGGGCCTGGGGTCCTCTGGGTGGGCTTGGGGTCCTCTGGGTGGGCTTGGGGTGCTCTAGGAGAGCTTGGGGTCCTGTAGGTGGGTTTGGGTTCTGTAGGTGGGTTTGGGTCCTCTAGGTGGGTTTGGGTCCTCTAGGTGGGTTTGGGTCCTGTAGGTGGGTTTGGGTCCTCTGGGTGGGCTTAGGGTCTCCTAGGTGGGCTTGGAGTCCTCTAGGAGAGCTTGGGGTCCTGTAGGTGGGTTTGGGTTCCTCTAGGTGAGCTTGGGGTCCTGTAGGTGGGCTTGGAGTCCTCTAGGTGCACTTGGGGTCCTCTAGGTGGGTTTGGGGTCCTCTAGGTGGGCTTGGGTCCTGTAGTTTGGTCTGAGTCCTATAGGTGGGCTTGGGGTGCTGTAGGTGGGCTTGGATCCTCTAGGTGAGCTTGGGTGCTGTAGGTGGGCTTGGGGTCCTCTAGGTATCCTTGAGGTCCTCTAGGAGAGCTTGGGGTCCTATAGGTGTGTTTGGGGTCCTGTAGGTGTGTTTGGGGTCCTGTAGGTGTGTTTGGGGTCCTGTAGGTGGGCTTGGGATCCTCTAGGTGGGTTTGGGGTTCTCTAGGTGGGCTTGGGTCCTGTAGGTTGGTCTGAGTTCTGTAGGTGGGCTTGGGGTGCTGTAGGTAGGCTTGGGTCCTCTAGGAGAGCTTGGGGTCCTCTAAGTGGGTTTGGCTTCTCTTAGGTGGGCTTGGGGTCCTGTAGGTGGGCTTGGGGTCCTCTAGGTGGGTTGGGATCCTCTAGGTGGGCTTGGGTCCTGTAGGTTGGTCTGAGTCCTGTAGGTGGGCTTGGGGTCGTGTAGGTAGGTTTGGGTCCTGTAGGTGAGCTTGGCGTCCTCTAGGTGGGCTTGTGTCCTCTCTGCCTTCCCGGGCTGCCTCCCCCTTTCCTTAAGGGTTTCCAAGGGTTTGGGAGCTGATCTGCAGGTAGAAGCCAGCCTGGACCAATTGCTCCAAAAAAAAAAATGTTGAAACAAATATTAATCCCCCTAAAACAAGTAATTGAAATGGTAAAACAAATATAACCCTACCATAAAAACCCCAAATGCTGAAACAAATATGAACCCCCGCTGAAGAACTAATTGAAAAGCTCAAACAAATATAACCCCCCCAAAACCAAATTAAAATACTGAAACAAATATGGATCCCCCCTAACGAACTCATCGAAACAGTGAAACAAATATAACCCCCCAAAACCACAATTAAAGTACTGAAATATAACCCCTCCCCCCAATCCAAGTTAAAATTCTGAAACAAATATAATCCCTCCCAAAAATTGCAATTAAAATCCTGAAACAAGTATAAACCCTCCCAAAAAACCAAATTAACTTTCCAAACTGCCCTGGAGGCTTTCTGGTAAAGGTCAACTCTTAAACTACCTCCTTATTAAGTGATCCTGAGTTCCAGGTTGAGGAAAGGCAGGAACAGAGGGTGGAAATTACTTTGTTCCATTTCCATGTTGAGAAAAGGCAAAAGACAGAGGGTGACAATAACTTTTTCCCATTTCCAGATTGAGAGAAGGCAGGAACAGAGGGTGACAATAACTTTTTCCCATTTCCAGATTGAGAAAAGGCAGGAACACAGGATAGCAATATCTTTTTCCCATTTCCAGATTAAGAAGAGACAGGAACAGAGGGTGACAATAACTTTGTCCCATTTCCATGCTGAGAAAAGCCAGAAAACAGAGAGTGGCAATAACTTTGTCCCATTTCCTGGTTGAGAAAAGGCAGGAAGACAGGGCAGCAATAACTTTTTCCCATTTCCACGTTGAGAAAAGACAGGAACAGAGGTGGCCACAACTTTGTCCCATTTCCATGCGGAGAAAAGCCAGAAAACACAGGGTGTCAATAACTTTTTCCCATTTCCAGATTGAGAAAAGGCAGGAACAGAGGTGGTCCCATTTCCTGGTTGAGAAAAGACAGTAACAGGTGGCAATAACTTTGTTCCCTCCAAGTTGAGAAAGGGCAGGAACAGAGGGTGACAATAACTTTTTCCCATTTCCTGGTTGAGAAAGGCAGGAACACAGGGTGACAATAACTTTTCCCCATTCCCATGCTGACAAAAGCCAGAAAGCAGAGGCTGTCCATGACTTTGTTCCCTGCTGGTTCCCTCCCCGCGCTGTGAGGGGGTTTGGGGTGGCACGGGGAGGTTCTGCCCCCCGTGCTGGAGCCCCCGCTGCCCTGGGCTGTGCTGGTGCCTTGCAGGATGTGTGACACGGGCGAGGGGCTCTTCATCTTCCAGACCAGGCATGGCGAGGCCATCTACCAGAAGGTGCACTCGGCCGCCCTGGCCATCGCCGAGCAGCACCAGCGGCTGCTGCAGAGCGCCAAGGACTGCCGGGTACGGCGGGCACGGGAGGGGCTGCGATGGGCACACACCACACTGGCATTGTTGTTGGTATTGTCATAGCCATTGTTAGCAGTGTAATTATTGCTTAATGGTTATTAATATTCTTATTATTAATGATAAATTAACTATTGTACTTTAATTATTACATTAGTATATTTAAGAATTATGTTGTATATAATTCTTAAATTTATTATTCTTCAATATGTTACTATTCAATATATCATTATTCAATTATATATATTGTATATATTATTATTACTGTTATTCTTCTTATTATTATTATTGTGCTCAATTATAACATTTAGCGCAATAGGTATAAGTGGAATTATGGGAATTAGAGAAATTCCTGCTCAAGGATAAAACCAACAACGCACAATTCTCAGTGTTTGTGGGTGCAAAGTTAGTATATTTAGTTAAATTTAGCTAGTAGTAGTTGTAGTAGTAGTAGTAGTAGTAGTAGTAGTAGTATTAGTATTATTTTGCTCCTAGATTATTATTATTATTATTATTATTATTATTAGTATTATTATTATGCTCAATTATAACATGTAGCGCAATAGGTATAATTGGAATTATGGGAATTCCTGCTCAAGGATAAAACCAACAAGGATACGCACAATTCTCAGTGTTTGTGGGTGCAAAGTTAGTGTATTTAGTTAATATTTAGCTATCATTATTATTATTATTATGCTCCTAGATTATTAATATTCTATTATTATTATTATTATTATTATTATTATTATTATTATTATTATGATGATGATGCTCAGTTATAACATGTAGCGCAATAGGTATAATGGGAATTACGGGAATTACAGAAATTCCTGCTCAAGGATAAAACCAACAAGGATACGCACAATTCTCAGTGTTTGTGGATGCAAAGTTAGTATATTTAGTTAATATTTAGCTATTATTATTATTATTATTATTATTATTATTATACTCAATTATAACATTTAGCGCAATAGGTATAATTGGAATTACAGAAATTCCTGCTCAAGGATAAAACCAACAAGGATACGCACAATTCTCAGTGTTTGTGGGTGCAAAGTTAGTGTATTTAGTTAATATTTAGCTATCATTATTATTATTATTATGCTCCTAGATTATTAATATTCTATTATTATTGTTATTATTATTGTTGTTATTATTATTATTATTATTATGCTCAATTATAACATGTAGCGCAATATGTGTAATTGGAATTACGGGAATTACAGAAATTCCTGCTCAAGGATAAAACCAGCAAGGATACGCACAATTCTCAGTGTTTGTGGATGCAAAGTTAGTATATTTAGTTAATATTTAGCTAGTATTATTATTATTATTATTATTATTATTATTATTATTATTATTATTATTATTATTATTTTGCTCCTAGATTATAAAGTGTAGAGCAATCTGTATAACTGGAATTCCTGTTCAATGGTAAAAACAACAAGGGCACACACATTCCTCAGTGTTTGTGGGTGCAAAGTTAGTTTATTCAATACTGTTATTATTATTATTATTATTATTATTAGCCATTATTTTATAATTATTATTGAATTCTGCTTGATTATAAAATTTAGGGCAATCTCTATAACTGGAATTCTTGTTCCAGGATAAAAACAACAAGGACACGCACATTCCTCGGTGTTTGTGGTGTAAAGTTACTTTATTCCATTATTATTATTATTATTATTATTATTATTATTATTATTATTATTATTATATTCTGCTCGATTATAAAATTCAGGGCAGTCTGTGTGTCTGTAATTCTGTCCAAAGCCATTGCTGGCACAGAGGTGCTGCAGTGTCGCTGACCCTGTCGTGCCTTGCAGCTGCAGCTGAGGAGGAGCGAGCGGGCCGTGTCCCTGGGCACCGTGGTGCCCCTGCCCCGCAGCGCCTACTGGCACCACATCACCCGCCAGCACAGCACGGGGCACCTGCTGGGGCTGCCAGGTGAGGACACTGGGACAGCCCTGACACTGCCCTGGGGACACTGGGACACTGCCCTGGGGGCACTGGGACACTGCCCTGGGGGCACTGGGACAGCCCTGACACTGCCCTGGGGGCACTGGGACAGCCCTGACACTGCACAGGGGGCACTGGGACAGCCCTGACACTACACAGGGGGCACTGGGACACTGCACTGGGGGCACTGAGACACCCGTGACACTGCACTGGGGACACTGGGGCAGCCCTGACACTGCCCAGGGTGGCACTGGGACAACCCTGACACTGCCCCAAGGGACACTGAGACAGCCCTGACACTGCCCCAGGGACAGTGGGGCACTGCCCTGGGGGATACTGAGACAGCCCTGACCACTGCCCCAAGGGGGGCACTGAGCCATACCTGACACTGCCCCGGGGGTGGCACTGAGACACCCCTGACACTGCCCAGGGTGGCACTGAGCCTGAATGCTGCTCTGCTCCATGGGGGTGACACTTGTGGCAGTGACACTTGTGGGGTGACACTCATGGGGATGACATTTGTGGGGGTGACAGTCAACCTGAACACTGTTCTGCTCCATGGGGGTGGCACTGATGGGGATGACATTCACGGAGGTGACACTCAGACTCAACGCTGCTCTTCTCCATGGTGGTGGCACTCATGGGGGTGACACTCATGGGGTGGCACTCACGGGGTGGCACTCACCTGAACCCTGCTCAGCTCTCTGGGGACAAGTGCATGTCCTGTTTGGGATGGGCAGCTGGGGATGCTGTGGCCAGCAGGAGCAGGGACAGTTTGGGTGCCGTGTCCCCACTTTAGGAAGGACATTGAGGTGGTGGAGCAAGGACACCATGGCTGGGGAGGGTCTGGAGCACAAATGCTGTGAGGAGCTGGGGGTGTTTGTCCTGTTTGGAGCACAAATGCTGTGAGGAGCTGGGGGCGTTTGTCCTGGAGCAGAGGAGGCTCAGGACAGGCCTGCCCCAAGCTCTCCATGCTTTTTGTACCACTTGGTTCCCTCCTCCCTCCTCTGCATGGCTGCCTTGTACTGAGAACCTGCATTATTCCTTTTGTGTGCTTGTTAAAATTCACCCAAAACAACCACATCCCCCAGAACAGGGAAATGAGGGGTGTGACAGTGGTCACAGGGGTTTGTAGATGGTTGGAAGAGTCAGGATCTTGATTCCATTATCAGAAGGCTTGATTTATTATATTATCATCTATATAAATAACATTATAACTATACTACATAGAAATAGGAAAGGAAAGGAGCTTCTTCAGAAGCTGGCTATACTAAGAATAGAAAAGAAGGAATAATAACAAAGGTCTGTCTCTCACAGAGAGTGACAGCAGCTCCACCGTGAGTGGTCAGTAAATCTAAACACCAATCACAGGTGGACCTGTTGCATTCCACAGCAGCAGATAATAATTGTTTACATTTGTTACTGAGCTTCTCAGCTCTACCAGGAAAAATCCCAAGAAAGGATTTTTCACAAAAGATGTCTGTGACAGGGGGGAAATAAAAGGAGATGCTCAGACCTCAGAGGAGCCGGGCCAAAGTCAGCTCCGTGGAGTTGTGTTTGTTTTCAGAGTTAAAACACCCCAACGACAACAACAACAACAAAAAAGCCTTAAAGGAACTATTTTCCCCGGTTCTTTCTTTCCGACACTAGAGGGGGCAGGCAGCCCGTGGAAAGCTCCATGCAGAGCAGGGATGGAGGATGGAGGATGGAGGATGGAGGATGGAGGATGGAGGATGGAGCAGCTCTTCCCTGCCTGCCCAGAGCTGTCCATGGATGGGGGGCATGGCAGGAGGAGCTGCTGGGGGCAGCCTGTGGCACAGTCTGTGCCCTTCCCCAGAGCCCTTTATTAAATCAGTAATTCAGCACGAGAGAAATAGACTGCAGGGGTACAAACCCCTTGGTTTATGTTTAGAAAAATGTATTGCTTGTTAGACTGGGAAAAAAGGATCTAAAAGAGCATTTTTACATTTTAAGTGCAAGTCAGAACTTTGAAAGAAATTTAATATGTTTTTTTATAAATTTCTGTTCTGAAGGAGGGAGTAAAGAAAATCTGCGTGGGTATTTCTGAGCTGGGGCAGCAGATTAAGCAGGGTTAGACTGAATTACTGCTGTGTGTGTGGATGCTGCCTGGGATGCTGTGTTTAACTGGGCTGTTCTGTTTCCCCCCTGGCTCTCTGCAGGTGTTCCCAGCCCCCTGCAGCTCCCGGGCACCACGGACCCCTTCCCACCCTGCGGCTCGGAGCGAGAGGAGCCCAGGCACAGCCTCACAGCCTCTGCCCTCTGACAGCTGCCAGGGCGTGACAGGGCTGGTGGCAAACGAGGCTGGCAGCACAGAAAAGTCCAGGTTGGATGGAGAATTCCTGCAATACAAAGGATTTTTTTAAACAGAAACGCTTCTGTGGGTGTTGGGAGAGGAACCAAGCCACCAAACGCTCTGGTGTAATTTTTATATACCCTGGACAGAGAAGAAATCACTCCCTAAGCACTCCCACCGATTTTGTATGATAGGTTTGTTGTAAATATGTGAGACTCCTGCTGTAGTGTGGTTATTTTGGCTCCTGACACCTGTTTGTGGCAGTGCTTACCTTGAGTTATCCCGTTATTGTTACCCTGTTCCTGATCTCTGGAATGGTGGCCAGTTTGAAGCAGCTCTTGGATACAATTTTTCCTGTTTGAAGACTTGATTGATTTCTTTTAAAAGAGTCTCCTCTTTCCTGTATTTATTTCCATCTCTGTAAACACTGAAAATAAAAAAATTCCCACGCAATTTGTGGTACAGTGGTTTGGGGTTTTTTTCTTTTTTTCATTCAATTAGCACGAGCTAATTTTCTTCTAGGACAGAATAATTGTCTGGGGCTTTGAGTTAAAAATAGCAGCAGGTAAAAGCTCTGAGCCATTGTATTCAGGGTGCTGAGATGAATTTTTGTTTTTGCAGCCGCAGGATGCAGGGAAATGAGGGGAGGAATGAGGGGGTGAGCAGGAGGGGCCGGCAGTGTTTGCCTGGCCGGGTGCAGTGCCAGAGGCTGCCACGGGATGCCAGCAGGAGATGTGCTGAGATCCTGCTCTGGAGCCACAAATTGCAGAGTACCCAAACCTGCTGCTGCTGCTGCTGCTGCTTTGGTTATTCTGCAGGGGCACGGAGCTGTGGTTAAAATTGATGTGAAATTGTGGCTGTGAACAGGAAAGAAAAAATTAAAAAAAACACGCTGGGACAGAAAAGTAAAACCAGATGATTCTGATTCTCTGATTAACCAAGGTGAGACAACAGTTTAAGGCTGTGAAAGTGGGTTTAACATGAGATGATTTCTGATTTTGGTAACTGGGTGCTCCCAGGTGAGGCTGTCACCTGCCTGCTCAGTTTGGGGTTATGTTGGCACAGTTCTCACCATCCACTCTCCACTTGTTTTCCATCATGGAACCATTCAGATGCTTCTGGAAAGTAAAACCTGGAGGGCACCACCATCCTTAGTCAGAGAATAAACCCCAGGCTGTCCTGCCACTGCACACAGATTTATTTCCCCATATGCAAGGTGCAGAATTGCTTGCCCAGGTACTGTTCCTGTTGCTGCTGCTTTTCCTGTGAGCTCCAGAGGATCCTTGCAGATGGTGAAATTCCCTGAAATCCCCCCAGAGCAAGGCAGGAGGTGCTGAGTGTTCCACTCTGCTCCAGGAGTGCAGAAAGGATGGAGCTGAGCCAGAGCCCTGCTCACTCCAGAGCCCTTTCTCCCTCCAAGGATTTCCCCGTTTTTCCCTCTCAGTTTCCCTTGTTTGGTTTTGGGGTGACCTGTTCCCCTCTGTGAGGATGCTCTGGGCAGGGCAGAGCCTTGTCCCAGGTTTGGTGAAGTGTCCTGAGAGCTCAGGGTTTATTTATCACTCCTCCCACTGAATTGCTGCTCTCCCCATTAACTTCCATCACTTCAGCTGTCACCTCTGAATTTATTCACTCCCAGGAAAAAACATTTATTTCCCTGGCCTGTGGAGTGGGGAGGCAGTGATTAGCCATGCAATCAGGAGATGCTGATCTCCATAGAAATCCTCTCCTTTCTGACATGAATGGGAATTATGCACCCTTAAACTGCATTAGTTCCACTCCTTAGGCAGCCACAGAGCAGGGAGGCAGCGAGTGCAGCAGCCAGAGGAAAAGGCTGCACTCATTTCAGGGGGCTTTGAATCAGAGCAGGAGTCTGAAATAATTATATCTGCAGGATTGGAGCAGGGAAGGAGGAAAGAAAGTTTCTCTCCCTCTGGAGGTGCTGGAGCATCGCTGCTCAAGGCAGGCAATCCAAAAAGCTGCTCCAGCATTTGGGAAGGAGATTAAAATAACAGATCTGATTAGTTCCTGATTAGAATCTGATTGATTCCTATTTCAGTGCTGAACACCTCCACTGCTGAAGGTATTGTTTGTTCCTTGAGCTCCCAGGGAGTGCCACTTTATTTTGGGTTTGTTTCTGTGCCTCTGTTGCTGTTCTTGCACTGGAAAACCCAAAAGCCACTCAGATGGGTTTGGCTGAACAATCATCCCAACAAAATACAAATTATTCCAGAGGGTCTATCTGCATAGACACACATCATTCTACTCCTCAAATGTGTGCTATTTACATGTCCTCCTTTCCCCTGAGGAGGCTCAGGAGCTGTGGAATTGTGCACCAGTAATTAATGTGTACCAATAATTAATGACAAGGCAGGAATAGGCTCATATTGCATGTGAGGGCCAATAAAACAAAATGTGTGGAACCAAGAGGTGTCTGTGGGGTAATGGGAGCTGGGCAGGGATCTCAGGGTCATGTTTAATATCCTATCAAAAGGAAAGTGCAGGGTTTTATTTGAATGGCATTTTCTGTGTGGAACAGCCGTTTATTTTCACAGCTCATATTTTAAACAAACAAAAACATTTTTATTTCCTCTTTCCCAAGAGATCTGCCTTTGTTGTTGCTGCAGAAAAAGCCATTTCTTCTTTTAGGAATTGCTGCTGAGCACATGATTGAGGTTGGGGATATTAAATATCACTGCCCTGTCTGTGGGTGAGCTGGAGATGAGAAGGAGCTCCTGAAAGCTCCTCCTGTGCTCTGTTCTCTGCCTTTCACCACTTCAAGGTTCTGCCCCAGCCCTGCTGCACCTCAGCCTCTCTCTGCTGTTTGTTTTGTGCTTGCTGCAGCAGAGATCTCTAAATGATGTGCAGGTGGAGGTTTAACCCAAATCTAAACCCCAGGAAATTTCCAACCTGGTTTTCCTGAGTCATGTTTCACTAATTAACCCCTAGGAAATCAGGATCTGGATCCAGTCACTGTGTGCAGGAGTCACTGCCACCCTGGTGATGGGAAGATTAGCTAAAATTAAAATATTTGCTAATATTAAAATAGTTGCTAATATAAAAATCCTAATATGGATTTTAATTCAGGGTATTAAAAGGGGACTGAAGATCTGGATATTTACTGTGACAATTTCAGGTGGACAAAGCCATCAGGGACACTGAATGCAATTTCCCACAGTTTGGGGCAGCACATGAGAAGGTTTTGGTCTGGAATATCCCTCCAGACCTGAACTTCTCCTGAATTCCTGCCTCCAAAACTCCTGATATTCCAAAGCAGAGGAGTCCCAGGATGGGCTGTGCTTATCCCTGTTTTTCCAGGCTCCCCCTGGCTGGAGGAAAAAGGGAAATCCAGCCTGGATTGCCAGAGACCCCCCTGCCCTCCTGTCCCAGGGCTGCTGCTGCAATTTCCCAGCCAGAATTCTTCCCAAAGCTCCCAGCTCCCTAAATATCTTATCTAAATGGCTTCTTTGCTCAAAATATTTGCTTTCTGACTTGTCCACAATTTGAGCTTTTCACGAGGTCAAAGCAGGACACTCTGTGTTAACCAGTTCAGGACTGCAGAAGAAATGATTTCCAGACAGTTGAAGATTTATTGCAGGTGTTTTCTTTCTCTTTCGAGTATGAAATCCACTGTTTCTAATAAAGAGAGGGAAAAGCATATTTAAAAATGAGGCACGTGGTGTTTCCACCTGGCTGAGCAAATGGAGGAGGACTGGAAAAATCTAATTTGGATGGTAATGATGGGTGCAACAAAAGGCAGAGGAAATTCAGGGGAGATTTGTCAGCTCTGATTTTAGAGTGCCTGGATTTGTCCTGTGGATAAAAAGCAGACTTCATTTTCCACAGGGGTAAATTCAACATCTGCTCACCAAGCTCATTTTAAAAAACAGATCTAAGAGGAGTAAAATAACATCTTCTGCCAGAACCTTTGAGGAGAAGGTATTTATATTCCTTGCTGGATGATGTGGGAATGGAGTGTGAGGTTTAAAATATCTTCCTTCCTTCATTTCCTGAGCACCTATGGCGCTTTGCCAGCTGAAATGATCTTTAAATCTCCTCCTTTTCAGAACTGAAACCCCTTGGCTGTTTTTTGCCCTTTCTCTTGATGCAGAGTGTCAGAAAGCAGCCAGGAGAGCAGGGGGCTGCTGGGGGTGCCAGCCTTTCTCAGGAAGGTTAAACATGGAATGAGGCCGTTTAGCCAGGGATGAAAAGCCATGTGAGCCATGAAATCTCTGTTTTCATTGAGGAGAGGTCCCGTGTCGGGATCATTGGTTTGTCAGAGTGACCCCGAGAAAAGTTCCAAAGTCTCTTTTCCCAGCCCGGCGCTTAAAGAAGGAGTCAGAGCTCTTCATCTCTCGGTCTTAGCGTTGTTTATTTTATCTTATCTATAAAAAATTTTCTCTTGCCCTGCCGAGGTCAGCTCAGCAAGACAGTCCCAGGCACTCTGCCTGCCCCCGGGGTGGTGTTATGTCTTTATACTACAAACCACGTGTGCAATATTTACAATTACTCCCCAATGTCCATCACCTATGTTAGACACTGAGCTTCTACTCTAAACCAATCCAAAAGTGCCAGCATCACCACAGAAGATGGAGGCCAAGAAGAAGAAGGAGAAAGGCTGGACACACCTACTTCTTTCTATCTTGTTTTTATAACCCCCCTGTACTAAAATTTTAAAATGCAGAATTCACTCTGTGATAACTTCACTAATATTCTACTTAAACTCTTGTGGCTTACTGATCTTCATAGAAGGTTGGTAATTTGCTCTATGGGCCATAATCAAACCCACAGGGGCATTTTGGGCTCTGTGCCAGGGTCTCCGAACCCCTGGCAAAGGTCTGGGCTGCTCAGGACAGCCACAGGGATGTGCTGGGTCCCGACAGTCCCGTGGCAGAGCTCCCCTCCTGCTCCCCAAGCTCCAAGTTCCCCTCCATCTCCCCAGGAGAAGCTTTGAGCTCACCTGCTCTGGGTTATGCTGCAAGGAGAGGGGAGATGGAAAGGGAAGAATATCCTGTGAGGTTTTTTTTTTTGCAAATGTTCATTACAGCAGAGCTTTTCCTCTGCACTTCAGAGCAGGAAAACACCCCCTGTGTTTGCATGTCTGCATCAGTGCAATGAAGATTATTTGGGTTATCCAGGGGCCTGTTTGTGCCCCCAAGTGACCCATTTATTTTAGGGGCAGGCTCTGGCTGCACTGAACACTCATTATTTACATTATGGAATGAGGGTTTGTGCTCCCTGAGGTTTCTTGGGCTCTGCAGACATTCCTGGTGGGATGGTTTGGGTTGTGCAGCAGAACTCCTGGGGCAGCTCCACCAGCTGATGCTGGCAAATCCCTGTGGGGATTGGAGATGGCAGAAGTGAGGATGTTTTCTTATGATGTACAAAACCCAGTTTAACCCTTTTAGCTTGGCTGTGCAGAAGAAATCCTGTGAATCCCCATCCCCAGGGCAGTATTTGCCCACACCCCCTGATCCTGTGCCCCAATGGTTTTGGAATAAAGCAGAAACTCAGTGATCACCTGCACATGGTGCTGCCCAGGGTGGGGTTTAAAATGTGGAATTATGTGGCTGAAATTCTTCACAGGAGCTGTGATAGGTGATGATCAAAACCAAGCAATGTTTGTCAGAATTTTTGTAAACCCTGTCCTGGTTGTGTTTTTGAAAGTTCTCATGCATGAGTGAGAAGAGCTGATTTCAGCCTGCAGCACGGGACACTGGATTCCCTGGCTGAGGTTCCTGTCAGAAATTGAGGAATATGGATATAATAATACAGTTAATTCAGTCTTTCCCCTCATCAAGGAATGGGACACTGGATTCCCTGGCTGAGGTTCCTGTCAGGAATTGAGGAATATGGATATAATAATACAGTTAATTCAGTCTTTCCCCTCACCAAGGAATGGGACACTGGATTCCCTGGCTGAGGTTCCTGTCAGGAATTGAGGAATATGGATATAATAATACAGTTAATTCAGTCTTTCCCCTCACCAAGGAACGGGACACTGGATTCCCTGGCTGAGGTTCCTGTCAGAAATTAAGGAATATTAATATAATACAGTTAATTCAGTCCTGGCTGAGGTTCCTGTCAGAAATAAGGGAATATTAATATAATACAGTTAATTCAGTCTTTCCCCTCACCAAGGAACAGGACACTGGATTCCCTGGCTGAGGTTCCTGTCAGAAATTGAGGAATATCAATAATAATAATACAGTTAAATCAGTTTTTCCCCTCACCAAGGAACGGGACACTGGATTCCCTGGCTGAGGTTCCTGTCAGAAATTAAGGAATATGAATATAATACAGTTAATTCAGTCTTTCCCCTCACCAAGGAAGGACAGACACATCCAGGAGTCAGAGGAGGTGCCACAGGTGAGCTCCAGGGATGTGCAGGAATTTATTTATTTTAATATATAAATTAAAATAAATGTCATTTTGCCAAAATGTCATTTTTATTGTGATTAACCCAAGCCATGCCCCATGCAGCCCTTTCAGCATCCTTTTAGTGGATTTTTTGGGGCTGAAATATAAATTAGCTGAGCCTGAACTATGGCAGCATTTTCATGGCTTGTTCTCCTCCGCTGGAAAGTTTCACACACAATGAAGTAAAGAAAAAAGAAGATTATCTTGTTGGGTTTTTTTTAACTTTGTAATTTCCTGCTCCTTCTCAGCCTTTGCAATAACATCTCCCAGTGTCAGGCCTTGATGAATTCAGTGAATTACAGCAGAGCTGGGGCTGTCAGGAGGTTTTGATTGATATTCAATTACTGTTCATGTAAACACCAATGATTTTAATGTCCTTATGTTCTGAAGTTATTTATGAACCAAATTTCCTGCAGGAGGAGCTGGAGCTGGTGCTGCTGGGCTGTCACACACCTGGTGAAATGAGCTCACCAAAGGGACAGGGGCAGAAAAGTCCTGCAGGACTTTGTGTCCATCCCTCTGACCCTGCTGTGCCTCTGTTCCTATTTTAATATTAAAAAAAAAATTAAAAAATTAAAATTATTAAAATAAATTAATATTAAAATAAATAAATTCCACACAAATAAATATTAAAAATAAATATATTCATAAAATCAATATAAAATTAAAAATTAATATTAAAATAAATAAATTCCATGCAAACAAATATTAAAAATAAATATATTCATAAAATTAATATAGAAATAAAAATAAATTAATATTAAATATTAATAATTTATTATTATATATATTTATATACATAATTTATATATATATATATATATTTATATATATATATAATGTATTTGAAGTGGTGAGTGCAATATTTAAGTGTCAAGTATTTTATATATATACACACATGCATATATATATATATATATATACATGCATAGATATATTTTATATATATATATATATATAATATATTTGAAGTGGTGAGTGCAATATTTAAATGTCAAGTATTTTATATATGCATGTGTATATATATATATATATATAAATGTATATATATATGTATATATATATTAAACGTCAAGTATTTTATATATGCATGTGTGTATATGTATATATAAAAATATATATATTTATATATATATATATATAAAAATATTTATTTTATATATATATATAAAATTTTATATATGCATGTGTGTATATATATATATATATATATATAAAAATGGGTATATATATATATATATGCACACACACACATAATTTTTTTTTTTTTTGCCAAATTCCTGGCAGTTTTCATCCGTGTCCCGTTCAGTAAATCACTGGAATCGTTGCTGCAAAGCTGGAATGCACTGATTTAAATAATCTTCAATATTTGTTTTCAAAGCCTTCTGTTCCATTTCCATTTCAAATGAAATTATTATGCAGAGTTAACTGGTGAAGCTTGAGTGGATTAAAGAAAAACTGGTGATAAATTAGAGTTGGAATCACAGGGAATTTCTGCCTGCAATCCCATAATTGCACACGTGGAGTTTATTTTATTCCTGCAGACAAATGCATTTAACAGGCTGACAACTTCCATTTCCCCACGGCTTTATTACACAAATCACTTTTTACAAGGGAAAAAAGTCAAATTCCTGCAGCTCTCAACTCTTATGGATAAACCAAATTCTTTGGGATTTATGGATTTTTATGGGTAAATCCCATTCTTTTGGATTTATGCATTTCTTATGGATAAACAAAATTCTTTGATATTTATGGATTTCTTATGGATAAACCAAATTCTTTGGGATTTATGGATTTTTATGGATAAATCCCATTCTTTTGGATTTATGGATTTTTTTATGGATAAACCAAATTCTTTGGGATTTATGGATTTCTTATGGATAAACCAAATTCTTTGGGATTTATGGATTTCCTGTGGATAAATCCCATTCTTTTGCATTTATGGATTTTTTTATGGATAAACCAAATTCTTTGGGATTTATGGATTTCTTATGGATAAATCCCATTCTTTTGGATTTATGGATTTTTTATGGATAAATCCCATTCTTTTGGATTTATGGATTTCTTATGGATAAACCCCATTCTTTTGGATTTATGGATAAACCAAATTCTTTGTGATTTATGGATTTCTTATGGATAAATCCCATTCTTTGGGATTTATGGATTTCTTATGGATCTTGTTGTCCTGCTATTCTCACACAACAAGCAAAGCAACGCCTGCCAATGGGTGTAGAGACCAAAATATTCACTGGGAGCTCTAAATTTCACCAAAAAAACCCCTGATTCATAAAATAATTGAGTTTTTTTGGGCTTTTTTTGAGTTTTTTTGTGTTGCCATCCTGCCCCACCCCTGCCATGGCAATTTCCACTGCCCCAGGTTGCTCCAACCTGGCCTTGGACACTTCCAGGAATAGGAAAAATTTCCTTGTGTGGAAATTTGATACCTAAACCCCTCATTTCTAACAACAAATTACCTGATCACTGCAGAAATCAAACAGCAAAACAAGAGAAGTTGATTAAAACCAGCAAATTGTGAGGAGAGCTTTTGGTGATGTTCAGCTTTGGTACTGCAGTCATCACTGGGGGAAAATCTTGAATAATTCAGGGAATTTTTCAGTGTTTGATCTATCCAGGCTTGTCAGAGAGCAAGGTTCAGCCAGGGAAAAAGGAGAATTAATTGAAACCTGACCTTGCTGCTGCAATCCCTGTCCCTTCATTAGCAGAGCCAGGTGTGTCCTGCAGTTCTGGAAATGCAAAGAAAATGGGATTTACTTCAAAGAAAATGGGATTTATTTCAATCTGGGCTGCTGGGTCGTTCAGTTGTGTGGTCACTGAAATATCCAAATTCACTCTTTTTTTTAAATTTTATTTCAATTTAGAAACAAAGACAGAGCCCTGAGGAAATCCCCACTCCCAGCAGCTTCCTGGAACACTCGGATGTGTAAAATCAGAATTCTCTGCAGAGTGTGGAGATGAAAGAAAAATCCTGAGAAAGGATTGAAAAACGCTGCAGGATCCCAGTGTTTGCTCTGGCTGGGTGCTGTGTCCCAGGAAAACTCCTTTATTTTGGGAGCAAAGCATGGATATTCCATGGGATGCCTGCAATAAAAATGTGATTAATTGGCTAAATTAAGGTCTGAGGTCAGATCTGACACTTGTCCCATCTAAAGTAACTCAGAGAAATTCAATTAATCCAGTTTTAATGTCGATTTTCAGTTGTCAACACTGATTTGCACAAAAAAAGCACCAAATTTTAAGGGAATTAGAATTATTTAAATTTTTTTCTATCTGTAGATTATTAGATTAGATTAGATCTGTAGATTATTATTGTAAATATTCATTAATAATCCTTTTTGGCATTTTGAAATGTGCTGATGATAGAAAAGATGTGATAAAAATATCTTTGATTTAAAAGTCATTTTCTCAAGGAAGAGTTCAGCAGAATATAGTGGAAAATGCTTTTAGTTCATTTACCATAACATTTTAACATTTACATTAGAATTAATGCTAAAAAATAATTAAAATGTATAAATTTTTATTAATATCTATTTCTATTATTAATATATAGAATATATCAGGAATTTAGAAAATAGTTCAGTTGAACTTTTTGGGTTGTTTTTTCCCCCTTGGATATAAAAGAATTCTAATACAAAATACAGATAAATCCTGAAATTGCTTCCATAGCAAGCATAAATAGGTGTGACAGTCAATTTTCTGACTTATTTCTGTATGGGGAAAGGGTGATAAGAGGTATAAAATGGATAAATACTTTCTAAATGGTGAAATGATCAATTTTAGAGAGTGAGCAGTCAGGAGGGTTTGGGAATTGATAAGGAGCTGCTTCCATCAGTGGGAATTTGAGGCTTTTAAAAACCTGATGAAGTGGTTCTGTCTTTTATGGAAAAGATACCAAAGAGAAGAAAGAGAAATAAATATGAAAACCTGGCAATTTCCAGCGAGCAGGGATAGGGGGAGGGCTTTAGTCACTGTGATATGGTGGAAATCAAAATTTAATGCCTTAAAAATCGCTGCATGGTTTGTTTATTTATTTATTTATTTATTTATTTATTTATTTATTTATTCATTTATTCATTTATTTATTTTAATTTATTTTATTTATTTATGTCTTTATTTTAATTTATTTTTTTTTTCTATTTCAGTGCCAGTCCCTAAAAGCCAAGGTCATTTGCGGTTCATTTTTAGTGGGATTTTGCTGGAATTCTTGTTCATTCAGGGAATGAGAAATACAGAAGTGATGAAATGTTCAACTTCAAGACTAAATTGGGCGAGTAAAACTTTTTCAATATTGAATTTAAAAACTACAAAAAAACAAAACAAAAGGAAGAGAGTTGCTGGAGTTGGATGGAAAATACATAAAATAAATATTTTCTTTTAACACCCCTGCTTGGGCTGGAGTAGCTCTCCCCACCCATCCTGGCTGGAATTGATTTGTTCTGCCTCGGGGTCATTTTCCTGTGCAGTTTTTAGAAATTCACTGCTTTTCCTAAATAAAATCCTTTTGGAGCTCCTACAGTCTCAAATTATCTGTAGGGTGATGTAGATACTGAAAATCTGGTACAAAAAAAGAGTCAGATAAACTTTCCCAAGTCTTACTCTAGGAAGTTTTTGAGAAAACTCAGAAAAAAAAAATTAAAACCATCCTTAATCTTTACAATGTTTTAATAATGATATTTACTTATAAAATAAGTGTATTGTTTATAAATAAAATAAAGTGGTATTCTTAATAAACCAATAGTATAAAAAGTGCTAATTAAAAACCAAACAAATCCAACTTTATCATAACTATTAAAAAAATGTGTAATATTTTGTGTCTAATAAAAGATAATATATATGATAATTTGTACTGCAAATATATATAATATATTATATATTTGCATAATAATATAATATTATTGTATTATATAGTACAAATATATTATATATTTGTACTATATAATATATAATAATAGTGTATATAATAATAGTATCATAATAATAGATTAATAATAATATTATAGTAATATAGCATACACTATAATATAGTATATAATATGAGGAATAGTATAGTATATAATATGAGTAATAGTATAATAATAATAGATATATCATATATACAATATATATTATTATGTATTAGAATATAGATAAGGTTTTATTATGTATTGTAATAAAGATTTTATATAAAATAAAAATAAAAATAAAAATTAAAATAAAAATTAAAATTAAAAATATAAATATAAATAAAAAAATTAAAATATAAATATAAATATAAATAAAATAAAAATATAAATATAATATAAATATAAATATAAATATAAATATAAATATAAATATAAATATAAATATAAATATAAATATATATTTTTAAGTTTATTAGACACCATATGTCTAATAAACACATCCCCAACACAACAGCAGCAGCACAGAGGTGATGCTCCCCCTGAAGCCTCAATTTGCAGGAACAATTTCAGCTCCTGGATCATTTCCTCAGCTCTGCTGAGCTGTCAGAGCCCAACAAAACCAACCCCAAAGGCCTTTTCAGAGCTTTGGAAAGGAGCAGAACCCCCCTGTCCCCACTGTGGGATGGGATAATGCATGAACACCACTGCAGACATGTGGTGTAAGGGGAAATAATGACCTACAAGATGTAATTATGTGAGGTGCTTAAAAAAAAATCAGTTTTTTCAGGGTCTCTGTGTTGGGTGGAGTGATTAAAGTGAGAGTTCTGCAAAGTTTCCTTGGGATAAATCCAGCTCAGGTTCTTCCTGGGGGTCAGGAGGG
Organism: Setophaga petechia; assembly: GCA_024362935.1. Taxonomy (NCBI): domain Eukaryota; kingdom Metazoa; phylum Chordata; class Aves; order Passeriformes; family Parulidae; genus Setophaga; species Setophaga petechia. Next base: position 7,917,237 of record JANCRA010000033.1, on the reverse strand, counting down.
TTTGAGAGGTGGTGGAGAGTGGAACCAACACACCAGGACTGAGGAATGAAGCAATTTCCCATTTGATAGTGGTGAAATACCTGAATTGTGTGAGCACCTGAAAGAGCTGAAAAAGGTGGGGAGAGAGGATTTCAGAGGGATGGAGGGACAGCACACAGGGATGGAGGGACAGCACACAGGGATGGAGGCACAGCACACACAGGGATGGAGGGACAGCACACACAGGGATGGAGGGACAGCACACACAGGGATGGAGGGACAGCACACACAGGGATGGAGGGACACAGAGGGATGGAGGGACAGCACACAGAGGGATGGAGGGACAGCACACAGGGATGGAGGGACAGCACACACAGGGATGGAGACACAGCACACAGGGATGGAGGCACAGCACACAGAGGGATGGAGGCTCAGCACACACAGGGATGGAGGCACAGCACACAGAGGGATGGAGGGACAGCACACACAGGGATGGAGGGACAGCACACAGGGATGGAGGGACAGCACACAGGGATGGAGGGACAGCACACACAGGGATGGAGGGACAGCACACACAGGGATGGAGGGACAGCACACACAGGGATGGAGGGACAGCACACACAGGGATGGAGGGACACAGAGGGATGGAGGGACAGCACACAGAGGGATGGAGGGACAGCACACAGGGATGGAGGGACAGCACACAGAGGGATGGAGGGACAGCACACAGAGGGAATGGAGGGACAGCACACAGGGATGGAGACACAGCACACAGGGATGGAGACACAGCACACAGGGATGGAGACACAGCACACAGGGAGGGAGACACAGCACACAGAGGGATGGAGGGACAGCACACACAGGGATGGAGGGACAGCACACACAGGGATGGAGGCACAGCACAGAGGGATGGAGGGACAGCACACAGGGATGGAGGGACAGCACAGAGGGATGGAGACACAGCACACAGAGGGATGGAGACACAGCACACAGGGATGGAGGGACAGCACACAGAGGGATGGAGGGACAGCACACAGGGATGGAGACACAGCACACACAGGGATGGAGGGACAGCACACAGGGATGGAGGCACAGCACAGAGGGATGGAGACACAGCACACAGAGGGATGGAGACACAGCACACAGGGATGGAGGGACAGCACACAGAGGGATGGAGGGACAGCACACAGGGATGGAGACACAGCACACACAGGGATGGAGGGACAGCACACAGGGATGGAGGCACAGCACACAGGGATGGAGGGACAGCACACAGGGATGGAGGGACAGCACACAGGGAATGGAGGCACAGCACACACAGGGATGGAGGGACAGCACACACAGGGATGGAGACACAGCACACAGGGATGGAGGCACAGCACACAGGGATGGAGGGACAGCACACAGGGAATGGAGGCACAGCACACACAGGGATGGAGGCACAGCACACACAGGGATGGAGGGACAGCACACACAGGGGATGGAGGGACAGCACACAGGGATGGAGGGACAGCACACACAGGGATGGAGGGACAGCACACAGGGATGGAGGGACAGCACACAGGGATGGAGGAACAGCACACAGGGATGGAGACACAGCACACACAGGGGATGGAGGGACAGCACACAGGGATGGAGACACAGCACACACAGGGGATGGAGGGACAGCACACAGGGATGGAGGGACAGCACACACAGGGGATGGAGGGACAGCACACAGAGGGATGGAGACACAGCACACACAGGGATGGAGACACAGCACACACAGGGGATGGAGGGACAGCACACAGGGATGGAGGGACAGCACACAGGGATGGAGGGACAGCACACACAGGGATGGAGGGACAGCACACACAGGGATGGAGGGACAGCACACAGGGATGGAGGGACAGCACACAGAGGGATGGAGGGACACAGAGGGATGGAGGGACAGCACACAGGGATGGAGGCACAGCACACAGGGAATGGAGGGACAGCACACAGGGATGGAGGCACAGCACACAGGGATGGAGGCACAGCACCCAGGGAATGCCTTCACACTGCCAGAGGGCAGGGCTGGGTGGCATTTTGGGAAGGAATCCCCAGAAAAGCTGTGGCTGCCTGTTATGTGATAACATTTATTCAGAAATAAAACAAGAATTATCTAAACCATTCACCTCTTTCATAAATCACCTTGCTCAAACCATAAAAAAATAGAGTCATGAAGTCACACATCCTCATCTACCTCAAAACTTAGCTTTTACAAATCCCAACAAAAAATACAGACACATAATTAATACCTTACCTAACACACAATTTTATTACCTCAAATAATAAAAACTTACAATAAAATGAACTCTCCTCAGCTGCCCCTGGGTCCCTGGCAGTGCCCAAGGCCAGGCTGGACAGGGCTGGGAGCAGCCTGGGGTGGTGGAAGGAATGGAAAAGAGGATCTTGACATGCTTGGAATTCAAACACTGAGAGAGAAATTGATTTGAAAAACCATATTTTAATAAATTGATTTTATTAAAAATAAATTGATTTCAATTGTATTCAGTTTGCACTCAGGTTGGGATGTGATGCAGGAATGTGTTTCCAGAGCTGGGTGTTTTTTAGGAAGGAAAATCAGAGTTTAAGTAAGCTAAGAGAGAATTGAGTTAAAATGTGTTGTGTAGTACTTGGGTAAAATTTGATATCATGACAGGATTTTAGTGACATTGGTTATCTGAGCACCACTGTTCTCATTGTCAGGATAAACAGAAAATCCTGCAGGATCTTATGGAGGTGCAGAGAGAAATTCATATTTCTTTAGGAAATTGCATTTCCTTTACTGCCTGGAGCCTTGCTCGTTATTTCCCTGCCTTAATGAGGCCTCCAAAACCCCATTTATTCATCAGCTCTTGGCCAGGTGGGGAGCCCAGCAGCCTCCCAGCTTCCTCAGAGGGCAGAGATGAATATTCAGCCTTCATTTCCAGCTGGGAAGGTGCAGGAGAGGCTGGAATAAAGAGCAATCAATCCTTCCCTGGGCCAGCCCTGCCGCCGCTCATCGCCTCGCTGGCCTCCTCGCTTGGCTGCACCAAGCTTTTACAAATTTCCACAGCTCCCTCCAAGAAAAAACTTTCCTTTTCTTCTTCTAATTAATCAAAATTGATACTAGCAGCAAATTAAAAAAAAAAAAAAAAGTGGCAAAGAAATGAATATTTGAAATTCGGAGTCTGGAAATGGCGTTTTCAGCCCAGGATTGTGATTCCCGCTTCAGAGCTGGAATCTCTAATTAATGTGCTGTCATTAATTAACTGCTGAAAACACAAACTGTGATGAGTTTATGCTTTTGCAGAAGCACAAATATGGATTTTTTTCCTGCTCTTTCAGCTGGGGAAAGCATGACCTGAAATTAGCTTTATAATTTTGGTTATTTGTGCTCCTGGAGCAGCTCTGGCCATGGCTCCTCCTGTAACCCTCTGTTAATCAAGGTCAGAGGCAATTAGCAGAGTCTGTTTAAATTGCTATGAGCAATAAAAGATAAATTCTTTAGTTTTTAGGAAATTTTGATAAATTCTTTAGGTTTTTGATAAATTCTTTAGGTTTCTTTAGCCCATTTTCAATGTTTTGAGGGCTGAGTTCTGGGCTACTTTTGGAACACAGAATTTAACATCTCTGGTGAAAATATGGGAGTTTTATGTCATGATGAATATTTGTAAAATACCAAATACGATTTATGGGCAGATCTGTTTTTCACCTGAGGGTCTTGCAGACACTGGAATATTCACAGCAAAGCCATCAAACAGGTGCTGAATTAATTTTGAAGAAAACAACTCAGTGCATCACTAAGGAAACCCCTGACATCCTCCTCAGTATCTTAATCATGAAAAATCCCCAAATATACCTGACTTCCCAATAAAAACAAATAAAACTGAACCTAATTTCCATCCCTCCTTTAATTACAGGTGTTTAGGAGATTTAATGCATCTCTGAAGTGTCCAAATGCCCTGAGCAGTGATCCAACATCTGCAGGCTGTAATTTCTCTCTAACATCAAACCATTTACTAAATGGTTGTAGTAGCAAACAAATTCACTTCATTTGAGGGGTCTGAGTGGTTTCTTTATTTCTGGAGGCGTTGAAATCTTGCACACAAATTTTCCTGTGTCCCCCAGCCAGAGCTGGGTTTGTTCTGCCTGCACCAAGCTGTTGGCAGATGGAGAGGGAGGCACTGCAAACTCACTTAATGCCTTTATTAAACATTGTGCAGCTTTTTGAATGCTAAATGCTCCAAGAAGATGAAAAACAATTTTATTTGGCCAAGGAAAGAGAGAGACATCACATTTATATGGATTGAATATGAATGATACATGAATTTACAGATGGATTATATGGAATTTTAGACATGGATTGTAAAAACCAGTGGGGTTTTTTTTCTTTTTACTTTGTATTTTCCCTCTCTCTTTTCCCATATTCATTCCAGGAACTCCTGAGCAAAGTTCATCTCAAAGTCTTTTCCCAGCTTTTCATCAGAGGCAAGAAGTTTTTTAGGTCATGGTATTTATTAGGTTGTCCTTCAAAATTCCTGTAGTCAGTGAAATGTGAGTTTCCAGTCAACAGCCCCTGAAATATTCTGGGTGTAAAATATTTTAGACATGGATTATAAAATTCTAAAAGAATTTTAGACATGGATTATAAAAATCAGTGTTTTTTTTTTTTTCTTTTTACTTTGTATTTTCCCTCTCTCTTTTCCCATATTCATCCCAGGAACTCCTGAGCAAAGTTCATCTCAAAGTCTTTTTCCAGCTTTTCATCAGAGGCAAAATGTTTTTTAGGTCATGGTATTTATTAGGTTGTCCTTCAAAATTCCTGTAGTCAGTGAAATGTGAGTTTCCAGCCAACAGCCCCTGAAATATTCCGTGTCTGGGTGTAAAAATTCCATCCTGACTTTGTGAGAGTGAGGAAAACGAGCCCATCACAACACAGAGCTCTGCATCTTTGAGCTCTTCATTGGCTTTGGTAATGATCAAATAAATCAGATCTGATCTCCCCCAGCTCATCAGCCCATCCATAGCAGGCTGCCCTTTCTCAGGGCAGATCTGCTGATATTTGGGGATGACCAGTCAGGGGAAAAACGTGTTTAATGTGGTGACAGCTGATTTCATTATCTCTGCCAGCCATGCATTGTCTGCAGACACTGCTCTGAACCAGAGCCAGCTCTGGGCTGTGGCAGAATCCCAGAATCACCCAAAAATCCACTCAGGAGGCCAAGCCCAGTCCGTGTCGGGTTCAGCACATCCCTCTGGCTGTCCTGAGCAGCCAAGACCCTGCCGGGGGGCTCAGAGACCCTGGCACAGAGCCCAAAATGCCTCTGTGGGTTTGATTGTGGCCCGTGGAGCAAATACCAACCTTGGATGAAGATCAGCAAGCCACAAGAGTTTAAGTAGAATATTAGTGAAATTATCACAGGGTGAATTATGTATTTTAGGATTACTGTACAGGGGGGTTCTATCCCTGTACAGGGGGGTTATGGAGACAAGATGGAGGAATCGGGGCGTGCCTCGTGCTTCTTCTTTCTTCTTCTTGGCCTCCATCTTCTGTGGTGATGCTGGCACTTGGGGATTGGTTTAGAGTAGAAGCTCACTGTCTAACACAGGTGATGGGTATTGGGGAGTAATTGTAAACATTGCACAGGTAGTTTGTACTATAAAGACACAACACCACCCCGGGGGCAGGCAGAGTGCCTGTGGCTGCCCTGCTGAGCAGATCTCTGCTGGGCAGAAAGAAAATTTTTTAGATAAGAATTAATAAATAACCTTGAGCCCGAGAGATGAAGAGCTGACTCCTTCTTTAAGCGCCGGGCTGGGAAAAAAGACTTTGGAACTTTTCTCGGGGTCACTCTGACAAACCAATGATCCCGACAAGTCCTGGAGAGGAGAATCATTCACTGTTCCTGCAGAAACTCTCTTTAATCAGAGGTCTGTGCTGCTGAGCTCCACAGGGCAGTCATTGCCCAGCTCAGGTGAATCCATTTCAAGGCAGATTTTCAGTCCTGAATTCCCAATGGTGCCAAATTCTGCTGTAAATCTCTGTGCACTGAGAGCTCCTCTTCAGAAAGATGGCTCCATCTGATAGGGTGCTAAATATTTTCATTTTTAGAGGGTTTTTTGCAGGCTTCAGTCACTGTCCAGGATAGTAAATTTTCCCTGGAGTCCTCATAAAGATGACAGAGAGATGCCTTTGAAAAATAACAGGGGACCTTGAATTTCACAGATATTTTCAAAAATAAAAACTATATTTATTTATTTATTTATTTATTTATTTATTTATTTATTTATTCATATGTATATTCATATATTTAGATGGGTTTATATATTTATATGTATATTCATATATATATATGGGTTTATACTTATATGGATTTGTTTTATTTATATATAAATATAAAATATTTATATAATCTGTAATATATATTTATATTTTCTATATAATATATTTTCTATAGTTTTGTTTCTGCAAGTTATGTTATATATATGGATTATTTCTGTTTATATATATAAATTATTTTAATATAATTTATAATATATATGTATCATTTTATAGAATATATTTTGTATATTTTTGTTTATGTAAGTTTTGTTATATATATGGATTATTTCTGTTTATATATATATAAATTATTTTAATATAATTTACAATATATATGTATCATTTTATAGAATAGATTTTGTATATTTTTGTTTATGCAAGTTATATTATATATATGCATTATTTCTGTTTATATATAAATTATTTTAATATAATTTATAATATATATGTATCATTTTATAGAATATATTTTGTATATTTTTCTTTATGTAAGTTTTGTTATATATATGGATTGTTTCTATTTATATATATAAAAATTATTTTAATATAATTTATAATATATCTGTATAATTTTATATATTTTCTATACTTTTGTTTATGTAAGTTATGTTATATATATGGATTTTTTCTATTTCTATATACATAAAATATTTTAATATAATTTATAATATATATGTATAATTTTATATAACATATATTTGATATTTTTGTTTGTGTAAATTATATATGTTTCATATATATATTTTACAAGTTAATGATGTAAATATTAATAATAAATAATAAATTGTGGAAAATCTGACACACACCTGCCAATAAATGGGATGTGTGCTGAGGAAGTTGTTGACTTTCTTCTGTTTGCTTTGTGCAGAAATCTTTAGAGATAATGCCAATCCTAGAAATAATTCACTTCTTTCCTTTCTGCATTTCCTAATTTTGTTTTTCCCCCCTACAAAAAGTTTGCTTTCTGGCCCAAAGTTTTAGCTGGGGTAGACACGAGTGCAAAACTCATTAAAAGGGGATTTACTAAATAAATGTCAATGGGCTCCTCTAATGAAATCCTGCAGGGGCCCAGCAGCCCAATTAATGAGGGGCCAGAGCAGCTCCTCGCACACAAAAATTTTGTTTTCAGCATTTAAAGCACAAGAGGAAGGTGCCCAATTCTCCCAATTAATTCCCAAGGAATTTCCTGAGCTCTTGGTTCCTTCACAGGCTGCAGTGAGAACTTTGGGGTGGATTTTATTTTTCATGTCCTGGTTGGGAAATACCAAATCCTGCCCAGGCTCTGCTGCTCATCCCTCACTCTGCATTCACCTGGGTTTTAATTCTCCTTTATTCTCCTTCTGTTTTCATTCTCTTTGAGTTGAATTCTGTTTTCATTCTCCTTTAATTCTCCTTCTGTTTTAATTCTCCTTGATTTTAATTCTGTTTTCATTCTCCTTTAATTCTCCTTGATTTTAATTCTGTTTTCATTCTCCTTGATTTCAATTCTGTTTTCATTCTCTTTTAATTCTCCTTGATTTTAATTCTGTTTTCATTCTCCTTTAATTCTCCTTCTGTTTTTATTCTCCTTGATTTTAATTCTGTTTTCATTCTCCTTTAATCCTCCTTCTGTTTTAATTCTCCTTGATTTTAATTCTGTTTTCATTCTCCTCTAATTCTCCTTCTGTTTTAATTCTCCTTGATTTTAATTCTGTTTTCATTCTCCTTTAATCCTCCTTCTGTTTTCATTCTCCTTGATTTTAATTCTGTTTTCATTCTCCTTTAATTCTCCTTCTGTTTGAATTCTCCTTGATTTTAATTCTGTTTTCCTCCTCCTTCAGTGCATTCCCAAGGCCCAAGGACAGAGCTGTGTTTTACCAAGCTTTGCCAGGTGATCTTCAAACAAAACCTTGGACAATGTTGGGTTTTGCTCTCTTGGAAACATCTCTTTGCAAAGAGCTGCCACTAAAATGAATTAACCCAGCAGAAATCAGTGTATTCAAAATTCAGTCTGTCCCAGTGCTGTGGTGTTGGATTCTGCCCTTTTCTGACCCACATGGGGCAACTGAGAGGTGTTTAAAAACTTTTATTTTATTTTAAATCTTATTACAAGGGTGAGACAATACAGGTGTTGTAATTCACGCTATCACAATCAGAAATTAACTATTTCTTAATTACAATATAAGTGTTTGTTGGCCTATCAGCTGTAGCTACACCGTGTTGTAAATGCCTTTAAAATAATAATTTGTTATACAAATGAATTTGGCATTTTCCCCTCAGATCAGCCTCTTCAGCCTCTTTTATTCACTGGTAACCCCAGTGGGCCAAGGCAAGGCCAGCACATGGATTTTGTCACTTTTCATGGGTGTGAATCCTTCCAGGGGGAAATTCCAGCTGGACAATCACAACCCAGCTCCACTGCTAATCCTGCATCCCTCATCACAGGCACCTGAAATTTGCATTTTCAAATTCAGCCCCTCAGCAATGTGCCAAAGTCAGCACTGAGTTAAGAAAAAAAAAATCCCTAAAATCCTGCGTCTGCTACTTTGCAATGATTTGTAATGGTTTTGCAGCTCTTCAGGATCTATTTTGTTTTAAATGAAACTTGACATTTACATCATATCAATATTTGGTTTTTACACAGCCAGAACAAGAGAAGCTGCAACCTTCCAATCATCTGCAGAGCAGCAAATTGGAATTATTTATGAGGAAAAAGTGTAATGTTTCATTTTCATATTTTCAATTAAGCTGGATTGAAAGCAAAGCTGTCCAGATCAATCCAGGGAAAAGAAATACACAGACTTGGGTTTAAAAAGCCCTGAAATGAAACCTTTCATTTGTTTTATTCCTTTTTGTGTGTGTCATAGGGGTTTTTTACTCCAATAGAAAATGCAAACAAGGCAAAAAAAGAAAAAGAAACCAAACAAAACACAAGAAATTGAGAAACTGAACTTTCATTTAAAGCATTATGAAAATATTTAGCACCTCTAGCTCAGTGCATCTGCAATTAATGATCCTGGAAGGCCTTTTGGAGGATAAAGAATGGTTTGCACTGAATTTCTGCTTCCTGACTTCAGTGTGGAGCAGAAATTCACCCCAATCTGACCCTGCCACCCCTCCCCTGTCTCAATAAACCCCTTCCCTTCTTTGGCTGCACTTTTTAATTAAAATCCACGCTGGCATTTGAGCAATCCTTTATTTGCTCGACCTGGGGAGTTCTGAACCTGCCCTCGGATGTCAGGGGGTCCATGCCAAGTTTGAGTTTGATATTCTGCCCATGCCATGGTTGAGTTTGATATTCTGTCCATGCCATGTTTGAGTTTGATATTCTGTCCATGCCATGTTTGAGTTTGATATTCTGTCCATGCCAAGTTTGAGTTTGATATTCTGCCCATGCCATGTTTGAGTTTGATATTCTGTCCATGCCATGGTTGAGTTTGATATTCTGTCCATGCCATGTTTGAGTTTGATGTTCTGTCCATGCCATGTTTGAGTTTGATGTTCTGTCCATGCCATGTTTGAGTTTGATATTCTGCTGCTCATTCCAGGCCCCTCGGGGCTGCCACCTCGGGTTTGTCCCTCATTCCTGGTTCTGCTGCTTCCCCCAGACCAAAACTGGCAATGTTTAACCTAGAAATGTGTTCCTAATGCTTTAAATCTTAAAATCTTAAAATTTCCACAAATTTCCATGGATTTTCATGGATTCCCATGAATTCCCATGAATTCCCACTGGAATTCCCATGAATTCCCACAAATTCGTATGGATTCCCATGGATTCCCATGAATTCCCACAATTTCCCATGAATTCCCACAAATTCCCATTGATTCTCATGGATTCCCATGGATTCCCATGAATTCCCACAAATTCCTATGAATTCCCAAGAATTCCCATGGATTCCCACAAATTCCCATCGATTCCCAGGAATTCCCAAGAATTCCCATGGATTCCCATGAATTCCCACGAATTCCCACACATTCCCATGAATTCCCACAGATTCCCATGGATTCCCATGAATTCCCACTGGAATTCCCATGGATTCCCATGAATTTAATTCTCTCCCTGCTCGGAGTTGCCAGGCAACTGCCACACAAATTAATTCACCTGCAAATTCCTGCCTCTGTGCTGTGCCCCAAAATCCCAGCCAGACCCTGGGATTTCCTGCTCCAGGTGCAGGGAGCAGCTGAATCCATGGGAATTCGTGGGAATCCATGGGAATCCATGGGAATTCATGGGAATCCATGGGAATTCTTGGGAATCCATGGGAATTCATGGGAATTCATGGGAATGTATGGGAATTCATGTGAATTTATGGGAATCCATGGGAATCCATGGGAATTCTTGGGAATCCATGGGAATTCTTGGGAATTCCTGGGAATCCACGGGAATTTATGGGAATCCATGGGAATTGATGGGAATTTGTGGGAATTTGTGGGAATCCATGGGAATTCCAGTGGGAATTCATGGGAATCTATGGGAATCCGTGGGAATTCATGGGAATTTGTGGGAATTCGTGGGAATCCATGGGAATTATTGGGAATTCATGGGAATCCATGAGAATCAATGGGAATTTGTGGGAATCCATGGGAATTCTTGAGAATTCATAGGAATTTGTGGGAATTCATGGGAATCCATGGGAATCCATGAGAATCAATGGGAATTTGTGGGAATTCATGGGAATTCCAGTGGGAATTCATGGGAATTTATGGGAATTCATGGGAATCCATGAAAATCCATGGGAATTTGTGGGAATTCATGCAACTGCCACCCCTGGAGAAGCAGCCCCGAGCTCCAGGCCAGGAACAAAGCTGGAACAAAGCTGAGATTTCTTCTCACCCTGCAGTGCCTGCCACTGAGCTTTGGGATCTCAGAATTCCAGAGCAGTTTGGGGTGGGAGGGACCTGGAGCTCCTCCATCCCCCCCTCCCACCACCCCAGGCTGCTCCAGCCGGGCCTCGGGCACTGCCAGGGATCCTCGGGGCCTTGCCTGAGCTCCCCTCGTCCATCCCAGCCTATCCCAAAGCTGGGCTTAACTCTCCATCCTCAGGAAAAGCTCAGGCTCTGCGTGACACAGGACCTTTGCAATCAGTTCAGTTCTGATTTCACAAACATTTTGCCTTAAAAAGCTAAAAAACAAACAGCCTCAGTTGGCATCACAATTCCCCTGAGCACTGGGATGGATCATTCTTTATTCCACGGGGTAAAGCCCAGCCTGAGGGCTTTGCCTACTGAAATAATTTCTTACTTAACACCAAGCACCCATAAATAATATTTCTCACATTCCCACTAGTATTTCATTTGTATACTAATTATCCAATAATGCAGACCTGGAATCATACTTAAAGCTCTGAAAGGGGGGCTGCTGGCTTTAAATTTAGATTTTATTTTTATAATTTGCTCTTAGACTTACCCATAATCATAATTTCAAGTTGCTCACTCAGGTTCCCAGCAGTGCTCCTGGATATTTTGCTACACTTTATGAGGAAGAGAGAGTCATTAAAATGGATGTTCTGTATTACCCAAGGACCTCTTCTGGCAAACATTCCCTGTAAAACTCCAGGTTCTCTGCAGGGCTCTGTGCAGCAGCTCAAGACTGAGCTCTGCTCTGCATTGATTTTATTCTGTAAATCAAAATTTCCTCCTGTAGTGCATAATCAGAGCTAATTTCATGAATTTGTTTAAAGGATCACCACAGCCCAGATTTTGCCTGCCACTGTGGAGTTCCTGCTGTTTTAACTTGTCACATTTACTTTATTTACTTTCTAACTGGTTAATGTCAAAAAACCTGGGGTTTTTTTCCACTGAGTCAATGAAACTTTGTTTTTTCTCCTGAAACAAAAGAAAAATTCACACAAATTTTGCAAATTAAATATTTTTAAGCATGTTTGGCAACATTTATCATGTTGCTTTCAATCTTTTTATTCCCTTAAAAAACACTTGAGTGAAATGGGAAATTCTGATTGCTTGATTTTATTAAATTTTGTCTTAAAAATGCCTAACAGGAAATTTTCTGAAGTGTTTCAGGGCTTTCACTTGAGTGTGTGTTTTGATGTGCTTCAACAGGTGTAGGGACACAGGGAAATAATTGATAATTAAAAGGTTTTCCTGCAAAATCAGGAGATTTAAGTTATCTACCCTTCTGATACAGAGTGGAAATGGGAAATATAAGACAGAACTCAGAAAAATTTCCAGCCTGAGCTGATGATTTCTTGATCCTTTTCTGCTTTAAATAACCCTTCAGCTCTGGGCAGGGGGAATGGGAGAAGAGAGAGACAAAAACAAAAGGTAAAGAAGGAAAAATAGGGAAAGGAATGCTGAAGGCAAACTTGTTGAAATACAGACTTCATCTCCCCAAAAATGAACTTTGAATGGGAGTTCATCCTGCCACTCTCAGAGATGCAGCTGCAAGCCCCAAAGGTCAGAGATTTTCTCTCCACAGAGGTATTTATGAGCTTTTAAGTGTAAGGAGAGAAAAATGTTTTTATTAGAGGGAGGCTGCCAGGAGGGGAATTGATTCAGAGCCCGCAAATCCTGCCCTCCCTGGGCAGCCCAATTATTTTGACAGAGATGGTTTGACAAAAAACTGAGCAATGGGGTTGGGGAGGGCAGAGCTGGTGGGATTTGGGCAGAACAGGAGGGGAAAGCCCCGGGGGGAGCAGGAGCAGCCCAGGGGACCCTGCAGGTTCATGGGCACAGCACCCAGTGTGTGCCAGCCCAAAATGAGATGGATTAATACCATTCCTGAGCCAGAACTGAATCCTGAACTGCTCCTGCAGCAGGGCTGAAGGCAGATCTATATATCTAAAAAGGAAACAGTTCTGGTTTTCCTCAAGCTTTGCCCTCTCTGGGCAATCTTTTCCAGTGCTCCCAGTAAAGAAATTCTCCCTCATGTTCAGGTGGAGCTTCAGTTCCTGCCTGTTCCTGTTGTGGCATTGCTGGCTGTGAAAAATGTGTATTTTATGATTGGCTTTTTGCAAATATTAAAATGAATATTTATATGTGTTATAATTCTTGGAGGGGTTTTGCCACAATTTCAGAATTTCCACTGAGCAGAGAACTCCTGAGTGACCCCACAATCAAAAGAGCAAAATCTCTGCAAAACAGCAGAAATGTGAGGGAAGGGTGGAGATTAAAAATGTAGCCAGGACAAAACTTGAGAAGAGAGAAAATATCTTACATAATATATAATATATAATATATAAGATATAAGATATGAGAAATAATATATAATATATATATTATATTAGATATAATATATAGATATAATATATAATATATAATATATAATATATAATATATAATATATAATATATAATGTATAATGTATAATGCATAATATATAATATATAATATATAATATATATTATATATATTATATATTATATAATATATAATATATATTGTATATTATATATTATATATTATATATTATATATTATATATTATATATTATACATTATATATACATATATATATACATATCTATGTGTATATATATAATTACACACATATATATACATATATATATATAAAAACACACATACACACACACATATATATATATATATATATAATATATATATATATATATATATATATATATATATATATATATATACACATATATATATATAATTTTTTTATTGATAAATAATTAATTTTTTGCTTTGAGCTGAGCAATAAATCTCCAGGGCAGTGGCTCTCCCCATTCTCACTGAGGTGTTGATGGAGTTTTCCCAAGTTTCCCCTCTGGCCCTGAGGAGTTTCCTGGTGCTCTGACACTGCTCAGGCTGTGAATACCAGGCAGGGCTCTGCAGGGCTGATCACAGACAAAATTACAAACTGCTTACAACCAACTGCTCATAAAAGTGAGAGCAGGAGCAGCAGCAGTTATTGATTCTTCACTAACGTGTTTTAATGGGTTTTGTAAGATATTGGTAGAATTTTTATATTTTCTTCATATTTATTAGGTTTTTATTGGACCATAATAATTTTTTGGTGTATAATTCAAAGGAGAGTTTTTTAACAGTTAGTTAAGAACTTCCCTGTGTATCCAACTGAATTTATTTCTAATTATTTTCATCATGCAAACTTTAATTCTATTTTAAACTTAATCTCCACATGAAAAAAAAAATCCACATTTTAGTTGTTTTTTTTCTCTCTCAAGTGCAAGTTCCCATTTGTGGATTTTATATCAATCAATGGGATGATCAGCACTCTCTGTGTGTTCTTCATTATTGATTTCAGGTTCTTTTTTTCCTTCAGACAGCCCTGAAGCTGTTTTATTTCCCTGCTATGTGTCTGTTGCCATGATTGTTCTCCCAAATCACTATTTTCAGAGCACACACTTCACCAATATAATTTAAAAGGCAGCATTTTGTTCACTGCCTCAAGTATGAAGCATTTTACCCTAAAAACATTTCCAATTCAGTGATTGTTCAGATGGAGGGTCAGAGGAGCAGAACATGCTGAGACCAAAACTAAAAATATCTGAATATTTGCACGCTCAGAAAGAAGCATCAGAAACACTTGCAGATGGTGCTGCACAATAAATCACTTTGAAAAGAACTTTACTGAGGAAATGATGACCAGTCCTGACAGGGAAATTCAGAGATTCTCTGTGTAAATATTTCTCTTGCTACTTATTCCTCCAGCCTGGTTTTTCTGTGATTTATGGGCTCTGTTCATTGATTTCTGAGTGTTTAATGGGTGCGATTTTGTGTGTCCTGCATTGAGCAGTCCCTGATCAGCTGTAAGAGTGAGAGCAGAGTGGAATCTGTGTCCCAGCAGCACAGAACAGCCTTTTCCTCTCAAACTGCTGCTGGCAAGGCAAGGGAGATTTTAATGCTGGTTTTTACTTAAAGCACAGCTGGAAGCAGAACTGGAAATTGATCATTTTAATGAAGCCAATGCCCAATTTAAGAGCAGAGAGTAATCCTGGCAGCACAGTGATTGCCACTGAGGGTTGTAAGGGGAATAAACATTTCACTTGGTGCAAGGAGTCAGCTTTGCCTGGCCTGGAGCTGCTCCTGCTCAGCTGCAGTGTTGGAGGTCAAACTGCTCAAAAACCTCAGTGGATTCCTCAAAAGCATCTCCTGGAGCTCCTTGCTGTGGTTTGGAGGGAGCTGGGCTGGCTGGAGCAGAGGGTTCAGGGCTGGAGTCTCTGAGCTGGGATTTGGTGGATGACACCAGCTCAGCTCAGAGCTGGAACTCTCATTTTACAGAATTTTACAGAAATTTCACAGGGAAAGGTCTCTGGGAATCACTTGTGTGCTGCCTCTGCTGCGTTCAGAGTTCCAGGGATCAGCACTGATCCTTGGCAGCATTCTGAAGGAATGGAGAGCAGCATTAAACCCAGACTAAAAAGGGACCTTGGAACACCCATGGACACCCTGAGAAACAGAGCAAATTTATCCAAGTTTTTTCTGTCTGAAAGCAGCAGCATTTGGACAGCTCCAGGCCACAAACAAACCCACTCCAGGTGCAATTAATGCACAGATCTGATCCCTTTCCCAGCTCATAAATCCAGGCTGACCCCGAGTGAAGTTTCCCCTGCTTTAATTAAGATCTCCCCGTGCCCTTTGCAAATGCTGATTTGCATTTACCCGAGCAAAGAGTGGGAAATAAACTGGGATTTTGCAGGAGGTGTTTGTGCACCAGCCCTGGTGGCACGGGCAGGCTGGGGAGCTGATGTTGGTGGAATTTTGGTTTTAGGGCAGGGCAGAGGCCAGGTCTGGAAATTCTCCTGCTGGCTCCTGGTATGTGGAGGCTGTGCCCTTCTGAACCTCTGGGGGCACTGAACCCCAAAATTCCTCTATCAATTCACTGGGAAATTCCCCTGCTGGGATTGTGGATGCTGTGCCCTGCTGGGGCAATGAACCCCAAAAATTCCTCTATCAATTCACTGGGAAATTCCCCTGCTGGAACCTGGCACAGTGGAGGCTGTGCCCTTCTGAGCCTCTGGGGGCAATGAACCCCAAAATTCCTCTATCAATTCACTGGGAAATTGCCCTGCTGGAACCTGGGATTGTGGAGGCTGTGCCCTGCTGAGCCTCTGGGAGCAATGAACCCCAAAATTCCTCTATCAATTCACTGGGAAATTCCCCTGCTGGGATTGTGGAGGCTGTGCCCTGCTGAGCCCCTGGGAGCAATGAACCCCAAAATTCCTCTATCAATTCACTGGGAAATTCCCCTGCTGCTCCTGGGATGTGGAGGCTGTGCCCTGCTGAGCCTCTGGGGCCAGTGAACCCCAAAATTCCTCTATCAATTCACTGGGAAATTCTCCTGCTGGCTCCTGGGATTGTGGAGGCTGTGCCCTGCTGAGCCTGTGGGGACAATGAACCCCAAAATTCCTCTATCAATTCACTGGGAAATTCTCCTGCTGGCTCCTGGGATGGAGGCTGTGCCCTGCTGAGCCCCTGGGAGCAATGAACCCCAAAATTCCTCTATCAATTCACTGGGAAATTCCCCTGCTGGCTCCTGGGATGGAGGCTGTGCCCTGCTGAGCCCCTGGGAGCAATGAACCCCAAAATTCCTCTATCAATTCACTGGGAAATTCCCCTGCTGGCTCCTGGGATGTGGAGGCTGTGCCCTGCTGAGCCTCTGGGGGCAATGAACCCCAAAATTCCTCTATCAATTCACTGGGAAATTCCCCTGCTGGCTCCTGGGATGTGGAGGCTGTGCCCTTCTGAACCTCTGGTGGCAATGAACCCCAAAATTCCTCTATCAATTCACTGGGAAATTCTCCTGCTGGAACCTGGGATTGTGGATGCTGTGCCCTGCTGGGGCAATGAACCCCAAAATTCCTCTATCAATTCACTGGGAAATTCTCCTGCTGGCTCCTGGGATTGTGGAGGCTGTGCCCTGCTGAGCCTGTGGGGACAATGAACCCCAAAATTCCTCTATCAATTCACTGGGAAATTCTCCTGCTGGCTCCTGGGATTGTGGAGGCTGTGCCCTGCTGAGCCCCTGAGGGCAATGAACCCCAAAATTCCTCTATCAATTCACTGGGAAATTCCCCTGCTGGGATTGTGGATGCTGTGCCCTGCTGGGGCAATGAACCCCAAAAATTCCTCTATCAATTCACTGGGAAATTCCCCTGCTGGCTCCTGGGATGTGGAGGCTGTGCCCTGCTGAGCCCCTGGTGGCAATGAACCCCAAAATTCCTCTATCAATTCACTGGGAAATTCTCCTGCTGCTCCTGGGATGTGGAGGCTGTGCCCTGCTGAGCCTGTGGGGGCAATGAACCCCAAAATTCCTCTATCAATTCACTGGGAAATTCCCCTGCTGGAACCTGGGATGGAGGCTGTGCCCTGCTGAACCTCTGGGGGCAATGAACCCAAAAATTCCTCTATCAATTCACTGGGAAATTCTCCTGCTGGAACCTGGGATTGTGGATGCTGTGCCCTGCTGGGGCAATGAACCCCAAAATTCCTCTATCAATTCACTGGGAAATTCCCCTGCTGGGATTGTGGATGCTGTGCCCTGCTGGGGCAATGAACCCCAAAAATTCCTCTATCAATTCACTGGGAAATTCTCCTGCTGGAACCTGGGATTGTGGATTCTGTGCCCTGCTGGGGCAATGAACCCAAAATTCCTCTATCAATTCACTGGGAAATTCCCCTGCTGGCTCCTGGGATGTGGAGGCTGTGCCCTGCTGAGCCTCTGGGGGCACTGAACCCCAAAATTCCTCTATCAATTCACTGGGTTCTGGCAGAACCACTCCTAAATCCTGCACAGTTTCATCCAGACTCAGATTACAGAAGTGGAGCTCCATGTGAGGATTTAAAATGTCATTTAACAGCTTGATTATCACTTACTATTCCCTGGGACTGCATTCGGTGCTATATTCATAATTTCCTCAGTAAATGATTCATTCTCAGAACCAAACCCAAGAATTTGTTGCTATTCTTTCCTGCTGCTTCTGTTCTGAAAGAGGTTAAATTTTAGGTGTTGTGGCAGTTGGGGAGGGGAAAAAAAAAAAAAAAGGCAGTTTATAAGTGCTGTGCTAAAAGCAATAACATTTGATTTGCAATAAAGTATATTGTATGAAAGTTTCTGTATTATTGGATTCCAGCCCCTGCATTAGTGACTATTCACCTCATCTTTCCACTCTGTAGGGAAAAATCATTGCCAATGGAAGTGTTTTGATTTGTGCTGTTTAGGCAGTCTGGGCAGGAATGCTTTGAGCTCAGGGTGGTTGTGCTGCCTGGTTCTGATGTCCTCAGGAAAAAAATTCTGCTCTGGGAGAGAGGGGACTGAACTTTCCTTGGCTTTAAAGTCTGTTTATGAACACAGTTTATGTTCTGTTTATTATAGATTCTCACAATTCAATAGTGTGACCCAACTCACACCCTTTAAATCTGTCTAATAAGTAAATTTAATGAATTTAGCACAAATTTAGCAAGGAAAAAAGCTGTGTTTATTACTGTGATTAATAGGCTGCAGTGATGTAAACAGGGCTCTCAGTCACAGCACTCAATCTGTGCATGTAAAATTTTGGTTTTATTTACTGCTATTCCCATATTTTTGCCACATGCTTCAAACTCTTCCAGCACAAAAAGTGTGAATTTTACACGATCTTTTAAAAGAATTGCATTATTTTAAGGTAAGGGTTGTAGGAGAGGCATCTCCAGAAGGAATTGCTTCCATCCCAGAAGAATATGGACAAATCTCCCTCTAGAAATGTTTATTTTTCCTTTCTCCATTGACTGTAGAGAATCTTCCCTCTGCTCTGTGCTTCTCTTCAGTGATCAAAGTGACTGAATTAAGGAAAACAGAAAATTCCCACATGATTTGCCTTCTCTTGCCCAGAAGTGTTTAGGATTTAATGTGATTTTAGCAGGCTCTGCAGGCAGCTGAAATTGGATTTTTAGGGCTCCACACTGGTGCTGTTTGACACCCCTAGAACACCTCCAATAACCTGCCCCAAAGCAAAATCCACTGCTTTAAAAACAAAGCTTGGGATGCAGGATGGGCAGGGAATCTGTGCCTGAGAGGCAGCAGCTCCTGCCCTGTCACCAGCACAGAAATGCTTCAGAGATGTTAAAATTCAAAGATTTTGCACGTTGGCCTTTTTCTTGCCCTGTTTTACCTAAAATTTCAATCAAGGATTTGTGGTTCCCCTTGGGAAAATGTGAATTCTGGCAGTGTGGGGTGGCTGCTGGACCCAGTGTACTCCTGATTTTCCTCTGCTGCCTGATTTGGAATCTGGAGAGTTTCTATTCACAAATTCCATCACTCCCAGCAGCTGCAGGGGGTTTTCACCTCAATATTTGCTTTGGTTCCTCTTCTCCAAACTCTCCAGTATTTTAACAAAAGCCTCGATCCACTCTAAATCTGTCTGCCTTTGTTCAGCCTGTTACTCATCCCCAATTAGCAAATTGTGCTAAATGACATTGATCTTCCCCATTTCCCCCTGTAAATTCTGTTTGCTGCGACTCAAAGTGACACAAAGAAAGTTGTGCTGCACTCTGGGGACGTGAGTGGAGAAATATTTGATGAAATACAGACTTGCACTTTAATGGGTTCCTCAGGAAAGAACGTTTCACAATGGGAATTCTTTTATCCTGCCATGGTGACAGAGAAAATGGGATCATGGGATTTCCAGAATTAATGAAAATACAATAAAGCAATGTTTTTATTTCCAAAGCTTTAGATTATGCACAAGTGATTCTGAAAGCATGTCCCAAGCAATTTGAATGAGTTATGAAGTCAAAGCCATAAATAAACTTATTTTCCAAGACAGAATCATTGGCTGCTTATAACATGAAGAGTTTAATTGACACAACCTTGAACAGACATTTATGAAAATTGTGGAGAAATGGTCAGTAAGAAAGCAGAGAACTTAAATTTTATCTTTTTTTTTTTTTCACTCTAGCAAGGCTGCATTGAAATCAAGCAACCATTTTGCACTCTGAGAAATAAAGAAATATTCCTGAATGAAAAGTATCAGCCAGTGGGGCAGAAGGGCTGACGTGAGGTTGTTTACCCTTCCCATGCTGGCTGAGATAATTGCAGCAATTGCACAGCTCATTTTCATACAAAAGCATGGAAAGTGCTTGAAATCGGTTGAATCTGCAAGAAACAGCAAAGCTTTTCAGGCAAGCAGCTTTTGTTCCACCACCAGCCTGTAAAACAGAAAGCCTTGAAGAGCTGCAGGTGGATGCAGTGCAGAGCTCATCACTGGCTCAGGTTCAAAAATAAAAGACATTTAAAGAAACAAAAATCTCCAGGACGTGCTGGAAAATCAGAATTTCTGTCTCAGGCTGGGTTTTCAGGCCAATGGGATCACACAGAGAGCAAATCCTTAATTTTGGATGGAACCAGAGAGCAGCTGAGGTGAGGACAGGAGTGCCAGTGCTTCAGAAAGAACCAAAGGATTTATTCCATCCTGGTGAACTGATCCATGACAAAAAGGAAGATGTTTCACTGAGATAGACCTGGAACCACTCCATGATTTTTTTTTTCACTCTTCCAAATGCTTTCTTCTTCCCTGTTTTTAAGCAGTTTAATTTAAAATGCAATTACCACAAACACAGATAACTGGAAGAACAGGCATTTCTCCTGTTTTCATGGAGTTTGTTTTAAATGAACATAATTTAATCCGTATTTTCCTGTTTAGATTTTTTTCTCTGGGAAGTTTAACAGAAAATGCTGTTTGTTATTTATGAGGTTTCTTTCCTTTTGCTGACAGACAGCTGGGGAGAAGGTGCCATTTGTTATTGGCTTTGGAAGATGAAATATGAAACAAGTGCTGGCTCATCCTTGAGCTTCCCACCTGACCCCTGCTCAATGGCTGGATGTCAGCAAGTTAAAATAAAGAATAGAAAATACATCACATAATTAGACAAATTTGTCAAGCCAGCCTTGTTGACTAATGAAAGGACAAACTCCTCCTCACACAAATCAAATCCTGCAGCCATAAAATCCTGGAGTCCTTGGGAAGGGTTGTGTGCAAGAGGAATTTATTTTGGTGTTGTTTTTTTTCTCAGAGGACAAGCCAAGGGACTTTACAGGAATTACTGGTGTGTGTTTTATATCTGGTAGAGGAAAAATAGAGGAAAATTACAAATATTAGCTATTAATTTAAAATTAAGATGAAGATGATGATCAATCTGATTGATTGTCTGATTGAAAACCTGCACTAGGAATAATGAAAGTTCTGTCTTTTTGGTGGATCTTCAGGAAGCAGAGACAGAAAAATAAAGGAAAATTACAAATATTAGCTATTAATTTAAAGTTAAGAAGATGATCAATCTGATTGATTCTGATTGAAAACCTGCACTAGGAATAATGAAAGCTCTGTCTTTTTGGTGGATCTTCAGGAAGCAGAGACAGAAAAATAAAGGAAAATTACAAATATTCGCTATTAATTTAAAATTAAGATGAAGAAGATGATCAATCTGATTGATTATCTGATTGAAAACCTGCATTAAGGATAATGAAAGTTCTGTCTTTTTGGTGGATCTTCGGGAAGCAGAGACAGAAAAATAAAGGAAAATTACACATATTAGCTATTAATTTAAAGTTAAGATAAGAAGATGATCAATCTGATTGATTATCTGATTGAAAACCTGCATTAAGGATAATTAAAATTCTGTCTTTTTGGTGGATCTTCAGGAAGCAGAGACAGAAAAAGAGTTTTAAAAGCTGCAATTGGGCCAGCTTTGATATCCCCATGCCTTGGTGCACAGATGGATGGAGCTGGGATTGTTGTTCAAGGTGCAAATTGTCTTGGGGATTGAAATGCTCCTTGAAACATCCCCTTCCATGGGAAAAGAGCCCTTGAAGCAAAATTATTTTGGGGGGAAATGATGAGATTTCTCAAACAGCTGAGTCGGTGCTAAAGACTCTGAGGCTTAGAGCTCTCCTGAGTGAATGTGACCTCCTGGAAAAGCTGAAATGGAAACTTTTCCCTCTCCCACAGAAGCAGAGTGGGAGCCAGGCTGGAAATGTCAGCTCCTCTGAGCTGGAGGAAGAAAAAGGCAATTGGGTGATTTCACTGCTTTCAGGGGTTTGACTGGCTCAGGTCTTAAACCTTTTAAGTGAAACTGGAGCAGCTTGATGGTGCTGCAGGAAACCAAAATGGAACTTGTCAGGCTGAGTGGCCTGAGCATGAAATTGTGTTTAAGGGCTCCAAACAACACTGCAGACTTGGAGAAAATTCCCATCCGAGTTAGCTCCAAGCAAAAGCAAATGTTACCTGGTTCAAGGTGTGGGTAAGGGATATTGTGCTCACCCCAGTGTTCAAACACACTTTGTGAAAATTTGGTTGCAGGAGAAGGGAATAAGGAAGTGCTGAAATTGCAGAGGTCTGCCAAATGCAGGCTGTGTTTTCTGGGTGATGTCTTTGTTTCAAATTCAAAATCACTGCATGAAAATAAATTTCTCATTTTCAAAACCATAGCATGGGATTGTAGGAGATATGAAAGATATCTACTTCCAGCTAACAGTGTTTTATACACACAAAATTCAATTCACAGCCCAGAAAAATTCTGGTTTTTTCCATTTCTCAGCCTGGAAGGGCTGAGCAAGGACTCGCTGCCCTTGGCAATATTCAGGGATCCTTTTTCATATTAAACAACAATGTTGGTTTTCAATGTATTAAATGCACAGATTTTCCTGTAAAATTAACCTTCTCTCCAAAGATTTCAATATTTTTCCTTGGCATTCCTGTGTTCCCCAGTTTCCATTTCAAGGAGCACCAGGACAGATGATGGAGTGAATTTGGTGATGATTTCATCAACACCTCTCCCATGGGCTGACAACAAATGAGTGACACAAACCAGGGTCACTTTGGGCTTTAGTGAACCCAAATTGCCAATTTTCACCTTTCCAAGAGCAAATGAACGTGATCTCCGTGCACCTGACACGTTAAAATAATAAAAAAATTAAAAGAATATTCTGAAGTGGGGTAAAAAAATCTCCTTTCCATCCCTAAGCCGTGCTCCTTTTACCTGGGAATGCTTTCAGAAGGGCTGGTTCTGTTTGATATTTGGATGAAATGAAATGAAATGGGGAGCACAGCTTCAAACACAGAGAATCCAAGCCCTCACAAAGAGCTGCTCCACTGCCACAAGAGCCCTGACCAAAGAAAGGATGTTGGACAGGGAAAGATTTATTAATAAAATCTTTGTTCATCTGCAAAGCCACGCTCTGCCAGCTCACTCCTAATTAACAAGGCACCAGTTTGATTCTTCTGGCTCGGGCAGAAGAGAAAGGAAAAATAATTTCCCAATATTCGATGGAACCTTAGGAGTGGTTTTAACTTTTCCTGACGTCAGGTTTCTGGTAGGTCTTGATCCAAACTCTCTTTTACATTTCCTCTCTGGAAAAAGGGCAGAAACTGCCCCATTTCCCAGCTCAGCCAGCAGAGATGGAGGCACCTTTTCCTTTTCCTTTTCCTTTTCCTTTTCCCTTTCCTTTTCCTTTTCCTTTTCCTTTTCCTTTTCCTTTCCCTTTTCCTTTTACTCTTCCTTTCCCTTTCCCTTTCCCTTTCCCTTTCCCTTTCCCTTTCCCTTTCCCTTTCCCTTTTTCTTTCCCTTCTTTTCCTTTTCCATTTTTCTTTTCCTTTTCCATTTTCCTTTTCCTTTTCCTTTTCCTTTTCCTTTTCCTTTTCCTTTTCCTTTTCCTTTTCCTTTTCCTTTTCCCTTTCCTTTTCCTTTTCCCTTTCCTTTTCCTTTCCCTTTTCCTTTCCCTTTCCCTTCTTCTCCTTTTCCATTTTCCTTTTCCTTTTCCCTTTTCTTTTCCATTTCCATTTTCCTTTTCCCTTTCCCTTTTCCTTTTCCTTCTTTCCCTTTCCCTTTCCCTTTCCCTTTCCCTTTCCCTTTCCCTTTCCCTTTCCCTTCTTTTCCTTTTCCTTTTCCCTTTTCTTTTTTCCTTTTCCTTTTTCCTTTTCCTCCCTCGAGGTGTCCAGGTAAAACCTGGATGTGGCACTGAGAGCTCTGGGCTGGGCTGTAGAGAATTCCATGGACAATAAATGTTTATTTAGATGGTGAAGACAAAAATTCTTCAAGGTCCTTTCCAAACTTAGGCTGAATAAAGCAGAAACAGGAAAGAGCTTTTGGAGGAATAAGTCATGAACCCAAATCCTACAAGGAAAAAAGTTCAAAGCAGGGCTTGGAACAGGAAAGAACAAAGCCATGGATTAGCTGTAACACAAATAAACATTTCAAAGGCTCAGGATGGCTGTGGGCAGCTCAGCTGATTACTGGAGCTGATTTAACATCAGAAAAAAAAAATAATAATAATTCTTCTGGCCTCAGACTCTGAAGGGCAAATCCCAGTGCTCTGGAGAGGATCCCCAGCCTTGCACTGGTGGCTGAAGAGGTTTCTGGGTTTTGCACACAGACTGTAAATACACAGCAGGTGAATTAATGAAAAATGAAACTGCAGATTTGCTTCCTAGCAAGTGTCTGCTTCTCTTAATGGGTATTGATAAAAACAATTTCCATTTATTCTACTCTATTAACTACCAAAATTGAACTCTGAGGCTAATATTAAAACAAAGAATTAACAGAATGTGGTGTTTTTTATAAAATCTTTTATATAATCTTTTATAAAGGTTTATTCTAATTGAAAGAGAAAAGCCTTGGTGCCATCTCTGTGTCTCACCTTTGTGGCTGCACCTGCCTGGGCCTCACCTTTCCAAATTCCACCTTTTATCCAAATTCCACCTTTTATCCAAATTCCACCTTTTATCCAAATCCCACTGGAAAAACAATCCAGCCTCTCCTTTGCTAACCAGATCATTGGGGCTACAGCAAATTGCTAAATTAATTTGTGAAACAGTTTTAAGGAACAAAGGCACGAGAGAAAATCCCAATCTGATGATAGATATTGCAAAAGGAAGAAAGGAAATTAAAGCCATTGGATAAATCATTAATTGGGAATCACTTTCTCAGTGCTTGCAAGCACCACCTCAGGGTTAAATATTCTGTAAAACTTCAGAGGGGAGTCACAGCATCTTCCTTTGGGTAATTTATGAAAAGTTTCAATGATTGCAGATTCACAGCATCTTCCTTTGATTTCTTTATAAAAATTTTGAATGATTGCAGATTCACAGCATCTTCCTTTGGTTAATTTATGAAAAGTTTGAATGATTGCAGATTCACAGCATCTTCCTTTGATTTTTTTATAAAAAGTTTCAATGATTGCAGATTCACAGCATCTTCCTTTTGTTTTTTTATAAAAAGTTTGAATGATTGCAGGATTCACAGCATCTTCCTTTGATTTTTTTATAAAAAGTTTCAATGATTGCAGGATCCACAGCATCTTCCTTTGATTAATTTATAAAAAGTTGGAATGATTGCAGATTCACAGCATCTTCCTTTGATTTTTTTATAAAAAGTTTGAATGATTGCAGGATTCACAGCATCTTCCTTTGGTTTTTTTATAAAAAGTTTCAATGATTGCAGGATTCACAGCATCTTCCTTTGGTTTCTTTATAAAAAGTTTGAATGATTGCAGGATTCACAGCATCTTCCTTTGGTTAATTTATAAAAAGTTTGAATGATTGCGGACTCACAGCATCTTCCTTTGGGTAATTTATAAAAAGTTTGAATGATTGCAGATTCACAGCATCTTCCTTTGGTTTCTTTATAAAAAGTTGGAATGGCTGCAGGATTCACAGCATCTTCCTTTGGTTAATTTATAAAAAGTTTCAATGATTGCAGATTCACAGCATCTTCCTTTGGTTTCTTAATGAAAAGTTGGAATGGCTGCAGGATTCACAGCATCTTCCTTTGGTTTCTTTATAAAAAGTTTCAATGATTGCAGATTCACAGCATCTTCCCTTGATTTCTTTATGAAAAGTTTGAATGATTGCAGGATTCACAGCATCTTCTTTTGGTTAATTTATAAAAAGTTTGAATGATTGCAGATTTACAGCATCTTCCTTTGGTTTCTTAATGAAAAGTTTGAATGATTGCAGGACCCACAGCATCTTCCTTTGGTTAATTTATGAAAAGTTGGAATGATTGTAGGATTCACAGCATCTTCCTTTGGTTAATTTATAAAAAGTTGGAATGACTGCAGGTCATTGGATGCCTCCTTGGAGTTATTCCAGTTTCAATTCAAGTGGCAAAAGCAGAGGAATTGAGGGTTATGGAGTTGTTCTCCCAATTTGAAGAAGGAATCCAGAAAGGCTTCCAGGTTCACCTTGGATGTGCAGAGCAGCATTTGTCATTTAAAAAAAATTAGATATATCTTAAAAAAAATGAGATATATCTTTAAAAAAATGAGATATGTCTTTAAAGAAAAAAGATACATGTACAAATATGCTGCCTAGGAAACAGTTATTCACCTTCTAGGATTTAAGACAAAAACCTCAAGGCTTGTCAGACACTCAGGAGGGAGACTTGGAGGAAATGTGAGAACAAATGGCTGATTTGTGCTGTGCTGACTCGGGTTAATTGCTGAGCTGCTGGGCAGGCTGAGGGAGATGCTGGGCACAGAAATCCCCAATTAACCCCTGCTCAGGGAGCAGGGACTCCCCAGCCATTCCACAGGAAATAAAATCCCAAGGAAAGTCTGGGTTTGAGATCCAGGTGTGTGCTGCACATCTGCAGGAACTCAATGCACCTCAGCACACCCCCCCTGCTCTGCAGAAATATTCTGATTAAAACTGAAAAATCCCAGCCAAACAAAGCTCTGTGCTCTCACAGACACCACGCAGGAAAGGTTTTGTTTATTGGTTTTAAGCTCCATGTAAATGATATAGAGGGTTTATATCCAAGAGTCTTAAAATCCTGAATTCTAATGAAGGCCAACCATACTTCATGGGAAAATTAAGACATCAAAAGCTGGCATTTCAGGAGCAGATTTGTAAATATTTTTGATGGTTTCATTAAAAACAGCATAAAATAGCATGGAGAATGAGCAAGGAAATATTTACCAAAACATCCAATATACCACTTTTCCATGAGCATTAATCCATGTCATACACAGCCCTTAATTACATAAAAACAACATATTCAGGCAAGCTCTGTGTCATAAATATTTCAAATATTACCTCAGTCTGGTAATGCCATTATCCTGAAAGGCTGGCAGTGAAAGCACAGCCCACATTATTACAGAGGAAATTAAATAATGCCATTTTGGGGGTTTTTAATGCTTCTGAGGAGGCCTTTAGTGCTTGCATACTTGAACTTTGAGTACTCAGTTTCCTTCTTGATACTGATTTCCTTCTTGACCTTCTTTCCCATGGGAAGGCAAAATTATTAATTTACATGAAGTCAGAATGAAACATCCCCAAATATCCATTTCCCTGTCAAAATGATTCTGTGTGCTGAAAGGCCTGGGGGGTTTTGGTTGCTCCAAGCTTGTGTTCTCTAAATATTTGTCATTATTATTATTTGTACCATTCCCAAGGATTATCCAGGCTGTTTCTCTCTCTCATCCTCTGCAGCCCCACTTTGAATTCTCCAGTTCTTGTTGAAATCTGCATTGCTGCTCTCCTCTGACAGTGGCTATCAACTGATTCCCCATAACTCTCGTCCATGATCACACTTTCCCTGTCACAAACTGCTCAGACAAACCTGGCACAATGTAAATGCATCAATCCCTGACTGAGCAGAATATTTTAATGCCAGCATAGTGTGTGGGCATGTTTGTGCATGCAGATATGGATTTCAGAGGATTTGGGACAGACAGGGAGTGGCACTGCCAGAAATGCTGATTCCATCAGTGATGCAGGGCCTGGCAGAGCATCCCTGCCCTGCTCCCTGCAGCTTCTCTGGGTGTCTGTGGGAGCTCAGAATATCACTGCTGACCTCCAGAATCACCCAGGAAACCCACGGGGGGCTCGGAGGTCCTGCAATGTTGCCAGGCATTCTTGGTGGCTGGACTGTGACCCTTCAGAGGGTGTGTGTGAGGACATGAGAATGAGCACAGTTTAAGTGGTGGAGGGATCACACATTCTCAGGGTGAAATCTGGATTTTGGGATTTTGGTACAGGGGGGTTATGGAGACAAGATGGAGGAATCGGGGCGTGTCTCAGCTTCTTCTTCCTTCTTCTTGTCTTCCATCTTCTGTGGTGATGCTGGCACTTGGGGCTTGGTTTGTGGTGAAGGTGCACTTGTTAACAAGGGTGAAAGGTATTGGGGATGAAAGGTAAATCTGATGTAGGGAGTTTTTATTATAAAAGGACACGACTGCCCCGTGGGTGGTCAGAGTGCCTTTGGCTGCCTTGTGGGTCAGATCCCGGCTGGCAGAGAGGAAAACTCTGTGAGATAAAAAATAATAAACATTTTGAAGACAGAAGTATTGAAGAGTCCAGACTCGTCCTTTGATCCGCGGCTGCCCCAACCCATCCTGTGTGTGTGAGCAAAGACAACAGCCGGGTCAGGCAGGTACAGGGGGGTCATGGAGACAAGATGGAGCAATCGGGGCGTGTCTCAGGCTTCTTCTTTCTTCTTCTTGTCTTCCATCTTCTGTGGTGGTGTTGGCACTTGGGGATTGGTTTGTGGTGAAGGTGCACTTGTTAACAAGGGTGAAAGGTATTGGGGATAAAAGGTAAATCTGATGTAGGGAGTTTTTGTTATAAAAGGACACGACTGCCCAGGGGTGGTCAGAGCGCCCTTGGCTGCCTTGCTGGGCAGATCCCGGCTGGCAGAGAGGAAAACTCTGTGAGATAAAAATTAATAAACATTCTGAAGAGTGAAGCATTGAAGAGTCCAGACTCGTCCTTTGATCCGTGGCTGCCCCGAACCATCCTGTGTGTGTGTGAGCAGAGACAGCAGCTGGATCAGGCAGGTGTCCAAAGGGAAGAGGAGCATGGAATGCCCAGTCCCTACTTCATTTCATTTTCCTACATTCATTTTCCTTCTTAAATGAGGTTTAAGAAGGAAAACCTCATTTTTTCCCTGTGAGACCCCTGACAGGCATTTCCAGGGCTGGGTTACTGCACAGAGGGTGGGAAATCATCTTTGCAATGACTTCCCCCCCAAAAGGGATCATTTCAGAGTGGGTCTGCCTTTCATTCCCCTCTAACAGCAGCAGGGTGGGATTTGCTAATTGGGACATGATGCATTTGTCACCCACTTTTGTTCTGCTGTCACAATTTGTTACCATCAATACGAAGCCATCCCAGCGCTGGGCCAGGATTGGCTCCAATTAAGTGATGAAAAATGACATTTTTGTAAATGCACAGTGCAAAATCCTCCCCATCTCTCTGAATACAGGGCTTTTTCCTCTCCCAGACGAGCTAAATTTGAGGGATGGAGTGGATGCTCCCCAAATAAACAAATAAATGCAGGAGTGGAGCTCTCAGAGAGCAGATGGATGGGTCTGTGCCTGCTCAGGGGGCAGGGGATGATAAATGCTGCCTGTCCTGGCATCTGCAAAAATAATGGCACTGCATGGCAGAAAACAGCTCTGACAGCACAAAATCATCCCCAAGTACAATGATACCTGGTGCTTTATCAAAGATTATTTTTTCAAAGTGAGAAGGATTTTAAAAGTGTTTCTCCATTCACGGTTAATGTGGGGGTGTATCTGTATTTATATGAAATTTTTTGTATCTATTCATAACATGTTGAGAAAATAATGAGAAACTTTTCCTTGTTGATGGCTCTGATTATTTCAGCCTGAATAGAACCTGGACTGTTTGTTATTGGTGGCTCTGATTATTTCAGCTTAATGTTCACCCAGAGCCTGAATAGAACCTGGATTGAGGGGTGGGATTCTTTGAATGGGTTTCAATCAAAGCACTAAAAGTGGAATAGAAACAAATTAAAGGGCTGAAAAGGAAATGTGGAATTAATTTTCTTTCAGGAGGACAATGAGATCTCTTGGTCCAGGTTTCACAGGGAAAAGGGAAAACCTCAGGTTTGAGCAGATCCTGGTGGACAGGACGAGGGAAAACCTCCTTGAGTCCCACCAGGGGAGGAAATCAGGAAAAATTTCTGCCCTGGGGAGTGGAAAAACATTGGAACAGACACCCCAGGGAAGGGATGGAGCCCCTGAGGCTCTCAAAAAATGAGTGAATGTGAAACTTTTCCTGGATTTAAATATGGGAATAGTCTGGCTCTGTGAGTGTGCAAACCCAGACCCCGACAAGAATTTAAACACAAATTTCCCTTCTGCTCCATTCCACCCCGTCCAAACTCAAGTTAAAGCTCTGGAAAAAAAAAGACATTTTCGTCTGCCTCTTTTTATATTTACGAATGAAACATCCTGAAGAGAAGTCACATTTATTTGCAGCTAAAATACCATCTGCTCGTGTGTGAAAAAAATTGTGAGTCAGATGGATTTGGGGTTAAAATGCTACATTTAATGATGGCAAAGTAAAAGAGCAATTTGCATTTAGAACTGGCAAATTTCAGTAGAACTCAATATTTGATTTGATGCCATTTCCTGCGAGTTCAAAATGTGGTTTTCTCCAAAATTCAGGGGCATTTGGAGGAAAATTGTTGAGATGCTGTATTTAGGATGCAGAACAAAATGTGGTTTATCACATCCCCACTGTGGCTGCTAATACACACTGGGAAATTTTGGGAAATTTCCTGTCCTTTCCTCATTCCCACTTCTGTGTCCTTTATCAGTGCCTGCCCACCCTGCCACATAACTCAGTCTGGATTACCTAAAATCATTTTGAGAAATCAAATTTCGTTTGGATTTTTTTTCCCCTTTTGTTCCATGAAGGAAACCTGTGCTGCACGTGGCCCAGCATTGCAGTTGGGCTGAATAATCAGAATTCTTTCCCTTTTCTTCCATTCCATCAGAAATATCACTGCTGTTCATCCCAGCCTGGTTCCTCACAGACACACACAGTGCTGGGATGACAGACAATTCCTTTATGGGAAAATAAAAAGAAAAGTTGCTTCAGCACTTAACAGATGTTCTCATTTCTGCTTAGAACCAAAATTGCTCTGAAGTTGAGAGTTTCCTTTAATTTCTCTGTGTGAAAGTTTCTCAATTGTTTCGATGAATTTTTGATGAACTTTTCAGCCATCATTTCTCCAGGTTCCTCAGGTTTTGTGGGCAAGCTGCAGGAATTCCTGGAGAAAATGGATTCTGCACTTTATTTTTAGTATAAAGGTATTTATTTCATTTATCTCTGAGGAGTGGTGAGCCCTTGATCTCTTCCTGTATCACATTTGTTTAATTAAGATCAATGCTCACATGCCCAACATTTAATACAGGCTCCAAACCTTGTCTGAATTTAGCCCCTGAAAGGGGATTTTGATGTTCATTTTCTGGGTTTAATGTTTTCATTTTTCCTTCTATGGTTTAATTGAAACTGAGGAAAAATCATTATTTTCTCAATTTTTGTTCTATTTTTGCAGATGTAACCATATAGAGCCACCCTAAATGTAAAGAATCTTCAGAGTTTGGCCTTGTGAGAAGTCCTTGAAGTTCCCATCTGTGCCAAGTGAAGTTGAAATTTGGTCTAAACACCACTAAAATTGCCTCTTTTTGAAAGGACTGCTCAATCTCTGGCAGAGATTTAGTAATAAAGGAGCTGACACCAAACAGGGCTGAAATTCTCCACAGGTAAAAGCTGCATCTTTCAAAAATAAACTCTCCCCTGAATTTGCAGCCGAGGCTTCTTTCACTCAGGGTCAATCCCATATTTTGCTGGGTTTGCACAAGAATAAAATAATGCAAATAAAAGTCTGGCTCCTTCTCCTATCACCTTCCCCAGGCTTGCAGAGCCTCTGCAAACTCCCACCTCTATTTTGCTGGATATTGAATGGTTCCAGGAGGCTTTCACACCCTGCCTGGGTGTTTGGGAAGATTTCCCCTCCCAGCTGCAGCATCCACGAGGAAGCTGTAATTGCCTGTGATCTTCTGCTCCCAAAAATTGGGTTTTCCTTGGGTGGGAGGGGGTGAAACTTCTGTGAAGGGCTCAGACTTCAATTCAGCTCAGAAATAGGGAGAAGTGGAGAGACAGGGTGTGCTCAGCAGGAGGAATATTGCCTTTGAAGAGAAATTCTACATATTTTCAGTTTGTGTGAAGGGGTCAGTCCTGGCTGGCATATTCTGGCATTGGTTTTAGATGAGGTAAAAGGGTTTTTTTTCTCCCAAATGGAAGAACATGATGAGAAATTCTCTGTGATCTTTGCTGCTGCACCAGAACGAAACACTGAAGGAGCTGCCTGGGTGGGTGGTGGAGTCTCCATCCCATTTTGATCTCCTGGTTTTGAATTTAACAGTGAATTTAAACACATTGCAGTGACCAAACCAGCCATGCCTGGCCTCAGAGCAGAATTCCTCAGCTGCACAAAGTGCCTGCCAATGCATTTGCCCCAGAGCAAGCTCAAGGTGTAAACACCCTGAGCAGGGTACAAATTAAGGTACCTGTGGCACAAATTAATTAATGTACCTGTGGCACAAATTAATTAATGTACCTGTGGCACAAATTAATTAATGCACCTGTGGAACAAATTGATCCTGTGGCACAAATTGATGGGGCTGCACTCATGGGATGGGGCTGATCTGTGTTTGTGGGGTTTGGGAGGGAATTCACCTCTGAAAACTGATTGATCTCTGAGAGTCCCTCACGGGACACACTCAGCAAAGCTGTGAAAACATCAATGTTTAATTCATGGTGACCTCAGATTTATAGTGCAGCCCCAAACCCCTCACAGTCTCAGCAATCCCAATCCCTTCTCCTGAGCTGAGAACCTGTACAGAGTGGAAGTTTCTGAAAAATCCAATGTGAAATGAGGGAATGCACCAGCAGGTCTGATCCACATGCATGTAGATTCCTCTGCAGCACAGCTGAGCCAGATTTGATCATGGGAGGCTGTTCCCAGGTAGGGAATGTTGGATAGGGCTGGAGTGTGAGCCAGCTTGTGTGTGTGGTGTCCAGTTCTGCACAGGAGCAGGTGACACTGGCACCAATGGATGCACTCAGCAGAGTAAAACTGCTCTGCTTGTGCTGCTGGCTGATCACAGCCCTAATTAATGAGCGTGGCCTTGGTGTTTAGTAAATGAAGATGGAGCAGCAAATTGCTGTTGATACTGTTATGTCAGGGAGTCGTGTAATTAGTGTTCAAATCCTCATTTCAGGGCTTCATTCAGCTGCTCCTCCCCTGCTAACGAGAGCATTCCCCGAGCACAGGCAGGATCCCCTGTGCCTGCAGCAGTGAGGGACGGCCCCAGGAGCTCTGGATGAGCTCTGACTGCACCTCCATTTCCTGACAGAGCCCTCTCCAGTGAATCCTGATGCAGGCAAAGCAGGAAAACATTCCTCAGCAGCATCTCCTCAGCAGCAGCATTTGTTCAGCAGCATCTCTTCAGCAGCATTTCCTTCCCAGCATTTCCTTCTCAGCAGCATTTCCTTTTCAGCAACATTCCTCAGCAGCATTTTCTCCCCAGCATTTCCTTATCAGTTTTTCCTCAGCAGAATCTCTTCATCAGCATTTCCTCAGCATTTCCTAAGCAGCTTTTCCTCAGCAGCTTTTCCTCAGCATTTCCTTATCAGCATTTCCCTCTCAGGACTTCCTCATCAGCATCTCCTCATCAGCATCCCCTCAGCAGCATTTCCTTTTCAGCAGCATTTCCTCTTCAGTTCTTCCTCAGCAGCATTTCTTCATCAGTATCTCCTCATCAGCATCTCCTCAGCAGCATCCCCTCAGCAGCATTTCTTCATCAGCATCTCTTCATCAGCTTTTACTCAGCAGCATTTCCTCATCAGCATTTTCTCATCAGTTTTTCCTCATCAGTTTTTCCTCTCCAGCATTTCCTCCCCAGCATTTTCTCAGTAGTTTTTCATCAGCATCCCCTCAGCAGCATTTCCTTTTCAGCAGCATTTCCTCTTCAGTTCTTCCTCAGCAGCATTTCTTCATCAGCATCTCTTCATCAGCAGCTTTTCCTCATCAGCAGCATTTCCTTTTCAGAAGCTTTTCCTCATCAGTTTTTTCCTCATCATTTTTTCCTCAGCAGTTTTTTCCTCAGCAGTTTTTCCTCATCAGTTTTTCCTCATCAGTTTTTCCTCAGCAGTTTTTTCCTCATCAGTTCTTTCCTCATCAGTTTTTCCTCATCAGTTTTTCCTCATCAGTTTTTTCCTCATCAGTTTTTCCTCATCATTTTTTCCTCAGCAGTTTTTTCCTCAGCAGTTTTTCCTCAGCAGTTTTTCCTCAGCAGCATCTCCCACCTGCTGCAAGCAGAGCTGATGAACACCACACAACTCATCAGCGCCCACTTAAAGGATCAGTGTTGTACATCCATCCCTAATTACCTCTTGATCTCCATCCCTAATTACCTCTTGATCTCCATCCATCCCTAATTACCTCTCCATCTCATCCCTGATCCCTTCCCTGGCTGTACCCAGTGCCTCCCCTGCCGCCCTGCACGCTCCTGCTGAGGCTCCAGCAGGGACAGGGAGGGGACAGGTCCTGCCCTGCTGAGTGGCACAGGGTGCTCAGGGGTGGCTGCTGCTCCCCAGGGTGGAACGTGGATTTAAAGGGAATTCTCAAAGCCCAGCAGAAGGCTCACACAGTGTGGGCATCCCTGTGCAGACCGTGAGACAAGAAATGCTGACTGAGAAATGCCATGGGACAGTGAGAGTAAAAGGTTTTAACTTCATAAAATTCGGGGAATTAGAAAGAAGCTAGACTTAGTGGGGCCCTGGAAAAGTGTTAAAAATAAACTGTGAAAATGTTAGGCTCTGTGTTTGCCAGATCATGTGAAATTGCCCCTGCGTAAGCACTATATGATAAATGATATAATTGTTAGATGTGATGATTGTTTAGTAATTAAATATAATTATTGTTTATTAGTAAGAAGAATCATGAGAAGCTATGTTAGAAGTTTGAGGGGGACCACGAGGAGCCCATGCTTGAATGAAATCTATGTATACAATAGAACAATATTAATTTAATAATTAACATGAAAGTTATATAACGGTAGAATATAAAAACGTGTTCATCCCGAACCCATGTTGGAGTCAGTTTGGGTTTGTACCCCTGACACCCAGAGCTCTTCAATAAAAGCACCTGCATGTATATAATCATTCTTGTGATTTTGTGTTTCTGAATGTTAACAACAGGACAGACCTTGCTGACAGAGAGACACCCCACAGCTTCCCCTGCCACCAGCACCCAACTCTCATCTCTGCCTGCAAATCCCCACAGCCAGGATGGATTTCTGGCCACAGGCAGTGCCCAAACACAGAGGGAGAATACCCAGTGCTGGTGGTGGCCTGTGCTGCCCCTCTGTGTCCCTGCAGCCCCTCAGGGACAGGACAGCTGGACCTGTGTCCAAATTCTGTGTTGTCTCCAAACAACACAGGAGGGTTCAGGGCAGCCGTGGCTCAAAGGACGAGTCTGGACTCTTCAATACTTCGGTCTTGAAATTGTTTATCATTTCTTATCTCACAGAGTTTTCCTCTCTGCCAGCCGGGATCTGACCAGCAAGGCAGCCAAGGGCACTCTGACCACCCCCGGGGCAGTTGTGTCCTTTTATAACAAAAACTCCGTACATCAGATTTACCTTTTATCCCCAATACCTTTCACCCTTGTTAACAAGTGCACCTTCACCACAAACCAATCCCCAAGTGCCAACACCACCACAGAAGATGGAGGACAAGAAGAAGAAAGAAGCAGCATGAGACACGCCCCGATTCCTCCATCTTGTCTCCATAAACCCCCTGTACCAAAATCCCAAAATCCAGATTTCACCCTGAGAATGCATGATCCCTCCACCACTCAAACTGTGCTCATTCTCATGTGTCCCTATCAGACACAAAGGACCACGAGCACACACCTCTCTCAAGGTGAAGGAAAAAAGGGAAGTTTTATTTTCTGACTCCTATATTTATAGTTTTACAAAGGTGACAGAGGATTGGAGGGTGACAGTGCCACCTCTCCAATGACACTGGTTACAACAACAGTCCATCAATTCTCTCCTCCTCCATCAAAGGAATGTGAACAACAAGTTATTCACAAGAAAGTGCGTGATAAAGTTCCTTAGAAGAATGTCAACATCAGAAGGCCTTGAGAATCTTAAAAAACCAGGGCGACACTCATGTCCTCACACACACCCTCTGAAGGGTCAAAGTGCAGCCACCAAGGATGCCTGGCACCATTGCAGGACCTCCGAGCCCCCCGTGGGTTTCCTGGGTGATTCTGGAGGTCAGCAGTGATATTCTGAGCTCCCACAGACCTGCTTTGATTTTGCTCCCCAGGTGCAGGTGCTGATTCCAGACTGGCCTGGCTGGGCTCTCCCTTCTCTCTGCACTCACACAGGAGCTCAGCAGGGTCTGGGTTTTATCCTAAGATGAAAGGAGAATTTTTGTTCCTGTTTTCCAGTTTTATCATTGTGGAGTGAATGCAGCCAGGATGTGCAGAGGGTGAGGAGCTCCTCACACAAATCCCTCACCCTCTGTTAGTGGGATGGGGGTGTCCTGCTCCTCTCAAATCTTCCCAATTCCATTTTAATTGCTCAAATATCTCAGGATTTTGCCAGATTATTGCAATGTCAAGGTGCAAATTCATAGTGGAGAGCATAAAAACGTCCAATCCTATCAACAAACCTGACAAATTATGTAGGATTTCACCAACTTAAGTGGAGCTAATGTGATGGAAATAGTAAATTATAAACCTGAAATATCATGTTTGAATTAACTGAGGGGCATCAGCATTGCAAAAGACCCCACTTGGAATGCACTCAGCAATGCAGAGCATGGAGGCTGTAAATGGCATGAAAGGAATACAAATTATTTACCCAAATGCCATAAATCTTACAAGGCAAGTGTGGAATATGCTGGGTTTGCACAAGGATTGAAATTAATAGGCATGACCTTTTCCTGCCATGCCTTTCATCCTCCAAAATTCAGCATGTTTGCAGAACAGGCTCAGTGGGATTTGTTTGTGGGGTTTTTTTAGATCAAACACAGCAAAACTTATGATCTTTTCCCCTTTTTTTAGTCAAATAATCTCTTAAATAACAAATATTGTAACGAGCTGCATCTGAGTGGTGGCAATATTGGATTAGCACCAAGATTTATTTACAAGCAAGCATCCAGCCTTGGATTAGTTTTTCCTGCAGATAATCTGGGTTTAATTCTTGGGCAATGGTGATTGCAGAGCCAAAACAGGGGAAGTTTAGTGCATTAGAATAGGAGGTGTTGATTATTTTGGGTTCACAATGCACCCAGAAATGTTGATTTTTCCAGCATCCCTTGGTCAGACAGACACAGGTACAATGCTGAGGAATTGTGCATCCTCATTTAACCCAAGGTTTGGAGATGCTCCAGCTCCACAGGGAGAATTCTCTGCTCCTCTGGAGCCCATTCCCCACCCCTGGCAGCCAGCAGCAGACCAGAGCTGTGTGATTTGCACCCTTCCCATGTTTCAGGCTGTCACTGGTGCCTCTGCCCCTCTCAGGGGCAGCAGGGATGGATCTCTGTGCCTGCACTGGGAGCCATGAGCTGAGCCACTGGGGAGCACAGCTTCCATTGCAACTGTCCCAGCACTAAACACTGGCACAGACTTCATGAAAATCCTTTCCTGAGGATTTTTCCTCCTGAGAAGCTGAGAGGCCTCAGGAAGAAAATGTGAACATTGATTATCTGCTGCTGTGGAATGCAACAGGTGGATCCATGATTGGTCTCGTGGGTGTTTTTAATTAATGGCCAATCAAGCACAGCTGGTTCAGACAGAGATTCTGGGACAGCTGCCTTTGTTATTCATTCCTTTCTATTCTATTCTTAGCCAGCCTTCTGAGATGAAACATTTTCTTCTATTCTTTTAGTACAGTTTTAATGTAATATATATCATAAAACAATAAATCAGCCTTCTGAAGCATGGAGTCAAATCCACATCTCTTCCCTCAACATCAGACCCCTGAGAACACGGTCACAAAACACTGCCAGTGTGACAGGGCTGAAAGTGCAAATCAGCCCAGCTGGGCTGAATCTCTGATTTATTTTGGTAGCTCTTCAAGTGCTTTGGGAGTTTCCTATTTGTTGTCCTCAGGGAAAAAAAATGAAAATAAACAAACAATATTCTCCCACCTCTGTCAACAAAAATAAACCTGCAACCAGGTTTTCTAGGTTTTCTCCCTCTAGGCATCAATTTCTGGCAAAGGGCCACAATAAAATTCATCTCCTCCATCCAAATCATATTCAAATACTAAATTGCAGAGGGATTTTTAGAGCTGGGGATGTGGCAGGCCAAGGAAAGCAATCAGGAAATTCCTTCTGAGGGACAAGAAGGAGCTTTGTGCTGCCCTGCAGCAGCCAGAGAGACACACACAGAACAGGAGAGGGACATCCCTGGAGACACTGAGGGAAATATCAGCTTCAAAACCACCAGAAACTCCTGGCTGCAGGGTTAACTTAATTTTCTGATAAAGAAGTTGTGACCTTTTCAAATATTCTGAGTTAAGTTCGGGTCTCACAGGGTT
Organism: Setophaga petechia; assembly: GCA_024362935.1. Lineage (NCBI taxonomy): Eukaryota > Metazoa > Chordata > Aves > Passeriformes > Parulidae > Setophaga > Setophaga petechia. Next base: position 7,878,596 of record JANCRA010000033.1, on the reverse strand, counting down.
ATTGGTGGCATCAGCCCATCAAGCTGAGGATTCTGTGGTGTCTCAGGATTAAAATATTGCAGAGCTGTGGCTTGGGGGCTGTGGAATACTTGGGAGGAAGAAACTTTCTTAAAAACATCGTTTTGTTGTGTTAGGCCAAACTTCAGACTTTGGGAGTGCCCAAGGTGTGCAGTTCATTGGAGGATTGGTTTCCTTGTGAAAATACAGCTCTGGTGTAAATTTTGTGAAAATCTCATGTCCAATAACACAGCAAAGGGCATGATCACATTTTTCTTCCAGTGTAAACCAAAGAAAACATGGAGAGCCTCTTATATTTAAAGAGTTTTGATGTTTGCCTGCATCAAAAACAATGCAGGGAAAGGGGAAATGACTTGTACCAGCAGTCAGACATAAATTAATATTGGAGCTTTGCACTGCAAGTGAAAAATCTGCTCTGACTTAGCAGCAAATGAATCAAACCTTGGACAAGGTGTCAGTGGCCAGAGGAGCCTCTCCTGACTGGTTATCCATGCTGAGTTTATGGAAGACTCAAAGAAAAGTCAAAATATTTGCCACTCCACGTGTGACCTCGATACAGACTTCCCACCCAGGCTTTCATGAATTGCCCAATGGCAGTGCTGCAGCAGTTCTTGTATTAATTACAGTGAGCAGTAATTAATTAGGCTTTCCTTGCCTAATTCCTTTATTTTGAGTTCTCCTTGCAGCTGCTGTGTGCTGTGGGGGGCAGAGGGGCAGCACAGGTTAATCAGAGGCTGCAGGAACCTTTCAGCTCCTCCTGAGTCCTGACAGAGCTCCCGGCCCAGGAGAGCTCACTGATGCTAAAATAAATGGTTTCTGAGCTTTTCCAAGCACATCCAAAGGTAATGATGGATTGTATGGGTGACATTTCTCTATGCTGAGGTGGGTTTTTTTATTTTATTTTATTTTTTTATTTTTTATTTTTTATTTTCATCGCTATGAAATTCCATCTTCTGTTTGAATACTTATTATGAAGGGTGCCAAAAATAATTTAGCAAGAGTTAGGAAACACCAGCATTAAAATGCCAATGCAATTTCACTTTGGTCTTTTTCCCTCTCACAGAAAAGAAAAAATGCCACAGCTAATTATAGACTCTGTGCTACCTTTTTCACAGGGATTTGTCTTTTTCAGTGCCTGCATGGAAATGATGGCTGAGTCTTGAGGCTTTGCAGCAAAGAAATTCATTTTCCATTGGAATTCCTGTTGCATTGAAGTTCTCAGGTGTAATAAGGGGGTGGGAGAAGGAAAACAAGATGTGTCCAAGCTCTTGTCACACACTCCTTGTGTGCAGGCAGCTCAGCCCTGCTCGTGTCCCTGTTTCCCGACTCCTAACCTGATTTTCTGGGCCCCCTCTTGCAGAAACGCTGATATTCCCCTGTTCTGGAGATCAAAGTGATCACTGAAATGAGGACAATATCAGGATTGTTTGTACAAAAACCTTCACTTTGCCCCCTGTGCCCTCGCAATAAACTATGTACAAGCACGAACGGGACGGGGCACTCCTTGTCAGCGTCTGAGAGGTTTTATTAACGCATCAGTCTCAACACATTGTTACAGCAATGGAGACATAACAGATGCAACCTTCTCACTGAATCAAGCAGAATGCCAAAGAGACTTAACATTACAGCATATCATAAAGCCATTTCCATCTGCCTTTCAACCAATCACACATAGAGAACAGGAACATTGACAATAATTCTGTCCAATAATATAAAGCACACGTAATTTTGCTAAGCGGCCTAGTTTCTAAACAATAGCTTCTTCATAGAAATCAAAGCACAAAAGTCTATTCAAAACTTCAACCTTCTAAAGATGTACATTAAGAAAACTTGTTACCACTTAAGGCAGCACCTAACATAGGCCTATTGTTCTATTCTCAAGCTTTCTCACGTTTGCATTACTAATATTTCTGCTGCTTTTAGCATCTAACTATCTCACTGTCTGAGGCTTGATTTCTTAAAACCTTTCTTTCTTAAAACCTTCTGGTTTTTAGGATTCCTACACCCTGGGTTTGGCAGTGTGAGTGCAGCAGTTCAGACCTGAGCAGCTGGATTTGAAACCAGAGTGGGAAATGAGCTCTGGGAAGGAGAGATCAGAAAGCAGTGATGGGGTTTGCTCCTCTTCATTTATTGGGGAAGCCCAGGGAGGGCAGGAGCAGCAGCTCTGGGGCTCAGTGAGGTGGGGAAACATTGCAGGGAAATGGATTTGCCATCAGCTGAGTGATGGACCCTGCCTGACTGACGGGTGAAACTCCTGGCAGTTCCTAGAATGGATTTCTCTGCTTAGTTCCCTTCATCCACGTTTCAGAGCAAGGCCAAAACCTCTGGGGTTTATCCTGCATCCAGAGCTTTCCCCTTACATTTCCTCCTTAATGCTCTCTGAATCTTTTCCAGAGGTTTCTGAATGTGGTTTTTCCCTCTCTGTGGGTGTTTGTTAAAGGATCCAGTGAATCCAGGGTGCCCTGGCCCTGCTTGGCCTGTCCCTGCTCCACTCTGGGCTCTGGGGGATGTGATGGTGTCACAGGGGTTCTTGGATTGGGGAAGAGATGAGGATCTCACTCCATGTTTCAGGTGGCTGATTTGTTATTTTATGATATATATTACATTAAAACTATACTAAAAGAATAGAAGAAAAGGTTTTATCAGAAGGCTGGCTAAGAATAGAATAGGAAGGAATGATAACAAAGGTTTGTGTCTCAGACAGAGAGTCTGAGCCAGCTGGGCTGTGATTGTCCATTAATTAGAAACAACCACATGAGCCAAATCACAGATGCACCTGTTGCATCCCACAGCAGCAGATAATCAATGTTCACATTTTGTTCCTGAGGCCTCTCAGCTTCTCAGGAGGAAAAATCCTAAGGAAAGGATTTTCCATAAAAGATGTCTGTGACAGGGGCAGTGTGAGATGGGAGTGCAGAGTGGGATGGAACCACTCCAAACCCCTGAATTTACCTCCACAAGGGCTGCTCTGGCTGTGTGCCAGGAGGAGCTACTCAAGTGCTCAAAAAAAAATTATATATATATATATATATATATATATATATATATATATATATATATAGTATATATAATAAAATTATATATATATAATATACTTATTATAAATAAATACATTTATAATAAATAAATTATCATTAAATAAATTATTAAATAAATATATTTATTATAAATAAATTATTTATTATATTTATCATTTTCCTTTATCATTTTCCCTGTAATTTTCCTTTACAGGAAAAATGATAAAGGAAAATGATAAATGAAAAAGAAAAGGATTGTTGCTGTTTTCTGGAAATGCTGCTGTGCTGTGGAGCCCTGCAAGGAGGGCCAGCTCCTGTCACTTCAGGTGTCCCCAAGGCCAAGCAGAGCAGGGATTGTCCCTCTGCAAGGGCCTCACACAAGGACAGGGATGTTTATTCAGGGATATTTCTTCACCAGGCTGTGCCAGTGCCTCTGGCACTTCTCGTTGAGGTGATGGCATTGTGTTCATGGATTCCTGCTAAACACATGGATAAATTCCTGCCTGATCGTTTGGAAAGAGAGGGGGGAAGAGCTGAAAGCTTTTAATGCAATTGCTGGTTGATTTTTGAAGTAAAAAATCAGTCAAGCCCCTGGAGGTGAAATGGAAATTCCCATTTTCCCTATAGACCATCCACAGAAACCCAGATTAAAACCCCTAATCACCAATGACCCTTTTCACTGCAGGAAATATTTGTGTGGGGTGCCAACAGCTTGCAGTGACCTCGAGGAGATTGTTGGGAAACAATTCCTTTCAAACAAGTCACTCCAAACGAGTGAAATTCCTGTGGCTGGTTCTGTGCTAACAGTTTATTTAAAAGGCTAATTCCTAAAGAACCTCAGAAAATCAGGCTGTTATTAAAATCCACAAGGCTCCATCTGGCATCGTGTAATGCTGTGGTTAAGGAGAATTCTGCTGTGTTTCTATTCATTATCTGTATTTTTAAGAATTGACAGCCACCAATTACACACAAATAAACGGTACAAGAGGTTTTATTTCGAGTTTTTTATTAGCTGTGCAGTCTTTACCAAGATGTTTGCAGTCATTTTCTTCCCTCTTCCACCTGCTGATCAAAGAGGCACTTTGAGGAGATTTGCACTGATTTAGGATAAAGTTTTGCTGCTGTGCAATAGAACAGAGATTATTTGGTATTGACCCAGTGTATGTAAAGCCAATAAAATGAGGGGGATTCTGAGCTGGTAAAACAAGCATGGAACAGAGGAGAAGCCAGGCTGGAGCTCTGTGAGGGGGCTCTGCAAAGGGAAGGAGCTGTTGAAGAAAGATCTGAAATCAGATTAAAGCCCAGGCAGCCTGGAGAGGAGCTGTGTGGTGTTCACAGGATGAGGGAAGGGATGAGGAACTGACTCCACGTTTCAGGAGGCTGATTTATTATTTCATGATATATATTACATTAAAACTATACTAAAAGAAGAGAAAAAAGGATTTCATCAGAAGGCTGGCAAGGAATAGAAAGGAATGATAACAAAATCTTGTGACTGACCAGAGAGTCCAACACAGCTGGGCTGTGATTGGCCATTAATTAAAAACAATTAACACAAGACCAGTCACAGATCCACCTGTTGCATTCCACAGCAGCAGATAATCATTGCTTAAATTTCATTTCTGAGGCTTCTCAGGAGAAAAGATCGTAGCAAAAGGATTTTTCATGAAATGTGTCTGGACAAGGAGCACCTTAATAAAATAAAGTTTATTGCACAGCAGCAAACTTTATCCTAAATCAGTGCAAATCTCCTCAAAGTGCCTCTTTGATCAGCAGGTGGAAGAGGGAAGAAAATGACTGCAAACATCTTGGTAAAGACTGCACAGCTAATAAAAAACTCTAAATAAAACCTCTTGTACCGTTTATTTGTGTGTAATTGGTGGCTGTCAATTCTTAAAAATACAGATAATGAATAGAAACACAACAGAATTCTCCTTAACCACAGCATTGCAGGATGCCAGATGGAGCTGCTGGATTTTCTGTGGCAGAGTTTCCCTGCAAACCCTCCTGAGGCTGGGCTGTCCTGCCATGAACCACAGGACACAGGAGCAGCTGAGCAGGGGATTCACCAGGCAATCACCAAGAAATCCAGCTTGGTCACCTGAAGGAGTTTTCATTTCCAGGATGGATTTCCCAAGGTTGGGCTGTTTAATTAGGAGAGGAAGAATTGAGCTTAGGAAGACTGAGGTCAGTTCTTTGGGTCAGCAAGAGATTTGCTTTGCCTGATCCACAGTTGAAATGGATGAGATGTGGTTTGTTGGGGTTTTTTTTTAATTTCAGCAGGTTTTAAATTCTCTCTCTCTGCCCCATTTCCATGTATTTACAGCTCTGCTCTTCCACAGGTCTCCTGACATTGCAGCTTCTGAAAGGTGAAGTCCTGAAAAGTTTCTGAAAGGTGAAGGATTCAACATCTCCCACTTTCTCCCCTCTGCAACAGCATTCCACAGTCTGCTAATAATGGATAAGATGGGGGCAACTCGACAAAAAATCAATGTATCACCAGAAATGATATTGGTTTGGGGTGAGGGAGATGTTTCTTCTAACCAGGGGAGTTCATTTAATCTTTAAAAACTGGTAACTCCTGTCAGCAGCTTTATTCAAATCTTCCAAAGGTATTTCTGTGCCTGGCTTCCTTGGCTCCTCGTTAGAAAATTGTCAGGAATTTATTCCAGAGCCTGCCACTCCTTTTGGGGAATTTCACTCTTTTAAACTAAAGGATTTTTCCTCTGGTTCCTCCTGTGTGTGATGGCAACAGTAAAAAATGGGTCCCAAAACATTTACCTTGCTCACAGGAACCAAAATTCAAATCTATAACTCACATACACTTTCTTTTTAAAATTTCATTAAGCAAACAAACCTCCTCTGATTGCAATAAATTTTCTGTATTTGCTACCAGCTGAAATGTTTCTTAAATCAAAGCAGCTCTTATGGATTTGTTTGATATGAGGAAATTAAAGTAAAATAAAGCACCTGCATGTGGAGGAGGAGCTGCTGGGTCAAGAAGGGCCTGGTTGGGAATTCTCAGCATGTTCAGGGCATCAATCACTCCCCTCAGCAGACAGTTCTGGGTTGGGAATTCTTTGCTGGAATCTCCCCACGTGGAAAAAAAGACCTTTAAAACAGAAAAGAGGAATTGCCAGACTGATGGTGTTAGCGTTCAAAAACACAGAATCATGAAATGATTCCATGCAGTGCTTTTTTATTAAGAGCTCTGGGAATTGGGGTATTACAACCCAAATCTGATTCCCACCATACATTGGAGGTGAAGGTGTTTTATACTCTATCCTTACATAACTTTCATGTTAATTATTAAACTTATTCTGTTGTACACATAGATTTCAGCTAAACATAACCCCTGTTAAACTTCCAACATACTTTCTCATGATTCTTCTAATGGTTATATAATAATTATACTTAATTACTAAACAATCATCACATCTAACAATTATATCATTTATCATACTGCTTACACAGGTGCAGTGATCTGAGAAAACACAAAGCCTGACATTTTAGAGTTCTGTCTTTAACATTTTCAGGGCTCCACTATCAATGGTGGGGGTAATGAGGCAGAAAAGAACTGGATTTGGGGAAGGAAATTCTGTTTGCTGCAGCACGAGCAGCCAGCAGGGCCAGGGGAGGCCAGCTGCAGATGAAGGGGGCAGGTTAGATGAGATATTGGGATTGGGGATATTGGGCAGGAATCCCTGGCTGGGAGGGTGGGCACAGGTGCCCAGAGCAGCCCTGGCAGTGCCCAGGCCAGGCTGGAGCCCCTGGGACACTGGGAGGTCCCAGGGGTGCAATGGGATGAGCTTTCAGGTCCCTTCCCACCCAAACCAGCCCAGAGCATCCCCTGGCTCTGGCTCCTGCCCCAGGATGGATTTCCTCAGCACCTTCATGTGCAAACCCAGCTCAGGGCAGAGCTGTGTGCAGGTGCTGCAACAGGAGAGGAGACAAAGCTGCCTATCTCCTCCAGCCTTAAAATATTCATGTATTTACAGCAGTTACAGCTACCAGCTGCATGGGTATCTGTAAATATCAGCCAGGGGCTGAGCAGAAATGAGAATAAATAACCAGCAGGGCTGGCTGGCAAATCCAGATCAGTGTTGAACATGCACAGTGGGAATTCAGGGTGAGCACGGGGCACTGCATTGCCAAGCAGCTCACGAGTGCTCCTGCTGCCTCCAGCTGCTCAAGGAGCTCCTCCTGCTCCCTCCCAGCTCCTTTTTTAAAGAGTTTTTTCTGACTTTTTTGAGGCTCTTTCTGTTAAGTAGATCAACTCACTGAAAATTCTGCTTTCGTGAGCTTGAGCAGATCTGTCTGCACAGGTCTGTTTTATCGTGGGTAACAAAATGAAATGGGCTCATTTAAACCACACATTGGGGTGGATTCACTGTGTCTGTCAGAAAAGGCAAAAATCAGAGTATTCTCACTGTCTTTTGTGCCTGGAGAGAGCAGAGGAACTGTAATAGCAAGAACCAAATACTCAAACTGTTCCTTTTTCTCCTGGAGCTGCTTAACACAGTTGCAGAGTCTGAATCTTTATTGCTTTTGAACAAAGCCAGTGTTTTATTTTGATTGCCAACTTGTCAGATTTTAATAGCATAATCTATGTAGCTGAAAGTACGAAAGTGTAGAAATAGAGTCTTTTATCTGCTTTCATATTCTAATTCCTGTGAGTATTTCTGTAATAACTGCAAATCCAGGAGGTTTCTGAAACACATTTATGAGCAAGGCATTTCAGAGCCATGAATGCTCGCTTCAAAAGGGCCTGAGAGACATCTCAGAACCAAGAGATGTCATTTTCCTGTGCATTGTCCTTTTCCTTGGCACTGCAGCTCCTCAGGGACCCTCTGAGGCTGCAGCACATCCATGGCACCACTCAAACCCCTCCAGCAGGGCCAGGGATGCTCAGGAGGGCTGGAGCTACTCTGGGCTGACAGCTGGGAAAGGTCACCAGGTTCAGTCAATCCCTGGCATTTCCAGGGGAAGGGGATGGGGAAGGAGCCAGCAGAGCCCTGGGAGGGGCCCAGGGTGAAGCCCCCAGGCTCTGTCAGAGCTGTCCCTGCTGCTCACAGCACCTGCAGGCTGGATGGTGGCTGGCCAAAAAATGGGATTTTTGTGGTGGCAAACCCCCAGGGGATTCACAGCCCTGTGAAATCAGCTCACATCTGATCCATCAAAACTGAGCTCTTCTGAGAAAAGTTTATCTGGGGAGGGGATTATTTCAACCAGACGTGCAATCCAGAGGAAAAAAAATCCTTTTTTTTTGAGCTCAGCACCTTCTGTTATTCCTTTATTCTGCCAGGGTTTTGGCAGAGAGCCACAAGGGCTGGAACTCCACAAAGAATAGAAATGTAAAGCCCAGTAAGAGGTGAGCTCCAAACCAGGGAGCCCAAGACCCTTAAATCAGATATTCAGGTGTACCTGCTGAAATCCTGGAGAAATGGCACATTTATCCCAACCCCACCTTGGGCTGCACCCCTGGAACCCATCACAGCTTTAAGGAATTGTGAAGGGGCTGAAGAAAAGACAGCAAAGCTCTGCTAAAACAGGAAACAAAAGGGAATTCTTTGCTGCCGAGTGAATTAAACCCACCCTTCGTGGTTCCCATTTCCCATTCATTTTCTGGTCCTTCACACCCAAACCATTCCTTTTACACCCAAAACCTGAACCATTACCAGTTCATTGTAAAGCTTTCCTTGGGAGCTGTTAAAATCCAGGATTTCCCTAATTTAAGGGCCAGTAAACATTTCCTCTGTGAGCATTTTAGGGAGTCTCAACCACTGCTTACACTTCATCCTCTGGATGTTTAATCTATACTCTTTTAAAGCCAATATTTTTTAAAATAAATGACATTAGTATAACAACATCACTTCCTAATCAAATATTAATGCTTTTCTAAATGTTTATTAAGCTGTTAAATTAAATTATTTCCAGAGGTCTCCCATTCTGCAAAGAAAATGGTGTTAAATCAAATATTTGGCCATTTAGCGACAGTTTCTTTGCTTTCTCTTCCCTTTTAATATACTAAAATTTAAAGGAAAATCACAAGAGAAAAAAATTTAAAAGAGAAAATATGGGTTTTTAAAGTTTATTATGAGAAGATGGATTTAAACCCAGTTTATCAGAGACAATCATTTCACAGGTGCAGGGCTAATAAAAGAACCAAGAGCTACCCTTGGCTCTAAAGGATATTTCCCACCCAAGGCTGGGATTTTCTCCTTGTCAGAGCACATCTCCATAAATCCCTGCCGAGTTTGAGGGTGAGCCCATCCGCTCTGGATAATCCCCTCCTGCAGGCTCCGAGTGACAAACGCAGCTCCCCTGCAATGGGGACTGATCCCTGCTGGCTGCAGCTCCAGCTGATGGGCTTTATCTGCTTTTGGAGCATTTTTACTGCTTTGAGACACTGCCATGGGTTGTTCGGAGCTGCCTTTATTCAGAGAATCTCAAAGAAGTTTCAGCACCAATTACAGCAGAGAGGAGCAGCTGAAATTGTTGAGCTGGTGGCACAGAGGGCACGTTCCTGAAAATCCTTTTGTTCTGTAAAACAGCTCTGAAGACAATTAACAGGGACAGAGACGGAACAGAAGGCAGGAGATGAGGAAGGCAGCAAAGGAAAACCAAGCTGAGTTTATTTCTATCTCTCATTATTTGTATTTTCTTCCATTTGGGAGCCTGATTGCTCTGAAAATTCAATCCAGTCGCCAGCTCCTTTATCAAAATTGTCCTCAGACTGACAAAAATTCACAGAGAGCTGTTAAGATAAAGTTGTTTGGAATTTGTTATTGCCCAGCACAAAGCACTGCCTGTAGCACTGACAGTAACCCAGGAGAATCCTGGTTTTACTGGAGAGCAGGGAATGCCAGCACTGAAAATAATCCAGGAAAACCCTGGTTTGTGCCAGCACTGAAAATAATCCAGGAAAATCCTGGTTTGGATGGAGAGCAGGGAATGCCAGCACTGAAAATAACCCAGGAGAATCCTGGTTTGTGCCAGCACTGAAAATAATCCAGGAAAATCCTAGTTTTACTGGAGAGCAGGGAATGCCAGCATGAAAATAATCCAGGAAAATCCTGGTTTGGATGGAGCAGAGGAAATGCCAGCACTGACAAAAGTCCAGGAGAATCCTGATTTAGATGGAGAGCAGGGAATGCCAGCACTTACAATAACCCAGGAGAATCCTGGTTTGTGCCAGCACTGAAAATAATCCAGGAAAATCCTGGTTTAGATGGAGCAGAGAAAATGCCAGCACTGTCAATAATCCAGGAGAATTCTGGTTTGTGCCAGCACTGAAAATAATCCAGGAAAATCCTGGTTTTACTGGAGAGCAGGGAATGCCAGTACTGAAAATAATCCAGGAAAACCCTGGTTTGGATGGAGCAGAGGAAATGCCAGCACTGACAAAACTCCAGGAGAATCCTGATTTAGATGGAGAACAGGGAATGCCAGCACTTACAATAACCCAGGAGAATTCTGGTTTGTGCCAGCACTGAAAATAATCCAGGAGAATCCTGGTTTGGATGCAGAGCAGGGAATGCCAGCACTGACAATGATCCAGGAAAATCCTGGTTTGGATGGAGAGCAGGGAATGCCAACACTGACAATGATCCAGGAGAATCCTGGTTTGGAAGCAGAGCAGGGAATGCCAACACTGACAATGATCCAGGAGAATCCTGGTTTGGAAGCAGAGCAGGGAATGCCAACACTGACAATGATCCAGGAGAATCCTGGTTTGGATGGAGAGCAGGGAATGCCAACACTGACAATGATCCAGGAGAATCCTGGTTTGGATGGAGAGCAGGGAATGCCAGCACTGACAATAATCCAGGAAAATCCTGGTTTGGATGCAGAGCAGGGAATGCCAGCCAGAGTTTGAGGTCCTGTTGAGGGAGCCCTGCAGGTTTGGCACCTGATGGGTGGCACTGAGGATTTCCCAAATTCTGCAAGGGCCAAGCCATGGGGAGCTGGGGTAAAAAACTCATTTTGGAGGATTATCAACAACACCTGCCCCCTCTGGCCATGCCTGACAGCTGCCAAGTGTTGCTGGACACAGTTTGTTTGGTTTTCTCAGCTGCTTTGGACATCAGGGGTGCCCTTTCCTGATTTCTGGGATTCTGAGCCTTCTTTGTATCCTCCCAGCAATCTCAAGGAGAAGCAGCTGAATGTAAAGATTTTAAATTTTCCTTTTCCTGTGTGTCCTGGGATCAGGGAATGCCTTGGAAGGGAATTTAGGGATCATCCATCCCACCCTGCCATGGCTGGGACACCTTAACCCACCCCAGGCTGCTCCAGGCTGGCCTTGGGCACTGCCAGGGATCCAGAACAGCCTCAGCAGCTCTGGGAATCCCAGCCCAGCCGGGAATTCCCTCCCAAAATCCCACCCACCCCTCCCCTCAGGCAGTTGAAGCCATTCCCTGTGTCCCTCCTCTGTCACAGACATCTTTGTATGAAAAATCCTTTCCTTAGGAGAAGCTGAGAGGCCTCAGGAACAAAATGTGAACATTGATTATCTGCTGCTGTGGGATGCAACAGGTGCAGCTGGGATTGGGCTCATGTGGATGTTTCTAATTAATGGGCAATCACAGCCCAGCTGGCTCTGACAGAGAGCTGAGACACAAACCTTTGTTATCATTCTTTGCTTTCTATTCTTAGCTTAGCCAGCCTTCTGAGATGAAATATTTATCATAAAATATAAATAATAATATATAATATATAGTAATAATTTCATAATAATATATAATATCATAATATAATGATAATATAATAATATAATATAATATAATAATATAATATAATATAATATAATATAAATAATATATATAATATAATTATATATATTATATTATATATTATTATATATAATATATAATATAATATAATATAATAATGATATAATATAATAATATAATAATATAATAATATAATAATAGAATAATATAGATAATATAATAATAATATATATTATGAAATATATTTTAATGTAATATATATCATAAAATAATAAACCAGCCTTCTGGAACATGGAGTCAGATCCTCATCTCTTCCCTCATCCAACCCCCTGTGACACCATCCCACTGCTCTGTCAGTGCAGCCCCAGCTCCCTGCCTGCCTTTGCCAGGATTTTCCAATGTCCCATTCCACATCCCCAAAGAGCAGGCAGAAATCTGAATTATGGCTCAGGATAGCTCCCACCCAGCCAAAAGGAACCTTTGGAGGGGATGTGGTGAAAATGGAAACAAATGCTGATATTTTTCAGCCCTGGCTGGGGGACACTTGAAATGAAAAGCTGATTTCAGGCTGGGAGGAAAACTCTGTGTTTTAATCAAGTGTGACAGATCAAGAGCAATAAATGAGCTCTTAAGGTGAGGGATATTTATTTCCCTGCTGCAGGTTTATAAGGGATAAGTGAAACTGCCCAGTGCAAAATAAAATTCAGCTGTAGCTTTGATCCAGAGCTCAACAAATCTCAGCAGAAAAACCTGAATAGACCTGAAAGAATACAAGTGAGAGTATGATTTTAGTAAAACAAACCATGCAGCTAGAAAGCTTTGGAAGAGTTTTTAAAATACTATTTTAGTAATACAAACCATGCTGCTAGAAAGGTTTGGAAGGGTTTTTAGAATATTATTTTAATAAAACAAACCATGCTGCTAGAAAGCTTTGGAAGAGTTTTTAGAATATTATTTAGTAAAACAAACCATGCTGCTAGAAAGCTTTGGAAGGGTTTTTAGAATATTATTTTAGTAATACAACCCATGCTGTTAGAAAGCTTTGGAAGGGTTTTTAGAATATAATTTCAGTAATACAAACGATGCTGTTAGAAAGCTTCTGATGGGTTTTTAGAATATTATTTTAGTAAAACAAACCATGCTGTTAGAAAGCTTTGGAAGGGTTTTTTTTTAATTATTAAGCAATTTTGCTGTTAAAGCAGTGCTTGGTTTACTGCAACATAATTCAATAAAAACTCCACTAAGAGCCATAAAGAGCTTTTAATTAAATAAAACTTCACTAAGAACCACCAGAGGTTCTGGGTGGCACTTTGCTCTGCAGCTGTCCTGCAGGGAATGCTCAGAACTCCAATGCTGAAACAATATCTCAGCAATGATTTGATGAAGGCCTTTTATTGCTGCAATAAAAATCTGCTCCCTCTTTTTTCAGAGCACATCTCCATCTTCAAGAAAAGCACTTGGGTTTGTTCTTGACAGTGTTTGTAGCTGATGGGGCTTTTTTCCCTGCCCTATTTTCAAAGTGATGAGCTCAATTTCCAATATTGTTGTTGCTACCATTGATTTTTAAAAGAAGAAAATGAGAAGTGAGTTCAGGTGGATGTTTTCTCACCAACTCAACGTCCTGAATCAAGCACTGTGTGTAATTTATATGTGTGCTGTTCTGAAGAAAGCATTGTCTGTCTCTGGATAAATAATTGATACTTTTTAATATTTCAGCACAATCAGTACAGCTGATGTTGCTTGGAAAAAAATTTTTTTCAAAATGTTCCTCAATTCAACATATAGAAAGGGTTTTTAAAATTGTGTGTAGCTGAGGGTGATGCTGAAAACAATAAAATAGCTCTCAGATGGGAACTTGTGCAAAACACTTGCAGGAGTGGGTTTTAATTATTAACTAGTGAGGAAAAAGTTGGTAAAACATCATGAAACAATTTAAAAAACCTGAATTCCACAGAGAATTTTCAGATGTTTACCTGTATTTAAATCCCCAGGTATTGTCACTAGCAGGGATTTTTATTTTAACATAAATCTTGCTCAGTGTTCATCTCCAGCTGTGGGATGTCCTTCAGGACTTTGCCTTCCTGTGCTGAGCCCACCACAGGTGCTGGAAATATTCAGGATTTGGTTTGCTGTGGTTAAGGGCTGAAATTCAGTTTACAGATCCTGGTGCCATCCCTTGTGCTCCTGGGGCCATCTGACCCACAGATTTGGGGTTGGTGCTATCATCTGTGATCCTGATGCCATCCCTTGTGCTTCTGATGCCCTCTGACCCAAGATTTGGGGTTGATACCATCTCTTTGTGCTCCTGGTGCCATCCCTTGTGATCCTGGTCCCCTCTGAATCACAGATTTGGGGTTTCTGCCATCCCTTGTGATCCTGGTGCCCTCTGCCCCACAGATTTGGGGTTGGTGCCATCCCTTGTGATCCTGGTGCCCTCTGCCCCACAGATTTGGGGTTGGTGCCATCCCTTTGTCTCCTGGTGCCATCCCTTGGGCTCCTGGGGCCATCTCACCCACAGATTTGGGTTAGTGCCATCATCTGTGATCCTGGTGCCACCCCTTGTGCTTCTGGTGCCCTCTGACCATAGATTTGGGGTTGATACCATCTCTGTGCTCCTGGTGCCACCTGACCCATAGATTTGGGGTTGTTGCCATCATCTGTGACCCTGGTCCATCCCTTGTGATCCTGGTGCCATCCTCTGTGACCCTGGTGCCCTCTGACCCACAGATTTCGGGTTGGTGCCATTCCTTGTGACCTTGGTGCCATTCTTTATGACTCTGGTCCCCTCTGAATCACAGATTTGGGGTTTCTGCCATCCCTTGTGACCCTGGTGCCATCTGACCCACAGATTTGGGGTTGATACCATCACCTGTGATCCTGGTGCCACCCTTTGTGACCCTGGTGCCCCATGACCCACGGATTTGGGTTACTGCAGTGCCTTGTGACCTTGGTGCCATCCCTCATGATCCTGGTACCACCTGACTCACAGATTTGGGTTGGTGCCATCCCTTGTGACCTTGGTGCCATCTGACCCACAGATTTGGGGTTGGTGCCATCCCTTGTAACCTTAATGCCATCCCTTGTGCTCCTGGTGCCTGTGACCTGCAGGTTGGGGTTGATGCCATCCCTTGTGCTCCTGGTGCCATCCCTTGTGACCTTGGTCCATCCCTTGTGCTCCTGGTGCCATCCCTTGGGCTCCTGGGGCCATCTGACCCACAGATTTGGGGTTGATGCCATCACCTGTGATCCTGGTGCCACCCCTTGTGACCCTGGTGCCATCCCTCATGATCCTGGTGCCACGTGACCCACAGATTGGGGTTGGTGCCATTCCTTGTGCTTTTGGTGCCATTCCTTGTGAGCCTGGTCCCCTCTGAATCACAGATTTGGGGGTTCTGCCATCACCTGTGACCCTGGTGCCATCCCTTGGGCTCCTGGTCCCACCTGACTCACAGATTTGGGTTGGTGCCATCCTTTGTGACCTTGGTGCCATCCCTTGTGACCTTGGTGCAATCTGACCCACAGATTTAGGGTTGGTGCCATCCCTTGTGACCTTGGGCCATTCCTTGTGCTCCTGGTGCCCTCTGACACACAGATTTGGGGTTGGTGCCATCCCCTTGTGATCCTGGTGCCATCTCTAATGCTCTTGATGTCCTGTGACCCACAGGTTGGGGTTGATGCCATCACCTTGTGCTCCTGGTGCCATCCCCTGTGACCCTGGTGCCATCCCTTGTGCTCCTGGTGCCATCCCTTGTGCTCCCAGTGCCCTGTGACCCACAGATTTGGGGTTGCTGCCATCCCTTTGTGCTCCTGGTGCCATCCTTTGTGACCTTTGTGTCCTGTGACCCACAGATTTGGGGTTGCTGCCATCACCTCTGACCCTGGTCCATCCCTTGTGCTCCTGGTGCCAGGGAGGGCTGCTGCAGTAAAACTGGATGTGATTACAAGCTGACCAGGATTTACCATCACTTCCTTAACCCTGTGTGTCTGAAATGTGACCCTTTGTGTTTATAATCATACCCACACATTGAGTTTTTCCAGCAGCTGAAGGGTAGGATAATAATAAGGGAAGAAAACAGAGACAAATGTGGTTTTTGTGTTGTTGCTGCTCTTTTGATGCAGAATGAGAAAGGTACAGCTGTGAGATCAAGCCAGGTTTGGGTTGCAGGTTTTGTTTTGTTTTTGTTGGGTTTTTTCCCCCTCAATAAAGATGTTCAGGAAGTGTTTTAAATAAGGGCTCTGGGCTGTAGATTTGTCATGCAGATTTCCCAGCGAGCAATTAAAGCTGCACGTTCAGAGGCTCTCAGATGAGGCAGATGTATTCCTGGCAAGGGAAAAGCAGCAGAGTTTGAAGGATGCTGACAGCCCTTTATCTTCAGACAGGAAAGAGCCTGCCTAGGAGGCCCTGCAGTAAGTAAATTATTTACTTCATCGTGTGCCACTTTACAATTCTGTTATTTGATTGCTGAGGACTTCGTAAAAGAGTGAGAAAGCCCAATTTGTCTGCAGCAGAGTTTCCCAGGGAAGGAGATTCAGTTTGTAAGAGCAACAGGAAGTGTTTTCATCTCTTATCCTAATTTAAAGCAAATTACTGGAGGTTTTTTCCCTCTCCTAATGGCAGGAGATGTTCTGTAATGTGCAGACACTCAGCAAAGCAGTGCAGTGAGATTGTGCTGATGGGATTTTTGCCAAAATCCATCAGTTAATGTCCAGGGAAAGGAGAAATCTGGAATGTCCTGGGTAAAGCTGCTCTATCTCACAAGGGTCTGTGGGGACAGAACAGCTTCAAACTGACCCAGAGCAGGTCTGGGTGGGATATGAGGAAAAATTCTTCCCTGTGAGGGTGGGGAGGCCCTGGGATGGGATTCCCAGAGCAGCTGTGGCTGTTGTGGATCCCTGCAGTGCCCAAGCCAGGCTGGGCAGGGCTGGGAGCAGAGGGAGGCATTCCTGCCATGGCAGGGTGGGATGGATTCCCACCCAAACCTCTCCCTGATTCTGTGATATTTCCTGGGATTGCTTTATAGACACCCAAAAGTTATTTCCATTTCTGTTAAAAGCCACAGGAAATCAATGAAATGATTTCAGTTTGCTGTGTCCCAGCAGCTCCTCCTCCTGCCCCTGCCAGGGCCTGCCCTGGTGCTGCTCACAAATGCCCTCACACCCTCCTGATCCTGCACAGTCCAAGAGGGAGCAGAGAACTCCACCAAGCCCGGGGTTATTTTTCATTCCCATTTATTTTTCTTTGTGATTAAACCCTGGGTTTTGATGTTCCAAAGCATGAGAGCGTCTCCCTCACCCTGAGCTAAAGAAAACCAAACCCAACCCAAGCCCAAATTCCTTCTGTGGTGAACAGTTCACTAGAGGGTCACCCAGGCACAAGCTGAATGTGATCTGCAGTGGTCTGAGCCTTTCCAGCCACTCCCCAAGTGATCAAAAATTCATTTTGGCCAGGTGACTTTGGTGGAACAGAGAGCTGGGAACCCTCTCTGTGCTGGAATGTGAATTTGCTGGGCTCCCTCTGCACTGGAGTTCTGTGTCTGCCTGCAAAAGTATTTTCAGTTGTTATTTCCTGGGTGAGGGAATCCATTTGGCTTTAAGCCTCCAGTTATTTTACACCATTGCAGGGGAAAATAGGCTTGTTTTTAAGGACAGGCTCCATTTGAGAGTGTATTTTGTTGTGTAATGAATTCTCTGATTTGTGGCGGCCTCAGAGGCCGTAAAAACCCTTCCAGCTTGCAAACCTGAAGTGCTATAAAAGTTTGAAGGCATCAGATATTATTCAGGGAATTATTGAAAATGGTGTTGTTGAATGGCTGAAATGAGGGGAAGCAAAGTTTGCATGGAAAACAAACAAAAAGCAAGAAGGGAACTGCCAGGGGAGCAGAGAAGGCAGAGTTGGCCAGGGAAGGGATCAATCTGTTATTGATGTTCAGGGTCACCTGTGTACAGTTTTACCAGGGAAAATCACAACTGGACACACGTGCAAGGGATATATTAAATAAATAAATACCAATTTCCCACTGAGTCCCCTCTGTTCTGGGGGTAAATTCAGGTTGTTGCTGTTTGAATGGGCACAGGTGAGCAAACACCCACCCACTTCAGGACTTGGTTGGGATGTGGTGTTTTCCTCCAGGACTGAGCAGAAATCAACATTTAACTTTGAGTTGTACCTCTGGAAGGACTTGGGGTCTAAATCCACCCAGCTGATCAACCATGGCTGTATCATTGATCTAACCTGGACTCATTTAGTGACTCCTGTTCACTAATTCTGACCATTTCACTCCAACACTGCACGTGCTGTTTGTGTGCTGCTTCTTGGGTAGAAATTCCAAATAATCAAACTCCTGCACCACATTTCCAGCAAAATCACTGCCCTAGTCATTCCCTAATGATTCTGAGTCCTCTTTTGTCCTGCAAGTCAATAAATTACTCATTCATTATCTTGCTAATGAATTACTGGCCTGGAGAAGAGACTGCTGTGACAAGAAGGAGCCAACTCAGTGTTAGCAGCACAAATGTAAAGCTTGGAATTAAAGCAGAGCTAATATTTAACTTTGGTCTGATTTCACCTAAACTGTTTGAGCTCAGGATGCAGCTGGAAATCACTCCCAGTGAAAATTCTGTGACAAAAATAAAGTTCCAGTGGCCAAAAGGAAAGATTTGAAATTAATAATTCAGAGTGGCAGAGATAAAGCAGCCACATGATGCAAACAGAACTTTAATCAGATGAAATAGTTCTGTTGAGTAATAAAAGCAAAGAACTTTCTTGTCTTAGGGCCAATAATTCATTTGACCTGACAGCTATTTCAGAAGGCCTGGATGACTTCAAATGGAAGTTTCTGGGGGATGCTGTGCACTGATAGATTTGGTATTTGGCAGCTATCATAGCACTTTATTCCTGAAATAAAGGTTTTGTACTCCAGGCACACAATTAGACAGAAGCACTGCATTCATCTCCTCTTGCCTAACTTCCTATCATTATTTGTCAAAATCTTTTCTCACCATTTTTTTGGCCCTGTCAAAACTGGATTACTTTTCCTTTAGAAAGTGATTCAGCTCAGCTGAAGTTAGTGGGGTTATTTTTTTTTCTCCATCACTTATAAGATTAGCTCTGATAATTCTGGTTTTGCTGCAAGCACCTGCAGAATTCACAATGAGCTCAGCAGGGCAGGGTTTCATGACTACATCATCTTTTTCTGACACACTCTGTCTTGTCTTCCTCCTCCTGCTCAGCTACACAATGTTTCTATATTGTCATTTAATATAAAACAATATTCAGAGGGCATATTGCAAATTGAAAATATCTTCCTCTGTGCTAAGATCAAGTGCATGACAGAGCACTTTGATTTATTTTCATTCCATAGCCCTGTCCATTCTGTATTTATCCCATAAAACCAATTTACACTGTGCTTTAATGTGTTGTTTGGGTTTGGTTTTTGTTTCTTTAATCAGATATATCAGAGATATAACAGCTGACAGAATAATGCATTGGGAAGATTTTTAACTAGGAAATGATTTCCTTCCATTTTAACTCTTTGCGAATTCTCCTCAGAAAAGTTAGAGTGAAATGCAGGACTGATTTTGTTCCTCCTTAAGTGATCATTTAATGGTGTGGGCAGTTTGAGAGGAGGGATGCTGACAGCCCCCAGATAGAGATTCCATTTAATTCTGTGGGCACAGTGGTTTGAGAGGAGGGATGCTGGCACTATCCAGATAGATTCCATTTAATTCTGTGGGCACAGTGGTTTGGGAAGAGGGATGCTGGCAGCCCCCAGATAGAGATTCTATTTAATTCTGTGGGCACAGTGGTTTGAGAGGAGAGATGCTGGCACTCCCCAGACAGAGATTCCATTTAATGGTGTGGGCACAGTGGTTTGAGAGGAGAGATGCTGGCACTCCCCAGACAGATTCCATTTAATTCTGTGGGCACAGTGGTTTAGGAAGAGGGATGCTGGCACTCCCCAGACAGAGATTCCATTTAATGGTGTGGGCACAGTGGTTTGGGAAGAGGGATGCTGGCACTCTCCAGACAGAGATTCCATTTAATGGTGTGGGCAGTTTGAGAGGAGAGATGCTGGCACTCCCCAGACAGAGATTCCATTTAGTTCTGTGGGCACAGTGGTTTGAGAGGAGGGATGCTGGCACTATCCAGATAGATTCCATTTAATTCTGTGGGCACAGTGGTTTGGGAAGAGGGATGCTGGCACTCTCCAGACAGATTCCATTTAATGGTGTGGGCACAGTGGTTTAGGAAGAGGGGTGCTGACACAGATCCCTGCTGTGCCTCACCCTGCTCAGTCTGCCAGCCCTGGGATTTCCCTGGCAGCAGCACAGGGAGGGAAGCCCTGCTCATGTTCCTCAGCAAGTCCCAGCAGAAGGGCTGCACACAATGAAGTGCCAGCAAGGGCAGTAAATCTGGGCAGGGGGAAATGAGGGGGTGGGAGCCCTGCCCACAGCCACTCTGGCAATAACCCACGGGTTCCTGCTGCAATTTACTGCTCAGCACAGCCAGATTTATTCCCTGCACAGACAGCACTGATGCCATTGGTGGCTGCTGATAAGCAAAGGAGAGGGAAAGTCTATTCCAGCATTTCCAGGGTCCTGTCACACATAAAATCAAAGGGGAAACAGTAACCATGCTGAAGGTGTTGGCTGTGATGAAGGGTTACAGTGCAATGAATTCCCAGGGGAATTAGGCTCATTCAGAGCCTGATTCCACACAGCAAATGCTGCAAGGGCTTTGATGTAGATTTTTGTTCTATTAAAGATCTGTTTGCATTAATCTCGGGGTGATCCCATGCTCTGCATCCACAGAAATGTTGGGGAGCAGGGAGGGCCACAGGGAGTGAACTCCTGCCTCATCTCTTGGGGAGCTCCTCACACTGACCTGAACAGACATTGCACTGATTTATGGCCAAATGAAAGGATTTTGGGCACAGGAATGGCTCTAAACTGGTGTTCAGCCATTTTTGTAAATGGAACATCCACCAGTTAAGGAGATGAGCCAGGGTGATCCCTTTAAAATGTGCTCAAAGCTGCCCAAGGGGTGAATTCAGTGTGGGGTGCCTGTGATGCCTTGAGAGGCTGAGCTAGAGCAGAGGCTGGATGGAGATAAAGAATAAAGCAGGGATTGATTCAAAGCATCTCCTCCATGGATCCACCTTGGGCAGCACCAGAGCCCAGCCAGGGCTGCACCCAAGATGAACCAAAATGGCCCCAAAATGAACCCAAGATGAACCAAAATGGCCCCAAAATGAACCCAAGATGAACCAAAATGGCCCCAAAATGAACCCAAGATGACCCAAAATGGCCCCAAAACGCACGAGCAGGCACGGGTGTCACTCTAGGACATGAAAGAACACAAGCACACCACTGCTCTCAAGGTGAAGGAAAAAAGGGATGTTTATTTTTCTGACTTTAATATTTATAGTTTTACAAAGGTGACAGTGGATTGGAGGGTGACAGTGCCACCTCTCCAATGACACTGGTTACACCAACAGTCCATCAACTCTCTCTTCTTCCATCAAAGGAATGCAAAACAATGAGTTATTTACAAAAACTGTGTGAGAAAGCTCCCTACAAGAATGTCAACATCAGAAGGCTGAGAAAATCTTAAAAAACCAGGGTGACACACGGGGTCTGTCCCTGGGATCAGTTCTGCTCCATCTTGCAGTTCATTGTCCCATCCCAGCTTTAGCCCAGGCTGTCCCATTTTTTCCTTGTTTTTCTCTCTGCAGCCCACGGGGTTTGTGCTCCTGGGCTGAGATTTGGATCATTTGTCCTTGGTGCCCAGCTGGAGCAGGAATTGTTTTGTGTCCCTGCTCTGTGCACAGAGCTCAGCAACGCTGAATGTGAAGCTCAGCCCCACACACGAAAGCAGCACAGAACCTGAAAACAGCAAAGCCAAACCTGCCAAACAAACCTGAGCCCCCCTCACCTCCTCCTCACTGGGCTGCTGCCTGCACCATCAGCAGGATAAAACTCTGAATAATTGAAGGGGATTGAGCTGGAGTCTCCAGAACAAGAGCATTTCCTGAGTGCTCACAGGGTAAATCTCTGCTCCTGTCTGTAACCACTGACAGCTCAACAGGCTCAGCCTGGCACGTTGGAAAAGTCAGAGAGTGAGGGCTGGGCTGTCCAACATCAAATACTCCTTATAATTGTTGTTAGTTACAGCTGCAAAGCCCTTTGTACCTCAGAGCAAACCTGCTGCAGCCAGGCAGGCAGGTGT
This sequence comes from Setophaga petechia, assembly GCA_024362935.1. Taxonomy (NCBI): domain Eukaryota; kingdom Metazoa; phylum Chordata; class Aves; order Passeriformes; family Parulidae; genus Setophaga; species Setophaga petechia. Next base: position 7,856,601 of record JANCRA010000033.1, on the reverse strand, counting down.
TACCTAAATCAAGCTTTAAGCTTGTATTAACAATGAGAACTGTAGGATTTCTGATTTAAAACACCATTTCCCCCACGCTGGGTTATGTTGTCATAGAAAACAAAGGCAGGTTTTTACTTTTATGTCCCAAAATGAGCAGTGCAGCTTTCAAAGGTGAATATTTGCAGCGCTCTGCTTGGTGTATGGGCTGCTGAGGATAGGTCAGATAATAAAGTTATAAATTTGGGGGGTTAAAATTATCATTTTACAGTGACAGATGGAAATTGATTCTATTTTTCAGGTATGTAAAGCAGCTACTGCTGGAAATGTGGGACCCTGCCTGCATTTCCCAAGGTCTGGATGCCATGGATGTGTGTGAAGCTCCCTTTGCTCTCCCAGTTGTGTCTGTCTGTGCAAATCTCCAGGCTCAAGAGATAAAAAAAAAACAAAAACAAAAAACAAAAACAAACAAACAAAAACAAAACAAAAAAAATCCCACAAAAAAACCAAACAAAAAAACCCACCAAACCTTGAAACTGGTCCAAACATTTCTTAATTTTATTTTCATTTGCAATGCTGAAGGGCTCTGTTGAGAGGTGTTTCCAGCACAGTCATGATCTCCTGTCAGGAGTGGAAAACAGGGTGGGTGTTGTTGGGTTGGGGTTTTAATGGGATTTTTGGTACATTTATAGATTGGCTCTGCCACATTTTGTTGTACAGATTTTTATGTATTAAGAGCAATTTTGTCAGGTCAGAGCTGTGTATGAATGGAGCTGGGTTTTGTCTCATTGTAGGATTTTCCCTGGGTTCCTAAACATTAATTATGTGTTTAATTATCCCCCTTGGAGCTCTATAGGTTTAATACAGGAAACAAAACTCGTGTGTTCCAGTGTGGGAGTAATTCTGGATCCTTCAAGGTTATGGGCAAAGTGAAATTTCTGCACTGTGAATGTGCCACCAGCCCTTCCCCAAAATCTGCAGCTAAACCTGGGCTGAGGCTCAGGGCCAGCCTGGGAGAAGTCCCCACAAGTTTATCACCAGGTGAACCTTGTAAGAAACATCTCCAGGCTCATTGTGATACAGAAATGTTCCCCAGATTAAAAACTGTTAAATGGGGAAATAAAATTTGCTGCATCAATCACCAGGAACTGAGAAAAGCTCAGACCTGGGGAAATAACAGGTAATGAAATCAGTCTCTCATAGATTCTAGAGTGGAATTCTGGGCCAATTTTACCTTTTCTACTGCCCTGATTTCCTCTTTGACTTTTGCTGCCAATTGCTTTAGCCACAGATTGGGGAGGGAAGGATGGGACACAGCTCTGAAGGATGTTCCACATTTCACAAGGCTGTTCAATAGGAATTGCAAACTCCAGCAGGCAGGATTCACCTGGCTGAGGCAGGAAAAACCCTGGAAAAGTCAGAGGAATGGGAGGGCAAAGGGGAAATTCTGGGAATTCTGGGAGGCCCTGCAAGGAAGGCAGATCCTGAGCACTGCTTCAGCAAAGGGCTCCAGTCCTTACAGTAAATGAGCTTGTTAAACCTGAATATTCCTGCTCAATTAATTGAAATGGCCATTAATTATTAAATAAAGTGGATTGTACTAATGGGCTGCATAAAATGAAGAATTAACGCCTCAAACTGTAACAATCTTTCTGGTCTGAGGTCCCATATAGAGAAAAGGAAATTAAGAAAAGGAAGAAAAAAGGTAAGAAAGGGCTGTAAAATGAGGAGTCTGTGCTTGTTCCACTCAGCTTTCCTTCACTCCTGTGCTCACCACAAAAAAATTTGGTCAGTTTTTGGATTGTACAGAGATTTTTTTAGGTGATTTTTGGGGTGACAGCAGATTTCCTACCTCCCTTACTCTGATTCAGTATCAGTATTTCAATGCATTCCTCAGTCACTGAGACAGCTCAAAGATGAAGAGAGAAGAAGCTCAATAACCACAAATAATTCAAAATTATGTATTATAGGGATTAGGACAGTGGAGGGAAAGGGAATAAAACCTGAGAAGTTTCAGGTCTGTTTCCAAGCAAAATTTCTCGAGGGAGCAGGGAAAAAATTACACTGCAGCTAAAAATGAAAATGGCAAAATAAAATATACACAAAAGGTGAGAAGCAGGTATTAAGTGCAAAATTCGATTTTGTGCTTTCCCAGGTGGAGAATTTGAGGGGTTTGGAAGCAGATCAGAAACCAGAACACAGAGAGGGAGGAAAGAGGAAAGAGGAAAGAGGAAAGAGGAAAGAGGAAAGAGGAAAGAGGAAAGAAAAAGGGAAGGTGATGGATGCAGAGGATTCCAAGCACAGAGAGTTTAGGGTGATATTGCCATTTGTGCTGTGAGAATTGGGAATTTGGTACCATTTTAATGCTCTCTTGATTGATTCCTTACCCCCCAAACACCTTTTCTGATCATTCTGACTGAATCTTTGCACAAAACACTCAAAGAGGGGACACAGCACCAGCCAGGCTCTGGCTTTGCTGTGAGGAACATTTGCCACGAGGTGCCTCATTTGCATTTTCATTGCATATGCAAATGTTTGTTTAATTTATCTCAGTCGGTGACAAGGCAGGCCAGGCTGTGCTAATGAGCACTTCAATAAAGCCACAGAAAATGCCACCAAAACAGCAGAAATAAATAAGAAATCATCACACCCTTTCCCTTTCTCACTCTACACGAATCCAAGCCCCAAATTATCAATATTTTTAGGGGAGCGAGTAATGTGAGGGATTGCCAAAGAATTAATCAGAAAAATCCCAGCATTAGGGTTCTGCCTGTTCCCAAAGCTTTGCTGATGTGGGCTGTGAGCAAAACTGCTGGGCAAAGATTTCTAAACACAAAATTGTGAACATCAGTGGAAGAAAAGAGGGAACATCCTCACAACCCCGCATTTTCTGCCTCAATTGTCACCTGCAAAACTGACACAGGCCTCTCTGCTGAGGGGTTCAGTGAGCTGGGATATTTTAGGTCTGAGGTGCTGGTTCCTGTTTGAACCGAGCTCCTTTCATGAGGAACACCAAAGAGCCCTCAGGGGACAGCAACGCTCCCTCACAGCTGAGCTCCTCTTCATCAGCTGCTCCAAAACCTGAGCCCAACCACTCCAAACTGCATTTTCTGGTTGCTGTGTAGAGCTGAGGGGATGAAGCTTCTCTGGGCAGGAGAAACAGAACTGTTATAACCCTGAAAAAACTGTTATAACCCTGAAAAAACTGTTAAAACCCTGAAAAAACTGTTATAAGCCTGAAAAAATTGTTATAACCCTGAAAAAACTGTTACAGCCCTGAACAAACTGTTATAAGCCTGAACAAACTGTTATAAGCCTGAAAACAAAAGGCCTGCCCAGTTTGGGCCTCAGACTGGGAGCCTGTGAATCCACACAGAAATGGGTGAAATTGCAGCTCTCCTGGTGTCAGGGATGCTGAATTAAGTGGTTGTAAGGGAGCATTTTTTACCATTTTTTAAATTTTTGGGGCATTTTGGGCTCATTTTTGGGGCAGTTTGGGGTTGTGGTCACTCAGTGGCCACTCAAAGTTATTTTGGGCCATTTTTGGTCCATTTTTGGCCAATATTTTTGGCCCATTTTTGTCAATATTTATGGATAATCTTGGGTCGTTTTGGGCTATTTTTGGGCCATTTTGACCACTTTGGATCATTTTGCTGACCTCTTAATGGAGGGAATCCCTGGTGCTCTTTGTGTTTATTTCAGCCCCAGGTGGAGGAGGGCTCTGCCCACCCAGGGCACAGGGGAGGGTCTGGGGACACCTGTGGGTGTTTGGGGACACCTGTGGATATTTGGGGACACCTGTGGGTGTTTGGGGAGACCTGTGGGTGTTTGGGGACACCTGTGGGTGCTTGGGGACAAACAGGAGTTTGGGGACACCTGTGGGTGCTTGGGGACACCTGTGGATATTTGGGGACACCTGTGGGTATTTGGGGGCACTATGTGTATTTGGGGACACCTGTGGGTGTTTGGGGACACCTGTGGATATTTGGGGACACCTGTGGGTGCTTGGGGACACCTGTGGATATTTGGGGACACTATGTGTATTTGGGGACACCTGTGGATATTTGGGGACACCTGTGGGTGTTTGGGGACACCTGTGGATATTTGGGGACACCTGTGGGTGTTTGGGGACACCTTGTGTGTATTTGGGGAGACCTGTGGGTGTTTGGGGACAAACAGGGCTCTGGGGACACCTGTGGGTGTTTGGGGACACCTGTGTGTATTTGGGGAGACCTGTGGGTGTTTGGGGACACGTGTGGGTGTTTGGGGACAAACAGGGCTCTGGGGACACCTGTGGATCTCAGACCTTCCAGAGGCTCCTTCCAGGGCAGCAGGACAGTCTGGATCTCCTCCACCATCAGAGGATCTGCCACTGAGACCTTGCAGTCCTGGGTTCACCCTGGCTTCCCCACTATTTTATTCTTTTCATCCCAGGGCTGAAATTCACTGAAATTCCACCCCAACCCAGCTTTCCAGACCAGGAAAATGAAAGTGTGGCTCAAATGGGTGATGGGGAAACGGCAGGGCTGGGAAATCACTGCAGGGATGGGCTGTCAGCTGGGACATAAATCACATTTCTGCAAAGGAGCCTTCAGCTGGGGCTAAGTGTCAGACTGGGCCTTTTTTCTCTCTTGTCTTTTCCTCATAAATCTCCATGCTGGTTTGTATTTATGGGCTGTGAGGGAGGGAGGAGGAGTGGGTTTGGAGCATTTTCCTCCCGTTTGGCAAAGCTGGGTGGCATTTCAGCAGAGATGCTGTTATTCAGTTGGAGAGCACAGCAAGTGTGAGGAATTCTGCACGAATGCAGAGAATTTTTTATTGCCATGTAGTGGGCTTGATTTACCCCAAAATTCTGCTTTTAAATAACAAGCTTTAGGCTGCGAGACCAGGATTTTCTTTAAAGTGAGACTTCACAACATTTGTAAAATATGGAAGATAAGACAGAGTCTGCTTACAATATAAGCCTTGCTTTAGGAGCAGTGTGGAGCATAATATTTACTTTAAGCCCTAAATAGAGCACAGAATCTGCAATAAAAATATTTTTAAAATACTCCAGCAATAAACAAGGAAACAGAGGGAAAAGGAAAATAAAATCCAAGGCAGTGTATTGGTTTTTTTGTCAGCAAGGCAAATACACTGCCAGAAACACTCCTAAGAAATCCAACAGTCCAAACTCTTCCTGGTTCCTTCTGTATTAACACTGGGATAAGAAAAGGAAAACCTTGATGTTCCTATAAACATCCTTTTTGTTTCACTGCAGGAAAAAATACTTTTTGCATTCTATTGAATATAATATTAATATTAATATAATTAATATTATAAATACTTTTAGCTAAATACTCAGGATGAATTTTTTTCCTGTAAACCAAAGACAAGAGGGAAGGGAAAATGTTGCTTATAAATATTCCCCACTGGAATCCCACAGCCAGGAACATGCAGAGGAGATTTTCACCAAATTTCTCTGCAGATCTGTGCAAATTGAAAATATCACTGGTCCCTCAGTGCCAATAATGTTTCTGAGAGCATTTTCTCCCCTACATTTATTTATTTGCTATTATCAATAAATCAATGGGAGCGTTCATATTTTATCAGAGTCGTTTGAGTTTAAAGCTCCCTAGAGAAGCACAGAGAGAGAGTTTAAGTGGTTTTATCAATAAATTGCTGGGATTTTTATCACTTTCAAAACATGGCACAAATCTTCTGCTACAGGTGTGTTTTTGCACTGTGAATTTTCATTTACTGATACATCTTTACTGATGCATTCATAACAAGCAGTGATTTATAAGCATTTTGTTCCCAAATACCAGGATTTTGAAGCAGGATTAATTCTCATCAAAATCAGCACAGAAGTGTTAGGATTGAAATTCCTCCGTGGCCGTAATTAGTTATAAATCACATTTTCACTTGATTGGTGCATATATTAAACAGTGGTGCTTGACTGGGAGGGGTAAATCAAATCTTTTACTGATTGGGCCAAGAACAGGAAGAGAATGAACATTTTAAGCATTTTAAATTTCCAGTTTCTGCCCAGCAAACACCAGGCAGGAATCTGGAATTAAACCCTCCCAGGGCCCAGATTTTCTCTCTCAGTTTTGACCTCTGGGGACCAAGGATTTGCCTTTGGGCTGAATCACTCAGGGAAGTGTAAAAGATAAATGGTTTTAGTGTTATGCAGATTTTCTGCAGAATTTTACAGACCAGAGATCCTGGGGAAGATCCTCGATGTTTTAAATTCTGAGAGCAGAGGTGCCCCTGAGGAAAGGTTCATTTCTCACCCAGCAATTAATTGGTGTGGCTGTGCACACACAGTTTGAACCATGGTTTTAAGAGTTCTCATCCAGTACAACTTGGAGGGAACGAGGTCTCCGAGGTTTTGGGGCAGTTTCAGCACATTTTAGAGAAGATTTAATTTCCCTCCTTGTCAGCTGCACAGTGAAATCTGACATGAGCCTGTTCCAGTGGATGAATGGCTGGAAATTAAAAGACAGAAGTAGAAAAGATTAAATGACTTGGAGTCTTTCTTTCTCCCTCTTGCTCTCTGTCACAAGTCCTACATTAAAAGCTCAAAGTTTTGGATATATTTAGCACTTAATTACTTTCTCTTTAATTACTTGGCACCAACTAAATGCAACCTCATTAAATTTTAATATTGTTCTAATAACAATTATTAATTTGCCCTCTAAGAGACATCTCAATAATAAAACTGTGCCCAGTGTTGACAATGCAATAGAAGTTGGACAAATCATGGGGAAGGGGATTTATAATCTCTGCCTGTAGGTTCTAAGATCCTTTACATCTCAGTAATATCACAGAGAAAAAAAAAATCTAATTCCATTCCTAACATTTTGTGACACCAAAGCCTTCTATCATAAAATCATTTGGGATTGATAAAACTGTAGCTGAAATGAGAATTCATCAAGAAAAAGGAGTTTTGCCTGTATAAAGTCTGATTTTTTTTTAATCAGTGTGAAGATTTCAAAGGAAGCAGTGTCCCTAAATCACCCATTGTATCTGCAAGAGCTTCAATAAAGAGAATGAAAAAATAATCCCCTAAATAGAAATGTTTGCTAATGAAAAATGTGAGATATAACAAGTCTTCAAGTTTAATCAGCCCTTTAATTTAATGAATCATTTGCTTTCCTTTTATTACTTTACCTTCACACTCTCACCTCCTGCTTTTCCTTGATGCTCCGAACCATATAACCAGAAAAACTTTGCAATTTAATTATCTTACCTCCAGACTTCCTTTGTAATGTGTTGATAATTTGTCTGTAACAGAGAGGAACATTGGACCCATTCAATTTGATGGTTTTTTTTTAAATCCTTCTCCTTCAGTAGCTCTCACAAAGTGTGTGAGGAGCGCCAGAATTCAATGGATGGATTGGCTGGGCATTGATTAATCATCAGCCTGCACTGGGGAATAGTTAAACCCTCAGCCAGCAGATAAAAATGGGCATTTTGTAGAGTTTAAGGAGTGTGAGGGAGTTGTTTCATTGACCCTGTGCTTTTCCTGGAGGTTGATTTGGGGTTTTTGGTGTTCTTCAAGCAGCCTGGGAGCTGTGATCAGCAGCAGGGCGTTGCTGTGTCCCTCCTTTGCTCCTGATTTCAGGGACATTTCTGCCTCTGGCACTGTCCCAGCTCATCCCTCTCAGCTCATCTCTGTCTCTCTGAGGCAGAACTGATGAATGCCCCACCAAAATCTGCTTTTCTGGCCAGATGTGCTCGGTGGCAAGAGGGGCTTCTATCCCCCGTTCATGGGCAGGGTCTGAAGCCCAGACCTCCTTCCCCACTAATATCCAATGGTGGATATTTGATATCCAATACCCCGTGCTGTGGCACCTCTGTAGCTCTGGTTTTTGCTCTGAGGACCTTGTTTGAGTGGGATAAATTGGCATTTAGCCCGGGCAGCACCAGCCATGTCCCAGGTGTGTCCAGCAGGGAGGGAGCACCCCCAGCCCTGCTGCTGAGAGCCAGGGGGAATTTCCCTCTGCCAGAGTCAATTTTCATCTCAGAGTTCATTCCACAGCACCAGAGGATGATTTTGGAGGTAGATAAATCTGGGATTCCCCCTTATCAACACTCTCCAGCCACTTTGTGAGCTGAGGTGCTGCTTTATCACTGCCACCAAAAATCACTCAGGGCACATCCAGGGGCAGGGCTGCTGAAACCCAGGGCTTGGAGGATTAGAAACAAAAATCCGTGCCCAGAGCACCTGAATTTAACACCAAATTTTGCCAGGATTAGAAGCAACAATCTGTGCTCAGAGCGCCTGAATTTAACACCAAATATTGCCAGGATTAGAAACAATAATCTCTGCTCAGAGCACCTGAATTTAACACCAAATATTGCCAGGATTAGAAACAGCAATCTGTGCCCAAAGCACCTGAATTTAACACCAAATTTTGCCAGGATTAGGAACAGCAATGAGTGCCCAGAGCACCTGAATTTAACACCAAATTTTTTCAGGATTAGAAACAACAATCTGTGCTCAGAGCGCCTGAATTTAACACCAAAATTTGCCAGGATTGAGTGCCCAGAGCACCTGAATTTAACACCAAATGTTGCCAGGATTAGAAACAACAATCTGTGCCCAGAGCACCTGAATTTAACACCAAATATTGCCAGGATTAGAAACAACAATCTGTGCCCAGAGCACCTGAATTTAACGCCAAATTTTGCCAGGATTAGAAACAATAATCTGTGCCCAGAGCACCTGAATTTAACACCAAATTTTGCCAGGATTAGAAGCAACAATCTGTGCTCAGAGCGCCTGAATTTAACACCAAATTTTGCCAGGATTAGAAACAACAATCTGTGCCCAGAGCACCTGAATTTAACACCAAATATTGCCAGGATTAGAAACAACAATCCGTGCCCAGAGCACCTGAATTTAACACCAAATTTTTTCAGGATTAGAAACAACAATGAGTGCCCAGAGCACCTGAATTTAACGCCAAATTTTGCCAGGATTAGAAACAACAATCTGTGCCCAGAGCACCTGAATTTAACACCAAATGTTGCCAGGGCTTCAAGATCTGCTGTGCTTTTGTCTTTCCAGTCCAGAGCCATGCAATATTCCAGATATTTTACTGCAGAGTGGTTTGTAGCTGCACACCAGCCTGGGCAGGAAACTGCTGCCCTTGTGCCCTGCAGGTTCCTGCTGCCCACAATTAACAGCAGAATTAATTGTCAGTCACTGGCACATTGCCCAGCAAGCACAATTCACCCCCTCATTATCACAAATCTTCTCTGTCACCTCCTAATCCACCCTTCATTCACAATTCTGCTGCTTCTGGCCTGTTTGTGTTTCTGGGGTGATTGATGTAAACACACTTTATGCTCAGCAGCTGTTTTGCATGAAGATTAAAACTGAAGCAGTTGGTGAAGTCTTGACAAAAAAGGGGCTCAAAAAAACCAAAATTCCCAGGGCTGGTATCTCAAAAGTAAACATCTTTTATCTAAATTGTCTCTTTTCCTGATCATTTCCTTGGGAATAAATTTAAACCAGATTTTCCTGATTATATTATTATTGTAGTTTTATATATAATATATTAAAATACAATACAATCTATTATATTCGTATATAATATTGTATATTATACATAACATATAACATATAATATTATTAACATATAATATATTAATATAATACAATGTATTTATGGTATGATATTATTGTATTTTAATACATATTCTATATTATATAATTAGTATATTTAATATATATTTTATATAATATATATTAAATCTATTTTCTACTTATTTATATTGTATTATATATATATATAAAATACAATATATATATATAAATATATATATATAAATATATATAAATATATATATAATATATATATTAATATATAAAAATATATATATTAATATATATATTTATATATATAATAGATATAAATACATTTATATATATAAATATATATTAATATATATATTTATATATATATTTATATATAAATATATATATTAATATATATATTTATATGTATATAAATGTATTTTATATATATATATAAAATACAATATATATATATTTTTAAATGTATATGTACATTTAAAAATCTGATTTTTACAAATGAAGGAAAATTTGCCCTTCTTAGTCTGTAAAAGGAAAACTGAAGGAGGCCCTACATGAGCAAGGCAATGGCAGGAAAATTAACAGCCAGCACTTTAGAAAATTGCACATTCCACATTCACAGGGATCTACAGCAGCCAAAAATCCTTCCCTGGCTCCTGCTGGACTGGAGTGTGAGTTCAGCTCTCCCAAAACTGAACCTGCTCTGAGCAGGGAAACCCTTTGGAATTGCTGCTCCAGCCCCAGTCCCCAGTGAAAATCCCCAATTTTACCCTGCAGATCCACAGAACGAGAGCAGAGTTCACCTATGCAAATGCTGAAGTGTTTTCTTGAGGATTGTGGAGATTTCATTCATTACTCTTTGTCAAATATGGTTAAGATCCATATGTGTCACCTTAATTAAAGCCTGTGTGAGAGGAGAGGGAGAAAGGGGATGAGCAAAGAGACTTTTATTGGCTGGATGAGGAAACAGAGCTGTGCAATGCTGCCATCACCTTTAATAAACTCTGAAACTCTGATAGGGCCTAATCTGGTCACAGAAATTGAAAAAAGGCATGATAGCAAAAATGAATAAAGAAGGAGAGCACCAGGAGGCAGAAGCATAATTAGAAATCTCCCTTTATCTAAAAATTTCATTAAAAACAAAGCAACACTCAAACACACAGAGATATACAGGACATAAGTTTTAATTAAAAGTGCAGCTGCTGCTTTGCAGCCTCAGCACAGAGCACAGGTTTCCCTCTCCCAAACAATTCCCTGCCTCTGAAATTCCACATTTTGGAGCAGCTCTGGGGCTCAGGTTGCCACAACAATTCACAAGGAAATATAAAACTGATCACAGCTCTGAGCTCATCACAGCTCTGACCTGGGCTGGCTGGTCACTGGGTTTTTACAGAATAAATCCTCCTCTCAAAGGCTGCATGTGGGAATTGGACAAACAGAAACTTCCCCTGGCACTGAGGAGTTTGATTTAATGTCTGAAAAGAAGCTTGGATTGATGTAAAAATACAAAACACAGACAGTGGGCAGGAAAATCATAAACTTATGATCCTGTAGTTGTAAGTAAGAATATGCCTCACTGGCAGCCCTTGGGGGAAAGGTTCCACTTGATTGGATTTGGGACCATCAATGTTTTTGCTGTTTCCAGGCTGGGAGGGGGCTGCTGCTGGATGCTGTGTGACACCAGAGAGAGCAATTCTCTCCCTTCCTTTCTCCCATTAATGCCCTGCACAGCATCCTGTAAAATCCCTCAAACCACGCCTCAATACAAGCCTCAGTTGGGGTTTTGTCCTCACATCTTGGCCAGCAAACCAAATTTAATCTGATTTATCTGTTCTGGTTGCTCTCTGTGACTTCCAAAGTGAACATTGGCCAGCCCAGCCACAGAAAGGAAGTGATGAAAATGAATTTTGTTGTTGACAAACATCACTGCTGGCGAGCCAGGGTTTGTGGGGTCACTGGGGAGCCGGGCAGGGATGATTTCATTTCCTCAGGGTCTGATAGGGATCTTGTGATGAGCTCCAGAGCAGGGACAGTGTGACAGAAAATGGGTTCAGTTCTCCACTGAGCCAGGCTGCTGACTGAGCTCCCTGGCTGGACAAACCCCCCTGGCCCAGGTAACTCTGCTGGCTCTGCAGCAGGCAGGGGCTGAAGGAGGATTCTCATCTGCATCCTGGAGCTGCTGCCTGGTTTCAAGAGGTCCCATTAGAAAATTGAGCGTCACAAGCTCTCATTTCTCTGCTGTTTCCTGTATTCCTTGAGATTCTGCCATGAAATCTCTGTGCAGACTCTGCCTGGAGGAAGCTCAGGCTCCCAGGAAAATCAGAGTCTGCTTATTTTACATCCCAAAACGTGGCTGGGAGTTTAGGCATTGCAGTTTGGCTTCTCCATTCCCAACTCTGAGTTTGGGGTTTGAGTTCCACCTCTGCAAATTATAAATAAAGTTCCCACCAAAGTGTGAATCATTTTTATTGGCACAGTTCTCCTGTCTGAGGTGTTTTTATTTCGAGGTGTGTCACGGACAACTTTCATGAAAAATCATTTCTTCAGGATTTTTCCTCCTGGGAAACTGAGAGGCCTCAGGAACAAAATGTGAACATTGATTATCTGCTGCTGTGGAATGCAACAGGTGCAGCTGGGATTGGTCCATGTGGTTGTTTCTAATTAATGGCCAATCACAGTCAGCTGGCTTAAACTCTCTGAGACAGAAGCTTTTATCATTCTTTCCTATTCTATTCTTAGCCAGCCTTCTGATGAAACCTTTTCTTCTATTCTTGTGGTATAGTTTTAATATATTATATATCATAAAATAATAAATCAGCTTTCTGAAACATGGAGTCAGATCCTCCTCTCTTCCCTCATCCAAGGATCCCTGTGTACACTGTCACAGAGGTGAGTGCTGGATAATTAAATAATCTGCAGCTGAGTTATGATATCTGAAAGTGTTTGCAATATCTGGATGAATAAAATAATGATTGCCATGAAAAATGAAAGACCATCAGTCAGATATTGCACAAGTCAGAGTCTTTACAATTAATGATAATCAATAAGAAATAAATAGAGACAGACAGGTAATGTGGTTTTTCAACAAGTTTGCATTGTTGATCTTGGGGCTTTGCTTACCCATCATTAACTGAGCTGCCTCACAATCTCATTTCAGACCTTCCTGTGAGAATATCAGCCTCCAGAATTTTGGAGCAGATTCTCTCCTGGTGTCAGCATTTCCCCCTGGGCATTGTTCTCTCTCCACTCTGGTGATTCCGAATTTTGCCCCAAAAGGTGAGAATAACTGCCTGAGAGGCTCAGCTTCAGTCAAATAGGCAGGAGGTATTTTATTGCGGTGCGTCGGAGAAATCACAAAATGGATTTCTGAGTTTCCCGTAACAAAAGCAAACCTTTTATACAGTTTTGGATGCAGGATTACATCAGATCATATACATAATCATATCTTTGCATGAATATTCATATGGGGCGTGGTGTGGGCGGAGCGTGGGCGGGGACATCTCTTTTGAGGATGATCTTGGTGGTCGTTCCTGCGGCCTTCATCATGGGCGGGGGTCTCCTGATGAGTCTTCCTCCTTAAACTTTTGAACTCCTTCCCTAATTTGGCCAATTCCCGGTGCACTTGGCTCGGTCCCCATGGCTTGGCAAGGCTCTTAGGGTCAGTTTGACATTGTTAGCTCTGAACATGCTCAGCCCATCAGTTCCCTGTCCCTATCTCTCTCCCCTGTCATTGTGTTCCATTCCTCAGCCGATTTATTGCTCTCTGTGGTTTCCTAAATGCTCTGCTTTCTTCAAATGCTTCACATTCTATGTTTTAACTCATTATTTCTTGCAGGCTATCTGCTTTGGGGCTTCGCTGGCTTGTTTCAGTTCTTTCTCCACACTGAGAGGAGCAGGGTCCCAGCGTGGTCCCTCGAGGGTTCAGTCTTTTCCCAGGTTTTTGGGGAGGAGCTGCTGCTCTCTCAGTTCCCAAGAGGGAAATCAGGAGCAGCCTCAATCTCTGGCACTTCCAGGGTGCTTATGAGTGAATTTCTATTTCCTTTAATGAGCACAAGGAAAAAAATTGCCTGACAACTTTGTTTGTTTTTTAATTTTTCCTGAGACAGAAATCTGCACTTAGTGTAATACCTAATTTCCTTCCCAAGGAAAGTCTCCTACAGAATTCCCAGTTAGTTTGTAATTGTTTTCTTTTATCTCTGTGACTAATGAAATGCCCAAGATAAAGGGCTGTGCTGAGAGGCAAATGGGGATATTAGGAGTTCTTCTATGTCCCAAGCTTTATATATTCAATGTGGAAATTAAATTAAGCTTCAGTCCCCTGGAAACTTATATCTTGGCCCTTGTTATACTTCATATATTTAATTAAAATGATAATATATTGGGCTGTGGTTGTAAAATTATTTTAAAGGAAAGTGATCTCTTCTGGGGCCTTATTTGGGTGGTGAATTAAAAGATGTGGAGATGCAGGAAGAATAACAAGGTCTGCTGGGAGAATGCTCTGAGACAATTGGTGAGAGTTTATTTAGACCTCCAGGAAATTCAGATTAAAATGTCTCCCCAAATTAAGCTTTGTTGGGATTGTGGCTGCTGCACTAGCATGGAAGCAGAAGCATTTTCCTGCTGTTTTCCTTTGTTTAGCTGCTCCAATTGGAGCCCCAGGACTCTGCTTGGGGTTCCATAAATCCCAGAGCTCCCCTCTAACGTGTCCATTCCCTTTATTTATTTTTATTATTCCCTTTATTTTGAGTGCAGCCAAAGGAAAACTGTCCTTTCCAGGGCACTGGGCTGCAGTGACTTCTGCTGACCACCTCCAATTTTCTCTCCTTGTAAACTCTGGTTAGTGTTACAAAAACAATTCCAAGGCAGATTGCAGGTGCCACACGTCTCCCCTGACCTTTAAATCAAATTTAGCACTTCACTCTCCAGCAGCCACCGAGGAAAACCTGACAGCTTAATGAAGTGGAGATTTTGGGCAATAAATCCAAGCAATCATGAGAAAAGGGATCAAAGCTCTGCCTCATTGTGGAAATTCCCAAACAAGAGCTTCTGATACTTGGCTAGAATAAAAACCTGGATTGTCAGGAGTGAATTCTCCTGCCCTAAATAATAAATCAGTGTTCTGCCTGCCCAGTCTTGAAAGGGGGAGACTTGCAGCAAAGAGCAGGAAAATCTGCAGATAGGAAAGGAAGGGGATTCATCAAGAATAAGGACAAGGACCTGCACCCTTTATTTTAGTGGGAACTGGGAAAGAGAAAAAGAAATTAAAGCAGAAAATAAATAAAAAAATAAAGCAGCCAAAAGCACCCTATTTCATACAGAAAATAGAAGTTTTCTGTAAAAAATAAACCAACAAAAAAGCACCTTATTTCATACAGAAAATAGAAGTTTTCTGTAAAAAATAAACCAACAAAAAAGCACCTTATTTCATACAGAATATAGAAGTTTTCTGTCAACCTTGCAAATAAGAGAAAAGGGCTTAGGTTCTTTCTTTTGGACATAATTCATGGAGTAATAACAGATGAATATGCTCCCAAAGCCAAGATCTATTATTTCAAATTGCTCCTATATTTAAATATGAAACAAGCTGGCGTTCTGTCACGTCAGCTAATGGAACTGCTGGGGAAAATCTGAGGATGAAAAATAGACAATTAAATGGTTCCTTGGAAAACAAAAGAGGGATTTGCATCTCTCTTTATAATGATGAGTTTGCAGTTCTTCCCTTCCAGGGCTGCAGCAAAGTGTAAATCTGAGGTGTGGGGATCCAGAGCTGCTCAGGTTGCTGGGAAAGGGCTCTCTGTGCTCCTGCTACTGCAAATTCCTGCACTGTTTTATTTTAAATCTCCAGGGAATTCTCTGCTTTCCAGGCAGAGCCCCACTCTGCATTCCAGGCAGCATTCCCTGCAAGGATGCACAAACACTGGGGGTGCCTGAGGGATATTTCCTCTCATTTTTAGCCTGGTTCCCTGAGGAAAGCCTCCTGCTTTGAGGGTGGGTGGGAGGTTTATGCAAATACATCTGTCCTTCTCTAAATTTCCATTGTTTGCTTCCAATTTTGTGAGAAAAAGCCAGAGTGGGAGAATCTGCACCAGCCAGCAGAGATGGAAACATTTCCAGATTCACAGAGCTGAGAGAGCTTCACCAGGGGTGTAAAATGTGGAAACATTTCCAGATTCACAATGTGAGAGAGCTTCACCAGGGGTGTAAAATGTGGAAACACTTCCAGATTCACAATGCTGAGAGAGCTTCAGCAGGGGTGTAAAATGTGGAAACACTTCCAGAGTCACAATGTGAGAGAGCTTCAGCAGGGATGTAAAATCTGGAAACATTTCCAGATTCCCAGTGCTGAGAGAGCTTCACCTGAGGTGTAAAATCTGGAAACATTTCCAGATTCACAATGATGAGAGTTTCACCAGGGCTGTGAACCCTGGAATCATTTCCAGATTCACAGTGCTGAGAGAGCTTCACCAGGGGTGTAAAATATGGAAACATTTCCAGATTCACAGTGCTGAGAGAGCTTCACCAGGGGTGTAAAATGTGGAAATATTTCCAGATTCACAGTGCTGAGAGAGCTTCAGCAGGGGTGTAAAATGTGGAAATATTTCCAGATTCACAGTGCTGAGAGAGCTTCACCATGGGTGTGAAACCTGGAATCATTTCCAGATTCACAATGTGAGAGAGCTTCACCAGGAGTGTAAAATATGGAAACACTTCCAGATTCACAATGTGAGAGAGCTTCAGCAGGGGTTTGAAACCTGGAAATATTTCCAGGTTCCCAATGCTGAGAGAGCTTCACCAGGAGTGTAAAATGTGGAAATATTTCCAGATTCACAGTGCTGAGAGTTTCACCAGGGGTGTGAACCCTGGAATC
This sequence comes from Setophaga petechia, assembly GCA_024362935.1. Classification (NCBI taxonomy): domain Eukaryota; kingdom Metazoa; phylum Chordata; class Aves; order Passeriformes; family Parulidae; genus Setophaga; species Setophaga petechia. The sequence continues at coordinate 7,840,165 of JANCRA010000033.1, read as the reverse complement.
ATTTCCAGATTCACAATGTGAGAGAGCTTCACCAGGTGTAAAACCTGGAAACATTTCCAGATTCACAGTGCTGAGAGAGCTTCAACAGGGGTGTAAAATGTGGAAATATTTCCAGATTCACAGAGCTGAGAGGATCTGTTACAGCTCAGTTTGACTCCAGGGGGGAAAATATTGGAATATAGAGCCATGATTTCACAGGGAGTGAATTAATCACCGAGTAATCCTTTAAGTAATTAAGGATCTAGTGAATTGTCAGAGCTTAGTCAGATTTTCTCTGGATATTTCCCTGTTTGGGGACATGGGCTGGGCCCTGGATCATTCAAATGAATCTGTGCCAGCCTCAGCTGCATTTGGCAGCTTTGGAGTTGAGAAAATGCACAGGGAAGGACTTTGAAACAAAGCAGGGTTTATATAATATAAATATCTGTTTGTGGGAATCTGGTGGGTTCAATGTGGATCAGCAGCCAGAATTTCTTCTTAAAGATTCAGGACTCAATCCAGAGAGGTTTTATTCACTGTAAAATCCTAGAAGGGGTGCAAACATCTCTCACAGAGTCTCAGGGTCTTCACTCCTGCATCCTCATGTCACAGAGAAATTTAGAGAAGTTAATATATATTAAGCTATGTAGATATGAAGAAGAAGAGGAAATTTAAGTAAAAAGAAGTGCAAGTTATAGTTTTAAGTTTTAGGTTTTAAGTAAGTAGAAATATATTTTAAGTGCCTTAAGAAATTGTATTTACTAGCAAAGGCCCTAAGGCCTTGAGAAGTTCATGTCAGCTCGTGCCTAATCCCAATGGAAATTCTCTTTGCTCTGCATGTCCAGTCTCAGCTGGGCTGCAAGGACTGCCCAGGCTGGGATGGTTCAATCCTGGATCAGGAAAGCTCTCAGTGCCTCACATCCTCTGGGATCTGCTGTGCCATCCCAGCCATTAACACCAAAATGAGAATAATTCCATTAAAATGGTGCTCAGTGCTTGGGCTCAGCTGCTAGAGGCAGACCTGGCCCTGAGCAAGGCCCTGGAAAAAGGAGATGCTGGAAATTCCTTCCCTTCCCTTGGCAAATATATGAACCAGCCCAAATTCCCCATAATTACAGCAGGTAATAAAGATGCATTTTAATAGAAGGAAGTAATAGTGGGTGACACTTTTACAGGGATGACAGATGATCTGTCCCTGTGCTCTGCACATCCTGCTGGAGGAGGAAGGCACAGCCTCTGCTTGGAGGCACTAAATCAGTTATGAGGAAGCAATAAACCCCTGGCTGTGGCTTTAAAAATGTTTTTCCTTTTAAAACAAATGCTCCAGAGACCAAGGGGTGGGATCAGGCAGGAAATGTTGGCTCCAAGCCCAGCGGGGTTTTGGTTTTGTTCTCTGTCCCTTCAGTGTCACTGAAGGACACAAAACAACACGACATGGACTCGCTGCTCTTTCCAAGGTAAAAAAGGGATTTTTATTTTTCTGATTCCAACATTTATAGATTTCCAAAAGTGCCGGTGGATTGGAGGTCAAAAGTAAAAAAAGGGATCTTTAAGGTAAAAAGGGATCTTTATTTTCTGACTCTAACATTTATAGATTCATGTCACCCTGGTTTTTTAAGATTCTCAAGGCCTTCTGATGTTGACATTCTTCTAAGGAACTTTCTCACACACTTTCTTGTAAATAACTTATTGTTCACATTCCTTGATGGAGGAGGAGAGAGTTGATGGACTGTTGGTGTGACCAGTGTCATTGGAGAGGTGTCACTGTCACCCTCCAATCCTCTGTCACCTTTGTAAAACTATAAATATAGGAGTCAGAAAATAAACCTTCCCTTTTTTCCTTCACCTTGAGAGAGGTGTGTGCTCGTGTTCCTTTGTGTCTGATAGTGACAGATTCCCAAAAGTGCCCGTGGGTTGGAGGGTGACAGTGCCACCTCTCCAGTGACCCTGGACAAACCAACAGCCCATCAAACTTCTCTTTCTCCATAAAAGAATGCAAAACAATGAGTTATTTACAGGAAGTTTGTGAGAAAGTTTGTTAGGAGACTGTAACCATCAGAAAGTTTAGAAAATCTTAAAAAGTCAGAGTGACGCTTGAGCAGCCCAGTGGGATGGAACTGACCCAGCCTGAAGTTCTGGTTTTTCATGAAAGGCTCAGTGTGGGCTGTGAGAGCTGCTGGCAGGAGAGCCCACGTGGTTTTATTGCTGGTGCAGAGCAGCAATAAAACACAAATTCCAAGCAGGGAGGGACCCAGGGAGCTCCATCCCATCATCCTGGGGACAGGGAGCCACAGCAGCAGCCCTGGCAGGGCTCTGCTTCTCCATAAAAGTGATTTCCTGTCCCCACATAAAACATCCTGTCACCGAGCTTATCTTTGAGTGAAAAACAAACCCTTGGAGCTTATGCTGGCTGTATTTTTTCCTCAAAGCCCACGGATGATTTTTAAAGCCCTTTCAGGTGCCCAGCTCTGGGCTGACCCTGAGGAGGAGCAGCTCTGAGATGAGAATTTGCCTTGCAGTGACAGCTCCAAAAGCTGAGTGTGAAACTCCATTTATTTCTGACAAAGCCTCTGTGTGATGTGAGCTTCATTCAGGGAGCTGGTGCCTGATAACTCGTCAGAAAATGGAGAAATAATTCTGCTGGAAGGAATAGGCTCAGCTTGGCAGGCTGGGGCAGAGCTGGAGCCAATGTTTTGTCTGGGAATGAATTTCCTTCCGTGGCAATTGATGCTTCCAGATGGCTCCAATGGTTCATGGGATCAACATTTTTATTCTGCTCCGCCAGGGTCTGGATTGGTTCATATTGACCACGTTCATGATTTCGAGTTTGAAGAACTTTGAACAGAAATGCAGCTGAAAGCTCTGTGTAATTTGGCTTTTCATGGCTTGGAATGAATAAATTAATTACTGTACCACCTTTTCAGCCAGAAGAGTATAATTAAAATAGGAGAGCAGTTTAATTCCTTTGGTTTGAAAGCATCCAGAGAACACTCCAAATGGCAGCTACTTTCAAAGATCAAAAAACTTCCTTAAAGCAGTTTTAATTCTCTATGATTATGATCAACTTTTTGAAAAAAAAAAAAAAGAACCTGCAAATACTTTTACCACAAAAGGTTACTTACTCATTAAAATGGTGAGAAAATGGGAGTATTTTTAACAAATGCTGAAAATAAAGTTCCACTCTGATATTAACTATATTTAATCTTACCTCTCATTCCCAGACAGAGCCAGATTGCCTGAAGGATGGGCTGGCACTGCTCCATGGAACTCACTGCAGTCTCTGACACTTCCAAGGGTTCCATCCATAAAAATACAGCAGCATTCCAGAAATCACAAAAAACTGAGAGACATCTCTGGCCCTGCCTCCCAAAGCACTGCAGTCAGGGCAGCTCCAGCTCCAATTCCAGGAGATTTCTGTGTTCAGGTGATGATTTCCAGCTCTTGATGTGTTTGTTTTCTGCATTGCTGTGGCTCAGGAATTCTCTGCCTTGGAGAATTAACAATTTAAACCCCTTTAAAAAGGATTCCATTGGTTTTTTACCACCATAAAACTCTGAAATTGGTAAAATTAGAAATGTAGGAAGATCTTGATTGGTGTTGGCTCAGTCTGGGGATGGAAGGGGTGGAACATCACTCCTGGGTCTGATGGGTGATGCTGCAACCCAAGGAAACCCCAACACTGATTCCAGAATGTTCCCCACCAGGACACCTCCTGCTCCAGGAAGTTTCCCACTGAAGGACAAACTTCTGATTTGTTAAATAGATTTTATTTTAAGATGGATGATTATGAAGCTGGGCAGGATTATTATAATTTCTAAAACTCTCCGTTTGTCAATTTGCCTGCAAGAGGAAAAAATAAAAGGAGTTTCTCTGTCAATATTTATTATATCAAATATTTAACAGTGGTTTCTTGGGAACTGGAATGTAAAACAGGACTGTTGATCTTGGATCCAGGGCTTTGTTTTATCAGGCTACAACTGAAATCTGCAAATGTCAAAAATGGCTCTTAAACAACAGGAAAATTTGTGTACCAAGTGCTGCACAATGAGGAAGCTCAATGGTAGATAATTTTATAAAAATAAACCAGTTTTGGCTGTGAAAGAAAAGAAGCCTAATCCCTCATGGAATGCAATAAACATCCTAAAATGGATTGGTTTGCCAGTAAAGCATCCTTTGGTTGGATGCTGCTTTGTTTTTATCTTTGTGTTATGAATCTCTGTCTTTCAGCCCTGCAGAAAGATGATTTAATTCTCTCTCTCCCTCTTCCTCCTGCTCCCTCTCCCTCAGCACCACCCCAGTCCCTCACATCCCATTAGAGGCTCCTTTTATTCATTTTATTTATAATTAACCAGAGATGCAGTCATGTGCTGTTTGTTTTGAAGGATATTCTCAGCTATTTTGGAGACTTTAAGCAGGGTGCACTGAGGTTAATTACCCAATAATTTACAGTATAAAACACCCTTGCAGCCACTTTGATCTGCACTAATTGTGGCACTGAGCAGAGTAAATAAGAGTTTGCTTACACTCCAGCAATGTGCCCATGGAAAAAGCCCTTTATGGGATCCATGGTGTCCTTTCCTTCTCCTTGGCTTCGGTGGGCAGGGAATGATCCAGAGGAGTGGAGTCTCTCCATGTTCATTTCAGAATGATTCTCTCCATATTCATTTCAGAATGATTTTTTCCACATTCATTTCAGAATGATTCTCTCCATATTCATTTCAGAATGATTTTTTCCACTTTCATTTCAGAATGATTCTCTCCACTTTCATTTCAGAATGATTCTCTCCACATTCATTTCAGAATGATTCTCTCCACATTCATTTCAGAATTATTTTCCTCTCTGGGCACAATTCAGGTGTCAAATGTAGAGCAGCTGGTTTTTATTGCATTATAGGGTATCAAACATTGTGCTCTGGAGGCAGTAAATACAAACAGGGTTTGATGAAAGGTGGCTCTGAGGGGCTCAGGACCACGAGGAAGGAGAGAAAACCAAAAGCACGAACTGAAACTCAGAGAGACTCCTGAGCAATGAGATCCTGCTCTTTCCTGGGGCTTTTCCTGCTCCAAAAACTTCTGTTCCCAGGTCTGCAGGTGGCAAAAATCTGTGTGGCTTCACTGAATTGCTAAAAACGGGCAGAACACTCCAAATGAGAGCAGAGAGGTGAATGGGGGGACCAGGAGCTCCCAGCACGGGGGGTTCTGTGACCCCAGGGCTGAAATTCCTGCTCAGCCTGGGAGGGATTCCCAGGGCAGAGGGAACATTCCCAGCTCCCACTCTGTCATCATGCTGCTGGCTTTTTGTGATCCTGCTGGTGGCTTTTTGTGATCATTCTGGTGGCTTTTTTGTGTCCTGCTGGTGCCTTTTTAAGTACTCCTGGTGGCTTTTTTGTGGTCCTTCTTGTGGCTTTTTTAGTGATCCTGCTGGTGGCTTTTTGTGATCATTCTGGTGTCTCTTTTATGATCATTGTGGTGACTTTTTTGTGATCATTCTGGAGATAAGAAATGCTGACTTAGAAATGCCATGGAACAGGACAGACATTGCTGAGAGAGAAATGGAACTAGAAACAAGTTTTAAAGGATGGCCTTGCAATAAAACGAGATAATTTAGAGAAATAGAACTGTGAAAGATGCATTGTGGTGGGACCCACGAGGGGTAATTTTAAATTGTTGGCTTTAAGGCATTTTAATTACACTATAAGTGTTTCTTGACCTGTCAGCTTTCACCATGGTGTGGTAAAAGCTGATAGACCAAGAAACACTTATAGCATAATTAAAATACAATATTGTATATTGTAATTAGGAAATAGTTGGCTTCTGATTGTGATGGTGTGAATTATAACCATATATCTGTATTGTCTCACCTTTCACATGAGACTGAAAATGGAATAAAAATCTTTAAAGCCCCTCTCAGCTGCCCCATGTCTGGGTCAGAAAGGGCTGAATCCCCCCCAGGAGAGCCCAGCCTGCACTGAGAGGATGAAAAGCTCAGCCTTGGACATTTCCTGCCAAATCCTTCACCTCCCTTTCTTCTCCTCCTTGCAGCTCTGAATCCATTCAGAAATTCCCCATTAAAGCTTTCTCAAAAGTTTCACTCCCAGATGAAGCAGCCATTCTTCCTCCAGCTGGATTCCAGCTGAATAATTTGAAATAAAAACTTGGGGCCTTTCAATTTCTCAGAGAGGGAAATGGGATTTATTTGGGGAATAGATTCCCCTCATCGCTTCCATTGTCCAACATTTCTTAAATTCCTTTAAAGAAAGTTGTAACAAAGTGGAAAAGGGAGAGTGTAAAGATATTTTTTTCTCATTTTTGGCTTCTTTTATTGTAGAAAAACCTTAATGGAAAGTAAAAAAAAAAAAAATATGAGGAACTTGGACTGGCTCTGAAGGTATTCTTACTTATTAATATTTTTGAATACTCTCAATTAAACCTCTTAGCAGATTGTAGAAAGACAAGTTTGGAGGATTTTGAAACTTTCTTGCTTTGGACTTTTTCCTCCAACATTTTCAAGGCAAAGACTCAGAAAAGTGAGGCAGGAGGAGCCCTGAGTGGTTCTGAGTTGTTTAAGGGTATTTGACTTAAATCAACATCAACCAGCAAAAATAACCCAGAATTTTTATAGGCTGGCTGAACAGTGATAACAGCCTTGGTGTAATATATAGAAAAGCTTTCACCACTAAGGGTCAAAGCCTGCTCATTCCTGAGGATTCATTTTAGCCAAAATTGTGGAATAAAAGGTGATTTATGGAGAAGAGACCTTAACAAAGCAGCAGTCACTTCATCTTTGAAATGCTGCTGTAGCACCCGGTGTGGAACTGGGCAATCTTTAGATTTGAAGGGAAATCAATAGCATTGATTCCACACAATGAAAGCTGCTCCACACGAAACTATTACAAAATCTGGCTGGTGGGAAAAACACAGAGTTTTTAAATCAAACTGATTGAAAATCAGGGTGAGTTTCTTCCAGGCAGTCACGGTGATGGGAATGCACAGTGAGCAGCAGGAATTACTCATTTGATCAGAATAAACGTGCAGCAGTTTGGGGAAGCTCCTTTTATCCTTGTTTCTTTCTGGTGCAAACACCCCCTGCAGCACAGCAATTTTCTGGGGGCTTTGATTTAAGTGCAACATTTTATTGGATCCTTTTATCCCCCTCTCCCACAAGATGCTCACAGCAGTCAATAAAATCAGTGTCAAAACCCTGATCCCAGCCCCAGATCCAGTTCTGGAAGGCAGAACTCAGATTCAGCTCTGTGTGCCTTGCAGCATCCCTCCCACCAGGGGAAGGGAATGGAGCTGGGCCAGGATTGCTGCCAGACCTAAAGGGATGTTTTTCAGTTTTAGCAGCACCATTCTGCCCCAGCACTGAATTTCTGGTTTCATAGTTTGATCAGTCATATATAAAGCCACGTTGGGTAATTAAACTGGCACCCAGATCACCCATGGAAATGCACAGTGTTATATTTAAAGGCCCAGAATAAAGTAAATTATGACTTAGGCTGCCACAAGCCAAAATTTTCTATGCAAAGCAGCTGCTCCTAAATTTCTTTAAGGAGGTTCTTTGTTAAAGCCACGCAGCTCCTCAGAAGTAAAAACAACCTGTCTGTCAGAGATACTTCAATTATCTTTATTTTACACTGTTTTGCTTCTGGAAATAATAGTAAAGAAGGTGCTCAGGCTGCTTTTATCTGAAGCAATAAACCTTTAGAATGTTCAAGTGTAATTAATTGCATTGCTTCAAAGTAAGGGCTTCCAGCAGAATACACAAGCCTTGACATTTTTGTTATGCATAAACTCGATTAGGCTTATACCAGAATTAAGCTGCAGGATTATATTTTCATTCCATTCTTAAATTCTCATTAAAACCAAAATAAGGGAAGCCTCCAACAAAAGCTACACTTGAGTAAAAAGTGATGACACATTCCAAGACTGAGGGATGTGAGGATTGAGATCATTGTGTCATAAATGCATTTCTTTCACGTTTGTCAGTTGTTAATTGGCATTTTCAAAAAGGCATTTTGAATGCTCCAAAAGCAAGCCAGCCTTCATTTATAACACAGTTCAATCAGCTCCCTTTGCTGTGGGTTATAAACAATTAAATGTCCTTAGGGATGGGTCCCACGTCCCAGGAGGATTTCAGGGAATTTCACCCCAAAAACTCAGGGAGGATGGGACAGCCCTAAAGGAGGGACCTGCAGCACAGCCCATGGCAGGGGCTGCTGTGCCAGATGGTGCTGCTTCATCAAACACAGGGAATTGGGTGATTTTAACCCAAATTGGGTGATTTTAACCCATATTGGACGATTTTAACCCATATTGGACGATTTTAACCCACATGGAAACAGGGAGCAGAATCCTGAAGACCTGATCTGTGCTGAGGGTGAAACAGGGAGAGGCCAGGAGGGAATTCAGCATGAACTGGACAAATGGCTCAGATTTCCAGGCTCTCTGGCTGGTATTTTTCAGTGGAATTTTTTATTTTCCAGTGGCTGAAGACCCTGAGCAATCTGGATTCCACCAGAGGCTCTGAGAGAAACAGCCCTGAGCTGCTCCTGACACAGGCTTTTAGTGGCCTGCCCTGAAATGTTATTTTTCTACTTTTATTCTCCTATTTTGGCTGTTTTGATGCGGGCTGCAGGCAGAGGATGACCCAATGCTGGATTTCTGTTATTTCTCCTAAAATTGCCCCTCAGGGCACCCCAGCACTGACTGCTCCTGTCACACGTGGTGTCCCTGTGCTCACAGCACTTCCAGTCCCTCTCAAACAAGAGAAGATCTCTTCCCATGAATCAGTGGAGCCATTCCTAAGCTGCCTTTACTCAGTTCTTACTCCAGATATTGAGAGTAGCTACAACTCCGTGCACTGAACTCAAACCCTCTTTTTCCTGCTCCTCTTTGTCCCCACTCCTGACCCAGGGAGGGGATGGGCTTTAGTAAATAAGGCAAATTTTTTACTAAATAAAAATAAATCTTGATCACATTTATTTATTTATTTAATCTATTTTTTAATCTCTGATTTATCTGTTTGTTTATTTGGTTTATTTATTTATTTCAGGCTGAATTCTCTGTGCCTGCACTTGGCATTCATAAGGCCCTGGCAGGAGGCAGTGAGAGGAACTTCAGGGCAGCTCGGTGGTGATTTGGTGTAACTTTGTTAATCAGAACTAATTTTGCCCCTTGCTTTGGTTGGAGAATGGACAATTAACAATCAATTTCATCAAGGAAATTTATTGGAATTGAAAAGGAAATTGAAAGGAAATTTCCTTTCCTTTTCCAAGCTGTGGTCCCATTATAAGATATTTCTCTGTGGCCATGTTTTCAGGCTGTTAATTTGATTTCTGTTGTCTGTAGCTTTGAAAAGTTGTAAATAGAAAATCCCCGAGTGGTTTGGGTTGGAAGGGAGCCTAAAGATCATCTCATTCCAGCCCCTGCCACCTTCCAGCATCCCAGTTTGTCCCAAACCCCATCCAGCCTGCCCTGGACACCTCCAGTGTGAGTTAAATGTGCAGGAACTGGAACAAGAACCAACCAAGCTGGAGTCCCAGCATGAAATATGCAGGATTTCCTCCCAGGATTTCTGCAGAACAATTCCATTTTGCATTTGGATGTGACTTTTACTGGAGTCTCAGGGGTGAATTTGGGCTCTGCATGTCGAGTTCAGTTCCTCCAGCCCTGGAAATCTGAAATTCAAGGCTGCAGCTCGGAACTCTCCTCACACACCACTCTGCAATTTGTGTCATTTTCTGCAGGCAGTGTCCTATATCAGTAAGAACTTTTCATTTTGAAGATTTGTTGGATCCATAGATCATCTGCTGAGCAGATCAGTTCTGGCCAGACCAATGCAATAAAACAGAATTTTTCTTCCTTTTGCGTGCTTGAGGTCATATTCAACAAAAACTCATATCCAACCCAAACCAGCAGCAGATGTTCTTGTCACCTCCCTCACTTCAACTTGCTGGATTTGCAATCCCAGACTCTCAGTCAGTTTTGCTTCAAAAATCATCCAAGACTGGAAATGCTGTATTTAAAGGGTCAGAATAAAGTAAATTATGGGAAATGAGTGTGGGTGGATCCCTCTGCTCTTGGCTTGGACCTTTCCCAGGGAGTGCCCAGCTCTGGGCTGGGGCAGCCCCAGGTTTGCAGCACTTGGAGCCCTCTCAGGGCAGGAATGGATTTCTGTGCTCCCAGCTCCTCTGGAGCCTCCAGAAACCAGCAATGAGCACAGAGCTGGGGAATGCTCCAATATTTGTGTCACATCCCTTCCCTTGCTAAAAGCCTGCAGGGTTTTATTTCTTGTTGGTGAATATTCAGGTGATTCACCCTGGTTTTGTCTTTGGAGGCAGAGCCAGCCCAGTGCTCCAGTTCAGGGGCTCCTGCAGGAGGGAGAGCTCCCACCTGAGAGCAAAGCCCCTGGTGCACCCAGCCAGGGGAGTTTCCTTGGCTGCCTGCACACCAAACCACCTCTGAAAGCATCTCCTACCCTGGAAAATCCCTGCTGCTGCTGCTGCAACAAAGAACTGAGCAGAGGCACAGCTCAGACATGGAAGGGAGTGACCCCAAATCCATGAAATCAATTCAGATTTTGGCTCTGGACTAAAGATCCACCCGCTGCCTGCTGGGCCCTGCCCTGCCTTCCTGGGTGCTGATGATGGAAATACCCTTCAAGAGCTGATTTACCCTTATAAACAGCTTTTGGGATCTGTTTAGAGTCTGTTTTCTGTGGCAGAAATCCTGTGATCCTCAGGCAGTTCTGGTTTGTCTCTCACCATCCAGAAAACACCAATAATGGCCACGTTTCCACATTTATTCAAGTGGGATTTGGGTTGTCATCACTTTCTATCTCACACCAAAATTCAATCCATCTTCATTCAGCTTCAGAACGTGCTAAATTGTTCAAATATTTTAAAGCTCTTCTTCCTTAAGGCTTCTGAGTGAAATTCTACCTTTATTTAATAAAGCAGCCAGGATTTACTACACCAGTGCTGGTAAGCACTTTTTACTCTCCTCAAGATAGATTAGACTTGACTGTAGACTCTTTTTTTTTTTTGCTACAGCTGCACAAGTTTACAAGTCACAATTGAATTACCAAACTGAGGAAAAGAAAGATTATTCCTGTGGGTGCAATGCAGGTTGCAGACTTGTTTTCTTTTAAAGAAGGGTTTAAAGAATTAGCAATAAATGCTATCAGCTGCAGCTAGAAAATGATGCTGACTTATTACTTTGTGGGGACCCTCCTGGGCATCATGAAAAGCAAATTCCTTAGCTGAGTTTTCCAGAAAAAAAAACCCCAAGAATGCCCTTTTGAGCACCTGAAACTCAGATCTACTACAGAGGGGAAAACTCAGCTTAGAGGCACCCCTGGCTTGCCCCTGAAGCTGGAAGTGCTTAAGGAGTTATTGATTGCTTTATTTATTGTTCAAACAATGTGCTCCTGTTGTGATTTTTGGAATGTTACCTCAGCAAGTTTTGCAGGTGCTGTTGCACATCAGGCTTTGCTCTTTTTTCCTGCACCTAAAAAATAATTAAATATTGTGAGCCATCACTTGTTTCCCTCTCCCCAAAACGTGTCAGCTGCATTTTGTCCTGCCCTGCTGAGCAGCCTTTCACTGTACAGCCCCAGCTCAGTGACATTTCTCCTGTCAGGGTGAGCTCCTGCCAAACCACCAGAGTTTGGAGGTGCTCACAGTTGTTCTCGTGGCTGCTGCCATTACTGGAAACCTCGTTTGGGCCACCCCCATGCCTGAGCCAGGACTGACACAAAAAAGCCTTTTCCAGCAGAGGGATGGGCAGGATTGTGATGGTGTCACAGGGGTCTGAGGATGAGGGAAGAGATGAGGATCTGACTCCATGTTTCAGAAGGCTGATTTATTATTTTATTATATATATTACATTAAAACTATACTAAAGAATAGAAGAAATAATAATAGATTTATTATTTTATGATATATATTATATTAAAACTATACTAAAGAATTCATGTTGCCATGATCATTTACTCTGCCAGAAACAAAGTAAATTCTGTTAATTTGGGGTTGCTTTAGGTTAGAAGTGTCATGTGCAGCTTAACTGGTCTGTGACTTTAACAGCATAATTCTCTATGAGTTCAAGATGTTTCCCTTAATTTTCCCATCTTGAATTTCACCTTTGCACAGCACCAGTGCAAGGATTTTATGTCTCAGATCCCGCACAGGAGGGAACTTCATTCAGGTGATCAGAAAGGGGCTTTGGGGTTTCTTTTTTCTGCTGCAACGTTGAGTAGCTGATGTGAAAAATGCATGTATTTTATGATTGGCTTTTTGCAAATATTAAAATGAATATTATATGTTATAATATATTATAACATATAATATATTATATGTTATATTATATTATATTATATTATATTATATTATATTATATTATATTATATTATATCATATCATATCATATTATATTATATTATATTATATTATATTATATTATATTATATTATATCATATTATATCATATTATATCATATCATATTATATCATATTATATCATATTATATCATATCATATCATATCATATCATATCATATCATATCATATCATATCATATCATATCATATCATATCATATCATATTATATCATATTATATTATATTATATTATATTATATTATATTATATTATATTATATTATATTATATTATATTATATTATATTATATTATATTATATTATATTATATTATATTATATTATGATTTTATCAGAAGGCTGGCTAAGAATAGAATGAGTGATAACAAAGGTTTGTGGCTTGGCTCTCTGTCCAAGCCAGCTGATTGTGATTGGCCATTAATTACAAACACCCATCATGGGCCAATCAAGAATCCACCTGTTACATTCCACAGCAGCAGATAATCAATGTTCACATTTTATTCTTGAAGCTTCTCAGCTTCTCAAGAGGAAAAATCCTAAAAAAAATGATTTTTCATAAAAGATGTGTGACAGGGTATTCAATGCAGCTCCTGAACACCCAGAGTCAGGCTGAGAGCTCAGCACAGCTCCTGCTCTGGCACTGATCAGAGCTGCAAACCCTCCCTGTCCCTGAGACCTGAGGAAGCATCTTCTGCTCACTGAGGGGATCATTGCTGCACAAAGAGGAGCTGGCAGCTGAACCTGCCCACGGAATCAGGGGTGCAGCAGAACAAGCCCAGACTGTCTCACTTAACCACTGTTGAGTTCCAGGCAGCAGAGATAGATGGGCTTGGAGTTATCTCCTCCAGAAGCCTTTATTATTGTGGTAGAAATCCATTTAAGCTCTGCACAAAAAGTAAAACACTCAGTGCTGCTGGAGAAGTCATTTCTCACACAGCCCTGATGTTCCTCAGCTTTGCTGTGCTTTAGGTATTCACTCTTCACATGTTTTCATTATTTGGCTTTCTAGAAACGAGCCAGAGTTTATTTCTCTCCAAGGAATGAGGGATGAGGTGTCCTGAAAGAGATCTGTAGCTCGTGTTATCTCCTGTTCTGCCTCTAAATCTGGGTTGCACTCAGCAGTTCCACCCTGACTCTGAGCCCTGCAGCTGCTCCCTGGAATTATTTCCATTTTTATGGTGTTGAAGCTCTCTTCAGTGTTTCCTTCAGTGCCCAGGGAGATTTATTAATGAAAATAAAGGGAAAAAAAAGAAGTCAAAAATGGCACAAATTTCATAGTGTTGGGTAACTGAGCTGAGTTGGTTAATTTGTACCAATAAGTGCTGAATGTTTATCAATATTTCAATAATGATTTTAAATATTTGTGGTTGTCTAAAAATCCACAGGGAAGGGAAGGGAAGGGAAGGGAAGGGAAGGGAAGGGAAGGGAAGGGAAGGGAAGGGAAGGGAAGGGAAGGGAAGGGAAGGGAAGGGAAGGGAAGGGAAGGGAAGGGAAGGGAAGGGAAGGGAAGGGAAGGGAAGGGAAGGGAAGGGAAGGGAAGGGAAGGGAAGGGAAGGGCCTTAGAGCTCCCTGCATTTATTTCTCTGTTCCAAACCTGCTTGTAAAAATGCTCTGTGTGCAGGTGTGTTCCTCTGGGGGCTAAAACAAAGAGTTGGCAGCTAATTGGGGAAATCTTCAGGCATCTCACACTCTTCATCTTTCTAGGAATGATATGTAGATAAAATATGGAAGGGGAAAATACAGCAGAATTCCATTTACTCCAGAACCATTCTTTGTGTTTAAAAAATGTCCTGTCTCAGAAAAAGAACTGATCCAGCAAACTGAACAGGACCAGGATTGGATGTGTTGGCACCTGGGAATCATTTCCCAAACCCTGTTCCCATTTTCTCAGCTGGTTGCAGCACTTGCTGAGCCATAAAAAGGCCAAAGTGATTGAATTAACTCTCATAAAATGTTCAGACACTGCCAGAAAATGATGTAACCACACATAAAGCCTTGTTAAAATAAAAGGGAATATGTTTTCCTTCTCTCTGTTTCAAAGTTGATTTTTCCTTTTTATTTAGTGACAAAGAGCTTGTGAAAAGTTCAAAGCTACCTCGGTAGCTTTTCAAAAATACTTTTGCCACCAAGTTCTTTTGAGCAGGATTTTTTTGGGCTCTGCAGTTTCGTGGCTTGTGCAGCCCAGATTGCTGACAGCACAGAGGATCCAACAGACAGAGCAGATTTCTGCACTGGGGGACAGAGGCAGGCAGGGAAACAGCATTTACATCACTGAGGAGTGAAAGAAAGGAAAAAGAGAGGGGATTTCCCCTTATTTTCACCAAAAAAAAAAATGGACAAAATATGAATAAACCACATTTAAAAAGTAACGATCCTGCTCTCGTTCATAAATACTGATAAAATAAACAAATAAATAAAATAAATCTCTTATTCTCAGAAAGTAACTTCTTAATTTTGTCCTTACCACGTGTGGCTAAAGTTTTCTGGCACAATCAGCATTTGTAAGGCACAAAGCTCCTGGAAAGTGGGTGAAGGATGTGTGTGGATCCTCACCTGGTGCAGCAGGGGCAGGATTGTGGATTGTGCCCTCCCCAAAATCCACGAGGCTGCTGGAACTGCAGAGGATCAGAAGTCAGCTCTAACCCCTACAGAGCAGCCCAATGCAGCTAAACAATTAATTGGCAATTCTGGTTGTAGAAGCTTTTCCATCAAAATGAATCCCTTCAGTGAGTAACTCCCCAGCTCAAGTTTAAATGAGCATTAATGACTTGGAAACCAATCAAACCTCCAATCATAAATGCCCCTAAAAATGGAAATGTCTCCTGGGCTGGTGTCCCTCAACAGGAAAATGCTGTGGCAGGACATGGGAAGGCAGAAGGAAAAGGAATTTTATTTTCCAGCCTCTCTCTTCTGGGAGCAGGGCAAGATTTGGTAGCTCAAGTTGTCTAAACCCTGCAGTTTATTCTTATTTAAATGTTTAAGTGTGACCTGGCTGGCCCCAGAGGCCACCTCTGTGTGATCACAGCAGCTCCATTTAAACCTTTCCTTTAGCAAAACAATTAATTGGCAATTCTGGTTGTAGAAGCTTTTCCACCGAAATGAATCCTTCCAGTGAATAACTGCCCAGCTCAAGTTTAAATAAGCATTAATGACTTAATGAAAAAAAAAAACCAATCAAACTAAAAAAACCAATCAAACCTCCAATCATAAATGACCCTAAAAAGTGAAATGTGTCCTGAGCTGTTGTCCCTCAACAGGAAAATGCTGTGGCAGGACATGGGAAGGCAGAAGGAAAAGGAATTTTATTTTCCAGCCTGGGTCATTCTCTCTCTTCTGGGAGCAGGGCAAGATCTGGAAGCTCAAGTTGTGTCTAAACCCCACAGTTTATTCTTATTTAAATGTTTAAGTGTGACCTGGCTGGCCCCAGAGGCCTCCTCTGAGTGATCACAGCAGCTCCATTTAAACCTTTCCTTTAGCAAAACAATTAATTGGCAATTCTGGTTGTAGAAGCTTTTCCACCGAAATGAATCCTTCCAGTGATAACTCCCCAGTCTCTCCAGCTCAGGTTTAAATAAGCATTAATGACTCTGAAGAAATCAGAAATGTTTTGCTGAGGGGCAATGGAAGCAATATTGAGCCAGCTCAGGATTATTGCTGGGTGCTCAAGCAGCCTTTAGAGCTCATGTGCTCACAAATTAAAGGAGTTAAATACATTTCATCGTTCAGAAATTATACTGACACCTTTAATGCCATTTTTCTTCTGTCTCAGTAGCAACATTTCTTTTACATTACAGATATATCCATGGGCAGGGGGAAATGGCAGATTTGACCAGTTTTATACAAAATACCAATGCTCCATTCTGAAATAAACTCTTAGGACAAGTAACCTCTTTATAACATCATGCAAACTATGATCTGCAATTGCAGGTGGGTTGGATATATATATATTTATATACACACATTTGGGGCTACAGCAGTAACACATTTTGATTGGTCATCACAACTTTTTGAGATTTTTGAGCAATGTGAATCATTCACCTTCTTGCCAGGCCCTTCCACTTCTTCCCCAGCTGCAGTGGTCAGGACAGCAACAAAACTGGGTGTGAAAAATCACCTCCTACCCACCAAGCCTCCTGAAACAGCCCAAAATCTCCTGTGGGGTGGGTGAAAAAATCAGGAATTTGGGCACAAAGCTGTGCCACCAATTCCCTGATATCTTCTCAAGGAGCACCAAGCAGCCATAAATCAGATTTCCAGTCAGTGCAATACCAACAGGACACACTGCACTCAGCCAGCAGGGGAAGGAGTTGGAAACAGACCCCAAAAGCAGCAAATCCCAGCCCAAAGTGGCTTCCAGGGAAGCTCCCAGGGTGCTGCAGATGCTTCCCCCACACACATTTTCAAATATACAGAATTTTTTGATTTAGAACCACATCCTCCATGATATGCAAGGCACAAAGATCCATCAATTCAGTGTATTTGGGGCACGAGGGATGGAGGTTTTGTTGGGAGCTCATGTGAAAATCATTTTATTGAATATTGAATATTGAATATTGAATATTGAATATATCAATCTGATGGCACTGGAGTTTGATGCTGATGGCAGAACCTAAAGCAGAGGTTTCATCCAAAATCCTTTATAATGAATGTGATTCTTAACACCAGCTTCAGTGAGGCCAGGATTTCTGCCTAAATTCTATTTTTAAATTAAATGCATAGGTTATTTCTAGATCACTCTGATTACCAACTAACTCATGGCAGCTTTTCTGCCTCCTGGGATATTTTCTGTGAATCCCAAAAGTTTCCATTTTGCATATAATAATTATATCCAATAAAAAAATAGTATGAAGCGAAAATCCTCCCAAAATCCAAATGTCAAAAATTCAGCTAACATATCTTAATCTTTATTATGGACCAATATGACAATAAATAAGTTTATGAATTCACATGACCTGTACAAAAAGCTGGGAAGCTTTTGCACCAAGTTAGGTACCAGTTATTTGCCTTCCATATTTGTTAAACAAATAATCTAAAATTTTATACACCTGTGGAGTTAAGGCAAAACCAGATAAGACCTTTAACACAACAGAAGGGCTGGAAAATACACAGAAATACAAACAAGGGGGATCTCATCTCCAGCTGACAAAGTGGTTGTGCCTAAGGAAGGAATCCCTCGGGAGCTGAATAAAGCAGCAATTATCAATCAAGTTAATTAAAACTGAAGAACAAATGTGAGGTGTCCTGCAGGGCAAAGCTGTGCCTGCGTGCCCACCTTTAACCCTGAATGGTTGGAATCTGCTTTTCCTTTTTTAGGAATCAGCAGGTGGAAAAGAGGAGCCCCTTCCATACCCAACCAGAACACATCCACAGCCCCTCGGATTTATGGAGGCTGGACTTGGCTGGGACTGAGCTTAAATATTTGGGTGAAGCATCCAACACACAGCACAGAGAGGAGAGCTCAGGTCAGCCCTCAGCAATAGGAATGACCTCTCTAGGACAGGGCAATGGATGATGGCCGTGCAGCCCAGGACACAAACATGACCAATACACCAACACACAGCTCTTTGGCAGCAGCACGCTGACTCTTGCTTGAAGTCTGAACTCAAACCCTCCTGCATGAAAGACTTGGTGCCAGTCTTTTCACAGTTAAAGAAAATCCACTTCTTCCCCGAATCCAGGAAGGGAAACTGGAGTAAATCTTGCAGGCAGCTCTAGGCCGAAACCTTAAGCGTTGATATTTATTGTCTGCTTTAGTCTCAGGCCAAAGATTTCATATTTGGACACACCAAACTCTGTGGAACTTCTGAGTAGTTCAGATGGGGCCAGAATCCATGGAGAGAATCCAAAATCACCCATGAGGAAGCAATAGAGAACCATCACTCCATGATGACAGGAACAATCTTCATGGAACAAGGATGAGTCCACACCTGGATGAACACCTCGGGAAAATTGACTTTACAGGGGGAAGACCAGGAAGCCAGAGAATGTCGAGTACTGCCAGCCACCAACCAGATTGCCTTTCTCCAGCTTCAGGTAAACCTTGTCCTCCTTGTCCAGGTACAGCAGGACCCCGTTGGTGGCGGCCTCGCGGGTGACGTCCTTGTCCCCAGCGAAAGCAGAGATCACTGGCTTCCCATTCAGCATCAGATTCACCTGCAAAACAGCCCCTGAGAAGCTCTAATTAACTGCAAAACATCAGGAGCTACCCCTGAATATTAACCACGGTGCAAGGGCCCAATCTTCAGTGCTTTTTGGGTTGTTTGAAACTAATAATGAGATTTATTTGGCGCAAGCACGTGGATGTTCATGAGCTGGACCTGCAGCTGAGTGAGGCATCACCTCAGTTGGTACAACTGTGCTTGTCTCAAGGGTTATTTAGTCACACAGGAAAAATAATAAATATATATTTTCAAGAAATGTGGGCACCCAGAGATGTTATACGAGGTGTCAGAAGCACCACAGTGGGCTGGGAGCTCACACTTCACTGGGAACAAACTGTGTGTCCCTCTCAATACTGATGGGAGTTTACTTCTGAGCTTTAGAGCAGATTTAGCTTTATAAACTGGCTCTATTTTTTCCTATAAAACACTTCTGAAGGCAGCACAGCTTCTCTGAAAGCAGCATCCCTCAATAAAGATGGGCAGGGCCTGGGGGAATGGGCAGACCCAGGCATTTTTCATTTCCCCCATGGCAAGCTCTCAGCTTTGCTGCTTTTCCTTCCCAAGCAGCTCTAATGCAGTCACAGGGGGTGAATTATGGGATGCTTACCCACATCCACTGTGCTGGCCCTGCATATGGTCCCATTAATTTTAATGGGAGTCACCACAGAATAAATTAGTGCTCAGCAGAAGTCAGGGCAGCAGAGGGTGGTATTTATTTGGGATTCACCTGTCTGGGAAATCCACTTAATCAGGTGTCTCCAGGGAACCAAGTGCAGTTTAATGGTATTTAATGGCTCTAACAGATGTTGTGGGGGCAGAGCAGCATCCCTTGTGTGGGGAGCCTGCAGGTGATTTAGTGGGGCTGGATGTGGCTGAGGCTCGCTCCAGTTTGATGCACTGCAATGGTTTCTGCTTCTCCTCCCCATTTACCCCACAGGAAAAGGGCATCAGGGCTTTACTCATGCCTTGGCCTGGGTTTCTCACTCTTTCTGCTCCATCAGGCTCCCCTGGAATCATCTGACAGGAATTTAATCACACCAGAAGGCACATGAGAGGTTTGCAGGGCATGGTCTCACCCTGAATGCTCTGAAAGGGGCCAAGCAAACCCATCCATCACCTCAGCACCTCTCATCCATAAAGATTTCGTGCCATGCACCAGGCTGGAGCATTCCCTGCCACGAGCCCCAGACTCCCAGGTTTGAGCTCCTGTTTGTGAAATTCCAGAGTCTGAGCTGGACTCCCAGAAGCCAAGGCTTGGTATCCTTCTTGGCAATGGCATTTTAAATCCACTGAGGGGGCTGACATACAGTTATTCAACTTCCAGCATGCCAGAGAGTGAACAGAGCACTTTTGGAGCACATTAAACAGATTAAAAGCTCATTGTAGAGATTCTTGTGAGGTCAGTGTTTCACTTAAGGCTTTGTCATTGACCTGACTGGAATTAGGATTTTCCACTGCGCACTGAAGGGGAATTTCCCCAGAGATGGGCTCGTGGCTGTCACCAATGTCACAACATGGGCTCATGGCTGTCCCCACTGTCACAACATGGGCTCGTGGCTGTCCCCAGTGTCACGAGATGGGCTCGTGGCTGTCCCCAATGTCACGAGATGGGCTCGTGGCTGTCCCCAGTGTCACAACATGGGCTCATGGCTGTCCCCAATGTCATGAGATGGGCTTGTGGCTGTCCCCAATGTCACGACATGGGCTCGTGGCTGTCCCCAGTGTCATGAGATGGGCTGGTGGCTGTCCCCAATGTCACGACATGGGCTCATGGCTGTCCCCAGTGTCATGAGATGGGCTCATGGCTGTCCCCAGTGTCACAACATGGGCTGGTGGCTGTCCCCAGCTCTCTGCCATCTCCCCATCCCCGGGAGCTCCAGCAGCACCCCAGGGAGGGCACAGAGGGATTCCCGAGCGCTGCTCCTGCAGGAACCCTGCTCAGCTCAGCCTGGCAGCCCCCAAACCCCATCCAGGAGCAGCAGAGAGCAGGGAAGGGCTCGGACACCTCAAGGAGCTCTGCTGGGTGGAAATGAGAGAAACCACAGAGGTTCCTGCAGCTCTGGAAGCCACGAGGGGTCACAGAACTGCCTGACCTGGCAGGGAGGTGAAGGAATTACTCCAAGGAATTCGCTGTTGGCTCAGCAAGGGGATGCTCAGGAATTTAAAGGCTTTTCCCTCTGGTGATTAATCAGGCAGCTCCAATGCTATTAAAGAAGTGCAGAATTACCCCTTTTCTCTAATACATCACACAGCTTTTATACATTGTGTGATAAAAAAAGGAGTTTAAATTGCTGTAAATGTTCCCTAGAAAACATTGCTGTAGGGACATAACCCACCTTAAATTGCTGTAAAGGTTCCCTAGAAAACATTTCTATAGGGACATAACCAACCTTAAATTGCTGTAAAGGTTCCCTGGAAAACATTGCTACAGGGACATAACCAACCTTAAATTGCTGTAAAGGTTCCCTAGAAGACATTGCTACAGGGACATAACCAGCTCTGGTCCTCAGCACACTGAGGGCATCTCCAGGTACCTGGCACCAGATGCCAGGGCACAAATTGTTCCAAACCCACTCAAATCTGATACCCACACAGTGAGTTTAACCTGGAGCCAAACACGACTCTTCAGCAGCATTTCAGGGAAATTCTCTTTTACTCTTGGGTCATTCATTCTGTGGAACGCTTCATGTCACCCAGATATTCATGGCATGAAAGTGAAGTTGTAGTTTTATTTTATCTGAGGTGAGGATCTTGCCTGATTTCTGTTCATTTTAAATTATTTGGCTCTTCTGCTAGGAAGTCAAAATCACAAGTTGCTGAAAACAAAGCTATTTTTCCTTAAAATCATATTAAATGCTCCCATGATCAGTCAATATTCTATCCTAAATAAACCATTTAAATAAAGATTTTTTATAATCATACTCATCAACATACCTGAATTGTTTGACTCTGGTAGACTTTAATTACGTGGAAATTGAAACTGTAAATTCCTTTCCGTGGTGATACAAAGACAGACTCCAACGTGAAAAAATTGCCCACATTTACAAGGATCTACAAACAGAAAAATACAGCATGGAGATTAGTACAGGTAGTGAGTGCTAAAGAAAAATACAGATTATTTACTTTAGAAACCATTTAAAGGAAAATATAATTTACATCTAAGCTGGTTTATTTATCTTGTCTCAATTACTTTGGAATAACTCATTAAATGGGTATGCAGTTGTATTTATAGGGCAACTTTACTACATATAAACTAAGATGGGAAGTATTTCTTGCTACTACACCATCCCCTCAAGTCCTTTCTTCCACACATTTTAAAGAGGCATTGTTGTTCATCACTCCCCAAAATTATATAAAAACACCAATTCCTGGAGTGGCACGTGGATTGTGGCTGAGGAGCAGTGGCCAAGCCAAGGCTGCCTTCCCAAGGAGCCAGGAGTGAGCAGGGACTGCAGGAACAGCAGGAGCCAAACCCAGCTCAGCCAGGCTGAGCTCCTGGAGCCCCAGCACAGCCCAGCAGAGCCTGCCCGGGAGCTCTCAGCTGTTTGTACCAGCACTGACAATAATTTGGGTTTAATTAAACAGAGAGAAGGGACACAGGGGAATGTACAAGATGAGTGCACCATCCATGTGCTACACGTCCTCTGTATTGACTGCATTTTGCTCCTTACACCTAATTATGCTTTATTTTTAATGGATATTTTGAGGCTCCTTTGTGCCAAGTAGAGCTTTCAGAAGCCTCCAGGACTGTCCATGGAGTCTTGGGGTGATTTTTAATGGATATTCCCAGGCTCTGTTGTGCCAGACAGCCCTCAGAAGTCTCTGGAGTTTTGGGGTGATTTTTAATGGATATTTCCATGCTCCTCAGAAGACTCCAGGACTGTACATAGAGGTTTTGGGTGATTTTTAATTGATATTTTGAGGCTCCTTTGTGCCAGGCAGAGCCCTCAGAAGCCTCCAGGACTGTCCATGGAGTTTTGGGGTGATTTTTAATGGATATTTCCACGCTCCTCAGAAGCCTCCAGGACTGTCCATGGAGTTTTGGGGTGATTTTCGGTGCCAGCACTAAGCTGTGGGGCACATCTGGCTCCAGCTGCCACCACAATTGACAGCTCAGCTCAGCAGGGTGTAGGGACAAGAAGAGCCACCAGTCTCAATGACTCCGGGAGCTGGGATTAAAGTGTGTGCTGGTGCCTGCCCGTTAATGTCAGTGCAGGGCTGAGCGGAGCTGGACCGTCAATTGTGCTGGGAAAGTTAAAGGGTTTTCCTTAGAATCCTCTCTGCTTCCTCCCTCAGAAGCTGCACAAACCATCCAAACCCTACATAGGCTGCACTGAGCTCCCCTTATCCCCAACTCCTCCGGGCGATGTCACCTCGCTGGAGTCACTGAACGCTGTTCCCGCGGCACCTACCCAAAATCTGAACCCTACACAAAATCTGAACCCTACACAAAATCTGACCCCTACCCAAAATCTGAACCCTGCCCAAAATCTGACCCCTACCCAAAATCTGAACCCTACCCAAAATCTATACCCTATCCAAAATCTAAACCTTACCCAAAATCTAAACCTTACCCAAAATCTGACCCCTACCCAAAATCTGAACCCTACCCAAAATCTGAACCCTACCCAAAATCTAAACTCTACCCAAAATCTAAACCCTACCCAAAATCTGAACCCTGCCCAAAATCTGAACCCTACCCGAAATCTGAACCCTATCCAAAATCTAAACCTTACCCAAAATCTATACCCTATCCAAAATCTAAACCTTACCCAAAATCTAAACCTTACCCAAAATCTATACCCTACCCAAAATCTAAACCCTACCCAGGCTGCCCTGAACTCCCTGTCCCAGCCCCTCAGGGCGATGTCACTGCGCTGCTGTCACCGAGTGCTGCTCCCGCGGCACCTACCCAAAATCTGAACCCTACCCAAAATCTGAACCCTACCCAAAATCTGAACCCTACCCAAAATCTAAACCCTACCCAAAATCTGAACCCTACCCAAAATCTAAACCCTACCCAAAATCTGAACCCTACCCAGGTGCCCTGAGCTCCCTGTCCCAGCCCTCGGGGCGATGTCACCCCGCTGCTGTCACCGAGCGCTGCTCCCGCGGCATCCCCGCGCCCGGTGCCGCTTCTCCCGCAGGTGCGGAGGGGCCGGGGCCGCACCCGGGGGACAATCGGGGAACCTCCGCAGCCCCAGGCTCTGCTCGCCGTGCCCTGCCGCTCTCCCCGGGGCGGATTCGCAGCTCCGGGATGCGGGAAGGGCACCTGTTGCTGCGGGGGATGCGCTGCCCGGGGATGCTCACCTGGTCGAAGTAGATGATGCGCGTCTTGTTGCTCATCTCGGAGGGCTCGTGGTTGGTGCTCCGCACGGCCGAGAAGGCCACCTTGGAGTTGGCGGCGCGCACGGAGATGCCCAGCGGCGAGGAGGAGGACGAGGAGCCCTTGGCGTCGGGGGCCGGGTTGGAGTCGCACACCACCAGGCACTTGCCCTCCAGCACGATGGGCTCCGTGTCGTTCTGCGCGGAGGCGACGCGGCCGCCCAGCGCCAGGGCCAGCAGCAGCAGCCGCCAGCCCATGGTGCGCACCCGCGGCCGCTCCGCGCCCCGCTCCGGCCACCGCGGAGCCTCCGCGCCCCGAGCCGCCTCCGAGCCTCCCACCGCCGCCGCTTTATGCCGTCTTCTTCTTTTTGTATTTTATTTTTTTCTTCTTCTTTCCTTCCTTCCCTCTTTCTTTCTTTCTTTCTTTCTTCCTCTCCTCTGCCTCTCTTTAAGCTGCCCAGAGAAATCCGCGCCCCGCTCCGGCCACCGCGGGAGCCTCCGCGCTCCTCTCCTCCCACCGCCGCCGCTTTATTTCGTCTTCTTTTTTTTTCTCTTTTTTTTTTTTCTTTCTTTTTTTTTTTTTTTTTCCCTTCCCTCTTTCTTTCTTTCTGGCTCTCTTTAAGCTGCCCAGAGAAATCCGCGCTGCCCACAGCGCCCTTTCCTCCCCTCTCTCCACATCAAAAGAAAAGAGCGCGAGAAGGGGAGGCGGGGGAGGCGAAGCCCTCAGGTGAATTATCGCCGACAGGGAGGAACGAGGAGCGGCGGAGCAACGAAGCCATGTGGCGCTGCCATGCCTGCCGCTAATTCCAGCTGCAGCTCCGGGATGCTCGGAGCGGGGAGCGGGAGCTTCCCAAAGCTGCTGCCAGATGCTGCTCTGAGAGCAGCGGCAGAGCTGCACACTGCCCTCCCCTCTCTCTCTGTCTCTCTCTCTCTCTGTGTCTCTCTGTCTCTCTCTCTCTCTGTGTCTCTCTTCCCTCTCCTCCTCTCCCCACCCCAAATCCCCAAATCCCCAAATCCCCCCTCTGCAGCGCTGAGCTCACAGCAAACCTGCCCAGCTCCCACCCCTCGAGGTTTCTGTTGGAATTTTGGGGGACACAGGACACATGGTGCACTTTGGACCTGGTTAACATCAGAGATTTGGACCTGGTTAATGAGAGGTTTGACACCAGGGTGCCTTGGCAAAAGCAAAGGGAACTTTGAAAATTAGACCTGGATTGCGAGAAGATGAAATCAAACAGGTTTGCTGGAAAAAGAAAACCCCATGAAACCCTGCAAGCAAGAGATGTTACATGCATAAGTTTACGATTGTGATTTTAACCTAATCATTGCAGTACACGTTACTAATCTGCCTGAAATAGTACAGAAGTGTTTGGGGTGGAGAGCTGAGGGTGAAGAATTAATCCTGCAGAACTCAGCCATTCTCTGAGAAACCATAAAGCAGCCAAAATTCTTAACAAGCATCAAACTCCCTAAAATTCAGGAGGGCAAACTCAAATTTTAAGGAGTCCCATTGGTCAGGCAAGAGGCAAAAATATTTCTGTTTTTAGGAATGTATCAATATCCTATTGCTCAGTGACACAACAGGGATGGATGGAAGGGTCCAGCAGGGAGGCAGGATTTACTGCAAGGAAAGGAAACAAGAAATCAAACAAATACTTGCAGCACAGCTTTGTACCTTCTTGTAGAAATCTGATCTGCAGATTAAAAGATTCACTCCTGTGCACATGAGGACTCCAACAAAACAAAGCTGTGGTAAAAATATTTATTGTAAATACAAATGTATAAATAGTTCCACACTATTTCAACATCTCCCGCTTCAAACCTGTTCTGTCCCTGGCTTTTAACAGTGCACAAGTAGCAGCAAATATTATTCCATCTGCACAGAAATTTCAATTGGAACTTGAAACTGCTGATGACTTTGAGAGATCAGTGGTTTGTCAGAGATTAAAAACTTTACAATCATTTTAGAAACTTGGTTTTGATTTTGCTTTGGGCAATGTGGACAATGACATCAGGTGTCTCCATAGATATTCCTCCTAAAATCCATTCTGACCCTGCTCCCTGCCAGTTTGAAGCCATTCCCTGTGTGCTGCCCCTCCATCCCTGTCCAAAGCTTCTCCATCTCTCACTGCAAGGCCACTCTGAGCTCACTCCAGAGCTTTTCCTGCCCAGGTGAGCAATGCCAGCTGTGCCAGCACAGCTGCTCCATCCCTCTGCCCATCCTGGAGCCTCCTCTGGATCTCTCCAGCAGCTCCAGCTCCTGGATGACTTTCACTGGAGTGAAATGGGCTGGAATTTGGCCAGGATACCCCAGAGCTGGGCTGTGGCCATCAACTTTCTCCAGGTGCTGCTCCAACACATCAGGGCTCTCAATAACATCCCTGATCCACAAATCCACACCTAAGGAAGCAGCCTGGAGAGTCCCTGTCACCAAAACCCCTGATCCACATCAGGAAACACCTCCTCCTTTTTCCCACCCAAACAGCAGGAAGAGAGCTCCAAGGATGGTTGTTAAAATCCTTTTTTGGGTGGTTGAGCTGGGCTTTAATTGCTGAGGAAATGAGGGAAGTTTGCAGGGGATGCTGTGGGAGAGGTGAGCTGAAAAGTGGAGATTGCATTTAATTCATAAGCAGCAAGGTTAATGATTGCTCTTATTTCATCTGACAAAGAATTCCTCAGTATTGATCCAGCTCCCTCTAACACGGATTTTGTGTTTCTTCCTCTGAAAGAAAAATGAGTAAAATAAATAGCAACAGCAAACAACAATGGAAATTCAGTTAGATTAAGCTCACAGCTTCTTTCCCTTTCTGGACACACACTGTGTACCTGAAACTGCCTCCAGTTGGGAGAATTTTGCTGTTTCACAGGAGACTTCCAGCACTGAGGCAGCTCTCTGACAGAAGGAAGAGCCACAGGATAAAACCCCGCGTTTGCATTTACATTTCCTTTTACCTCTCGCCTTGTAAACCTGCATTAAATACAATTTCTGTATCAATATTGCATGAAACCTCCCAAATCTCTTCTGAAACAGAACATCCTGCTTTGTATAATTAGACATTTGCCTTACAAAAGGGAGGAATAATCTGCCTCAGACTTCCTCTCACAAATTTGAGTTTCATGCTCATGCCTGGAGGCCTTTGGAGTTTTTCTAACCCTTCTGTAGCAGAGCCCTCCTTCCTCTCCTGGCTTTTCTTCTTCAGCCCAATTATCTTTCCCTTCATTTGCTGAGCCTGGAGAGGTTTTGGGAGGGAGCCTGGAGAGGTTTTGGGAGGGAGCCTGGAGAGGCTTTAGGAGGGAGCCTGGAGAGGCTTTAGGAGGGAGCCTGGAGAGGCTTTGGGAGGGAGCCTGGAGAGGTTTTGGGAGGGAGCTGAGCCCCCCAGCCCCTCTGGGGTTCCCCCAGGCTGTGCACGGTGCTGAGCCCACCCTGAGCAGGAGATGGGGAATAAAGGGGGGATCAGGGGGCTCCATCCCATAATGCTGATGGCATTCCCCACCTGTGGTCGTGGCCAGGCTCCTCCCTGGGCTCTGGCATCCCTTCAGGCTGGGATTGCAGCTCCTGGGCAGGCTGGCTCTCCCTGTGCTGCTGGCCCAGCACTGCTGGCTCGGGGCTCTCTGCTGCCCAAATCGCTCCTTGGCCAAAGCCAAGGCAAGTTCACCTGCCTCATGAGGTTCTTAAAAACAGCCTGTAAATGTTTTATAAAGGAAACTTCACTTCGTTTATAGGAGCATAAAATGTAAACAGATCCTGTAGGAATGGAATGAAATCTTCAGCTGTGCACTGACTGCAGTGGGTAGAAGGTTTTGGTCTGTGACCGTGGTCACAGGGGTCTGAGGATGAGGGAAGAGATGAGGATCTGATCCATGCTTCAGGAGGCTGATTTATTATTTTATGATACATATTACATTAAAACTATACTAAAAGAATAGAAGAAAAGATTTCATCTCAGAAGGCTGGTTAAGAATAGAACAGAATCAGAAAGAATGATAACAAAGGTTTTTTGGCTCCTACACTGTGTCCGAGCCAGCTGACTGTGATTGGCCATTAATTCCAAACATCCACATGAGCCCAATCCCAGATGCACCTGTTGCATTCCACAGCAGCAGATAATCAATGTTCACATTCTGTTCCTGAGGCCTCTCAGCTTCTCAGGAGGAAAAAACCCCAAGGAAAGCATTTTCATAAAAAGATGTCTGTGACATTGGTCTTTAGTTCCCTCTGATGCAGACTCAAGCCTAGATTTTCCTTCCCTTATTTTAATCTAAAATCCAATTTTCCTTGGTCTTTTAAATAAACTTTTTTATACTTTCCCTATTTTAATGCACCTCACCTCAGTCCATCCCATCTCCAATAATTTTTTAAACTTTCTGCAGCAGCAGAACAGAGAAAACAATAAAACCCAATTTCCTACATGCATTTGTTGGGCTGCTTTAGTTTCCCTGCCACTCTGCTATGATAAATCTGTGTTCTGACGGCCTCCTCAGGAAAGGGAATTTTCAAACTGCCTGTGACTTTTAGAGGTGATTAAGAAAATGAGTCAGCAGGATGCCTGCATGTGCAAAGGCAGCACTGCTCAGATCTGCTGACAGCTCTGGCACCTGAGGTCTTTATTCAGCATTTTTGAGCAGCCAGCCCTTCTCTGTGACCAAAGCTGACACAATCCAGCAGCAGCTGGAATCTGGGCTTTGAAATCCTCCCAGGCAGATGCTGGGAGCAGCAGCACCTACTCCTTGATGGATGGCTGGGAATGTTCCAGTTTTTCTGCTGCTCTGGGTTTACATCAGTGTAAAATGTGATCCTGGAATTTCCTCTTGCTCCCCCTGAGGCCCCAGGTAGGAGTCAGTTGTTTGCAAATGCCATCATTAATCTTCATTAAACTACCCACAACTAGCTTGATATTTCTTGTATTTGTGTTTATTCAAAATATATATTGAATACATATAATATATATATAATATATTATATATATATTATATATATATTATATATAATGTATTATATATATTATATATAATATATATTATATATTATATATTATATATATTATATATATTATATATATTATATATAATATATATAAAATATATATATATTGTTTATTCAATATGTATTTTGAATAAACACAAATACAAGAAATATTTACACGTTTAACCCTGATGTAAAAACTGAGGTCAGGCAGATTAAGGCAAAAAACCAAGTACACACATTAACTGCTTTTAAAGCAGGGATTTGCATTTAAAACTTGTACCTCTTGTACATTTAAACTTGTTATAAAGCAAAATGTAAATTTTAAAACTTGTTATACAGCAAAAAGTAATTTTTGGTTTACTATTGTATTTCTGTTAGGTTTTTCCATGAGTTCCAGCCTTTGGGGAGGGTGTCAGCACAGCTTGAAAGGGAGAGACAAGTGCAGAAAAAGGATTTACACACCTGAACCACAGAGTTTTGTGCATTTAGGGCTGAGGAACTCGAGAGCTGCTCCATCCCTGCAGCCTGGAGAGCAGAGCAGCACAGCAGGGCTGTCCTGTCTGTCCTGCCACGGGCACCTTCAGTCATCCCATCATCTGCAGGGCTTGGATGGGGTTTGGTTTCCCTAATCAACTTAATTCCTTAATTATTTCAGCAGAGAGAGAGAGCAGATCGTTCTGCATGGCAGGATCCAGGGGGAGCATGGGTGACAGCAGCCTGGGATATTGTCTGGGAGTTATTTACTGACTGAGAAAAGTTCCTGAGCTGGAATTGAGCAAATTTCTATTTATAATTGCAGCATTTCAAGCCAAGTCCTACAGAGCTTCTTCAGGAAAATTTCAAGGAGCTACAGGAAGAATTTTGGTATAAATCTGCTCATCAGTAGTTGATCTTTCTGGACAATAACCTTTGGGGGTTTTTAGGTCAGTGCTTATGAGCAAATGGCATTATCATAGCAGAGCTCATCAGTTATTTACCCTTATGCAAAAGTGGCAGTGATTCCTGTTTCTAAACACATTGCAGCATTTCTGAACTGCATCCAGGGATTTCAAATCTGCATCTGAACCCTTTTGTTTCAAATGTCTCATTTGTCAAAGGAGCTTAAAGCAATATTTAGCTACTTTGTGGCTTTCTCTCGTTTAATTACTGCTGACTGCCATTGTATAAAATGTCCCCAGTGGGCAAAATTCATCCCTGGGTAAACAGGCAGCAAGTGGGAAGGATTAAAGCTCATTTAGCAATGCCTGCAATCATTTCTGTGTACTCCCAAAACCCTCTGTGCTGCTCACACACATCACACCATGCTGGGAGGTGAAGTCAGTGCTAAAGAAAATCTTATTTTCACCAAGTGTTCATCCCTGAATTATCTGGAGCTTTCAGAGTCTCTCCTGCTCTTTGTTACTCTGGGAATAAAGCAGCTGGTTCAGCTTGCAGGACGTTCTAAACAGTGAAAAATTCATATTTACATTGAATGTGGGGAGAGAATTCATATTTATTGAATTCATATTTACATTGAATGTGGGGAGAGAACTTGCCAGGTGAGCATTTTGGCAGCCCATGCATGCAGGGACTGGAGCCTTGCACCTGTGGATCTCCACATCCCAAATTCTGGGAGGGCAGGGCAGGATCTGCCCAGGAGCTCTTTGAGTCCTCTCCATCAGAGCAGCCCCTGGCTTTGGAGTTTCCCACATTTTCTTCTTTAAGATGAGCAGTTTGTGGTTTTTCTGAGCCAACAACTTCTTGAGCACAGGAGGATTTTCTGAGAACTCTTCCAGCTTTGGTTGTTGTACAGTGAGCACCCAAAACCCTTTCAAAAACCCCACTTTTATTCTCTTTATCTAACAGCATTTCCCCTCCTCCTAAAACTGGTTTGGATTAGAAAGGCATGAGTTCAAACCAGAACCAGCATTCATAAGGGATATCAAAGCTTTTCTGCACAGAACACCTTCCAGGTGAGCACAATTTTAATTTTATTGCTCATTTATACAAATTAGCAGGAACACTCTGCCTGGTGCCTGCAGTTCAAGTAGAAAAGGGGGGGAAAAATGGAAAACTGGGAAGCAAAGTTCAGCCACTGCCCTGGGACATCATTGTCCATTTGTGGAAGTTAAATTTTTTCCAGTGACTCTAGTGCTGGATAAACTCTGCTCTTTGCATCATTGGTTTGAAATTGGAGAATTCTGCCCCTGGGGGAAGATATTTGTATTTAAAGCTGTGAATTCCTGAAAGCTGCCTGTGGGAGCTCAGCTCCCTTCAGTGGGCTGTGCCTAAAGCAGCTCCATTCCCTCAGCATTTCCTGGGGCAGGTTCAGATCCCCTGAGACTTTACCCAGAGTCAGGGATTCCTCCTGGGAGCCCCAGGAAGGAAGGATCCCAGGCCTGTTGGGATCATTATTTTGTCAGAGTGACCCCAAGGAAAGTTCCAGAGTCTGTTTTCCCAACCTGGCACTTAAAGAAGGAGTCAGAGCTCTTCATCTCTCGGGCTCAAGGTTGTTTATTTTATCTTATTGATAAAAAATTTTCTCCTGCCCTGCCAAGGTCAGCTCAGCAGGACAGTCCAGGCACTCTGCCTGCCCCGGGGTGGTGTTATGTCTTTATACTAAAAACTACATTACAATATTTACAATTACTCCCCAATGTCCATCACCTGTGTTAGACAGTGAGCTTCTACTATTGCCCGATTGATAAATGACACAAAACTCGAATAAGTTTTATATTAATATTACAAGGTGTTTGTCGCTCTTCAAGGGGAACTGTTTCTTGGATATTTTGTTATGAATTATGTGTATAAAAGAGGAGCACCTGTACCCGAAATTTTGTTCTCTGACACAAAACTCGAATAAGTTTTGTGCAGTGCTTTATTGAAGGGCCCAGGGGTCCTGTGGACTCACATCCCAAAACCAGAGCCCCAAAATTTCTGGTACAGGTGCTCCTGTTTTATACACATAATTCATAACAAAATATCCAAGAAACAGTTCCCCTTGAAGAGCTGTCGGGTTCAGCACATCCCTCTGGCTGTCCTGAGCAGCCCAGACCCTGCCGGGGGGCTCAGAGACCCTGGCACAGAGCCCAAAATGCCTCTGTGAGTTTGATTGTGGCCCGTGGAGCAAATACCAACCTTGGATGAAGATCAGCAAGCCACAAGAGTTTAAGTAGAATATTAGTGAAATTATCACAGGGTGAATGATGTATTTTAGGATTACTGTACAGGGGGGTTATGGAGACAAGATGGAGGAATCGGGGCGTGCCTCGTGCTTCTTCTTTCCTCTTCTTGTCTTCCATCTTCTGTGGTGATGTTGGCACTTGGGGATTGGTTTAGAGTAGAAGCTCACTGTCTAACACAGGTGATGAGTATTGGGGAGTAATTGTAAATATTGTACACGTGGTTTTTAGTATAAAGACACAACACCGCCCCGGGGGCAGGCAGAGAGCCTGGACTGTCCTGCTGAGCTGACCTCGGCAGGGCAGGAGAAAATTTTTTACAGATAAGATAAAATAAACAACGTTAAGACCGAGAATTGAAGAGCTCTGACTCCTTCTTTAAGCGCCGGGCTGGGAAAAGAGACTCTGGAATTCTTCTCGGGGTCACTCTGACAAACAAATGATCCCGACAAAGAGCGACAAACCCCCTGTAATACATTCCTGAGTTCACAAACAAAATCATAAATCTTCTGCCTGTCACATTGTGTGCTGCCTCCAAACCAGTCAGACTCCTTGCTTTCCTGCACTGGTTTAATTATTTTATTAAGTTCCTAAGGCTACCTGCTAAGTTACACACCAAACCCAACACACACCATCAAAACTGTTCTTAACAAACCACTTCACACACAACTCATAACTAAACTATAATTAAATATTTTGCTAAATTTCATTTCTTTTCCAACACTACTCTAAACCAATCTGTGAGTGCCACCATCACAGCAGGAGATGGAGGCCAGGAAGAAGAAGAAGGAGAAAGGCTGGACACACCCAGTTCCCTCCATCTTGCCTCCTGAACCCCCATACCAAAAACCCTAAAATTTACTTTTCCACCTTGTGATAACTTCACTAATATTCTAGTTAAGCTGTTGTGGCTTGCTGATCTTCATCCAAGGTTGGTAATTTGCTCCACGGGCCATAATCAAACCCACAGGGGCATTTTGGGCTCTGTGCAGGGTCCCTGAGCCCCTGGCAGGGTCTGGGTGCTCAGGACAGCCACAGGGATGTGCTGGTCCAGGCACAGGCCCAGCTTTGGGCTGCTGAAGGCCATGAATTCTAACAGGAGATACAGAAATTATCCTCCCTGTCCTGCCACCCTGGCAGAAATGAGCATTGGAAGGAAGCAAACCATGG
Organism: Setophaga petechia; assembly: GCA_024362935.1. Taxonomy (NCBI): domain Eukaryota; kingdom Metazoa; phylum Chordata; class Aves; order Passeriformes; family Parulidae; genus Setophaga; species Setophaga petechia. The sequence goes on along the minus strand of JANCRA010000033.1, from coordinate 7,807,005 downwards.
GAAGAATTCTCCTTTTGCTCCTGGAGCCGGTGGCTCTGACACTGCTGAGCTCTCAGCAGAGGAAACTCAGGGCAGGTTTGAGCCACAGCTCCACACAGGCAAATATTGAGACTAAATTCAGTGCCCAGAACTTCTTATAACACCTTCACTAAGATTTTATATTCCAGAATATGCCAAAAATCAGCTTTGTGGGAAAAAAATATGTAAAAAATCCATATAAAGATGTAAAAATACTGCACTTCTGGCAGGTCAGATTGCTCCTAAAGTGATATTTTCCAAAAGAGAAGCATCACCCAAAGCTTTTATGACTTTCACAGGATAAAGCCATCACCTGCAGAGGAGGGAATCCAAGGGCATTTTCCACAGGGAGACTTGCAGCTCATCTGTATCATCCCAAATAAAAGTTGAGGTGTAAAAAGCATTATTCTCTATGCCACCAAAACACAATAACACAATTTAAGAGAGCTGAAAAACCCCAGCCTTCTGCTAAATAAGTTAAGAAATAAAGAATGAGGTAGGAAGCAAGGTCTAGTTATTTTTTACATATAAATCAGGATCTCTCAAGCTCCCAGGCACTGAAGGAGCAGCTTATTTAGAAAAATGGAATCAGCTCCCACTCCATAGGAAAGCTTTGTGCTCTCTGAAGGAGATAGAACTTCATGCCAAGAAGGTACTTTTTAAAATTTTAATTAATTTTTTTTTTATTTAATGCTCCAGGATGTTCACACAAAGGCACAGCTATCGACCACTGGGCAGGATATATTTTTAATTGGCAGAGACCTTGCCAGCTGAGCTATAAAACAAGTACAAGCTGTAAAACAGAATAATGGAGAAGAAAGACTTGGGGGAAAAAAGTAATGAGAAAAAAAAAAGGAAAAAATCTTTAGCTGAAAGAGACTTAGCAGAATTTTGGAGCTGAAAATCCATGAAATTTATCATTTATCACAACTGCTGCTCAGGGATGCAGGGATCCTGATGCCATGGAAGTGGCAGTGGGATCCAGGATTATCTGACATGAATCCCATGCCAATGAAGGGAATTCAGGTGCTGGAGCTGCAATCACACACACCAAAATCTGCCAGAGCTGCTCACAGGGCAGCACATGGGATGGGGCTGCAAGGAATTTAAAGAAAATTGAATTTTCCTGTCCCAGGCAGAATGAGGGGTGGAAGCTGCAGATCCCGTGGGTATCACTGAGGCAAACTCAGCCAGCTCTGTGTAAAATTCAACACCTCAATTGCCTCTGCAAAGATTTTGCTGTCAAAGAAGTCTCAGGGGTGCTAATTTTGGTTCTGTTTCACTCCTTTTGCCTCTGAGGAGGGTATCTGGGAGCACAGCCCCAAAATGTGACATTTTTCATGGGAAAATTCTTCCATCCCCACCTTCCCCCAGGGCAGGGCTGGTGGTCACCCTTACCCTGAAATTCTGAGTGCAGGGGCAGCCAGGCTCTGCCCTGAGCTCCTGGGGTCACCCCTGGAGAGGAGATGCTGGAGGTGGAGAAGAGTGAATTCCAGCTCAGAGAGGGTTAAATCCCAGCTCAGAGAGGGGTTAAATTCCAGCTCAGAGAAGGTTAAATTCCAGCTCAGAGAAGGGTTAAATTCCAGCTCAGAAAAGTGTTAAATCCCAGCTCAGAGAGGGTTAAATTCCAGCTCAGAAAAGGGCTCAGTTCCAGCTCAGAGAGGGGTTAAATTCCAGGTCAGAAGGGTTCAATCCCACCTCAGAAAAGGATTAAATCCCAGCTCAGAGAAGGGTTAAATCCCAGCTCAGAAAGGGGTTAAATTTCAGCTCAGAGAGGGGTTAAATTCCAGCTCAGAAAAGGGTTAAATCCCAGCTCAGAGAGGGTTAAATTCTAGCTCAGAGAAGGGCTCAGTTCCAGGTCAGAGAGGGGTTTAATCCCAGCTCAGAAAAGGTTAAATTCCACCTCAGAGAGGGGTTAAATTCCAGGTCAGAAGGGTTCAATCCCAGCTCAGAAAAGGATTAAATTCCAGCTCAGAAAAGGGTTAAATTCCAGCTCCAAGAGGGGTTAAATTCCAGCTCAGAAAAGGGTTAAATCCCAGCTCAGAGAAGGGTTAAATTCCAGCTCAGAAAGGGGTTAAATTTCAGCTCAGAGAGGGGTTAAATCCCAGCTCAGAGAGGGGTTAAATCCCAGCTCAGAGGTTAAATTCTAGCTCAGAGAATATTAAATTCCAGCTCAGAGAGGGGCTCAACCCCAGCTCAGAGATTGAACCCTTCTCCAGCTCAGAGAGAGCTCAATCCCAGTTCAGAAGGGTTAAATCCCAGCTCAGAGAGGGGTTAAATCCCAGCTCAGAGAGGGGTTAAATTCAAGCTCAGAGAAGGGTTAAATCCCAGCTCAGAAAGGGTTAAATTCCAGCTCAGAAAAGGGGTTAAATTTCAGCTCAGAGAGGGGTTAAATCCCAGCTCAGAAAAGATTAAATTCCAGCTCAGAAAAGGGCTCAGTTCCAGCTCAGAGAGGGGGTTAAATCCCAGCTCAGAGAGGGTTAAATCCCAGCTCAGAGGTGTTAATCCCAGCTCAGAGGGGTTAAATTCCACCTCAAAAGGGTTAATCCCAGCTCAGAGGGGTTAATCCCAGCTCAGAGGGGTGAGGGCACCTGAACCTTTCAGGGGTTCAGCCCCAGCTCCTCTCCGTGCTCAGCATTTCCATCACAGCCCAAACGCGGGGCAGAACGACCCAAAATAAATCAAATAACTCTCCTGAAATGAACCATTGTCACTTTTCTCTCCTAAAATGAACCATTGTCACTTTTCTCTCCTAAAATGAACCATTGTCACTTTTCTCTCAGCCCACTCTGTTAGCAGACCTGGCAGGGAAATGCCAGATTTTATCAATGCCCTTTTACAACTGTTTTCTGCTTTTAATGTTAAACACACAATTTTGTCTTTTTAGGCATCTCCAGGCCTCCTTCTCCTCCCACTCATTGAGCTCCAGGTAATTATTCTAATTAAAAACATGTAAAAGCCAACAAATATAACAGAAACATTTCCTCTTTTAAAACCATGGATAATTCCCTCCCATGTCCATTCTTTGATGCTTCATGACAGTTTTTTATTTTGCTGCTCTGACATTTTTCTCTTCCTGCCAATGCAAATCTGATATATTGATTAATTTCTGTAGCATTTGTGGCAAATACATGACATTTCCATAAAAAGTGCTAATTTTTCATCCTGCTTAGTGGGGACAAGGCAAAATAAAACACTCAGCCAGATATTTTCTTCATTACATAGCAAGTTTGCAATGTTTTAATAGCAAAATAAACAAGGCTTTGTTTAAATATTCTCCTCTGTGGGTAACAGCTCCTTATTTCATTATAAAATGTGTGAAGTAGTCTTTAGAAATTAGAAATTTAGAAATTAGAAATTTAGAAATTAGAAATTTAGAAATTTCTGAAGTATTCTTAAATTTCTAAAGTATTCTTTAGAAATTAGATCACTATACAGATTAATGAAAATAATAATTAAAACTGGGTCAGAAGCTGGGGTATTCAAAGGAAAAGACTGAAAAGAGAAATTATAAAAGGTCAAAAGTGGGTTTTTTTCAATATATGGGAATCTCAAGGTACAAAAGCACAAAATGGAGAGGCTCAGCAGTGATCTGGGATATTACAGGGTAAATTCCATATAAAATTCCACATTTGAAGCTGAATGTCTCTCAAAATCAAAGTGTTGTGCTGCACAGGGGAGCTTGGCAAGGTGCTGCTTATCAGGAAAGGAAAAACCAATTAAAAATTGATTTCTGGGCTCCTCCTTCCCTCTGCTCCCTGTGAAATTGTGTTCTCATGGTGGGAGCTCAGCACACGCCTTCCTGAACTCGCAGATGAAGGAGGAAATCCACCCAAAGAGCTCCTGGGAGTCCAGGTCTGCAGGCTCCCCAAACCTCACCTGCAAATGGAAATAAAAATATCAAACCTCAGCACACCTGGGTGAGCCAAGGCAGGAGATTGATGGGATTCAAAGGGCAGAGAAAAGTGAAATCCCTCCATATTGTCAATGTAAAGAATAAGAGGAATAAGAGGTGAAAGAAGAAGGGGAAGAGGAGGAAGAAGCAAATTTTGAGCTGTCTGAAATCTCCAGGGAACTGAGACCCAAAATATCCCAAATAAAAGTGAGATCTAAGGAGCCATCACTGAATCACCTCAGTAACCTGGGTTAATCTGTCTGGCTGGACCACAAATCTCCAGCTGAAAAGGAGAAAATTCAGCAAATCCTGAAGTTTTCTGGCTCTGAATAGATGAGTCTATCAATAATGAATAGATGAATCTATTCATTAAAGAAAATTTGTACAAACTATCCGAATTCCAGGGCCAGGATATTGTTCCAGTTCCAGAGGTCATCACTGCATTTCTGGCCCTTTCCTTAAGATCTCTGAGCATATTAAATATGGGATTTTCTTTCTTTTCCTACAGCCAGTGTAAATATAAGGCAAGTGGGAATTTTTTGCACTCCTTTCCCCTGCTTCCTTCCCTTTTAAAAAAGAAATGTAGCTCTATTTTCATTGCATTTCAATATGATATGTACCAGCACGTTGCTATAAAGCTTCTTCATTTCCTCACATCTTTTTGACAGCTGGGAGAGATCCCCTTCATATTTCTGAATTAAATCCTGTAATAAAATAAAACTTCTTAATTTGCTGTAGGAGCATAGGATTAAAGCAGGAATTAAACAGCAGTGAAAACAAAATCATTCAGGGCGAAATTTTCATGTCATAAAAATTTCACATTTCACAAAAGAGGAGCCCACACATTCCCTTGCAAGAATTAAGACATCAAAGACAAAAAAAAAAAAAAAGGAACATTAATATTAGAGAATTTTAAGTGTATTATAAAATGACAAAACCTAAATCCATTCAAAGTGGCAGAGCCAGAGAAGCATCACAAGGTCCTGATTTCCAGAATATTTGGCTTTTTTGCCTGTGCAGCAAACACTGCCAGTTCCAGGTGCTTAAGGGGCAGAAACAGGGCTCTAGAAACAAACCTGGAAATAAAATTTCTTCATTTTGCCTTGTTTAAAACACCCACACTTTCGATTTTTTTAAACTATGAAAACTATTTAAAATTATGATAAAGAATTGGGTTAAACTACAGAATGCCTGGGAAGGGAAAACAGGAGGTGCAGAGCCCTGCAAACCCTTCCCACCCTGCAGATTACACCTTGGGACACCCTCAGAAGGGCATAAAAAGCCATTTTCCCTCAAATTCTCCTCATTCCCAGGTGTCAGCTCTAACTCCCAGGTTACTCCTCCCTTACTCCAGCCCACAGGAGGTTGTGGTGGATTTTACCTTCAGCTCCTTGCAGAACTGGGACTCCTGGGGTGTTGCCTTGCTTGCTTTGGGTTTGAGGAGCCTCCTGCACTGGATGAGGTTCTCCAGCTCCTTTTTTAAAACTAACAAAAGGAACAGAAAATGAGGAATTTCACCAGCATGAGGAGGTGCCCAAAGGGCTGCAATTGTTCTCATTTAGGAAAATAAAAGAGAATGTGGGCCTACAACACATTTATCTAGGAGTATTAAGTTCCTGGTGGGAGTAGAGCTCCTGAAAGAGGCATTTCCCAGGGAAAAAATGTGATCACATCTGTCACAGACATCTTTTTATGAAAAACCCTTTCTATAGGATTTTTCCTCCTGAGAAGCTGAGAGGCCTCAGGAACAAAATGTGAACATTGATTATCTGCTGCTGTGGAATGCAACAGGTGCATCTGGGATTGGGCTCATGTGGTTGTTTCTAATTAATGGGCAATCACAGTCAGCTGGCTCAGACAGAGAGCTGAGCCACAAACCTTTGTTGTCATTTTTTGCTTTCTATTCTTAGCTTAGCCAGCTTCTGAGATGAAACCTTTTCTTCTATTCTTTTAGTATAGTTTTAATGTAATATCTATCATAAAATAATAAATCAGCCTTCTGAAACATGGAGTCAGATCCTCATCTCTTCCCTCACCCTGACCCCCCTGTGAACACGGGCACACTGATCCCTGCAAGAGCAGGGTAAGGAAGAGGCTGAGAGTGTGGTGATGCCATGGGAATGACATCCTGGATTGGAAGGTGGATTGGAATTTTTGGAGCAGGATAAAACACACTGCAGGAGCCTGGAGCTGCTCCCAGGGCCCAGAAGGGGTTCAAGGGTTTGCAAAACCAAAGGTGAGAGTGAGCATCATCCAGATCTGTTACCAAAGGCTGAAATTGGCAATATTGGTCTGGAGTTATGGCAAATACCCACCTTCAAAACACAGATTTTGATAGATTTCAACATAATAAACATCATTTCCACCCATTGACACTGTGCTGTCAGCTCTCAAAGGGGTCAGTGTAAAACCCACTGAGCTCACAGCTCATGGGACTGTTTCACGGAGAGTTGGAAATCCATCCTACAAAATCCATCCCACAAAATCCATGCTACAAAATCCACCTAACAAAATCCATGCTACAAAATCCATCTCACAAAATCCATCCCACAAATTCCATCCCACAAAATCCATCTCACAAAATCCATCCTACAAAATCCATCTCACAATATCCATCTCACAAAATCTATCCTACAAATTCCATCCCACAAAAATCCATCCCACAAAATCCATCCTACAAAATCCATCCCACAAAATCCACCTTCCATTTGAACAACCTTGTTCTGCCCCTCCTGTTGACTTCACTGGAGTTGTTTTCAGAGCAGGAACCCAGTTTGCTTCCAGAAAGTTCTTGAACTCCAGGAATTTTCTCCTGCTGCATTCCCACTCCCATCTCCCAGGGACTCCCCCAGCCATCCCTGTGATGGAGCACTTGTACCTCTTAACTTCTGTATTTTATGATAAATTCTATTTACCGTGGCCTAAACCACCTGGACACACTTCAATATTTATAAAATATCAATTTCTAAACCACCTGGACACACTTCAATATTTCTTTTCTTTTTTTAATTCCTCACAGGAGCATGGCAGGTTAAGCATCTCCATGGCAACACTTTCACCTCAATGTTTTGAACCTTTAACTCTCTTTACAAACTACAGAGGTGCAGTGAAAACCTGTTCCAAATGGCTGCACAGTGCATGAAAATCTGCCTCTGAATGTAGAAACCACATTTACATACCATCAACTTCAGCACTGAGGCCCTTCATGGATGCTGGAAAGGAAGAGAGAGAGGGGGAAAAACATGATAATGCCATTTATAATGATAATATCATTTATACAGTGAGAAGCACAGAAGCTGAAGGACTTCATTTTTTATTTGCTGATTATTTTCCCCCCTCCCCTCCTCTCACCATCAGGAACAGCTTCAAACTCTGTCAGCTCCTGGGGGAAGGAGGCCAGCTCGGGCTGGTGGGAGAGGATCTGCTCCACCAGGGCGTGCAGGAGGGTGAAGGTCCTGTCCCTGCCCCTCAGCAGGGAGAGCTGCAACAGAGCACAGCAACAGCACAGCCTGAGCCACCAGCCCTCAGAACATAAATAAAACATGGAAAAGGAACAGCAGAGCTGCTGGGAGATCCCAGGTATGTGATGGTGGTCACAGGGGTCCCAGGATGAGGGAAGAGATGAGGATCTGACTCCGTGTTTCAGAAGGCTGATTTATTATTTTATTATATATATTATATTAAAACTATAATAAAAGAATAAAAGAAAGGATTTCATCAGAAAGCTGGCTAAGAATAGAAAAGGAAAGAATGATAACAAAGGTTTGTGTCTCGGACAGAGAGTCCAAGCCAGCTGACTGTGATTGGCCATTGATTAAAACAACCACATGAGACCAATCCCAGATGCACCTGTTGCATTCCACAGCAGCAGATAATCAATGTTCACATTTTGTTCCTGAGGCCTCTCAGCTTCTCAGGAGGAAAAATCCTAAGGAAAGGATTTTCCATAAAAGATGTCTGTGACAAGGTACATTTGGCAAGAACAGAAAACAATGAACTAAACCTCTCCTTTTCATGTTGCTGTTTCACACACACTCCTGGCTCAGCCCTGGTGTCTAACCAGGGCCTGCAGCTCACACAATTGTCACAGACATCTTTTCTGAAAAATCCTTTCCTTAGGATTTTTCCTCCTGAGAAGCTGAGAGGCCTCAGGAACAAAATGTGAACAATGGTTATCTGCTGCTGTGGAATGCAACAGGTGCATCTGGGATTGGGCTCATGTGGTTGTTTCTAATTAATGGCCAATCACAGCCCAGCTGTCCAGACTGTCTCAGTCCAAAACCTTTGTTATCATTCTTTTCTTATTCTATTCTATTCTATTCTATTTTTCTATTCTTAGCTAACCTTCTGATGAAACCTTTTCTTCTATTCTTTTAGTATAGTTTTAATATAATATATATAATAAAATAATAAATCATGTCTTCTGAAACATGGAGTCAGATCCTCATCTCTTCCCTCATCCTGGGACCCCTGTGAACACGCTCACACACAGTTCCTCATGCCAAGGGATTTTAATATCAGGGCAGGCAGGATTTTGCTGCTCTCATTAGAGGCACAGAGCATTCAGCAGCACAGAGGCAGAGCTGTGCCTGCAGTGGGACACAGCTGGAGATCACAGGCACCAGAGGATTCAGGGCTCAGCAGCAGCTTGGAACCAAGGGCAGGTGGTAAAATGTGAGCTCCCCATTAGGAATCATTGCGTCTCTCCACACTGAAAATAATTACATTTATTATTTAGTAGCATTAATATGCTAACAAATATTAGCATATTATTGCTAGCAAACCTTAGCACAGGATGGGTTCAATTACAGGGAGGTATTTACTCACTTTGGCCAGAGAGGACAGTCGGAATCCTTTGGCCACCTCTTTCCCAGCTTTTTCATTCAGGTGGTTCCCCATGGCTAAAATGTACTCCAGGACAGCCACAAACTTTGGGCTGGACTGCAGCTGCTTGCTTGCTTGGATGTTCTGGGTGATCAGCTGGAACACACAGACCTGGTCAGAGAGGCTGGAAATGGGGACAAACCCGTGGGGGCTGTCCCTGCCTGTGCCACCCTCCCTGTGCCAGCCCCGCAGGGATTTTAACAGGGCCAAACTCCCCAGGAGAAGCTGGGCTGGCACTGCCACCCCTAAAGGAGTCACACCCTTGCTGGCTGCCAAGCCAGCCCTGCCAGAGCAGCTGCAGCCTCCTGTGCACAAAAAGGGTTTTGCCCAAATTTCAGGGGTCAGGGGAAGCAGGGTCTGGAGCTCCATCCCTCACCTCCCTCCTTTCCATTTGCACCAGCTCAATGCTCTTATCAGAATTCTCAGCACAGTTTCCCCACAAGGAAGAATAATCAATTTCCTGTACTCAAACTCAGTATAATTCAGTTTTCCCAGGGAAAAGCCACCTCCCTTCTAGGGATTTAAGCACAGAAGGGGATTTTGTTTTCAGCTAAAAAGTCTGTGTTTTTTTAGCACCACACCTCTTTTCATCAGCCACCAACACAGAAATTCAAAAACAGGGAGAGGATGAAGCATTTGGGTGCACTGAAAGCTGTTGTTAAAGCATTTATAGCCCAGCTCAGGGCCAGAGGGTGCTGAAAGCCAAAATTCACATTGTCCCTTAGGATTTCAGGTGCATATTCTGTGGTTTAAAAATACATGCCAGCGTGCATAAGAACACACTTAAACACTAATGAGCTCTTCAGTGAACATTAAATATCCATCAAAGCAAACAGTGTGTGGAATAACTTCCAAATGTTCAATATTGGGCTTCAGTGGGGGACAGCAAAGGTGCAGCTGCAGCAGGCAGGGTCAGGAATGCCTGCACCTCCCCTGTGCTTCCCATCTGCTCCTCTCCTGAGCCCCCTCACTGCTACTGTGCTTTGAACCACAGCCACACAAAGGATGCCAACTTGCTCTCACAGAACTGCCACATTTTGGTTTCATTCCCGTGCAGAAGGAGGGTAAAACCTCTGAAACATTTTGGTGGTGTGGAGATGCTTGTTGTGAACCAAAGCATGGGCAAAAGCTGGCAGGTGAGGCAGGGTTTGGAGCAGCAGGATCCATCATGAGACTGGCACTTGTTTGTTTGCATCCCCACCCTTGGGTCATCCTGGGAGAGGCAGGGAGGGACTGGAGCTCTGGCTGCCAAAAATTCCAGTGCAGAGCTGGGATCTTTAGGGGGAGCAGCTCCTCCAGTCTGCAGGAAATTATAAATATCTGGGAGATTTGTCCAATGAACTTCCTCCTTGCCTTACACTGGTTCTTTCAGCTCATGGGGCCAGAACCTCCCCATGAAGGGAATTGAATTTTAATGGTGAAATTCACTTCTGGCTTATCCAGAGAAGGAGGAAAGTTTAATAACTCCAAATAAAATGTTGAAGATCTTTTCCTGTTCTTTTCTCTCTCTTTGTGGGTGTCTATTCTACTGCCATGCCCATTATCCTGAACCTTGGTGGAATAAGGACAATATTAAACACACAAGTGGGGAAAAAACCCCAAAATAATCCTCCCAAAGTGCACAACCTTGAAACCTGCACTGAGGTGCTTTGGGCCTCTCTCATTAAGCTGCCAGGATCCCAAACACTCCAGGAGGGCTCCAGTACTCACAGGCTCCAGGTCTCTGATGCTCTCGGGGAGCTCACGGATGCTGAGCAGCAGATCCAGCCTCTGGCCCAGCTGGGGGATTTTACACATCTGCACAGAATGGAGCAGCATAAAAACTCACATTCACACCAAAACATGCAAATTCCTTTCATTATTCACTGAGCAATTCAGCTGTGCCATTGTTTGCCTAATTCCTGTGCTCATTTATTCATTTTATTCTGGGCCTTGATCCTGTGGATGCACTCTGGCACAAATTCACTGCATGCTCCTGGGTAGGCATGATTAAAATCAATTGCAATCCTTTCTTGTGAGCAAAAATCATTAAATACCTATAATTTTATAGATTATGGCTTCTAGATTTTGGGAATCTAGATTCTTCTGTAGGAAGGGGAGGGAGTGTGACACGGAGACACAAAGGGATCCATAGCTCTCTTTTTGTTATCAACCTGTCCCAAGTCTTCATCAGAATAATCCTTTTATACTGATTCTGGGTGAGATTGTAAATTCAAGTTTTAAACAACAGCTTCTTGCAGTGGTTTTAGCTTGGAGAGTGTCCTAAAAATGGGATGTGGTGTTTTCTAATATTGCAACTCTCACCTCCAACATGAACTGGTCAACCACGTGCAGCTCTGAGCACGGCCCCTTGAAGGACAGGTACCTTTCTGCATCTTTGGGGGTGGGCAAATATCTGTAGAGAGAAAATTTAAATTAGGGATCCTCTTCATTCTGTATTCTGATGAAATAATCCTGCCATTCCTTGCCCTGGAATTTCCTGCATTTTGTGTGGTTTATGTGTTTCATATTTACTGCTTGTCCTTTGGAGGCATTGGAACCACCTGGGAGATGGGAAGCAAAAGTGATCTGCAGATAGCTCTGGATTTCTGGGAATGATTCCATGTAGATAAGGCTTGAAAACAGCCAGAATGCCCACCTGCAGATATTCAGAGAATTTAGAATGACAGAATAGTTTAGAAAAGGTGAAACTGTGAGACAGAGGAGCTCAGGTCCTGATTTCCAATGAGCTTGGATCCTTTCTTATCTCTGTTATGTCATAATCAAAAATATTTTGAGCTGGAAGGGACCCACAAGGATCAACTCTGTTAATTCATAATCACAGAATATTCTGGGCTGGAAGGGACCACAATGATCATCCCTGTTATCTCATAATCACAGAATATTCTGGACTGAATGGGACCCACAATGACCATCTCTATTAATTCATAATCATAAAATATTCTGGGCTATTCAAGGATCATTTCTGTTATCTAAGAATCACAGAATATCCTAGGCTGGAAGGGACCCACAAGGATCAACTCTGTTCATTCATAATTACAAAATTATTACTGGGCTGGAAGGACCTACAAGGATCATCTCTGTTAATTCATAGTCACAGAATATTCTGGGCTGAATGGGACCCACAAGGATCATCTCTGTTATCTCAAAATCACAGAATATACTGGGCTGGAAGGGACCCAGAAGGATCATTTCTGTTAATTCATAATCACAGAATATTCTGGACTGAATGGGACCCACATGGATCATCCCTGTTATCTCATAATCACAGAATATTCTGGGCTGGAAGGGACCCACAATGATCATCCCTGTTATCTCATAATAACAGAATATTTTGAGCTGGAAAGGACCCACAAGGATCATCTCTGTTAATTCATAATCACAGAATATTCTGGACTGGAAGGTACCCACAAGGATCATCTCTGTTATCAAAGAATCACAGAATATTCTGGGCTGAATGGGACCCACAAGGATCATTTCCGTTATCTCATAATCACAGAATATTCTGGGCTGAATGGGACCCACATGGATCATCCCTGTTATCTCATAATCACAAAATATTTTGAGCTGGAAGGGACCCACAAGGATCATCTCTGTTAATTCATAATCACAGAATATTCTGGGCTGAAAGGACCCACAAGGATCATCTCTGTTATCACAGAATCACAGAATATCCTGGGCTGAAAGAACCTACAAGGATCATCTCTGTTATCAAAGAATATTCTGGACTGAATGGGACCCACAAGGATCATCTCTGTTAATTCATAATCACAGAATATTCTGGGCTAAAATCAGGATCATCCTGTCCCTCCTGGCCCCAACAACCCCAGCCTGGGGGGGGGTTTCTCTCCTTTACCTTGATTTTTCCAGGGTTTTTTACTTGCTGAAACAGTGGCAGCACAAAACACAGACCCACAGCTTCCTCTAAGGGCACAGAATATCCTCCAGGGCCACAGATTTTGAGAAGATTGATGTTTTCAAACATGCCTCCACTTGGAAAAACAAACACAGCAGCACAGCTGCCCTCCTTTGGAGATCTGCCTGCCTGAGCTCCACAGGGGGAATTCACTGCATTTCTTCAGAAAAACCAAACCCATGGCACAGCTCACGTGTGAGCAGTGTAAAGAAGCTGAAATAAGTATTCAGGTCTCCTCTCTTTTCTTTCTCTTAAAACAAACTTCTAAATTTGCAGCAGGAGTGATTAAACATTCATGGGCACAGCTATACATTTCCAGTAAAAGTCAGAGAATTTACTCCAAGATGGAAAAAAGCAAATATTTTAGCATGTTAAGCACAGGACAAACACCAAGATTTATTTTACTGTTGTCAATAATTGATATGACATTTCAATTGTAAAATTGCTGGGGTTTGAATGAACTCTAGATTGTAGCAGATGAAAATGTAATCCTTTCAGCCCACTTTACCATCAAGGAAAAAAATGAATTTTCATTTAAAAATAAGTTAGCTGTTGGCAAATGAAGGGGTGTTTACTCATCATTAAAAATAGTTAGAGCTTTTAAGCAAATTCATAGAACATATTTTAAAAGGTGACAGCAAACATCTTCATTTAATCAGAAGTCTGATACCCCATAAAATTCTTTAGCTGCATTATGCATAGAAAATGGAAATAACAGATTATCTGGAAGGTTTAAAGCTTAAAGCATTAAACAATGGGAGCCATGAGAAAGGAGGCACAAAACCACGTGAGTGCATTCCATAAATATCTCTGTACATGAATGCAGCTCTAATGGAATTTGCACAATGAAAAAGATTCCCATTTCTCTGGAAAAAAAGTTAAGTTTAGAGAGACACGGAGTGCTTTGCTGGCAAGACATGAGGATAAAGAATCATGCAGAGATGGAGAGGTTTCTGTATCAAATTCATTCTTGAAAGTGCCAATGATATCCCACCACTTCCACTGGACGCATGGGCAGGACACTCTGCCTTGAAAATGGAATTTTGGCTTTGACTTTAAGGATTTTTCACTCTCCAGTAGCAAGTTTTGACATCTTTTAATTAATTTTCACTCTCATGATGCCTCAAGTTTTAGCTTTTCTATTTTCAGGTTCTGTGCTGCTTCAGTGTGTGGGGCTGGGCTCACATCAGGGGATGCTGAGCTCTGTGCACAGAGCAGGGAGACAAAACAATTCCTGCTCCAGCTGGGCACCAAGGACAAATGATCCAAATCTCAGCCCCAGAGCACAAACCCCGTGGGCTGGAGAGAGAAAAACAAGGATGGGACTGCCTGGGCTAAAGCTGGGATGGGACAATGAACTGCAAGATGCAAATGGAGCAGAACTGATCCCAGGGACAGACCCCGTGCCCAGCCGTGCATTTTGGGGCCATTTGGGTTCATCTTGGGTTCATTTTGGGGCCATTTGGGTTCATCTTGGGTGCATTTTGTGCATTTTGGGGCCATTTTGGTTCATCTTGGGTTCATTTTGGGGCCATTTTGGGTCATCTTGGGTTCATTTTGGGGCCATTTTGGTTCATCTTGGGTGCAGCCCTGGCTGGGCTCTGGTGCTGCCCAAGGTGGATCCATGGAGGGGATCCTTTGGATAAATCCCTGCTTTATTCTTTAAACCTGTCCAGCCTTCTAGATCATCCTTCACAGTCCAATAAAAGGATTTTGACATCTTTAAGTATTTCTCACTCTCCAGTGGTAGGATTTAGACACTGTGCCATGGCTCAGGCACCCTGACAGGTACAATTTGCACTGAGAAGAATTTTCCAGCCCTGTCCTGTCCTGTTTGGACTCTGTCCTGCCCATGGGTTCCCAGTTAACTGGAGGTCACAGCTCCCAGAGGTGGAATTTGCTCCAGAAATTACCAGAATTGAGTGGGAGCTCTCCAGAAGTGCTGAGTGTCCTCCCACAGAGCCTGGTACCAGGGGAACCTGGAGGGGTGATGCTCCAGGAGAATTCCTGCCTGCTCCTGCCATTCCCCAGTGCCCTGGGAATAATCCAAGATCTCATTTTGAGATGAATCTCAACTTTACACTCAGAACTCTAGGGGTGGAAAAAAAATTCAGTTTCCTTTCAAGGCAAGATTTGCACATGGCTTCATCGATTTTGGCAGTAAATAACAATCCCAGGGACAGAACCCTTGAAGCCAGAAAGCATGGTTTGAATCCTTGAAATTATACAGCACAGAGCAAAACAACAATCGATATCCCTTACACATTCCACTGCTGGGAATATTCCCTCTGCATTATTGCCATCAAAGAAAGACTTCAAGGAAAAAAAAAATATGGTATTTCAAGCTTCATTGCCATCATTATTATTATTATTGTCTGATGGCAAAGAGCCCAGAGGCCATAAATCAGTGATGCCACAGCAATTTCAGCAGCCTGGAGATCCTGGACTGAGCCTGCAGTGCCAGGGCTGAATCCTGAGTGTGATAATTCACTTGTGGGGAATTCTGGAAGGAATTTGAGATGGGACTTTTGAGTTGATTTTTGATGATGCTGTTTATTTTTCTTATTTTCTACACAGGAAGGAAGGATGAGTTCAGCTCACATTGTTAAGGCACAGTTCAGAAGGTCACAATACCTTTAATTACAAGGAGTTTCACACCAAGCTTCTGCATGTAAAAATGTTTATTAAAATGGCCCGAGTATGACATGGGGACTGGGATGGAACAGATCCCACCCCAGGATCCCACTTCTTTCCTTTCCTTCTACAAGGAAGGAAAGTATTCCAAACTATCCAAAAAGATAAAATCCAGTTCCTGTGAATTTCACACACCAATAGTTTGCTCACACTGAAATCTGTCCAGTTTTTAACCTACAGAAATCTCCACTCTGCTCCAAACCCCAAATCCCTGCCACACAAATATTCCCAATATCCCATCATCCCACAAATCTCCTTTAACTCTGCCTTCCTCCTCTCCCAACCAACTTTCCCAAACTTCCCTTCATTTGCAGAAGATTCTGCCTTCTCCACAAGGCCCCAAACCCAAACAATTCCCCCCAAAATTACCTTCTCAGTGCTGTAATCTGCTCATCTGTGAGCCCCCCACTCTCCTCGTGGATGATGAAGAGTTTGTCCTTCAGCTCACTTGGTTTCACACGGAAACTTTTAAGGAAAATGTCTGGAGAAAAAGGATTCTGGGGTTACTTGGAAGGAAATGCTCAAGGGAAGGGAAATCACCAAAGTATCTCATCTATGCTGAGCAGAATTATAAAAGAAAGCAAAAAGAAACAACAACCAACCAGAATTTAAAATATTTAGCAGCTGCTATCATAAGGCAAAATCTCAGTCTTCATATTTTCTTTAAATTTACAGAGCAGTCATCAAGGAAAAACAAATCTGAGGACGATTTTTTTTTTGTCTCTTACTGATACCTGCTCCCTGTGTGGCAGGAATGTCTTTTTTTTCAACAATAATCCACTAGAGAACTTAATTTTAATTTGTGTTTTCTCCTACACTGGCCTTGAATTTACTGTGGATATCTCTCAGAACTCTCATTTTCCTCTGGTGTTCCACTCAAAATCTCCAGAATTTTGAACCTACTGGCATTTTGGAGCTTCATCTTTTTATTCATTAATTTAAGGACTGTGGTTTGCAGCACTTGCAGGAAGATTAATCAGAATTCTCAGGATCAAATTAACTTTTGATCTGAGTACTGTCCATTATAATAAGGATATGCCAAAACTCTCACTGATGAGGATAAGATTAAGAAAGGGATGTAGAACATCTCTGTGAAAAACGCTGTGAGAGGAACAGGATCAAAAGGGGGAATTGTGCTATTTGCAAAGCAAAAGAAAGGCATTTCCTCAAAGAAACTGCAATAATTTAGTAGATAAAAGTGCTATTACAAGATTCTTTTATCTGCAACAGCACTTTGCCATCACTCTTCCTTTTAACCCTTCAAATTGTTAGTCAAGGGATGCAATAATTCTGAGTTATCTCCATTTACATGTGCCAATTAAAACTTTACACGCTCTCCAAAATACATTTTTTTCTTATTCATATTCACCAAGATGAAATCATTAAAACTTCAGAATTGACTGCCCCAAATTCTTTACACATGTAACCATCTTGAAGCATCTCTAGGTTATAGAAATTTTTAGGAAAGGCATCTTTGTGGCAGAAACCAGAGTGCACTTTGAAGAACAATTACTGCTGCTCCTTTAACATCTACCACTTCTCATCCAGGGAATGAAAGAGCTTTACAATATTTTGTGAGGAGGAGCAGGGCTGGGTGTGAGCTCTGAAAGGCTGTTCCAGGCCAGGCTTTGGGTGGAATCCCACCTGAAGGAGGAGAGCAAAGGGTTGTGCTCAGGAACAGGATCCCGAGCTGTCGCAGACATTGTTTGTGAAAAATCCTTTCTTGGGATTTTCCCTGCTGGAGCTGAGAGGTTTCAGCAGAAATGTAAACAATTATTATCTGCTGCTGTGGAATGCAACAGGTCCACCCGTGGTTGGTCCCTGTAGATATTTGGATCTGCTGACCACTCATGGTGGAGCTGCTGTCCTCTCTGCTGAGACACAGACCTTTGTTATTCTTTCTTGCTATCTCCTTCTTAGCTTAGCCAGCTTCTGAAGAAGCTCCTCTTTCCTTTCTATCTCTCTGTAGTATAGTTATAATGCTGTATATATATCATAATATAATAAATGAAGCCTTCTGATAATAGAATCAAGATCCTGTCTCTTCCATCCTCAACAAACCCCTGTGACCACCGACAACACCGAGCCAGGGAGAAGCCAAGAATTCCTGCCTGGAGCTGCCCCAAAGGCTCCTCACCCCAAGCCAGCCCCTGCACGGGATCCTTCACCCACTGCAGCTCAGCACTGCAGGTTCTGCCTCCCTGCCTGCTCCTGGGGACTTTGCAGCCCAGTAAATGGGAAAAGCCTTTGTAGTCAGAGGCTTAAATTGACTTCACAGGTGTTGAGGATGACTTTGCACATCTGCCCCAAGACAGCAGCATCACGGCTTGTCACAGACATCTTTTATGAAAAATCTTTTCTTTAGGATTTTTCCTCCTGAGAAGCTGAGAGGCCTCAGGAACAAAATGTAAATATTGATTATCTGCTGCTGTGGAATCCAACAGGTGCATCTGTGATTGGCCCATGTTGGATGTTTGGAATTAATGGCCAATCACAGTCAGCTGGCTCAGACAGAGAGCCGAGCCACAAACCTTTGTTATCATTCTTTGCTGTTCTATTCTTAGCCAGCCTTCTGATGAAATCCTTTTCTTCTATTCTTTTAGTACAGTTTTAATGTAATATATATCATGAAATAATAAATCAGCCTTCTGAAACATGGAGTCAGATCCTCATCTCTTCCCCAATCCAAAAACCCCCGTGAACACCATCACAACAGCTCAGTGCCACAGCCAGGTTGGACAAAAAAAATCAGCTTGGGGGTTTATCTCTAGAGCAAAGAGCCACATTTGGAGCAGCTGAGGCCTGGGGTGTTGTTGTACAAAGAGAGAAGCACTGAATTAAAAGAGGATTTCCACCCAACCTCAGTCACTGCCTGTGAGTGGCAGAAAGCACAAACAGCAAATGCAGGCAGGGCTCAGCCCAGAGAGGAGCTCCCAGCCCCTGCTGATCCACTCACTGAAGTTGTGTGCAACTTTTCTGTCCAGCAGGATGTGCTGATTCACTGGAGGCTCAGTGCCCAGAGGCACGGCTGTGTCCTGGATCTGGAACTGCTCACACAGCCTGCACACATCTATTTTCCTCTTGCACGGGTCACACGATCCCCAGACAGATTTTTGAATCTAAAAATACAGGAGGGACACAGGGTAAACAGAAAGGCAGGAGAACAGAGGATCTTTGTTCCAGGCAAACACAGAGAGGGGCATCCAGGTCACTTTGTGGCCCAGCTGCATTCCTGTAACTCCCCATGTCACATGGGCTACAATATTTAGGTTTTTTCTCTTTAACAGCTGCCTGTCGTTATAGGACACGAAAGAACACAAGTGCACACTGCTGTCCTCAAGGTGAAGAAAAAGGGAAGTTTATTTTCTGACTCTAACATTTAGAGTTTTCCAAAAGTGACAGTTGGATTGGAGGGTGACAGTGCCACCTCTGCAATGACACTGGACAAACCAACAGCCCATCAACTCTCTCCTCCTCCAGAAAAGAATGCAAAACAATGAGTTATTTACAGAGAGTGTGTGAGAAAGTTGGCTACAAGAATGTCAACGTCAGAAGGCTGAGAAAATCTTAAAAAACCAGGGTGACAGCTGCCCCCAGCTTCATCCTCACCTTGTCACAAGGAACGAGATCCCAGTGGAAGGCTTTGGTTCTCTTGGTTTCTGGAGGGACACTGCAGGGCTGTGGCAGGGCAGGAGGGGCTGGTGGCACCTGAGCCCTGCCCAGGGCAGGTGGCAGAGCTGCTGCTGGGGCTGCCTGTCCCTCTGCAGGCTCTGCAGGCTTGCCCAGGCTGCTCCTTGCAGAGCCCAGCCCACAGCGGGCACTCTGCTCTCCCTGCTCGCTCAGAGGCACCACGAACTCCTCATAGTCAGCGTCGGGGGTGCTGCATCCCGCAGAGCCCTGCAGGGGCAGGGGGGGCAGCGCTGCCGGGCTGGCAGTGCCTCTCCAGCAGGGACAGCCACTCCCTGTGCAGCCTGCCAGCAGCCTCGGGGCTGCTGCTCTGCACGCTCAGGGGCACCCGCAGCCTGGGAGGGAAAAGAGTCATCCAGAAACAGCAGCAACAGAAAAACATCATCCAGAAACATCAGCAACAGAAAAACGTCATCCAGAAACAGCAGCAACAGAAAAACGTCATCCAGAAACAGCAGCAACGGAAAAACATCATCCAGAAACATCAACACCAGAAAAACGTCATCCAGAAACAGCAGCTGTCGGGACCCAGGACATCCCTCTGGCTGTCCTGAGCAGCCAAGACCCTTGCCAGGGGGCTCGGAGACCCTGGCACAGAGCCCAAAATGCCTCTGTGAGTTTGATTGTGGCCCGTGGAGCAAATACCAACCTTCTATGAAGATAGCGAGCCACAAGAGTTTAAGTAGAATATTAGTGAAATTATCACAGGGTGAATTATGCACTTTGGGATTTTGGTACAGGGGGGTTATGGAGGCAAGATGGAGGGAACTGGGTGTGTCCAGCCTTCCTCCTTCTTCTTCTTAGCCTCCATCTTCTGTGGTGATGTTGGCACTCACAGATTGGTTTAGAGTAGAAGCTCACTGTCTAACACAGGTGATGGGTATTGGGGAGTAATTGTAAACATTGCACAGGTAGTTTGTAGTATAAAGACACAACACCACCCCGGGGGCAGGCAGAGTGCCTGTGGCTGCCCTGCTGAGCAGATCTCTGCTGGGCAGAAAGAAAATTTTTTAGATAAGAATTAATAAATAACCTTGAGACCGAGAGATGAAGAGCTCTGACTCCTTCTTTAAGCACCGGGCTGGGAAAACAGACTTTAGAATTTTTCTCGGGGTCACTCTGACAAACCAATGATCCCGACAAGCAGCAACAGAAAAATGTCATCCAGAAACAGCAGCAAGAGTGAGCAGCATCCTGCCCAGCACAGCATAACCCAGGTGATTCTGGTGGCCTCATTCCTCCAGGAATGTTCTTTTACTCTGGGCCATCCTCTGCTGCCTGAGCTCATTGGCAGCACCTCTGTAGAGGATTCAAGGTAACCCAAATGGCAGGGAGAAATGATGAGGAGGACTCCATGGATATCAGAAAGTAATTAATGACTTTATAATACTATATTGTTCTATATTTATATTATGCTACATCTAAACTGAATCTACACAAGCACTCAACCAGATCTCATGACAGTCTCCTGACCAACAGGACACAGCTTGCAGAGATTGCTCAAAGAAATAAAACCCCTTCACTTTGGGAGACAAAAACCTCCATATTGCATTCTACTTTGGAACTAACACAGGAGCAGCAATATATACCCAATATTATATTATATATATATATATACATATATATATGTATTACCAAATATGAGATAAGAATTACACTATATTATTCTATAATATAGAATAATATAGAATATATTATTCTATATTATAGAATAATATAGTGTAATATAGAATAACAATATAGAATAATATATATATTATATAATAATATATATATTAATAATATAGAATAATATATATATTATATATATATTACACTACATCTGTATCATATATATATTACATATATATGTGTTATATATATTTTACACTACATCTATATTATATATATTACACTACATCTAAACTGAATCTACACATGCACTCAACCAGATCTTGTGAAAGTCTCCTGACTCACAGGACACAGCTGGCAGAGATTGCTCAAAGAAACAAAACCCCATCGCTTTGGGGAAAAAATCTCCATGTTGCATTCTACTTTGGCACAAACACAGGACCAGCAATATATACTCAATATTATATTCTATATATATAATATATATATGTATTACCAAATATGAGATAAGAATTATACTATATGATTCTATAGAATATATATAGAATATTATATATATTATATATATATTACACTACATCTATATTGTATATATTACACTACATCTATGTTATATATATTACACTACGTCTAAACTGAATCTACACATGTACTCAACTCAACCAGATCTCGTGACTGTCTCCTGACCCATGGGACACACCTGGCAGAGATTGCTCAAAGAAACAAAACCCCTTCACTTTGAGGAAACAATCTCCATATTGCATTCTACTTGGCACAAACAATGAAATAAAAATTGTTTTTTGTTTCTCTGAAGTTCCTCACTGCGATTCCCAGCAAACATCCTTGGGAATTTGTGCCTTGCTTTTCTCCGTGGAGAGGAACGCAGGCTCAGCCCTGCTTTCCCAGGGTACCCCCCCAGCTGTACTCACAGGTACCCAGGGTACCCCCTCAGCTGTACTCACAGGTACCCAGGGTACCCCCTCAGCTGTACTCACAGGTACCCAGGGTACCCCCTCAGCTGTACTCACAGGTACCCAGGGTACCCCCTCAGCTGTACTCACAGGTACCCAGGGTACCCCCTCAGCTGTACTCACAGGTATCCAGGGTACCCCCAGCTGCTGTACTCACAGGTACCCAGGGTACCCTCAGCTGTACTCACAGGTACCCAGGGTACCCCCTCAGCTGTACTCACAGGTATCCAGGGTACCCCTAGCTGTACTCACAGGTAGTGCTGGTCCCTGCTGTGCAGGGAGAAGGGGCTGCAGGCGCCGTCCCTGCTGAGCCCCAGGCTCCCAGCTGCCAGGGCAATGGTGGCTGCAGGGCTCCTGTCCCCCAGGCTGTACAGGGTCAGCTCTCCTTCCCGCAGCTCTGCCAGGCACCTGAGGGATGAGGGATGGACACACAGCTCGTTGGTGTCTCCTTTACACAGCCTGGCACCTTCCAGTGTCAATAAATCTCCACGTTTTTACAGCATCCTCCGTGGAACAGTCACAAATAGCAGCAGCAGAGCATAAAATCTTTGAGATGTTCTTATCTGAGAGTTTCTTGTTGTCATCTGACACCTAAATAAAGTGTGACATAAAATCTGAACAGCCTGCCATGCCCAGTGAGAGCTAAAATTAAATCTGACCATCAATTCAGAATGACCCAAGTCCTGTTAATTTTTCAGCCATGCTCTGCCCCTCCCTCTCCATTTGCTCCTCTTGGGGTAGTGGATCTCTGGGACTCTGAGCTATTAAAGGAATCCACCTGTGACTGAGCAGTGCATTAGGCTCCAGAGTTTGTGAATCTTCCAGGTTTCACTTTACCAAACTATTAAAAAATCAAATTTAGTTCCCCATCATCCAGTCCAACATCCCTCTCCTGGAAATCCTGTTACTGCATGGCAACTCATCCTGGACCTTCTCATTCCCAGCAAGGAATGGGTTAAAATATTCTGCTCTTGAGGAAAATTTGGGGAAAAAAGCTCTTTAAATTAGAATTAATCCTGGAGGAAATGGCCTGAGCATAGGGAACTTCCATTCCAGCAGAGTCCTGTGCTTATCCTCTCCTCTGGAATTCTGCCCTGCTCTTTTTAACAAAGGTCTCAACAAGAGTTTGGGCTTTACTGTGTTTTATTCTTATTTAACATTTTGCCTTCTCCTTTTTCTGGAGGGTTTCTGCCTTTCTTTATCATTGTGGCAGTTCTACAAAACTCTCCCTCCAAGGTGTGGCTGGTTGATTAAGGTGTTCTGTGAAGAATTTAAGTAAGTTTAGCTGCTCCAGAACAAATTAAACGTAAAATAAGAATTGCATCAATTCCCATACAAGCAGTCAAAGTGATAAGAATTGTTTAATGGAGCTGGCAGTGCCATTGATCTCTCCTTTCTTCCAGCAGGGATTTAGGGTTTAATCTGATCTCCAGGTGCTCCCACCATCACTTTGCCAGGAAAAAAATAAAAAGTAGGAAGAGAGAGGATTAATATGAGGAAGAAAACAACAAGGGGTTTGAAGATAAATAGAAATCAATTCTTGTTTGTTAACAAACCTGTTCAGTGTTGCAAGGTAACAAATCCTGGACACACTGGAGGATGGTGTTTACAACACATACAGTGGCAGCCTTTTAAAAGCAATTAAAATCATTTTCTGTGAAGCGTGAAGTCTTTTGAGATAATTACCCTGTGCAGATAATTACAATGTGATTTTTTTTTTCATTAGCTAGACAGAATTTTTTTCCTCTCTCTCCTTTGATGGTTTAAGAAATTTACAGGTGTTTTAGGAGCTCTGTGAGGTTTGTTGGCAGAATAGGGGGCAAACCATGGAAAACCACTGGGTTACTGAGAATGGAGGGAAAAGTCAAGAGAGAAACAAAATCCCAGCATCAAATTTGTTCTGAGCACCATCACCATTAGAGATTTGTGCAGCAATGCTCCCAGCAGGCTCCAGATCACAGCTTTGGTTTTTGGGTACCACTCCTGCCCTGACAGCTCAGTGCAGTGCTTCCATCTCATGCAGACTGGGCATCTACCTTTACACTTCAAAAACCCCAAGCAACCAAATAATAAAGTTATTATCAGCACATTCAAATCAAAATGCATCTATCAGAAGTTTTAAGGAAATCCAGAGCTCATACTTCACCCATTCAGTGGAGGTTAAGGTGTTCTCCTGCAAATCCAGCAGCCCTTCATGGATCACATCACATTCTGCAGCTCTCCCAGGCCAGGACTCCACTGGTTTCTTGAAAGAATTGCTCTGAATGACTCTGCTCAGCAGGTAGATTATCTAGAGAATAAGTGGCAGCAGAGAAAAAAATGTTTTCCATGTTAATTCCCTTGAACAAGACATCAATAGTTGGATTTTGCAAGTACAAAGCCACAGTCAAATGGGTAAAATAAATCAACATAAGATAACTCAGGTCTTTCTATGATGCAAAACTCCTTTACTGCAATTTGTTTTATGCCCACAATTCTAAACCAGTCAGTCTAAGGAGAATATAATTTTACTCTGAAGGGGTTGCTGTAAACCAGAACTTTTTAATTTATATACAAAGCAATCCAGGACAAAGTTTCTGTTCAGCTCAGTTCAAGCCCGAGCACCACTCGATTGATTCAGCTGAAAATCTCAGACAATGCTCAAAGATGAACCTCTGGGTCTTTTCTCAGCATGAGGACAATCCTCATTCATCCTCAAAACCGGGCATTTTATGAAACACCTTTTACAGAGAACAAGAAGTGCTTGGAAAGCTCCAATCAGGATTCAGCTGAGCACATCACCAGCTCTGTTTGCCTGTTTTAGCACCCCAGAGCAGCTCCACCCACGCTGTGGCTGCAGAGGTGTCCCCACTGTCCCACCTCACCTGGGGCTGGCTCTGGCCTGTGCCAGAGCCCCGGGGCCAGGCTGCACCCTGAGCCCACCCTGCCTCTGGTCCCTGTCCCAGCACAGCAAACCCCAAACCCACCCCTCCTGCCCTGTCCCAGTACAACAAACCCCAAACCCACCCCTCCTGCCCTGTCCCAGCACAACAAACCCCAAACCCACCCCTCCTGCCCTGTCCCAGTACAACAAACCCCAAACCCACCCCTCCTGCCCTGTCCCAGCACAACAAACCCCAAACCCACCCCTCCTGCCCTGTCCCAGCACAACAAACCCATCCCTCCTGCCTCTGGTCCCTGTCCCAGCACAACAAACCCCAAACCCACCCCTCCTGCCCTGTCCCAGCACAACAAACCCACCCCTCCTGCCCTGCCTCTGGTCCTTGTCCCAACACAACAAACCCCAAACCCACCCCTCCTGCCCTGCCTCTGGTCCCCATCCCAACACAACAAACCCACTCCTCCTGCCCTGTCCCAGCAGAGCAAACCCACCCTCCTGCCCTGCCTCTGGTCCCCATCCCAACACAACAAACCCACCCTTCTGCCCTGTCCCAACACAACAAATCCACCCCTCCTGCCCTGCTTCTGGTCCCCATCCCAGCACAACAAACCCCAAACCCACCCCTCCTGCCCTGCCTGGAGCACTCAAAGCGACCCCCAGGGTCAGGCAGGGAGGAATGATGAAGAGGATTCCATTGGTATCAGGAGGCTAATTAATTACTTTATTATACTGCATTGTTCTATATTATATTGCACTACATCCAAACTGAATCTGAACAAGCACTCAACTCCTCTGAACAGAATCTTGTCCTGACCAACAGGACACAGCTGGCAGAGATTGCTCAAAGAAACAAAACCCCATTGTTCACTCTGGGTGAACAATCTCCATATTGCATTACTTTGGCACAAACACAGGAGCAGCAATATATACCAAATATCATATAATATCTATAAAATAATACATATATGTATTACCAAATACGAGATAAGAACTGTTTCTTTCTTTCTGGAAAAGAAATATTATGTATATAATATATATATAATATATTGTATATATTATAATTATATATATTATATATATTTATATATTCTATATATTTATATATTCTATATTCTATATTTATATATTACATATTATATATTATATATTATATATTATATATTATATATTATATATTATATATTATATATTATTTCTACATTATTGTAATATATGATTATATATATATTACCAAATACGAGATAATAATTGTTTTTTCTTTCTAGAAAAAAAATATATATTATTATATATATTATATATATCATTATTATATATATTATATATATTATTATAATATATACTATATATTATATCTATTATTATTATATATAATATATTATTATATATTATATATGAAAGTTTTATTATTATATATAAAAATGTAATTTTGTATATTATAATATTATATATAATATTATATAGATATAGATATAGATATAGATATATAGATATAAAACCAAATACGAGGTTATATATATATATATATATATATATATATATATATATATATATATATATATATATATATATAACCTCGTATTTGGTTTTTTTTTTGTTTGTTTGTTTTTTTTTTGTTTGTTTTTTTTTTTTTTTTTTATAGTAATAGTAATTTTTTTTCCTTTCTCTGACGTTCCTCGCTGCAATTCCCAGCAAATATCCCTGGAAAGTTGTGCCTTGCTTTTCACTGTGAAGAGAAATACAGCCCCACCTGCCGGCACAGTGCCTGTGTCCCGCTGGGTGCCTCCATCCCAGCTGTCATTGCCAGCAGAGCTGTCCCACACCCACCTTCCTCTTGTCCTCCAGGGACACAGCCTCCAGCTCGTAGTGCTGCCTGCCGTGGAACAGGATGCTGAAACGCCTCCTGTCCGAGTCCTCGCAGCCCCTGACCTGGGAGAACGGGAACTGCTTCCTGATAGTGCCCTTCTCGATGTTAAAGATGGTCCTGCTGCTGAAATCCAGCTGCAAGAGAAAGTTCTGCATCACTCGAGGCCATCTTTGGGGAAAGGCAAAGGCAGAATCCCAATTTTGCCATGTTAAGGTGTTTAGATAAAATAGCAGAATAAATATAATTGAAAAATTACGTTCCACCATCAAGAATGTAATGTTTGTTTTAGAGAAAAAATGCCCAATATTTCTTTTAGTGACAAAAAAACACCTAGATATTCCTTGTGAGCTGTGTTTCTACATGTCTCTTTTGATGAATATGCCTCAATTTATCACTCTGGAATATTATTTCTTTTTAAATTCTCCTTGTCTCCAAAGCCAGTGCAGAAACTTCCCCTTCAGCACAAACTAACAGCAGAACCACTCGCCCAGTTCGTCACTCCTTCAGCCCCTGAAAAGCAGCTCCAAGTTAAAAGTTTAAAGTTAAAACTTGTACACACCACACCACCAAATGCCCACACTGTGGCCTCTCCCTCTGTCCTGTTTATAGCAGGAAACCTCCAAAGCAGAACTTTTCTCAAGATTATCTCTGAATTTGAAGGCTGCTGGCAATTAGAGAACTGAAATTAAGTTAATCCAGATTCCCAGACTGATAACTTCCCCATCTACTACACGTCTCTCCATTTTTCCACTTTATGCCTAAAGAAATAATCTTTTCATTCCAAAAAAATGGTGGATAATGCTGGGAAAATTACATTTTGTACAGTTAAGATGCAGTAAATAAAACCCACCCTGTGGCATGCATGATTTGGACTTGTTCATTATCAAATGCTGTCCAAGCTACAAAAGTTTTAGTGACATCCAGAAAAAAACCCATGAAACTTCTGTCCCTGACTTCATGAAAGCAGGAAATCACCATCAGATGTTGTTGCCAGAGCCTGGCTTTGTTTTATTTTTATTCATTGCACCAAAAGTGAGAATTTTTCGGGTTACCTGCAGAATCCGTTTCTGCCAGCGGTAGTG
This sequence comes from Setophaga petechia, assembly GCA_024362935.1. Classification (NCBI taxonomy): domain Eukaryota; kingdom Metazoa; phylum Chordata; class Aves; order Passeriformes; family Parulidae; genus Setophaga; species Setophaga petechia. Next base: position 7,779,502 of record JANCRA010000033.1, on the reverse strand, counting down.
TTTGTATTTGTAGATCATGAAGTTAAATTGGGACCCAGTTAACAAATCCTGGGGATCCTGGAAAACAGAACAGAAATCAGCCACACATCCCACACTGGGATAACCTTTGGCCACCCAAACCCTGCTGTGCTCAGGTGAAATCTCTCTCTGTGAGCAGAAACAACCCTGGAGAATTCCACGTGGAGACAGATGGAAAAACCCTCCTGACTTTTGTTAATCACCTTAATGAAGGTGGAGAGGGACATTATTCCCTGGGGCAGGGACAGAAAAAGGGGAAATGGCTTCACACTGACAGAGAGTGAGTTTGGATTGAATTTGGGAGAGGAATTCTTTACTCTGAGGGTGATGAGCCCTGGAGGAGAGAAGCCTTGCAGGGCCTGGAGGAGCTGCAGGAAAGATGAGAGAGAGGATGTACAGGGAGCAGAGGGACAGCACACAGGGAATGGCTTCACACTGGAACTGAGGAGGGTTGGATGGGATTTTGGGAGGAATTCCTCCCTGGGAGGGTGAGCACAGGTTACCCAGAGCAGCTGTGGCTGCCCCTGGATCCCTGGAAATGTTCTAGGCCAGGCTGGGCAGGGCTTGGGACAGTGGGAGCTGCAGGGAGGTGGAACAGGATGAGCTTTAAGGTCCCTTCCAACCCAAACCAGTCTGAGATTCTGCAATTGTGGGATTGTGCCCCACATTTATTAATGCAGGAATAACAACCCTTGTATGGGTTTGAGCTGCCCAGGCCAGGCAATGCCAGCATTTCCATGGAGCAGCCATCACACAGGGCACAGGCAGCACAGCCAGCTGTGCCTGCCCTGCTGGGCTGGGAACTGGGCTCTTTGTGACTCCCAAACCAGGATTGCATCCTTGAGAGCAAACCACACACCCTCCTCACTCAGCAGGGCTCCCCAGAACACCTGAACATATCACCAAACCCATCAAAGCAGCAGCCTTACCTTTTCAGCATACACCTCCTTCTGTGCCAAATGCAGAGCTCCTTCAATGCTCACTTCTTTGTTTTTCACCATGTTCATGATTTTGAGGATTTTTTCCTGGCTTAACTAGAAAAAAAAAATAAATAAAGTCAATCCAATGTTTTTAGAGACTGGTTTTTCATCAGGCTGTGGAGGATACAGAGTGCTCATGACACAGTCACAGTAGCTGCCATAAAATTACAATTTCACTCATATTTTATATTCTACTGACAACCTGCCCAGCAAATGTAATCTCCCTCTGAAACCTGGTCAAAGTCCACAAGATATCAAATATACAGGGGCTTTTACAACTTTAGGAGATGTGGTGGTAATATCTGGAGATAGAACTGCCAGGGGGAAACCCTTTTGAGTTAGAAACCCTGGCAAGCAGTGAAAACATCAATTTTGCATGGCAGTCTGTCTCATCCTGAGTGCAGAGCCCTGCACACAGGACAACATGAAAGAAAAACCAGAAGCATTTGAAACGTTCAGGGTGAAGAGGGGGCAAACTGCTGTTGGTACAGGGAGGGGCAGCTGCCACGGGGACTTGGTGAGGCACATGAAAAGCCAGAGTTCCACTTCCCCTTTTTCTCTCCCCAAAACAGGAGCTTGAGCTGCCAGTGAGCTCACACAGCAATTTGTGTCACTGCCCCCAAGGCAGTGCCAGGGTTTTGGGGGGAAAAACCAACCCTGCTTTGAGCCAGAGCCTGTGTGGCAGCCACTCCTCAGCAGAGATGAGAGCATGGAAGAGCCTGGAGGTTTTAACAGCACAGCTCAGGAGCTTGGAAATTTTATATCCAGATTCCATGATCCAAGTGGCTCCCTGTGCCCTGAGATCAGCTTCACCACCTGGAGAGGTTCCAGGGGTTTCCAAATGTTCCCAAACTCTCCAGGTGGACAGCCAGGTGCAGAGTCCAGCACAGGCTCTGCAGGAGCAAGGGAAGGGCCAGGAGGGTTGGGAAGGGGTCAGGAAGGTTGGGAGGGAGGTAAAATTCTTCTATTATAAAGCAGGAACATTAAGGAAATACATGAGATTGTGTTAATAATGCCCTCATTTACCTGCCAGGCTACAGCAGCTTGTTTAAAACAGATTAAATTGTCATCACCCTCCCCAAACTCAGCAGAGCCACACAAGTGCTGTGAAAGAATTCACAATTGAAGGAAGAGCCTGAGGTTCCAGACATTCTCTGGAAGGAAAAGTGAGGGGTTTATCTTTTTGGCCTGGTATAAAATGTGTTTAGTGGGGAGAGAGGAGATTTCTGCCCTGCTCTGGGGCAGCTGCCAGTGCTGCCCTGCCATGGCCCCTCCCAGGCCTTCCTGCCTCTCCCATTTACCCAAAAGGACCCACCAGAGGGTTTGCATGTAGAAATATCACTGGGAAAATCCCAGATCTGCCAAGATCCATGAAGGAAAAGGGTTAAAGCCACATCATGCAAGTGGTTCTTGATCAGGGCACAGGGAAGCACCCAGCACAGGGGGCACTGCTCAGGGGTAAAACACCAAATGTGCCCCTCTGGCTGCTCTGTCTGACCCTGCAATCCACTGCCCCACAGGGTCACAGGGTGGCTCTGGCTCCTGTGCCCCCCCTGAGCTCTCTGGGCTTCTCCAGGGGACAATCCAACCCTGCAGACCTGCCCTGCCACCAGAGCACTCGGAGCCACTTGTGGCTTTGCTCAGCTTTTGTGGCTTTTGTTCTCATTCCTCTTATTCCACCCTGCCTGGGTCCCACTGCAGAAATGCTCCAGGGATGTGTGCACTGGAAATGTGGCCCCCAGCCCCACAGAGGTGTCACACACACTGGTGTGACAGGGTCACACACCATCCCAGGCACACCTGGAGGGGATCACAGCTCACCCAGCCCAGAATTGTCACACACACTGGGGTGACAGTGACAGACACCATCCCAGGCACACCTGGGGGGGATCACAGCTCACCCACCCTAGCACTATCATCTCTGGAAGCACAGAGCAGGAAATGTAGCCCCCAGCCCCCAGAATTGTCACACACACTGGTGTGACAGTGACAAACACCATCCCAGGCACACCTGGTGGAGCTCACAGCTCAGTCACCCCAGAATTGTCACACCCACTGGTGTGACAGGGTCACACACTATCCCAGGCACACCTGGAGGGGATCACAGCTCACCCAGCCCAGAATTGTCACACCCACTGGTGTGACAGGGTCACACACCATCCCAGGCACACCTGGGGGGGAACACAGCTCACCCAGCCCAGCAGTGTCACACACACTGGTGTGACAGTGACAAACACCATCCCAGGCACACCTGGAGGGGATCACAGCTCACCCAGCCCAGAATTGTCACACACACTGGTGTGACAGGGTCACACACCATCCCAGGCACACCTGGGAGGGATCACAGCTCACCCACCCCAGAATTGTCACACACACTGGTGTGACAGGGTCACACACCATCCCAGGCACACCTGGGAGGGATCACAGCTCACCCAGCCCATCTCTGTCATCTCCTGAGAAAACAAAGCCCAGCCATGCAGAAATCCTGCTCCCTGCACCAGAGAGGAGAGGTTTTCATTCAGCTCCAGTCAAGCTTTCCGTTGTTGAGCATTCCTTACTCTTGTCCTGGTGAAACATTGATCATCCCCAGCTGCTCCCTGCAGCAGCAAGAGCCAGCAGGGTGCAGGGGAAGGGGCTGGCAGGGCTTGTTCCAAACCCTCTGCCCTCCACAGCAGCTTCTGGAACTTCCCCCTCCAAGGAAAAGGATCAGGCCAGGGCTAATTGCTGCTTTACAGAGAATTCATTAATTTTGAACCATAAATCTGACTGAAGTTCACCCTGCCTGCATGCTGAATGTGCCATTTAAGTGATTTTCAAGACAACAGACACAATCTGGATTGCCTTAAAGCTCCAGCGTGGTGTTATCAACCTTCCTCTCCTAATTTATTCACTTTCACCAGGTTTGAACTCAACCTAAAATGTTCTGAGTGCTCCCAAACATTTCTAGGGCAGTGGTTTTCTCCTAGGACTGGGATATCTCCAGTTTCCATGAAATCTCAAACCAGGTGACTGATGTGGCATTTTTATGTGGCAAAACCACCTCCTGTAGCCTAGAGACAGACTGATATTATCTGTCAAACAGAGCTGCTATTCATCAAATAAATTATCCATCTGTAATAATGTTTTGCATTATTTTTTGCAGATCCATATCTGGCTGAATAGCATCTGTCAACATTTATTCAAAGAAGAAGGGATTCATCAAGCAGGAGCTTGATTTCCTTGAAAACATTGGAAATTCTGCCACTTCCAGGAGGAGCCCAAAGATATTTTATTGTAATTTATTTCTTACTGTATAAAGGCATGGAGTGATTGATTGCAACAACATCAAAATCTCCAAGAACAATTCTCAAAACCATGAAGATATAAACTGGTGCCCAGTGATGTGTCCATAGCACAATACAACAATTTTAAATATTTTCAATATTGAAAATATCACCATACTGAGGAATCTCAAAGCCTTAAGATTTCTTAAAATTCCCTCTGAAAAAATGACACTTTCTAGGTCTCACACTTCAGATTTTCCCTCAATCACCACCTCCTGCTCCACCAGCCCTGAGAACTCACCAGGAAATGACACTTGGGAAGAAATTTCACTGTGGAAATTCAGGATAAATTGAGTGGAGCTGCTTGCACAGGAGACTTGGTGTAGTTTTGTGCTATTTGATCACTGTTTCATCAGTGATCTGCTGCAGGACTGGAGATTATTTTTATCAAATTTGCAGATTTTGATGGGCAGCCAGAAAGAACTGCGAGGGGGGATTCAAATTCCAAACAGCCTTGACAAATGAGAGCAGCAATAATCTATAATTCAGCAAGCAGAGAGAGGGGGAAAAAATAAATCTGGATGTTCAGCAGGAGCTGCCAGCTTCACAAGAATTTTTTGCAGAAAAAGCCCAGAAGTTTGAGCAGCTTGCAAAGTGACAGCAGCTCCCAGCATGGTGCTGCTGCAATAAAAGGGAATTTCCCTTGGGGAGATCCCAGACAGCAGCAAAATACTGAAATAGGAGTGCTGAGCACTGACAGGGGATCCTGCTGGAATAGGGGGGAGAATTCCATGCCTCCAGAAAAGAGCTGGATGAGTCCAGCTGAGGATAATGAGAGTAAACAGAGTTTTGGGAAAATGGGATTTCCAAGGGAAAATTGGGATTTCACAGCCTGGGGAAGGCACAGGGTGATAAAGAGCTGCTGCCAAAAGGGAAGAGCAGGAGGCTCCCTCTGTGGTGGGGTAAGGAGAAACAGGAGAGAAAATTACAGCAGGAGAGAGAAATTATAGCAAAAGAGTGGAATTACAGCAAAAGAGTGAAATTACATTACAGTAAAAGAAATTACACCAAAAGAGTGAAATTACATTACAGCAAAAAAGAGAAATTACAGCAAAAGAGGTTCTGCTGAGATGTTTGGAAAATATAAGGATGACACTGAGCCATGCAAGGAAAATGATGGAATCTCTCACCACTACACATCCTTAAGAAGAATTAAACAAATTAAACAATTAAACAAATTCTTTTTAGGAAGAATTAAACCTTGGCCCATATCTAACCTTGTTTTGCACTTTAACTCAGTGCAAGCCTGCAAGGGACTGAAGGCTCCACTGCTTTTCCAGGGGGAAGGGGCAGGCAGGGATTTAAAAGTGTTGGAAAATGTTGGAGAACTCCATCCAGCCTGAGAGCTTTTATTTCCAAGGCAGAGATATTTCCTGGAAATCTCCTTCAGGCCCCATTGCTGCTTTTTCAGAACCAGCCTCAGCATCACCACAGTCTGTGGCCTGAATATTTTAAATTAGATTGATTTCAGAACAATGTTTCAGTGTGAATTTACCCAGCAGTTTCTTGGTGTACTGAGGGACAGTTTAAATGCTCTGCTACAAAATGGACTGAAATAGAATAAAGGAGTTGCTCATACAGGAGCATTTCAGTTTGTTACTAAAATAAAAACATTCTGTGCCTTTAGTGCTTGTAATTAAAATAATCCACAGTGATAAGAAATATCAAGGATTATCATATTTGCTCATTAACATGAGAGCCAGATTAATTTTGTGACAAAACAAAGATTGCTGGGTTACTTACCAGCCACATCTAATTTTTTTGGAGCATGCATCCTTTTGCTCACAGTCTCACCTTGTGCCCCACGTGTCTCGTAAAAGAGAGATTAATTCTAAAATTAATGCTAAAATTGCTAAATGCTGAACAAGAGGTTTCATGCTGCTGGAGGTTTATTAAATCACATGAACACCTGCTAAGCAAGAGGGATGAGGTGTGGCAGAGGGAAAGCAGCACTGATTTCATGCACCTTCCACTGAGGGGGCTCCACCAGCTCCCTGTTAATTAGCTGGAACATTTAATGAACAAAGCCTTCATTATGTTCTAATCAAAACATGGACTAAGAGCTTGCAAAAAAACCAAAACCACCCAAAAACCAAACCAAACCAAGACAAATAAATAAATAAAAACCCAACGAGCATCCATCTGCTGATGTATCATTTCTGAGCTGCCTTTTCCTGGGTTTTTGATAAATCATCCTAGAAAAATATTGAGGTAAAATTCTCCTTGTCCATCTCCTCCTAAACTCTGACAGATTCAGCAGGATGTGATCCTTGTGTCTATAAATGGTTTTGTTCTGTTCTCAATAATTTAAAAATACACTATTAATAATTTAAAAATACACTATTTTTTCCAAATGGGCAGATTCCTCAGGATCAGCTACCTGGACATCTATTTAAGCTGGGTCTTAAAGTCAGAAAATAATTTCTGTTCAAAAAAAGGCTGGGGGATATTCATTGTGCTCTCAGGAAAATGAATATTAGGAAATGAATATTGGGATTATTCATTCTGCCACTTCCTGAAGGAGCTGGAGGAAAACAAATCAAATAAATATATAAATAATATTGAAATAATAAAATACAATAAAACATCCCAAAGATACTTTATTATATTTTATTTCTTACTGGTAATTTATTGTAATTTATTTCTTACTGGTGTAAAGGTGTGGAGTGATTGATTGTAACAATATCAAAACCTCAAAGGAATTTGGGGAACAAGGAGCTCCAAATGGCTCAGGAGCAGGAAATTTAACTTTTTTTGGATACTGAGGGGGACACACCTCAGGATGTGCTTCAGCCCTGTCCCTCAGGCCACCAGAGCTGCTGCCAAGGCTGGGTGCACCTTCATGAATACACAGATCAGAAAATATGGAAAATATTTAAATAGAATTGATCCCTCGGTAAGCATACAGTGAAAATCCACTTTAAGCTACCTTAGAAAAGACCAGGGAAATAAAAAAATAAAAAATAGGGGAAAAATCAATCTTTTAAGAGAGGTGGCCTTTAAGAAAAAGCCTAATGAAAATTGTAGGGGAAATCCATGGGGATAAAGAACTTTAAAGCAGTTGATTAAAGGAAAGCAGGGTGGAAAAGCACGAGGGTCTGACCTTGCCCCATGATCTGAGCAGCTCTCAGATGAGAACCCTCAGGAAGACACAAACTCTGCTTTTCAAGGGAGTTCACAAGAAGTTCAAGTCTGGTTTTTCTCAGGCAGCCTGTGGGTATTTCGGTGCTCCCACAAGCTGAGCTGTGCATGTGCTTTCCTGGGGGTGGCAGGCAGTGACAAGTGGCACCACCTGGCCGTGGTTTCCTGTTTGCTCTGGCTCAGCCCAGCCCTCTCTGGCACCCAACATTTGATTATTTCCACAGCCCTGCTGCCCCCGTTTCCCCAGCAGGGCAAGAGGGAAGGTGAGCTGTCGCAGACATTCTTTGTGAAAATCCTTTCTTGGGATTTTCCCTGCTGGAGCTGAGAGGTTTCAGCAGCAAATGTAAACAATTATTATCTGCTGCTGTGGAATGCAACAGGTCCACCCGTGGTTGGTCTCCTGTAGATGTTTGGATTTACTGACCACTCATGGTGGAGCTGCTATCCTCTCTGCTGAGACACAGACCTTTGTTATTCATTCTTGCTATCTCTCCCTCTTAGCCTAGCCAGCTTCTGAAGAAGCCTCTTCCTTTTCTATCTCTATGTATTATAGTTATAATGCTGTATATATATCATAATATAATAAATCAAGCCTTCTGATCATGGAATCAAGATCCTGTCTCTTCCATCCTCAACAAACCCCTGTGACCACCGACAACACCGAGAGATTGCTGAGCTGTGTGTGTGTGCCAGGGCCAGCAGGGAGAGGGGACACCCTGCCAGGGCTGGGACTGTGCCCTGCCAGGGCTGGGACTGTGCCCCCCCAACCCCTCTGGCATCAGCAGCTGCCCCAAACTCCTCAGCATCTCCTGCAGCAGTGCCAGGCGGGAGCTGGAGGAGATGCTGACACAGCCCATTACACCAAAACCTGCTGCAATTTCATGGCACTTCAGGTGGGAGCTGGAGGAGATGCTGACACAGCCCACATAACAGCCCATTACACCAAAACCTGCTGCAATTTCATGGCACTTCAGGTGCAGCAATTGATGTGTGGCAAGGTCAAGAATTCCATGTTTGGATCACCCATCTCTGTCCCTGCCCTTCTGATTTTCTCCTCTGCCTCTGCTTGGAGGAGAAGAACTTTGAAAACGTGCAAGGGCAGCCCCTGCCCTTTTCCCCTGTGACAAACCAAAAAACCAGATTTAGGTTTTGTTTTCTTCCTCCTGTTTGTGGGATTGCTCTGGGGTTTGCCAGAGCCTGGCCTGGCAAACCTCTCACACTTTGAGGGGAGCCAAGAAAGGAGAGCTGGATCCTCCCCAGCCCTCAGCCCTGGCCAGCCAGGAGAGCTCAGAGCCTGCACACAGCACAACCCTTCTTTTCTCTGACTGCTCTTTTTCCTTGATTCCTCTTTTCCTTGATTGCTTTTTTCCCCTGATTGCTCTTTTCCCTGATTCCTCTCTTTCTTTGATTCCTCTTTTCCCTGACTGCTCTTTTTCCCTTATTCCTCCTTTCCCTGACTGCTCTTTTTCCTTGATTCCTCTTTTCCCTGACTGTTCTTTTCCCCAATTCCTCTTTTCCCTGATTCCTCTTTTCCCTAATTGCTCTTTTTCCCTGATTCCTCTTTTCCCTGATTCCTCTATTCCCTGACTGCTCTTTTCCCTGATTCCTCTTTTCCCTCTGCCAATCCCATCATCTGTCCCAGGCACAGAGAAGCTTCCCTCAATTCTCCAGGTAATTCCAAATTTTGGAACAAGCAGAATGCTCCAAGCCTCTGTGTGTGGCAGGCACTCAGACAAACCCACAGTGCTGCAGGCTGATGTTTATTCAATCCTGGCACATCAGTCACCTCAGATTCCAGTGGGATTATCAAAAGACTGCTTTTGCCTGTAATATAAGGCACTTTTTTCTCCCCTCCAATTACCTTATGGAAATTTTTAGCACAGATAATATAAAGTGTTAATAAATCCTCTCTAGCATGGCAGGAGAAAGACAGATTTCCTCTCCTTTATCAGGAAAACTTTGCACATTTCAACTTTCTCAAGAATAAAGCACAGGAAAATGTTGTCTCCTGCACACCTTCTGCAAACACTCAGTGATATATTAGAGCAGGCTGAGCTCACATCACATAATGGTCCATTACACCCAAACCTGCTGCAAATCCCCTGCCAATAAAGCACCAAGTCCTCCCCAGTTCCTGATAAACCATCTCAGCTATGCACAGCAAGCAGCACTTCCACACCAGCCATAACACTTTGTGCTTTACCTGTGAAAAAGTGTCTGCTGTTCTTGTATTATCCATGTCTGGGGAAATTCTATTTGTTTCATCAGTATCCCACAGGGTGCCAAAGAGCAGTTTATTCATGAATCACACCTGCTCCTCCACAGCATGCTGCTCCTCTCTCTCTCTGCCTCTCTCTCTTATGAAATCTTGCAGCCAATGGCTTTTATTAAGTGTTACTTCCTTTTATGCTGAGAACTGAAAGAAACAATAATGATGCTTGGCTTCCTCATGGCAGCTCTGTGGAAAGACCAAAAAAATGTAGAAGTCGTTTGTTTGCTTTTCCTGAGCTGATATTCATGTTCCAGTGCCTTCCTGAAATCACTGAGCCCTGAATACTGAAATGATGATTTATTACTATTTATTATGATTGATTACGCTGCGTCTGTCTGAACACCCAACATATGTCAATTCCCACATAAATTCCATGTAAATGTGAGGAAGTTTGCCTGAGGAGCTCCAAACACAATGCTGAACATTCCCAGCAGTGTTTTTATGCACAGCAGCAATTTTAACACATCTCCAAACCCCAGCATGGGGAGCTGCATGCTGCACCTGCAGATCAATGCACACGATTCCTCTAAAGATAAACAGAATTTTAAATGCTGTTTGTCTTTAGAGGAATCCTGTGCATTAAGAGGAATCTTGTGCATTTTTGTGCATTAAGAGGAATCTTGTGCATCTTTAGAGGAATCTTGTGCATTAAGAGGAATCTTGTGCATTTTTGTGCATTAAGAGGAATCTTGTGCATCTTTAGAGGAATCTTGTGCATTAAGAGGAATCTTGTGCATTTTTGTGCATTAAGAGGAATCTTGTGCATCTTTAGAGGAATCTTGTGCATTTAAATGCTCTTTGCTGTCAGCACTGGTGGGGAGAATTGTGATTAGGAGAGGGAATTGCCAGCAAAGCATTCCTGAAATCAAACCCCAGCCCTGACAAAAACACTTCAGCAGCTGCAGGGGAAACACAACTTGGTTTGTCCCCTTTCTGTGGGAGGAAATAATTTTTTTTTTCTGTGGTGGCTCCTGCAACATCACAAACCTGTGTCAGAATCAGTGGGGAGACTGAAAGTTCTGAGGAGACACAGCTGGAAGGTGAAACTTTCACATTTTGAAAGTTCTGAGGAGACACAGCTGGAAGGTGAAACTTTCACATTTTGAAATTTCTTCTCCCCCAAGCAGAGGCAGAGGAGAAAATGAGAAGCTCTGAAGCGTCAATGCAAAGCAGAGTTTTTAAGAAGCAACAGGAATTGAAAACGTTTGGGGTTGGTGACGGGTGTCCTTCCTCTGCTGCTCTAAAAGCAGATTTTTAACAGAAACAAGACAGGAAGCTGAGGGTCAGGGCAGAGCAGGTGCCTCTGATCACTCTGAGCCCAGGGTGGGCTCTGGCTCAGCCCCCATGGTACAAATCCATCCGTCAGTGCCTGAGCTCTGCAGCAAGAAATGGGAGAGAAAGGATTAGGAAGGAACTCTGCCAGATCACTCAAGGCACTGGAAATTAAATGGAAGGTCAATACATGCTGATATAACCAGGGTTTAATTGTTTGAACTGATTTAAAGTAAGTCTTTGATGGAGTGTACAGCCAATAATGTAACAGGGCCTGACTAAATCCAGGTCTTCTAAAGAAATATTTAATAAAAGATTGTCTTTCAATGCCCTCGATTCTGAGTGCTCTATGTCCAGTGTGGCAGATGGAAATTTTTCACTAGAAAAAGGATTCATGGGAAACACATTTCTTTGCCAGCTATCTGAAGCCATTTGGTTAAAATAAAATAGCAACTAATTCACTCAGAATCACATTTCTAGTGCTGGCCTGTTCCCCCTTAGAATGCTCAGTCCTTGAGGAACAATGATTTTCTTTTGAAATTAAAGAATCCCAAGGAACTTCTCATTCTAACACGATTGCAGCAGCACAGAACATTTGAGGGTGGGGAAATGACAGGATTCTCTCCCAAAGGTTCTGCAGGGATGTGAGAGGCTGGGAGCAGGCACTGAATCAGAACAGCTCAATTGCCCCTCTTGGAGCAAACATCTTCAATTCATCTGAAACCCTTAATTACACCTCCCTTGAATAAAGGCTCTGGTGTCATTTCCCTTTCTTTGCTCTCAGTGAATGGATTCCAGCAAATGCCAGAATCAGGAGCTGCAGCGAGCACAGGAAAATTCCCTGCAGGAACAAACCCTCCTGCAAAGGGGATGGAAATTATGGGGGAAAGGCTGGGAACCAGCCTGCAAGGACAAGAACTCTTTGTGCACGGTCTGAGCAATGCACCAGGTGAAGGTTTTGGACCAGCAGTGCAAGTTTTGCTGTGGAAAAACATCAAACTCTGTCCAGCCTGGCCTGGGCCACTTCCCACAGCTGCTCTGGCACCTGTGCAGGGCCTCACCACCCTCACAGGGAGGAATTATTTCCTAATATCCAACCTAAACCTATTCTCTGTCCATCTGGAGCCATGCCCTGTGTGCTGTCCCTCCATCCCTTGGAAATCCTCTCCCCACCTTTCCTGGGGCTCCTTCAGGCCCTGCAAGGCCACACTGAGGTCACCCCAGAGCTTCTCCATGTGAACAATCCCAATTCTCTCTTTAAATCTGGTGGGTTTTTAGGTTAAAAGGACTGGATTCTCTCAGATTTACTCCCAGAGATTCTGAACATCCTTTCCCAAACTTCCTTCCATCCACTCCAGCCTCCTGGTCTCTCTTATGTCACAGTGACTTCACAGGCCAGAAATTAAATTCACCACCTGCTCCCTGAAATTCTAAACCCCAAAGGGTTTTCCAATATCAGATAACCCCATGTGGACTCGTTGTTTTGTGGAACAAAACAAACAAACAAACTCGTTGTTTTGTGGAACAAACTTGTGGAAGTTAAAGAAAAAACTTCCCAAATCTATGACCAGTATGTTTTCAGTCAACCTCAATATGTAATATTTATTTTAATGATTTTAAATTATTTAAAAATTAAAATTATTAAATGAAAATTATTTGTTTTAATTATTTTTATTTAATTATTTTAATACGCAAAACTCTCTTTTTCATTTCATTAAGAATTTCCTAAAGAAATTTCCTAAACTTTTTCACCTAAGTAAAGAACACCATGAAATAACTTATTTCAGGTTTAAAAAAATGAGAGTGGAATGAAATGATTCTTTAAATAATTGCATAGATACAGCACGAACTTCATAAACACATTTTTGCCTCTCATTCAAGCATGAATGTTCCAGCAGGGCTGGAATGCTCTCACAAAGAATTTCAGAGCTGAAAAACAAAGCCTTTCCCTGAAATTTTGCTTCACCTGAAAATTACTGCCTAAACCTGTTTTATAAAAGGGCCCTTTCTTTATTTTTGCTGTGGAAATGGTGCTGAAACAGAGAAGTGAGAGCTCCTTGAGGCTTTATGGGGGTTTGACCTCAGCATTTCTCTTCATTTCCCACAATGGAGATTCCAACAGGATCTGAACAAACTCCAAGCAGACCCCTTAGACAGAAACCCTGTCCCAGGAGGTTTTGCTTTTTCTGTTTCCTCAGTGCTGATCTAGCACAGAAATTGATGGTATTGCAAATTCCAGCAATTTCCCTTTGGCCTAATTTTGATTCTGGTTTTAAGCAAGGAAAATATTGATGCACAACAGTTTGTGCTGCACTGAGCTGGAAGATGCATTAAATGCAAGGAGGGGGGAAAGAGGGGGGAGTATGAGAACAGAAGAGGAGTAATTTAAAATTAAAACTTCTGTGAAAATAAATTCAGGTCGAGGGTGACATCTAGTGATGCTCAGCAAAATTCTGCCCATTTTTGCAGCACCCTTACTCATGAAGAAAATTTAAACTTTTATGTTTCACCAGATACACCATAAGAGAAATATTCTCCCACAAAATGTGAGTTTTAATTTTTTTGGGTAATATGAATTAATTTTTTTATTAATTCTGTAATCTGAATGCATAATGGGAGAATCCATAAAAGGAAAAGAAATAAAAGTAGGAGCTTGGAGAAAATACATTACAATGAAGAAATTGGTACTTGAGGTCTGATTGATGGGAGTGTCATTTTTTGGCTTCTTTTCTTATTTTTCACTTATTTGTAAAACACATCTGCAAAGCACAGTGGCAGCTTGACACATAAATAAAGCAGATCAGTAATTAGCAATGGAGCATTTAGTAATGACCTTGATTGATAATACACAAACGACTCAGCTGCTGAATTTGGAACATCAAAAACGTTCTCAGCAGCTTTCTGCCTTTGACAGTGGTTCATGGTCAGCATCAAGGGAAGGGACAGCCCACACAATTCCAAAAATAACAATTCTTCATCCACCTGAGCAATTTCCTTTGGGCTCCTCACTGTGAGCAACAAACAGCAATAAAGGAAATAATGGAATGACAGAATCTCTGGGTTGAAAAAGAAATTTAAAGCTCGTTCCACTCTCTGCCATGGGACAACTTCCACTATCCCAGATTGCTCCAAGTCCTGTCCAGTCTGGCCTTGAACAATTCCAGGAAAAGCTAAAGCACCAATTCATAATTTAATTCATTTTCCAACTGCTTCAAACTCATTTCATGCAGAAGTTTCACCCTCTGAACCTCCCTGGCGGTCTCACCTTGTTCATTCTGATGCTGCACCCCAAAGCCAAGAAGTGAAACCCAAAATGTTCCAATGCCCAGAGGAGGGGGCAGCTCCACAGATCTGCTCCTCTGGGACACAAGGTGGCACCAGAAACTGCCTGAACTCCAGGCTGTCCAAAACGGATCAGAAAGCAACAACATTGAAGGGTTTGTGAGTTTAAATGAGTCAGAAAAGCAGGGACTCCCAGTGCCTGTGGCCAGGGAATGGCCCCTGGGAATGCTCAGAGGAGGGAATCCATGGAAATGAACCTTGCCTTTGGGCAGCACTTTGGGCACAGGAGCATCCCCAGGGCACCATCCTGGGCAGCAGCAGCCACAGAGCTGGAAAGGGCTGAAGTGAGCCCAGGCCTTGCAGGAATTGATCCTTATCCTCTGTTTTACCATCTAGGGAGCACTCAGCTCTGCCCTCCCCTGTGTTTCTGCTCTTAGGATGCCCTGGCAATAAACTCTGTACAATCACGAACGGGACGGGGCACTCCTTGTCAGCGTCTGAGAGGTTTTATTAATGCATCAGTCTCAACAACATTGTTACAGCAATGGAGACATAACAGATGCAACCTTCTCGCTGAACCAAGCAGAATGCCAAAGAGACTTAACGTTACAGCATAGCATAAAGCCATTTCCATCTGCCTTTCAACCAATCACACATAGAGAACAGGAACATTGACAATAATTCTGTCCAATAATATAAAGCACACGTAGTTTTGCTAAGCGGCCTAGTTTCTAAACAATAGCTTCTTCATAGAAATCAAAGCACAAAAGTCTATTCAAAACTTCAACCTTCTAAAGATATACATTAAGAAAACTTGTTACCACTTAAGGCAGCACCTAACATAGGCCTATTCTTTTCTCAAGCTTTCTCACGTTTGCATTACTAATATTTCTGGTGCTTTTAGCATCTAACTATCTCACTGTCTGAGGCTGATTTCTTAAAACCTTTCTTTCTCAAAACCTTCTGGTTTTTAGGATTCCTACATAGGAAACCTCAGCCACCAATTTGTGCCAGCCACAGGTTGTTACTGAGAGCTTTTGGAAATTCCAGTCTCAGTGTCAGGGAGTTATTCCAGCTCTTTTTGCTCTTTTTTATCTCCAGGCTCTTTGCTAAGGAATGGGAAGAGCAGGGGGAATCTGCACAGCTTGGCTGTGTTCACTTCCCTCTTCACAGGGAAATTAAGGAAATTTCCAGAAAAATCCCTGTGCTGCTACAGAGGAGGAAACATGAAGCTCAGATCCCAGGCTGAATGAGCTTCCTGCTCTGCTTTTCACGGGGTGAGAAGGAAAGAAGAACTACATGAGGAGAAAAAACCCTGTCTTCTAGTTAAAATACAGAAATTATGTACCTGGCTTTGAATCTCAGCTCTTCACAGTGCTCAAAGCAGGATTTTATGCTCTGACACTTCATTAGCCAGGGAAGGAGCAATAACCCATGAGGCAGGACAGGAATTTACAGCAGTGACAGATCTCTGAACACCCTTTAGCACAGAGGCTTTCCTTCCACACGAGCCTTTCAAGCTGGCATGGCTCAAATCAAGAAAATCCTAAGTGAAACTATCTCTAGATATTATATCTAGACACATTTATTGTCTTAGGTTACAAGATGTGGCTGGGGGTGTGCATTCTATCCCATATATTCCCCCAAGAGCCCCTTAATTTCAAAATTATAACAATTTGGAGACAGGGAGTTTACATTCTCCATTTCAAGGGAGGCTCCTGCCTTTTCTATATAAATCTGCCTTTTCAAACCAAGACAGATTGATATAAAAAATAATTAATAACTCCCAGAAGGCAATAATAGAGCACGGATTTAAAGAGAGGGGTGAGGAGGAGTAGGATGGGATTGAAGGGTCACTCTGCCCCTCTGCAGTAGATTGTGAGCACAAAACCTTTTGTGACACAAAACCCTCCTGTGGAGCAGGGAGCTCCTCAGGTCAGCCTTGATTGCTTGGAGGTTCTGGCACCTGTGTCCTCAAAATATTTGGGAACTGCAAAACATTTTGGGAACTTCCCAAGCAGCCACAAAAGTGTGGAATCGGCTGCAATTCTGTTATTTCTGCCATCAGAAGCGGTGCAGGATGAGTGACAGATGTAACCTGCTCATGTCAACCCCTTTTCTTTTCAAGACATTTTTCAGAGCAAATAAAACTTTAACCTCAGCTTCTCTTTTTGAGCCAAACAGGAAAATGTGCTATTGAGAAACACCTAACTATAGATAGATTATTATTAAACTCAAAGATGTGTAAATAACACTGTAGATTTTAACTGGAAATAAAAAGAAGGAAAGAAATAGGAGAATAACTAGTTGTCACTTCTGTTTTCCATAATAAATTCATGAGAGGTTACATGAATCATGTTGGTTTTCCAAATCTGTTTTGCTTTCTAAATCAAGGGGCTTCTGTTTCTGACAGAAAATATTCTGTATTGACACCCTGTAGTCTAACATTACTCAAAACAGCTGGCTCACTTTGCAAACTGCAGAATCTGGAAAAAAAAAAAAAACAACTTCTCTAAACCTGAAGTCATTTAAATCCCATTTTATTGTTGAGGAGCAACAGTTTGGAGGGCAAGAAATTCCCTGTTATCCCCAAACCATAACAAAAAACCAGCCTGTCTCTGTCCTGGAAGTCACTGGTAAAAACAACACAGATAAAAGCACTGGAGTTGGAATTTTTATAACCATAGGACACACAAAAAGGATAGAGCAGGAAACCCTTGGACAAAATTAGAAAGGCACAAGTTAAACCTAACTGATGAATAAAATTAAAGGATTGGGTCTTTGTGGGGCTTTTTTCTGTCCTTCTTGTCTGGAAAGCAGCAACACTGGACTGCAAGTACTGCAACAAACGGAGGAGCTTTGAGCATTAGCAGAACAATTTGTCCCAATATCCATCCACCCACAGCATCCACAGCTCAGTAAAATCATCTTCAAAGCTTGCCAGCCTCCAAAATCCTTCATTTCTCTCTGGCCCAGGCATGAGGTCAGTCAGCAGCAGCAGTGGGGTTTGAAAATGCCAAATTCACCCATCCCTGAGCCCCAGCAGCACAGGGCAAGGGGATTTGTGAGGCTTCAGGGAGATGGGGAAGATGCTCCAGGGATATTTGGCCCTGATGAAGCTGAAGAGCAGAATGCAGCTGGATCAATCACCTCTGCTTGTGTCCCACTCTGCAAATGAGAGAACAAAACTGACACTGAGCATTATTAGCCTGAAACACTTCAGTTCCCTCTCACACCAGAAGCACCTGCAGGTGCTGGGGAGTGTTCTGCAATCAGCTCTGCTTTGTGTCCTCGTGCGCAGGGATGAGAAGGAAAATTGGCCAAAATGTCCCAAAGTTGAGGCTGTTTAAATTAACCTTTTAACTGGCTGAAATTATAGAAATCTTCATCTGAAAGGCCCCTCATTGCAATCAGGGTTTGGTGCTGCTGCTCCTCGCTGATGACAGCTTGGCAGGGCTGAAGGGAAATGCGGGGGAGAACATCCCAAAGGAGGCCTCAGCAGGGATTCAGCTCCTGGGTGAGGTGAGGATTTACTCCTCCAGTGGGAAAACCTCTGCCAGCAATGTGCTGCAGACAGATTTAACTTCCACTGACCTCAGATTCATCCTTGCCTCAGACTGGAAAATAACATTATTAGCTCTGGGCATGGCTGGGAGCTGCAGGAACTACAACTTCATGCAGGAAGAGCATGGAAATCTTTCCATTATTATATCCAATACCTGTATGGCAAGGGATCCTGAAGCCTGTGACTCTGACAGGACAAAAATTGCTCTTGGAAAGCTGTTACCTCAAGACATTGAAGACAAACACAGCATTTCAGTAGACAGAATTTAATCACCTGTGTCTTTACTTTGGTTTCCTCACCTGCCAGGTTCTTGTGAGGCCCCTAAGTCCAGATTTTTTTGAGTTTTATAATCATTAATTAGAAATAATTTTATATCATTTCATATTTTTATAATAATTTTATATATTTTGTAATTATTTTATATAATAACAGAAAATGTCCCAAGGTGTGTTTCTGCTCTTTATCATAATGAGTGATCTCTCCACGTTTCAGTGAAAATTAGTAGAGAGGTTTTTGTCTTGAATTAAGTCAGTAGTCAAGCAGTTCATGTTCTACAGGTGCTGAATCAGATCTGAAGTTTCTTTTATTTTCCAGTATCAAAAACAAACTCTGCTGGGGCAGCCCTTGAGCACTGAGCAGCTCTGCAGAGCCCTGAGCAGCCCCTGTGCAGTGCCCAGGTGATGAATTCCAGCCTGGGATATTATTAATTACAGATATTCCCCATCAAACTTGAGTGCACCCTACAGAAATGTGCACAGAATTCAAAACCAGCATTGTTTGCTTTGCTGAGAGAAAATATTTAATCTTGTAAGTTCCTTTTCCATAAAGAACAACACAGAGAAAAGGTCTTCCAGAGTTTTTTTCACTCACTGGTTTGGTTACTTTAAACTTCAGGACAATAATAATTCCCTGCTGCATGGGAGAAAATATCTGCTTATTATCCTCTAATTTCCCTTAAAATGTCCACTTTTGTCTGGCAGAAACTATTGTTAAAAAGAGTGAAAATAAAGGAAAGTGATACACATTTATCAGCCATTATCAGCCCAGTCTCATGTCAAGCATTAAACAAGATTTTTCATTCAACAACAGCACAGGGGAATTCTCTTAGGAAATCCCATGGTCCACATTTAGCAGTAAATGCTGCTTTCTCTTTACCTTTCCCTGAGGATTAAATAGTTTCACTAGTGAAGAAACAACTGAGCAATAAAAGCATTAAAAAACATGCTTGCTTTAACTGCTTTGTAAAACGTGGCAGAGGTTTTTACCTGGGAAAATTGTTCATTTCTGCTGGCAGATAAAACAGCCAAACCTTTGCTTTGCCTTCATCACAGCCAATATTTCATTAACTCTGCTGACATCCTCTTATTTACAGCTTATTTTTCTTAGGAAAGGAGTTATTTTAGGACAGAACACGAATGAGAGTAATGTAAGAGACATCACAATAAATCTAATTTCCACATTTAACCCACTGCATCTCTGTGGGCTCAGGGCAGGTTGTCCTGACCTTTATTTGAGGGCTGCTCAGGATTCTTTAAGGGGTCCATCTGCTATGATTGAAGCACACAAAACTTTCATTAGGGATTCTTGGGCTAGATAATAATTTCAAGTTTGGAAGGCTCAGAGGGTGAAGGGCAGCCCTGGCAGAGGAGCAGAGATGGTGGCAGGGCTGGACCAGGGGCTGCTGCTGAAGGAAAGGTCTGGCAGTGCAGAACTGACAAATCCAGCTTTGTGTTCAGGAAATCTCTTTTTTGTGGCCATAAAGGAATGGGAATTGGGTCCTGCACATCCCTGGCAGGGGCACAGGTCAGCAGCCCTGAACGCAGAACAGCACAGAGGCATTTTCCCCTGAACACACTCTAAAAGGATGAGGCTGCTGATAAATATTGTCAAATCTGGACCTTTAACATCATTTTTATGGGGTTTTAAACAGTCATTATGGAAGCACAGGGGGTTTTTCCTCAGTAAAACTGTCCTGGTTAGAGAACAGGTTTTAACTGCAGGAGCTCACCCAAGGGCTGGAGTTTGCACACAGAAAATTTTGAACTTGAGCTGCATCCTAAAAGTTTTCTATTTCCCAGATGAGCGAAGTCCATGTCCAGAACCCACCTCAGTAAATCCCTCTGGAGGCTGAAAAGCTCCTCTGCAGTCAGAATCAGTCCAGGGGTCAAGTAAAACAAGCATAAAAATCCCCCCTTGTCTCTATAAACCTCTGGGGGTGTGAAAGCTTCTAAGAAACACAGAACAGGGTGATTCTGACAGCCAAACCCACAGAGATTCCTTCCCCACCTGTTTGAGGAGCCCAGCTATGAGAGCCTGAGTCATGCCAGGGTTTTGAAATTCACATTTCCTCTCCATCTGCAGGGAACAATACAGGTCAGGAAGGATAAAAAATATGGGAAGGAGATAGAGAGGGGAAACAGAGAGGGGATGAACAATGGTGCAAGGGATGCTTTTCCTCCCAAGAACTCTTCTCCCCTGGCCTCTGGCCCAGGGCTGTGGGGCTCAAAGGTGGCAGGAGAGAACAGCCAGGGGCTGAAGCTGCACAGCAACCACAGGGACAGCAACAAGGACCCCTCTTGTTCACTCACCAGGGCATGGAAAACCAGCAGGTTTGGGGATCAGGGAGTGAACAAGAACACAGCTGAGGGAGGACTCTGCTCTGTCACAGACAACTTTTATGGAAAATCCTTTTCTTAGGATTTTTCCTCCTGAGAAGCTGAGAGGCCTCAGGAAGAAAATGTGAACATTGATTATCTGCTGCTGTGGAATGCAACAGGTGCATCTGGGATTGGTCTCATGTGGTTGTTTCTAATTAATGGACAATCACAGTCAGCTGGATCGGACAGAGAGCCCGAGCCACAAACCTTTGTTATCATTCTTTGCATTCTATTCTTAGCCAGCCTTCTGATGAAACCTTTTCTTCTATTCTTTTAGTATATAATGTAATATATATCATAAAATACTAAATCAAGCCTTCTGAAACATGGAGTCAGACCCTCATCTCTTCCCTCATCCTCAGACCCCAGTGAACACGGTCACACTGCTCCCCGGGTGACAAACACAGGGGCTGCACAGTGAATGCAGCACTGCTCAGGGACTGAGGACAGGAGTGGGGAGGGCATTTCAGACACTGATTTCAGCAGAGGGTGACACTTTCTGGACATTGCCAGAGCTGCAAGGAAGCCTCAGATGTGCCGTGAGCTTCCTGACCCACCCTGAGCCAGCGAACCCAGGGGTGCCATCCAGGCTGTGTTTGTGTTTTCCATGGTGGATCTGCTCTGAGAGCAGCCCTGAGCAGCCCCAGGCTGCAACTCCTTCCCCCCAGGCCTTGGCCAAGAGGTGGAAGAGCAATGGACAAGGAAAACTTGGGGAATAAACACAAATATTCCCACCCTTAACTCTCCAACCTTCTCATCACCAGGTTCTGATGGAAAGAGGACACAACCCAAGCTGTAATTTCATTTTATAGACATGGATTGGAGCAATGCTCTGCCCTTTCTCTGCTCTCCTGTCCAAGATGAGTGGACTTCACTGTCCAGGAGAATGAGGACAGGATTGTGAGACATCATTCTGGCAATTTTCCACTCCTCAGGTGCAGAGTAGCACTGCCAGGACACAAATCCACTGCAGCACTGGGGTGGGTGTGAGAGCAGCCTGCCTGCTTTGCAATAATTGCAATTGCCATTGTTTTTACATTGCAATAATCCAAATCACTCCCTGGATCCCTGGACATGAAGCAGGAACTGGCAGCTGAGGAGCAGCAACTTATTAGATGAGAATACAAAATATTTTGTGACAGATCATGGGGGTTTTCCAGTGCTGAGCAGAGAAATCCTTTGGAAAATAAGGAGAATACAAAATATTTTATAATATTTCAGACCACAGAGGTTTTTCAATACTGAGCAGAGAAATCCTTTGGAAAATAAGGAGAACACAAGATATTTTGTGATATTTCAGATCACTGAGGTTTTTCAATACTGAGCAGAGAAATCTTTTGGAAAATAAGGAGAATACAAAATATTTTGTGATATTTCAGATCACTGAGGTTTTCCAGTGCAGAGAAATCCTTTTGGGAATAAGGGCTGCCATGCTGCTGTCCTTGGTGCAGACACAGCTTCTCCCCCCTGAGCAGTGGCCTCAGAGCCAGTGTGAGTTTGCTATCACACAGGAGGCTCCATCCCACTATTTTTAGTGCTTAATGGCAAAGCTGATGGTGCCATTAATCCACTTGGGTGTACAACATTCCATTTCCACCTCAAATTGCACCTCAGTGCAAATGGTAGCTTGTCCTGCTGTCACATACGTTCAGAAATTCATGATGCAACACATTTAATGACTTCCTATCCCAGCCTATTACCTGTGCAACTTGGTGAGCAAATCCCCAGCTCTTTATTCACTTAAAACTGCTGCACTGGGCACTGTCCTTGTAAATCTGTCACCTGGAAGTTAAATTTGAGAAATGTTTCCTCTTGGTATTGAATTATGGGTGCAAGGCAGTAATTCTGTGAGCTCACAATGAAACTGGGAGAGATTTGTGCCTTTTTTAAAGCTAACAGACCTGCAACAGAAGCCCCAAACATTAATATAAGTGACATTGCACTTGATTCCAAAGTGTTTCTGCAAAAACATGAGGTGGGAAGAGTTTAGACATCAGCGAGTGCTTTTAAAAAATCGAACTAAGACAATTGCATCATAGAAATATAAAAGGAATGAAGTGTAAGGAAAATCTACCCTCTGCTTGCCTGCTCACGTGTGACAAATGAAAATCTCCTTATTCCTGCAGAGATTTAAGTGAGAACAATCCCATTTAAGACCAGTCCTAGCGGCCACCCAAAGGTGCACGGAGGGTGTCCGAGCATCCTGCCCACCCCAAACCCTCCCACGGAGCAGGCACAAAGTGTTTCGGGATGGATTTTACGTTTTCCAGAGGGATTTTCCGGCAGATCCAGGCTGCTCGGCCTCTGCAGAGGGCGCCAGACAGTTTGGGATGCGCGGGATGCTGCTCCAGGTGCTCCGGCTGTCACTCACCAAGGTGCTCGCTCTCCAATGGCCAATGCTCCGCTCGCAGGCTGCAGTAGGAGTTGGTTTTTCTTTCTTGCATGTATAAATCCCTTCGTTCTCGGCTCTTTTCTTCCCACGGAAATAGCAACAGATGCTGGGCTGAGCTGCAGCATGCTGCCCCGGCAGAAGGGGAAACTCCCTGCTTTTCACTGCCAGGAGAGCTGAGCCCAGCAATGTCCTGCTGCCGATTCCTCCCTGCAGACACAACTGCTTGCTGCCCACAGGCTTGGGAGCTCACTTTCTTCTAAAGGAAAGAGCAGCCTGGCATAGAACTCACTGTACATGCAGATTGCTTGATGTTTGCCCTTGTAAAAGTGACTAAAGTCCTGCTTGATTGCACCCCATATGCACAGCAGCAGCTTGGAAGGACTCGTTTTCCCTTCTCTATTTTTTTTTCTCTTTTTAACCTGTGCTGCCTCAGGTGCCCAGCCAGGGGGGAGCTCAGCTGCTGTGCTGACAATGAACACCACACGCTTTGCATTCTCCTTCCAGCCCCTGCTGCTGAACACCACCGAGGACTTCAGCGACTCCGTCCCCACCAACCGCAGCGGCGACGGCTTCTGCGAGCAGGTCTTCATCAAAGCCGAGGTCTTCTTGACTCTGGGGATCATCAGCCTGCTGGAGAACATCCTTGTCATCCTGGCAGTGCTGAAGAATGGCAACCTGCACTCGCCCATGTATTTCTTCCTCTGCAGCCTGGCCGTGGCAGATATGCTGGTGAGCATGTCCAACGCCCTGGAGACCGTCATGATCGCCGTCCTCAGCAATGGCTACCTGATCATCGACGACCACTTCATCCAGCACATGGACAATGTCTTTGACTCCATGATTTGTATTTCTCTGGTAGCCTCCATTTGCAACCTCTTGGTCATAGCCATCGACAGGTACATCACTATTTTCTATGCCCTCCGTTACCACAGCATCATGACGGTGAAGAAAGCCCTGACCCTCATTGTGCTCATTTGGGTGGCGTGCATCATCTGTGGCATCATTTTCATTGCCTACTCGGAGAGCAAAACTGTCATTGTGTGTCTCATCACCATGTTCTTCACCATGCTGCTGCTGATGGCCTCTCTGTACGTGCACATGTTCCTGTTTGCCCGCCTGCACGTCAAGCGCATCGCGGCGCTGCCCGTCGAGGGCGTGCCCCCCCAGCGCACCTGCATGAAGGGCGCCGTCACCATCACCATCCTCCTGGGGGTCTTCATCGTCTGCTGGGCGCCCTTCTTCCTCCACCTCATCCTCATCATCTCCTGCCCCATGAACCCCTACTGCATCTGCTACACGGCGCACTTCAACACCTACCTGGTGCTGATCATGTGCAACTCGGTCATCGACCCGCTCATTTACGCCTTCAGGAGCCTGGAGATGAGGAAGACTTTCAAAGAAATCGTGTGTTGCTGCTATGGCATGAGTGTGGGACAGTGCATGCTGTAAAACACCTGGTTTTGGGTGGAAAAAACACGCCATAGGTGTATAAATATAAATATATTTATGTATATGTTGAGATGCAGAGCAGCTCACTTTAAACGCAGTGCCTGAAGGAAGGGTGCAGGAAAGACAAAAGCCTCCTACATGATGCCTTGTTTCCTACTTTTTAGAGTGAAAATTGGTTTCAACTGAATTATTTGAAGTTTTTTAAGTGGTTATAATGGAAGGAAATCCACAGTGGCTTACAAAACAGCTTCAAAAACTTGCTGGGAGAAAGGAATCCTGAAAGGGAATGCCACTTTCTAGAGACTGAGATAACATTCCCTCTAGCATTCGTTTGTGCCTGTTGCTTTATCCCAGTGCCACTGTCAACAAGTCAGTGTTCTCTAAAAGATTTCATTAGTAACCTCTGTGAAAAGCTGTTTTTCCAAACACCAAGAGGTAACAGCACTATTCTACACCCACCTTTTAATGAAAGAATAGATTGACATTTTTGCTGCTTGCCATAAAGCAGCCTGAGTACAGTTTTCAAAGGGTGAAAGCAAACACTTCTCTTGCTCTGAAATCAGTTACCACTACAGTGTCGGTGACAGCGTGGCTCCAACAGCTGCCTGATAGGATTGACTCATGTGAAGGCTTTTGCATTATTTATTGTGATATAAGACTATTATACCCTTGAATTTCTGATTATTTTTTTAAAGCTGGAATGCCCTGATCAATGTAGTAATTGCTATGTTTGTAAAAACTCACAGAAGCCTCCTTTTGATAAATCCTCACTAATGAGATCCACGGATCTGAACAGCAGAAAGAGCTAAAATGCAAAACACTTTGAATGCAGCTTTGTGTAAAAGCAGCAGGGAATCCTTAGAAATATCCACCCCTAAGTTCAGCAGCTGGAAGGAGTCAGATGTGTGTGGCAGAGAGGACTTTGCCCATTGAGAAATGAATCTCCTGGGGCAGGACAATGTCAGTGTCCTCCCTTCAGCTCCAGGCTGCACTCAGGGGCTGGGAGCTCCTGCCCTGGGCACAGGAGAGCAGCAGGGCTGTCTGCCACCCTCTCCAGCCCCTGGTGTCAGTGCCATGCACAGCAAGCTCCTGCAGCTACACCAGGTCAGTCTTGGCCTCTGCCTTCTGCAGGAACCAACCCACAAACCCTGCAGGTGCCTTCAGCCAGCTCACTGTCACCACGCAGGGGCTGCTGCAGACACAGGCATGGGCAGTGGCACCACCCTGGGGACAGGCTGAGAACACCCTGAGCCATCCTGAAGGCTGCTTGGCACCTTTCTGGTGCCTTGCTTTCAGCAGGGGGGATCCCCAAACTCTCAGAGGTGTCTGATGCTTTCAAACATCTCAAAAATCTCATTTGACTCAAAACTGTCTGTTTTATTCCTTCTTATTTTGGGTGGAGTTGCTGGGTTGATATTATTACTATTTATTATTATTTATTAATTATTATTGTTGTTATTGTTGTTGTTGTTGTTGTTATTGTTGTCATTATTATTATTGTTACTATTGTTTTTTTTCCTGAGACTGCCCTCTGCCAGGTGTTCATGAGGATCTGTTCATGCACCCAGAGCTCCCCCAGCTCCTGTCCCACATTCTGCCCCACTCTGGTGCTGCTGTTCAAGGGGCTCCAGACCCAGCCCTGCTGCCTGTGGGGAGTCACATTTCCCACTCTGCACCTCCTGGCCTGTGTTTGATCTCAGCATCCCACAGGAACAGCCCCATCTCCCAACCTTATGGGCTGGATAATCCTCCTGGGGCCAAGAACCAGCTCTCCCCGTGCTCCAGCCACACTCTGTCCCACCACAAGCCAACCTCATGTTCTCTATTTCTCCTGCCCTCTGATCACACCCAAAATTCCCTAATTGAGTTCTCACTTCCTCTCATCATCACATCCTCCAGACTTCCCCCTTTCCAGCACTCCCTCTGTTCCAGCACTTACCCAATCCTTCATTTCAGAAAGGTTAAATTAAAATAATTTAAAAAAGCAAAACCTCACTGTGGAGCAGAGCAGGCACAAATGGAAATTCTCCCTGTTTCAAGAAGAGACCAAAGACAATCCCACTGACTGGCACAGCCAAAAGCTTTCAGCTTTATGTGTGTGTCACAGAGCCCAGCTCAGCTGTGTCCTGCTAGCCCAGCCTGTCCCACCTTGCAGCAGCTGATGTGGCACATGGAGGTGAAATCAGTGTGGGAAACCACAAAACTTTTGTGGTGTGCACAGACTGTGCCTACCTGTTGTAAAAAATCTCTGCTTTTCCTCAGTGCTCTGTATCCCTACACTCTGGAGCATGGTTTGCCACGATGTTCTGCCTCAGGTTATTGTGTATTTAGCTCTTGTTGCACCTGAAGTCTTTAAGTCTTATTTCTCTGGTGTCCTACTTTTTTTGTCTTTTAAAAGCAATTTTAGCAGGACTGGTTCAGTGCTTTGCCTCTAAGCAAAACATCCTCTGCTGAATAAAATCTGGAGAGATCACTGGGAATCATGTTTGCTTCTGTCAGAGCACCACACGCAGCAAACCAGTCTGGGGGCTCACAAAACTGAAAACAGAGTCTAACACTGCCAGTCTGGGGGCTCACAAAACTGAAAACAGTCTAACACTGGGGGAAAGCCTGTAAATTCAGAGAATTATGGAATGGTTTGGGCTGGAAGGCACCTTGGTCAGCCAGTGCCACCCCTGCCATGGGCAGGGACACCTCCCACCATCCCAGGCTGTTCCCAGCCTGGAACTCTTCACAAAAATGAGGGAAAAAGCCAAATTTTCAGTGCCACGTGCAGGAAGAGAGCCCATAAAAGCCCCCAAAGATCCCTGACCCCTTGTGGCACCAGGGCACCCAGGACAGGGGTGGGTTTGCTCAGCCCCAGGGTTTGTGCACACCCTCAGCTCTGAGCCCTGTCTGGAATTCTGTGGGGCACTGATGGATCCAGGGCTTCCCTGGTGGGAGGGGAAACAGGGAAGGACCAAAACAGCAGCAAGAGAGGGAATACTCACAGCTACAGAGCTGGGGAGGAGGGAAGGGAAAAGGGAAAAGGGAAAAGAGAAACGGGAAAAGGGAAAAGGGAAAAGAGAAAAGAGAAACGGGAAAAGGGAAAAGGGAAAAGGAAGTTTAAGGGGAAATAAAGGGAAATGGAAGGAGAAGGGGAAAGGGAAAAGGAAAAGGAAAAGGGAAAAGGGAAATTGAAGGGGAAAGAGGGAAATGGAAGGGAAAAGGGAAATGGAAGGGGAAAGGGAAAGCGAAAAGGGAAAAGGGAAAAGAGAAAAGGAAATTAAAGGGGAAATAAAGGGAAATGGAAGGAGAAGGGGAAAGTGAAAAGGGAAATTGAAGGGGAAAGAAAGGGAAAGGGAGAGGGAAAGGGAAAGGGAAAGGGAAAGGGAAAGGGAAAGGGAAAGGGAAAGGGAAAGGGAAAGGGAAAGGGAAAGGGAAAGGGAAAGGGAGGGGAAGGGGAAAGAGAAAAGGAAGGGGAAAAGAAAGGGAAAAGAAGGAGAAAGGAAGAGGAAAGGAAAGGGGAAAGGAAACAGAAAGGGAAGAGAGAAAAGAAGAGGGAAGGAAAAGGAAAAGAAAGGAAAAGGAAGAGAAATGGAAGAGGAAGGGAAGGGAAGAACAGGGCTGCACTGCAGCCAGCAGGACAGACACAGACATGGTGATGAGAGGGGAGCCCTGAAGTGATGCTCAGCCACCCCAGGGTCAGAACTCCAGCAGGAGCCATCCAGGAGGCACAGAGCCAGGGGCAGTGCCCAGCCCAGTGCCACTGCCCAGCCCTGCACCCTCGGGCTGTGCTCACAGCATCCAAACCCAGGGCAGGGCCCCTCTCACCTGCTGCACCCAGAGCAGCATTTCCAGCTGGGAATCTGCCCCTGGGCAGGGCTGCAGTGAAATGCCACCACCTGTGTACCAACATGTAATCACCACCTGTATACCAACATACAATCTGCTCCTCATAAGAAATGTTCCTTCCTTGAGGAGAGTGCTGGGCTGAACAAGATATGTGCAGTTTCCCCCCAGATGGTCTAAGAAATGGCAGGCTAAATTATATATTTTGCATCTAAAGGTATCATTATTATGGATTTATTGAGTCAGTTTTACTGCAGGAAAATCAAGAAGTTCACAGACACTGTAGGATTGCCATTTGCTCAAAGACGTGTTAGGAAATCCTCATATATTTAAGACAAATATTTGAATTCCCAGCAACATGAGTTATCCTGCTAAGTCAACTCCACACAGCATATTCTGCCAATTACAGACAGATTTGTTTCTTTCACATGAAATTCAGCACTGTGCAGGCAATTTCTCCATCAATAAGTGTCTAAATATTTTATAATTGACAGCATTTGTATTAATGGGCAAATAACCAAGTCAGGCACAGAACTCTGCAGTCAAACAAAGTCATTGTTCAGACCATGGCTACAAACACTGCATTGCCACTGAAATAAAAAGTTTCTATTTGTTGGGGCCTGGGTGAGGACCAGGGTTTGCTGTTTGGTGGCTCCACCTAAACCTAAATTTGAGAGGAACCCACAGATGGGTGTCACAGGAGACACTGCAAACCCCTTTGCTGTTTGCAGCCCAGTCTCAGCTCCAGAGCCCTGGGACAGCACGAGGGACACCAGGGGACCAGCAGGGCCACAGCAACTGTTCCACAGCTCCCTGCCCCACATCCAGGGGGAAAATCCACTCTTATGGGATGGCTCAAGTCTTCAAAGTGAAATAGAGGGGGTTAAATGGGATATTGGGGAGGAATTCTGCCCTGGGAGGGTGCCCAGAGCAGCTGTGGGTGCCCCTGGATCCCTGGCAGTGCCCAAGGCCAGGGCTGGGAGTGCCAGGGACAGTGGGAGGTGTCCCTGCCATGGCAGGGGTGACACTGGGTGGGCTTTGAGGTCCCTCCCAACCCAAATGATTCCATGATCCCCCAGCCCTGCCTGCACCAGGAATGAGCACACCACAGCCCTGCCTGCACCAGGAATGAGCACACCACAGCCCTGCCTGCACCAGGAATGAACACACCACAGCCCTGCCTGCACCAGGAATGTGAACACACCACAGCCCTGCCTGCACCAGGAATGAACACACCACAGCCCTGCCTGCACCAGGAATGTGAACACACCACAGCCCTGCCTGCACCAGGAATGTGAACACACCACAGCCCTGCCTGCACCAGGAATGGACACACCACAGCCCTGCCTGCACCAGGAATGGACACACCACAGCCCTGCCTGCACCAGGAATGGACACACCACAGCCCTGCCTGCACCAGGAATGAGCACACCACAGCCCTGCCTGCACCAGGAATGTGAACACACCACAGCCCTGCCTGCACCAGGAATGAACACACCACAGCCCTGCCTGCACCAGGAATGTGAACACACCACAGCCCTGCCTGCACCAGGAATGTGAACACACCACAGCCCTGCCTGCACCAGGAATGGACACACCACAGCCCTGCCTGCACCAGGAATGTGAACACACCACAGCCCTGCCTGCACCAGGAATGTGAACACACCACAGCCCTGCCTGCACCAGGAATGAACACACCACAGCCCTGCCTGCACCAGGAATGAACACACCACAGCCCTGCCTGCACCAGGAATGGACACACCACAGCCCTGCCTGCACCAGGAATGGACACACCACAGCCCTGCCTGCACCAGGAATGGACACACCACAGCCCTGCCTGCACCAGGAATGAGCACACCACAGCCCTGCCTGCACCAGGAATGTGAACACACCACAGCCCTGCCTGCACCAGGAATGAACACACCACAGCCCTGCCTGCACCAGGAATGTGAACACACCACAGCCCTGCCTGCACCAGGAATGGACACACCACAGCCCTGCCTGCACCAGGAATGAGCACACCACAGCCCTGCCTGCACCAGGAATGTGAACACACCACAGCCCTGCCTGCACCAGGAATGAACACACCACAGCCCTGCCTGCACCAGGAATGTGAACACACCACAGCCCTGCCTGCACCAGGAATGAACACACCACAGCCCTGCCTGCACCAGGAATGAACACACCACAGCTCCTCCTGGCAGCGCCATGCAGATTTTCCTCAGCCCAGAGTGTGCACCTCAAAGGGAAGATCAGGTAATAAAGAGAGGCAAGAGCAGGCTGGGTGGGCACAGAGTGTGAGCAGGTGTGAACAGCAGCCCTGGGTGCACGTGGGGATGTGTGAGGTGTGGGACACAGCCAGGCCTGAGGGTGAATATCTTTGGTGCCAACCAGGACACAGCAAGTGTGAAATCAAGAGTCTGCAGCTGATTGTGGCAGAGATCATCCTTGTTCCTGTCTGATCTCCCAAAGCCTGCACGTTACTCCTGTCTTCAGCCTTCTAGACCAAAGAACCTCTTCACAAAGCCCTTGTCTCTCACAGGGAGTCTGAGCTTATTCTTCACTCGGGCAAGACACCAGACCTTGCACTCGCAGCCTTTTATTGCCTCTGCCTACAGTCAATTATGTGCTACTGGTGAGGTTTGCCTTTAGTAATCTTCAAATTGTACAGCATGTACTTGGAAAGGTCTAAATCCAAATCAAGGACTTGTAATTTCAGTGCTTGAAATGGTACAGGGACTGTAAATAAATGTCATCTTTCATTTTCAAATTTCTCTGCATGAAAGGAACTGACTGAATCCAAAACTTTTTGGCAAAACAAAACAGAAAGGAGGCAGGACCAAATATGAGGCATGCAATAAATTTATTTTTAAGAAAAATGTGCACTGAGACACAGTTGAACAGTTCCTGTTAAATCAGGAATTGTATTTGTAGACAAAGGGACAGTTGCATATTTCAGTGGTAAAAAGCTTTTACTAATGAGCCATTGTTCTCTTTGGCTACCTGCATTTAGATAAAAACACACAGGGGTTTTGCTTTTAACTAAGCAAGAGAAGTTGAAACTGAAATTATTTCCAACTGAGAACAAGTACAAGTGGACTTGTGGGTGTAATAACAGTGCAAGCATTGTTTCCATCACTGATTCATGGAATTTAGCCTTTCTGTGCATGATCTGAGATGCAATTTGATAAGTCTATCCTATTGTTATTGCCCAAAATCCATAGATTCTTTTGTTCTTAACACAAATCTCTTTAAAATAGGAACCACACATCATAAATTCTGTTACAAAGAAAATAACTACTAAATGCTCAGTTTTAAATGCTGGGAAAATGGGAATGACATTGGAAACAAGCAAAATATCATAGAACAGTATATTTTTATCAAGAGATAAAGGAGTGTTCTTCCTCTTTCATCATTTCTGTGAGTGGGTAATAAACAGGTACAAAATCCATTGAAATCAAGCCAGGCATACATGGAATCACAGGGCACACATAAGTGACCAAATATTCTTTTTAAAAACCAATTCACCAAGCAGAAAAAACATGATGTTCTCCAAGTTCCAATTCATTGCTTTCTTTTCTCATATCATGTTATGTAACTTGGTTTGGAATTGATTTCTACCTTCTCTGCTTGTTTATTTGGCAGCTTCACCAGGGGCTTACACACCACTGTGACTTCTCCTTGTAAAGGGTTTTTTCTCTTGTATTAAAAAACCTCCTTTGCTGACAGAAAAAGCTACAGCAGCTGCACTTCCCCTGCTCAGCTATTTCCAGAGGCAAATACAGAAATGAGGCAAGGGAACATTTGCCTCCACCCTGCTCCCTTAGCAAGAAAATTTTTATATTATTTTATCTACCACTGCTCATTCCCAAAAGGAAAACCTCCAAAAGATTCCAGAAAATTTTGCCCTGTGGCTTTGGCTTTTCTATTTTGGTGTTGCTAATTTGTATTAGCTAAAAACATATTGTAGTTGTAAGGGTTAAATGACAGATAAGCCAATAATCCTTTCAAACTTAAAACTTAAAATACTGGCATTTAAAACATCCAAGAGCAAATAACAAATTTCAATAGCAAATAACAAATTTCAATAACAAATAACAATTTTTTTTTTGTTCAAATAACAAAAGAATATTGTAACAGGTATCTCAGTTCTGTGTGATAGCAGAAGCACAGGGAAAATCAATGCTCTCCTTCAGAATGGAACTCATTATTTCTCTGGCAGGGTGGATTTTAAATATCATCTTTTGACCTACGTGCAGCTCCTTAGCAGAATCTAAGAGCTGTTAAATTACTGACAGGCTGAACCAAGGAGAAATATTCAAGCCCAGCTCAATTATTATGTGCAAAGCAATATGTGGAGAGGTGTTGGGCTTCCCACTGGGCACCTCAGGTTTATTTTTCTTCAGGAAAGCTGCAGAAAGGGCTTTGCTTTCCTCTGGTTGATGCCTTGCAGACCAAAGTGGGACTTAAGTGGTACCATGGACAGGAGGAACAGGATTTCTGATTTAGGCACCCAAACCTGCTGCTCAGGAGATCTCATCCTGGAAGGGGAGATAGCAGAGAATATGTAGGGGACCCCACACCTTCATCAAAGTCAAATCATGGAACTGGAGAAGTTGGCAGGGAGGATATTTAGCCCAGGGAACAGCATTTTCAGGAGACAGCTCAGGGAGCAGAATTCCCTGGGAGAGCTGGAGCTGTGTGACAGTTCTGTGCTTTGTTTTCTTAAATGCTGTCCCTTTGGAAGCTCTCCTTAATGAAAAATTATTCAGCTATCCTGAAGTAATGCTTTCCTTTTAATGTGATAATTACTACCAATTTGTTGCCTAACTGCTGAGCAGAAAAGGCAAATAACTTGTGAGGCATATGCACAAATATTGCTATTGTGCAAATTAAATCACTGCTGGACTGCCCCTTCCTTGCCCTGCTGGGAGCTGGAATGAGCAGGACAGGCACCACAAGGTCCAATATTACTTTTTCTGAAGAGATAAGTGCATCTGGACAGCTCTGTAAATGGTGAGCAAGAGCCCTCCATGATCAAAACTACCACATCAAAGAACCTGGAGCAATCTGATATTCTCAATAAAGGCAAAGATGGAATTAACTAAGAATACAGCTCCCACATTGAAGCAGCAGTGAATACAAGGTCATTAAGGCATCTGCATAATCAGTGAGCATGTGTTAAAAGCAGAAAGTAATTTCTGTAAGGGAGAAATGTCTGGAAAAAGGCCTTTTCTTATTGAAAAGTTGTAATTGTTCCCCAAAAAAATGGCTTGGCACGCTCTTGTTAATGCTGTAATGAATGGATTTCAAACATCATTTTGTTTTCTTTGTGGATCCAACAGAGCCTTGTCCAGTGTGCTGGAAGCTGAGTAATCACACCCACTCTGGCTGGATATTTATGGGGTCTAAGTAGCCAAAATGGGCTTTTTCACATCCTGCAACTGGTAGCTCACAGTGAAAAATAGCAGAAGAACCTTCCAGTCATCATGAGTTATAGATGGATTTATACATATTTATATATACCTATGCATTTATACCTGTGTATGTACAAGCCATGTTTCATTTTCCTTATGAAGCCACACTTGGAATCAGTGGCTGACAATTCATAGAAAATCTGGCATTATCTGGGTTTTGCAGTCACATTTGTGCCTTGCACTTATGAAGGTTGGTTTTGTTCATGTTGTTTTAATGAGAATTTAAGCACCCTCAGTTCTGCTGCCTTACACCCAGCTAGTTTCAATTAAAATGTGGAAAACAAACGAGACCCACACATTTACAAGGATCATTTGAAGTTAAACTGGCACAAAGCAATTTGTAATTTACTTAGGAAGATGAACCAAGACCAGGGCCAGGATCAGGACCAGAATCAGGAGCAGGATCAGGAGCAGGACTAGGGTCAGGACTAGGACCAGGACCAGGACCAGAACCAGGAGTAGGATCAGGAGCAGGACCAGGACCAGGATCAGAAGCTGGAGCAGGAGCAGGACCAGAACCAGGACCAGGATCAGGAGCAAGAGCAGGAGCAGGAGCAGGAGCAGGAGCAGGAGCAGGAGCAGGACCAGGATCAGGACCAGGAGCAGGACCAGGATCAGGAGCAGGAGCAGGAGCAGGAGCAGGAGCAGGACCAGGACCAGGACCAGGACCAGGATCAGGACCAGGACCAGGACCAGGATCAGGACCAGAACCAGGACCAGGATCAGGAGCAGCAGCAGGATCAGGACCAGGACCTGGACCAGGAGCAGGATCAGGACCAGGAGCAGGACCAGGATCAGGACCAGGACCAGGAGCAGGACCAGGATCAGGATCAGGATCAGGAGCAGGACCAGGACCAGGACCAGGACCAGGACCAGGACCAGGACCAGGACTAGGCTCTCCACAAAAGCCCTGTCCTGCAGGAGGGCCTGGATTCAAGCAGCTCCCATCAGCAGTTCTGCCTTCTCCACCTGGCCACAAATGTTTATGGACTCAGTGTTTCCCTGAGACTCATGCTGATCAACTCTGGAAGGAAATCAGCATTAGGAAGCAGAACAACAAATAATTGCCACAGACCAGTACTGCAAAACAGCCAATTTGGCTGAGATTCAAATGAAAAATTACTATTACTCGGCCTTCATTTGCTATCTGCTGTATCAGAAGCTGTTATTAATCATATTCCCAGTTCAGACTCCAGAAATCACACAGTTTAATACCCAGCAGGAAGTGATGCATCGACATAATCACCAGAGTGTACATATTTTGGCTGAATAATTGCTTTCTTTCGAGGGAGGAAGATTATGGCCCGTCGCAATCCTTGTTTTGACAAAAAATTTCCTTTTAAACAGACACCACTATGGGAAGAGTCACTCAAGTGGAAAAATATAAGTATTGGATGGAACAGTGCACATTAAATGGCAATTAGTGCAATTCCTTATTAAAAGCCAAACCAAACCACAAACCCAAGACAAATTACAAATCAATTACCTCTTGTCAAGCACATGATAATTAAAGCTTTCTCCACGCCACACTGTGAGAGACTGGCAGGGGTTTTCTAGTCTGAAAAACGCTGCAAGATCTGACTTGTTACACTGGCCCACTTCAGTAACAAAAATGCTTGAGAATGTCCAAAAACTGCTCCCAAAATCGGGCAGAGGGCTCAGGGTGCTGCTGGGAGCCTCAGTGGGAGAAGAACCCCAGAAGTGGGACTGGGAGCAGCTACAAGCCACAGCAGCAATGCAATGGCCCATTGGTCACTGTGTGTGGTGTGGCTGCTGAAATGCAAATATTTACAACTCCAAATTCTCCATTTACATTCTCCAAATAAGATTAAGCTGCCACTGCTGGCCATGGACATTGAAGGAAGTGTCCACGGAGAATGAATGGGAGGAAAAACATTTCCAGTGCATCAGCACTTCAAATATCATCAGTGATTGTTGTCATGCTGCTTTTATTGTCCAGGATGGTGGCAATGGCCCCTTCCCTGTGCTCCCTCAGGCAGCAGATTTGTGCTTAGGCTGTCCCCTGGCTGCTCTCCTTTGTGACACGCTGCCACAATTGCACATCCGTGCCTCTCATTCTCCTGTTCCTCTTAGAAAATGGGGGGGTTTTGGACAATAGATGATTGTTCTCTCTCTGGGGGGCTCCTGCAAAGATAAAACACAGCTGTGAGGCTCACAGTGGTGTTTCTGAACAGTGGGAAGAGATCATCCCAAAATTTCACTCTGATTTACCCTGGCTGTGCCAACCTGATCACATTTTCACTGCAGCCATGCTGCCACTTAAAAGTTTGCCATAATGCACTGGGAATGGATTTTTTTTCCTCCTCCATATAAAAGGAAGAAAGAATGGAAAGACCCTGCTATCTTTTTTAATCAAAAGCAGACTTCACACACTTTTTAGCAAATTTCATTACACGTTTCAAAATGACCAAGACAGGATTTTGTGATTACTGCTACAAGCACTAGGACTGAGACGAGTGCTAAACAGTTAAAGGAGGAAGGCTTGTGCCACACATGGTAAATATTTCATGCTGAATTTATCTAAGAGCCCTCTTTTCCTCAATAGCTTGTTCCAGCTGCCAGTTTTCCACACAGGTTTGAGGTAACTCCCCTCAAGAGGGGCTGCAGGAGAATTCCTGTTGGTAGAGCAAGTGGGGAGGCCCAAAGCAAGAGGCTCCTCCAGCCCCTTCAGAAACTGAAGAATCAGCCATTTTCCTGCCCCTTGCCAAGGCTTTTGATTGTTTTTGATGCTTACAGGTGGACTTTGATTGCCTTTGATGTTTGGAGGCAGTGTTGGGCTCACAAGTAGACTCTGAAGCACCCTCACCATTATTGACCCAACCTCAGTAATCCCATGGCTCTGTGAACCTTCCCCTGACAGCTGTTCCAAGGGGTCACATCCTCTTTGTTCCCCATCCACCCTGGTGGTGCAGCTCATGCCAAAGCTGGGCCATGCCATGGTGCAGCTTGTGTCCCAAAGCTGGGCCATGCCATGGGGCAGCTCATGTGCCAAAGCTGGGCCATGCCATGGTGCAGCTCATGTGCCAAAGCTGGGCCATGCCATGGTGCAGCTCATGTCCCAAACCTGGGCCATGCCATGGTGCAGCTCATGCCAGAGCTGGGCCATGCCATGGTGCAGCTCATGTGCCAAAACGGGGGCCATGCCATGGTGCAGCTCATGCCAAAGCTGGGCCATGCCATGGGGCAGCTTGTGTCCCAAAACAGGGGCTATGCCATGGGGCAGCTCATGTCCCAAAGCTGGGCCATGCCATAGTGCAGCTCATGTCCCAAAGCTGGACCATGCCATGGGGCAGCTCATGTCCCAAAGCTGGGCCATGCCATGGTGCAGCTCATCCCAAAGCTGGGCCATGCCATGGTGCAGCTTGTGTCCCAAAGCTGGGCCATGCCATGGTGCAGCTCATGCCAAAGATCAGCAGTTCCATATCAGGACTGGAAAGAGCTGTAATACAAATACTAATTTAATTTAGAGACTTAATATTTCCCTCTCTTCTCACTCAGTTCTCTTCTCCTCCAGGAGATGAATTCATGTTTTATGGAGGTATTTTTATGCTGCAGGGATAAGGGTGTAACTACAGAGTAAAACAGGACACACCAAAAGTTCCAAGAACCACAAACAGTCAGTTCTTTCCTTTCCTAGGACCTATTGGCACAAAAGGATAGTGTGGGTTTTTTCATCTTCTCACCTCTACTATCAATAGCAAAGATCTTCCTCGCAGCTGTTTCAGAGGAGGGGGTGACTGGAGGACATAACACAGCACTGTTTTCAAGGAAAATTGTTTTCAGGTACCTGCCAAGCACCATCAATACATTAATCATGGTTGTGCTGCCACAGCCAGGCAGGCACAGCCCTCCAGCAGTGCTCTGCTCACTGGCAGGTGCTGGGGCTGCTTTTATCATCTTTGAATATATAAATCACTAACAAATATTCCTGGTTTATCACAGAAAAACTTCTCAGTGTCCACCTGATGTTGGTTACACAATCCAAGACCAGCATGTAGGAAACAGAAGTAAAGATAAATAGCTCCTGCAGATTGTTTTTCATTATGGTGAAAATGAGATTCTTAAAGGAAGCTTCAAACCAAGCATTACTTGGATAACATGGAAAAATTAAAGCTGGGGAAATCTTTGCAGCCATTCAGTTCTGCAGCCCAGCACAATAAATTCACCTGCACAAGAGGAAAACCAGGGGGTCCTGGCAGTGCCAAGCGTGGGTAAAATGTGCTCCAGCTGAGCAGCTGGGCAGGAGCTCAGTTTTGGAGGAGCTCTGGGATCCATCCAGGCCTTTGTGCAGCCTGTGAGTCACCCCTGCAGGGAACCAGGCTGGATCCTGTCCCTGCCTGCAGCTCCTCCAGCTCCTTCATCAGCACCAGCCTCAAGGCAGGAGCAGCCTGGTGGCCTTGCACTGAAAGTTCCCTCCTTGGAGAGGGAACAGGGAGTCCTTGTCCTCGTGTGCTTACAGAGACAGGCACCCCCAGCCTGCAGGGACAATGTGCAGGGACACTGCTGTGACACTGCTGTGACACTGCTGTGACAATGTGCAGGGACAATGTGCTGTGACACTGCTGTGACACAATGTGCTGTGTCCCTTTTCTCTATGGAAATGTGGTGCTTCAATATTCACCACCAAAACTGAGGAATTTCTGTTACCTTGCTCAAGCTTTTTACTGTCCAATCTACGATCCTTAACTGGAAATTTACAGCTTTCAGAAACCTTCCAGAATCACAAATACATGGTAAGAAATTTTTTGTTGTTGTTGTTTTCTTGGGTTTTTTTTCTGTTTTGTTTTGTTTTGTTTTGTTTTTGCTTTTGTTTTTGTTTCATGGTATTTAAAGAATTTTTCATGTAGAACTCGACTGTTAATCCTTCCCCATGTCTTGTAGATGAACCTTATTCTATTTTGCAGTATCTAAAGAGGCTTCAAGAGAGCTGGAGAGAACTTTTACAAGGACAAGGAGTGACCGGGGAATGGCTTCAAGCTGACAAAGGGAAGACTGGGATTAATTACAAGGAAAAAATTGTTTATTTACTCACAG
The DNA here is from genome assembly GCA_024362935.1 of Setophaga petechia. Taxonomy (NCBI): domain Eukaryota; kingdom Metazoa; phylum Chordata; class Aves; order Passeriformes; family Parulidae; genus Setophaga; species Setophaga petechia. The sequence goes on along the minus strand of JANCRA010000033.1, from coordinate 7,740,788 downwards.
GGTGGGCAGGCCCTGGCCCAGGTGCCCAGAGCAGCTGTGGCTGCCCCTGGATCCCTGGCAGTGCCCAAGGCCAGGCTGGACAGGGCTTGGAGCAGCCTGGGGCAGTGGGAGATCAGGGGGTGGAGATTCCTTTAAGCTCCCTCTCAAAGCAAATCATTCTATGAATGGAAATGTTCCAGACAAGAACATTTTCTGTTTCCTGTGCTGGTGACGTGGATATTATGGCACACTGCACTCCAAGCACTTGCAGCAACCATTTAATGCTTTCATTTTTTTCATTATATGTAATTTGGGACTCCTGGATAAGGAAGTGAGGAGAGCATGGATAACCAAACCAGCTAAAAGCTTTCAATTAGCTCAGTACATCGTTCAGTGCAATTAACATCAACAGGAGCTTGGATTTATAGTTTTGCAAGCCAGCTTCTGAAACAGCTGCAGTGCTTAACTTTTAACATCATTTCAGCATCACAACAACCTCAAAACTGCTGCTGCACTCAGGGAACTGAAGTAGGCTCCTTTCCACTAAAATGAGTGCAATTATAGCTGCCTTAATGATGCCCCAAGCAGAGTGGAGAGCATGTGGGCCTTTTATTTTCTGTCCAAGAACAAGTTAGAGGCTATTTCTCCCTCTAAAAGCCTCAAGGAATCAGGAAGTTTGTGAGAGAAGTAAAGCAACAGAATGGAGACTTGTTCAATCTCTGACCCAGCATCCTGCACCACACACAGAGATAAAAGTCTTAAAAAGGAAAGAATCTAATCCATGCCAGGGTGGAAGAGATGCCCACACCTCTGGGCACTGCCAGCCCAGCTGTCCTTGAGGATGGCTCCACTCAGGGTGCTGGACACTGCTGGCAGGGCAGCAGAGCCATTTGTACAACCTGGGGGAAATGAGCTCCTCAAAACACACCTGGGGTTCTCCTGCAGGAGCCCTGCAGCTCCTGACCTGCGTGACATGGCCAGCCCAAGCTTTTCCTCTCACTGAGTGACCAGTGCTGCTTCGAGCAACACAAATTATCAGCAAAGCCCCTAAAAGCACTGCTACATGCTGTTTAAATATTTGCATTATTAATGAGGAAAAAAAATCACAGTTTCATTAAATGTCACTGCCCAATTAGAAAGACCAAGCAACCCAAAGGCACACTAATACTGTTTTTTTATAATGAGCTGATTCTGAGCAAACATGGAATCCCTGAGCTTATCCAAAGTGCCTTTTTTCCAGCTGGATCTGTTATTCCTTTTGCAGTATAACTGATCATTTAGCTGCAGAAGATGTTTTGCTTTTTTGTGCTCTCGTCTGGCTGCTGCAAACTCTGCTTTTCCCCTCTGAGCAACTTAATTAAGTTACTCTGCATTGTATCCAGCCTGGCAAGGGACACAGGGAGAGTGCACAGCTTGCATTTGAGCTCAGAGAGAGGCAGAAACAAAAATAGGCAGGAACAGGAATGGGAATAGGAATAGGAATAGGAATAGGAATAGGAGCTGGTGTTCCTGTGGCAGGACACAGCCTGCAACCACAGAATTCCTGGCTGCAGCTACTCAGGCAGCAGGACTGGGCTCCAGATATCCAAAACCCAAAAAGTTCTTTGATAATCTGAAGCATTTATTTTTTTTCATATAAAGAAGTGCAGTGTTTAATCCATTTATTGGTTTAATGAACAAGTTATCGTGGCTGGTGGTTTGTCCTTATGGCTCACTGAGAGTGGAGAAGTCAGTGGCACAAATGCCAAGGTCAGACCCAGGGTGTGGAGGGACAGCTGTGGTGGCTCTGTCACTTTTCTGTAGCTCATGGCTGCTCTGGATGTCACAGCCAGGAAGAAGAGAGCTCTGGCAAAGCTCAGCTGTAGCTGAAGAGTTTTGTTGCTGTTATGGAATCATGGAATCAGTGAAGATGGAAAAAACCTCCAAGTGTTCAAGCTGTGCCTGATCCCAAGAAAGTGCCATGTCCAGGTGTTCCTGGGACACCTGCAGGGTGGGAAAGCAGAGTGGCACCAACCCCAAACACGTCAAGCCACGGCCCTCAAGCGACCAACAGTGCCCTGACACAATTCTGTAATTCCCAATTTGTTCCTTAACTGCTCTGCTTTCATTTTCTTTTATTTTTGCATGGTGAGCCGAGTGCTAATGAGCCTCGTGAATGGATGAGGAAAGGCAGAGCTGTGTCACTTCTTTGGTGTGTGCTGGACTGGAGACTCTCCTGGCACTCAGCTTCATTCTCTGCTCCCCCCTGATTCCCTGGAGCTCCATTGAGAACAGGCAGAGAACAGGAACAGGCAGGAGTGCCTTGTCAGCCTCAGCACTCACTGAGAGCTCTTGTTGATCACCAAAGGACTCTACAATCTCTGCCATTATTTAGGAAATGGCCCCGTGAATGTGTCAGGTGCCTCCTTCAGGAGAGACAGCATCTTACAGAGCGGCAGAGCGACAGGCTGGGAAATGACACAGGAACGGAAAACAAAGGTCCTTGGAAAAGGGTTTTTCACATGGAATGGAAAACAAAGATCTTTGGGAAAGGATTTTTCCAGATCTGGTAAGGGCCTGCTGGAAAAAGGAGCAGATCAGGGTAACTGTTAGCACAAGCAAGTTCAAATCTGCTGCTGCAATCCATTTATTGGGCTGCTTGGATGCAAATCTGAACTAATTTGCATTGATTTGTAATAACTTGCCCAAACTCACTCAGAAAATCCATGTGATGACCTAATATATCCTTATGGATGGAGAATGTTCCATTCTCTTCCTCTTCCCAGTTTCCAATAACTCTGTCCTGGGAAGAACAGAAGTGTGTTGCTTGAATTTCAGTGGGAGGCTTCTCAGACTGCAGCATCTGTGCACATTTCAAAAGTTTCTGAATGAAAAGAATCAGGAGATAAATGAGAATGAACTAACTCATCAGCATAATCAAAATAGTAATTTAGTCACATCACAACTCAGACAGAAACAACACCCCAAATGGGAAGCAGGATATAATTAGCCTCACTTTCCAGCAGTATTAATGAGCCTAACAATCTGGTTAACATAACTGCTTAGTAATTGATGTATGCAAATTTAATGTTCCTATTGCCATTAGTGGCAAAGAGAAGTTTGAGAGGAAATGCCAGAATATGTTTGAATTAATGCTCTGCAAGGTGAAAGGCAGAGCCCTGACTGCTGTTTTAGCAGCCTGAATCCCAGACTGATTCAGCACCTCCCACACCTCAGGAACAGCTGCAGGACCTGGCCTGACCTGGGGATTGGATGGGGTTTGGGCCTCATCTCCACGGGGTGGAGTCTGAACTGCCTGGGAATGGTTAAAGATTCTGCTGAAACCTCAGCTGGGTCAGGATTTCACATCCCACACCCATTGCTGCTTTTTGGGAGAGATGGAATTGGATGTACAGAATCTGATGTTTACAAAGGGTGCTCTGAAAAAGTGATAAAAGCAATCCTGTGTATTTTTACAGAACAGGGTTGAATAGGGGAGAAATAAATTCATCAGACCACAAATGAATTTGCCACACAGATAAAATAAACTTCACCATTTGATCATCACATAAGATCCATCACAATGAAAAAAAAGCCAAAACCAAGAATAATTAAGCCAATGTGCATATCAGATTCTGAACTGAGCGAATTTGCTGCACTGAGGTTAGAATTTAAATGATCTTGTCTGTGGATAACTAAAGGTTACTGCTCTCACAGTTCAAATGGAAAAATGTGTTCATCAAAAACATATCCATTAGCCTCACAATAGTAAGCACTCTGTGAATACAAAGAAGTTTCTTAGGAATAGGTAATGCTGAAGGCTTACCCAGAAACGAGGGAGCTGCCAATTTTCAGAAACGATTACTCAATTTGCCAGCAAACATATTTTCCTTCCAAGCTTTGGGAGGAGAGGCCTGGTTGTACTCACACACTAATGCCCATGTTTGCAGCTCTATATACTTCGGTATTTTTAATTTTCTGGTAACTTGTCTTGATATAATTTTAGAGATTCTATTAAATATTTTATAGAGCAGCCCATTGTAAATCAATCTCTGGCATAATGTACCATTATTTCCCATAGATCTTTTTCTGCAGCTCAAAAGCATTTCAATAAAGCTCTAAAAGCCCTGGCAATGACAACACTCTGTGTTGTGCATCACCATGGCAATGCTTCAGAAAGTAGCTTTGATTTGGGGTCGGAAAGATCAAACATTAGATTAGATTGAAAGTACAGAGTTCATCCTGATATAACCTGAAACTATCATGGCCTAACTGGGTGTTCTCAGCTCTGAGGCTGGAGGCAAGGCTGAGGCAGGAGGAATCCTGCTGGATGCTGAGGAGACTCAGACCTTCTACAGGACACAGTCAGAAAGTCTCAGAGCAGGATTGAGGTCCAGTTTCCCAGAGCCAGGAATTCAAAGTTTGAGCCAACTTATGCCAAAAGGCAAGATTTCCAAAGAATTAATAAGAATTCAAAAGAAGAAAATGTTCTGGATTGCTGTGGTGTTGAAGATTGCATGCAAGATGTTTTCCATTCCCATCTGTATGGCAGATTCCCTTTGTCAGGTGGGCAGTTTGCCTTTTCTCTCTCTTTGAGTGACCACAGTCACTCCTCCCTCAGGAGGGGACATTGCTGATAACAGCTCTGGAATGTCACTGCAGGGCTGATAAGAACTGCAGCATCCCATTGGGAGATGGGAGCCCAGAGGGAGGAGCCCAGCATTGCTACCCGGATAGAATCCAGAGGTTTTGAGACACCAGCACGGCTTCTCCACGGGATTCCCCAGAGGAACAGCAGCTGCCTCTTCTCCTGGATCTTCAGAGGAAGAATCCATCCTTCTCTCCAGGATCCCTGCTCCAGCAGAACCAGCCCTGACACTGCAGGAGGGCTGAGCCACAATTCCAATGGCACTGCTGCCAACAGCCTGACCCACAGGGTGTCAGGCTGGGTTCTGACTCTGGCAGTGCTGTTCTAGTGCACTGCATTGTTTATTTTATCCTTTTATTTTCCTTTTTCCTATTAAAGAACTGTTATTTCCTGCTCCCATATTTTTTGCCCGAGAGCCCCTTAATTTAAAATTTATAGCAATTCAGAGGGGTGGGCAGGGTTTACATTCTCCACTTCAGGGGAGGCTCCTGCCTTCCTTAGCAGACTCCTGTCTTTCCAAACCAATACCTGTGGCTTTGTGGATCACTTAACCTTTCACTTAACCCTTCAATTATGCAGCTGGACTGCTCTAAGGTGTGAAATGGTGCTTTTGCCTCGGGTGTGAAAGAGAAAATAACGTGGTACATTTCAAAGTTTTGCTGCTCAGTTGTCACCCCCCAGAGCCCTCTCTGGATAAGCCCTGGCTGTGACAAACAGCCCTGCTGTGGCCTGGGCACAGCCTGGATGTGCTTTGGGTCCCCTGAGTGCAGATCCCAGTCCCAACTTATGCAAAATTCATCCCTCCACACTCCCAAACCCTGACAGAGTTCCTCCAAGCTGGCAGCTCCATGGTTAATCTCAGCCCTAGAAAAGCATAACAGCAAGAAAGGAACATTTTTATTAGAGGGGGTTGGTTGAGAGGTTTTTCATATTGTTTTGTTGTGGGCTGTTTGGTTGTTTGGTTTTTTCTAACCACAGATATTTTTAAAAGCACAAAAAACCCCATCCCTGTTTGTGGGGTCAAGGTGGGTAGAAGAAACTCACAGATTGTTTCTTCCTTCTTTCCTCTCCCCTCTTAGGATAACTTCACAACTTGATTCAAAGAACAGCCATTGTTTCAAGTCAAGTGAAATTCCTTCCTGCCCTCTGCCATGGAATATTCTCTCTCCATGGGAAGGATCTCTCCTCAAAACCTCCTCTCACTCTGCCTGCACAGCCAGGGCACTCAACCTCAGGCTGTCCCAGCACTCAGAGGCTGCTGCTCTGTGCAGACAAAAAAGTAATCAAGGGCTCCGTGGCAGGAATTTCTCTTTATCACACAAAGGATTTTCAAGGACTCTTCCAGAGCTGGCAACTTGCAGAGGTCAGTTCTGTCACCTCAGGGTACAAAACCACAGGAGCACAGAAAATGGAAGAAGGGAACAAAGGATGGATGTGGAGGAGGCAGGGAGTTATCACTGGGCAGTTCAACCCCAGCTCTGTGTGTGATATGGCTGCTTCAATTCAAAAATGGCAAAAATATGTGAAGGGAGAAAAATCCTGTGTTAGTTTGGAGGCTGGGGTGGCCACCCTGGAGAGCTCGTGCAAGGTTTCATCAGTGCCAGATGAAAATCAAACACAAGAGACAGAGAAACAAATGACCTATGAGTGATACAGGGGAGAAATCATCAGCAGTGCTTAACTGCAGACTGAGGGTGACTCAGAGCCAGGATATACAAGAGAGAGGTGTTAAGTCATGGAAAAACAAAACAAAATTTAAAATATTCACTGGCTCTTCCAAAAGCTTGTGTCATCCATGTACTCTTTTATAAACACAAAAGCCATTGAAATTGTATTCCACTGCACAGTAAAGCTGTGTTTAAGAGCACTTTCCAGGCTCCATTCTCATCCAGGGACATAAAATAAGACATGGAACTGCTCCTGCAGTAATGCCAGCTTGGTAAAACAAGAGATTATTTATTTACTGGTCAGTCCTCTGCCAGACTATGGGAAAGCCAGGATTTAATGTGAGTTTTGCTGTCAGCAGTCGCAGGATGGGGCGCTCAGCCTGTTCTTTCCCTGGGGATAATTCAGACGCACAGAATATCCATGTGTGAGCCTCTTCTCTGCCTTACTCAGAACCCCAGAATCCCAAAAAGCCCAACTAAAGCCAGGGGAAACCACATTTCCTTCAGCTTTGCTTCCACTCTGGTCCAAAGCAGCCAGAGTTTTCAATTTGGAAATCATTCCGTTAATTTCGAATTCCTTGCTCATTTCTATGGGCAGGTCTCTGTTAAAGGCGATGAGGTTTTTGTTTTCAGCTCCGTGACTTTCAATCACTGCAGCTAAATTCAGATTACCTGCTAATGGATGAATCACCTCCAGGTCATTAGCAGCGGCACCTTCTGAAGCTGGCACTGAGCTCCGGGGGGAATTTAAAGGAATTGATGATTTTCTCCTTCACCTTCCGGGCCAAGAGAGCGCCTGAGCTGAGCCAGGAGCTCAGGAGGTAACCCAGCGGCAGCCTGAAGGTGCACCAGGCTGCTGGGGCTCTGCCAGGTCATTAATTAGTCCTTCATTAATTAAGGCTCAGAATCTGCATATTGGATGAATGCTCGGGAGCAGCTGGCCAGCAAGGAGCTGTCCCACAGCCCCGTGTGCAGCCAGCAGGGGACACGAGCAGCACCACGGCAGCCCACAGTGCTCGTTAAAAAGCACTTTACTAAAGGATTTATTCTTCAATAAAAACAAAATTTCATGTGAATGAGGAAGCAGCTACGTTCATACTTTTTTGCAACAGGAGACGAGAGTTGTTTGGGTTTTTTACAGAGCTGCAAATACAGCTTTGAAGCACTTGCTCACCACCAGGATTCTTTTTATCTTATGTGCTTCAAGAATTCAAAAAAGCCACCAAATTCTTCTGAGGTACAATTAAACCTGACCCTGAGAGCTCACGGTAGTCTTACACTGTGGTTTAAGAAAGAAAGTGAAGATGAAATCTGAATTGTTTGCAAATCAGAGACAAATCTGTTAATCAGATTTTTCCTGTGCTCACACACCCCAAGAAACCCCCAAAACCCCAAAGCAGAACCAGTATTCAGTACAGGTTATTCATCTGGGTTTGTTTTCTAGTTGCCAGCCTCTGAGCATTCAAATGTGCAACCTTCAGGTCCTTTCATATTAGAAAAAATGTGAGAATGGGAATGTCACAAACTCTGTAACCTTTATGAAATGCACAACTGCATGTTTAGAATAAAATTGTATATTTAGAATAGAAAAACAGTTGGTAACGTTCCATGAACTTCAAAAAATGTCCAGAAAGTGGAATATTGGACATTCTTGACCTTTCTAATACACAAATGCTTCAGCTACAGAAGAAAAGTGTAAAGTTGGTCCCTGGTTATTCTACAGCAGGAAATAAAAATCTGGATGAGGTGAGGTTTTTAAGTTAACATTAGGATTTTTTTTTTCCTAAAAATAAAGGTCCCTTCATTCATTTGGAGCATTTGTAACAACTAAAAGAAAAGCATGTAATATAGACCCTAATTTGTGAGCATCCGTGGCTGCTGCCTTAGAAATTCAGTTCAGATGTTGATACCAACCAGTTAAATATAATGTAGGTACCCACAGAAATGATTCCAAATTTTATCTTCACTCCAGTTAAACTTTGCAGGAAATTATTTTTAAGCACTTTTTTAAAGCTCCAGTGGCTTATGCAAGAACCTCTATTGTTAACCTAGATGGAAAACACTTTTCTAGCTGGCATTTTACATCATTAAAAAAAAAATCTGCTGCTGAGCATGAATATACAGCTTAACATTTCAATTAGATTGGCATTGTCCACTGAAGTATTTCCTGTGAACTAATTATCTCCTCATTCCTTCAACTAAAAATCTGAACAGTCCCAAGGTTTTTTAAGCATTTCTTGCTCAGACCATGGTTTGCTGCAAGGTCAGGCTGCGTTTGGCAACGTGGGCAGAGGCAAATGTTGCCATGTGCTTCCAGGGTCACATTTTCTGTCTGTTCCAGCCTAAAAGGGAAACTTTCTGAAAGGAGGGAAATTCCAATTCCTGGTGCTGGTGCTGCTCCGTGCAGAACAGTTCAGAGGAGCAGGCACAGGGGGCCAGGGATGCCCCTCTGCTTCTGGGGGCAATATCTGGTGCTGGAGGAACAGCTGTGCAGACAGCTGGGGAGAAATCCTATCCCAAGAGAACTGTGGGAGACATCTGGGGAGAACATCTGGCTCTGGAGAAACAGCTGTGCAGACAGCTGGAGAGAAATCTTGTTCCAAGAGGAACTGTGGGAGACATCTGAATTTCAATCACTGCAGCTAAATTCAGATTACCTGGGGAGAACATCTGGTTCTGGAGGAACAGTTGTGCAGAGGGCTGGGGAGAAATCCTGTTCCAAGAGAAACAGCTGTGGGAGACACCTGGGGAGAACATCTGGTACCAGGAGAAGCAGCTATGCAGACACCTGGATATAATATCTTGTTCCAGGAGAAACAGCTGTGGAGACATCTGAGGAGTAATCCTGTTCCAAGAGGAACTGTGGGACACACCTGGGGAGAAATCCAGTTCCGAGAGGAACTGTGGGAGACACCTGGGGAGAACATCTGGTTCTGGAGAAACAGCTGTGCAGACAGCTGGAGAGAAATCCTGTTCCAAGAGGAACTGTGGGAGACATCTGAGTTTCAATCACTGCAGCTAAATTCAGATTACCTGGGGAGAACATCTGGTTCTGGAGGAACAGTTGTGCAGAGGGCTGGGGAGAAATCCTGTTCCAAGAGAAACAGCTGTGGGAGACACCTGGGGAGAACATCTGGTACCAGGAGAAGCAGCTATGCAGACACCTGGATATAATATCTTGTTCCAGGAGAAACAGCTGTGGAGACATCTGAGGAGTAATCCTGTTCCAAGAGGAACTGTGGGACACACCTGGGGAGAAATCCAGTTCCACGAGGAACTGTGGGAGACACCTGAATTTCAATCACTGCAGCTAAATTCAGATTACCTGGGGAGAACATCTGGTACCAGGAGAAGCAGCTATGGGAGACATCTGGGGAGAAATCCTGTTCCAAGAGAAACAGCGATGCAGACACCTGGATACAATATCTGGTTCCAGGAGAAACAGCTGTGGAGACATCTGAGGAGCAATCCTATTCCAAGAGGAACTGTGGGAGACTGGAGCAAAGAGAAAAGAGCTGCACCAGAGGAGCCACTGTGGGCCCTCTGAACCTGCCCCACTCTGTGATACCAGAGCAGCACAAGCTCCAGACTATTCCTTCCCAATTTCACATGTGTCCACTTGCTGGAGGTGACTCAGGAGCTGCTTTATGTAAGTTATTGATCCGGGGTCTATCAGCTGCTAAAAATTCCTGTCTGCCACTGGTGGGTGAGAAAATCTACTCAGCTCTCACAGCTGGATGGCACTGTCACCAAGAGCTGAGGACAGCTGACCTGGCTCTTAATTAACATGCCCAGTTTCTATTAATTTCATCATCTGCAGCCCTGGTGGTGATGTCACACTGGAGCAACAGTGACCCAGCTCAAAATGACACTGCCCAGGCAGCTCCAGTCTTGTTGCATTAATAAAGGACATTTTCTGTAGTCACTATCCCCTGGCAGCTGCTTCTCAAATCATTTCTGCCCCCACTCCCACCCTCTGCTGCTTCTCAAATAATTTCTGCCCCCACTTTCACCCTCTACTGCTTCTCAAATCACTTCTGCCCCCATTCCCAGCCTGTTCTTTCCCTTCCCTGCCCCTGCAGCTACCAGGAAAGGCAGAGGTGCTCAGCAGAGGGTTTTTCCAGGCTGGTTTCCTCCTTTTTTTCACTGCCTGTTTACATGCCAGGTTATTATTCTGGGGTCCCTGTGAGTGCTGAATGCTCTATTTGTCACTTTAGTGCCATCTCAACTTCAAAATGGACCAAAGAGTTCATCATTTCTTCCCAAATTCTTGAGTTTATTCTGAAAACAAAAAAGAAAGAATCTGAACTAAGCCCAAGCCCTTTCTGCTCGCTGAGAATTAAATAATGATATTAAATACTGGCTTACAAAAACTGCCATGTTCATCAGAAGTGTTTCTCTGCAAGTAAAGTGAAGATAAAACAGAATTATAAATGCTCATGTAACTTTTGTCTGCACAGTGTTTTCCTGTCACAAGCATTTAGAAACACTTCATCCCTCACAAAACCAGAATTAAACAGCTCTGAGCCCCATTGCATCAGAGAGTGAACTGCTTCACCCCAGCTTTTAGAATCAATTATTTTGGCATAAAAATCCATAAAAGATGTGTACATTTTTCTTCCATTCTTTAAATAGCTTTTAATTTTATTTCCATGGAAACCACTCGGAAGCACATGCCTGATGTTTGTGGGTTCAAGGCTCATCCAGGAGCTCCAAACCCCAAAGGCTGCATCAATAAGCTGAATTCCTAAGGTCCATTCCCAGCAATTGAGACTCACTGATGTTTATTTACTTCCCAAGCCAGCAGAAAACAGAGCTGCTTAGCCCAGAGAAGTTCAGAGCAGAGAATGTGTATTTTAGGCCTTTTTCTCCAGTACAATTACTTTTCCTGCAGTACTGTCTGAGGCAGCTGAAAGCTTTAAAATAACAGGCAAAATTGGGTTTTGTAGCACCAAAAATGAGGAATTCTTTCTTTTCAGGTCAGAAAAAAAATTTGTTCCCACATTGGTAACAGCAGAACTTCTCCCTAATCAAAGCCTCTTGGTTAGCTGTGGTGAATGTCACATCCATTAAAATCTGATTATTCCACAAACAACTCAGAACAAAGCCAGCAGCACCAGAGAAAGCTGAGGATTTCTGATTATTAGCAAACTCTTCAGTTTCTCAAGGGTTTAATACATCTGACACCCAATTAGAAGCAAAATATTCTCCCAATTTATTATTTTTCTTAATTATCTTGAAAGCATTTCTAGAAGGCAAGTGACCAATTAGTCTGTGGGGTGAGACACCACAGAAACCACTTGGGGTTTCCACAGGGCTGGATCTGCTCTTCTGTCAGACTGGTAATTAAGGCACAGATCACTCTGATTTACATCCATTTTATAATTGCAACACTACTCATGTCACTGAGCTGCACCCAGCTAAACAAGAGTGTTTTCAGGTTGAGTTTCTTTAGGATCTTTTGGAATTGGGTTGTTTTTCCAGGTTTCTTGGAAAAGAAGATCTGTTCACAGACAGCTTTTCTTCCAACCTTCCCTTCCACTTCTGTTTCTTCTTTGCCTTGAATGCTTAATAACTTTGTACAACATTCAAGGTCCTTACAGCTTTCCATTTTTCAGCTCTCCTTTCTGATTCCCTTTTTAAATTCACCTTACTCTATGTCCTTGCTCTTCTTTCCCATTTTACCAACTCTGGGATCACAACGGTGTAATTAAGAATTTGCCTCAGCAAGCTCAAGCGAGCAGTCTGTGACAAACCAATAAATTTGCTAAATCCATGAATAATAAGTGAATTCTCATGCCTTATCCCATAGGATAACAAATAATGAAGAATGTATTACTCATTATTAATAAGAAATAATGAATAATGGGATATTGGAAAGAAATTCTTTGCTGTGAGAGAGGTGAGGCCCTGGCACAGGTGCCCAGAGCAGCTGTGGGTGCCCCTGGATCCCTGGCAGTGCCCAAGGGCAGGGCTTGGAGCAGCCTGGGGCAGTGGAAAGTGTTTGGAATGAGCTGGTCTTTAAGATCCCTTCCAACCCCAACCATTCCATGATTTCTGATGGGATTCCATGACATCCCCAGCAGATCTGCTCATACTTGGCAGTGTCTCCAGGCTGAGCCCAAGCAGGCTGAGCTCCCATCAGCAAAATGTGCTTTAGGCCCTCTCATCCAGCAAGAGCCCCTCTTGTCTGTGCACAGCAAGCCTGGCTCCCCACAAGGACTGGGCTGTGAGGGGGCTGTGCTGGGGCCACTTCCACCCCTGGCAGAGCCCAGGGCCTGTCCCCATCCCTGCTCCAGGAGCTGCCTGCCCCAGGCTGCTGAAGGAGCCCCTTCCCACCAGCTGGGTTTACAGCCAGCAGTGAGTCACAAATGCACTGCAGGATTCAGCTCCCCAGAGCAGCCCAGCTGTGGAAAGCCAGCAGTGCCATCCATTGACTGAAGGATGTAAGGCATGTGCCTGGCAGGGCAGAAATACCATCAGCAGGCTGGCAACATCCCTCTGGTGCAGGGATTTTGGCAAAGCCTTCCTGACTGGAGCCTGGTCTCCAGCAAGCACACCTTGTTCAGGTATGTTCAGGGATGTGTCAGCTGTCAGGTGTGTTAAAGGATTTCACAGAGCATCTCTGTCACAGCCAGTGTGAGGGATGGGCACCTGTGCCAGTGCCACAGAGAGCACAGTGAGTATCAAGGTGGGCACACTCCCAGAGCCACACAACAGGCTCTCTCCTCCTCCTGAGATCATACAGTCAGCACCACCATAAAGCAAAAACAGAACACTCCTGGCACTATAATACAGCTGGGAACAGGCACCACATGCCCAGAGCCCCAGAAAAGGTTCCTTATTTTCTAAGATCTCAAAGCCAACAACCTCAGACACAATGACTCTATTTATAGTGGTTCTACCTCACCAATTCACACTTGAAAACATGGTATAAATCTTTTATAAATGATAGGTTAGATGTTTTAACAGAATGTCCCCCACTGTTAAATGTTAGAAATATCAGCAGACCAAAAAGCTGCTTATAGCTGTGGCTGCAATTGTCATTGTTCCCTAGCCATGGGCTCATTATAAGCTGCTCACATCTGTGAAATGCCTGTATAAATGCATTCTCACTATTTAAAGTAGTTCCAATTTCGGCTGTATCTCAAATCCTGGCTGAAAAGGAGAGCAGAAGAAGACACCAAAAGAAGGCACCTCTCCTGCTGGTGTCAGGACACTCAGAATCAGAGACCATGGAATGCTTTGGGTTGGAACTTAAAGACCTCCTCTGCCATGGCAGGGACACCTCCCACTGTCCCAGGCTGCTCCAAGACCTGCCCAGCCTGGCCTGGGACAGTGCCAGGGATCAGGGGCAGCCACAGCTGCTCTGGGCACCTGTGCCAGGGCCTGACCTCCCTCACAGACATGAATTATTTTCTAATATCCCATCTAACCCTCTGCCAGGTAATAACAGAGATAAGGTGCAAGCATGGGACCTCCCCTTGTGCAGAACTTGCTGTTTGTCCTTCTGCAGAGCCTAGGGCTGGCAGGGTTTGAGGACCCCTTGGTCCCTTTCTCCTGCTGTAGGATAACAAATAATGAAGAATGTGTTACTCATTATTAATAAGAAATAATGAATAATGGGGTATTGGGAAGAAATACCTGTTCACAGGTGGGTTTTGTCAGGATCATTAGTTTGTCAGAGTGACTCTGAGAAAAGTTCTAAAGTCTCTTTTCCCAGCCCAGTGCTTAAAGAAGGAGTCAGAGCTCTTCATCTTTCGGTCTCAAGGTCGTTTATTAATTCTTATCTAAAAAATTTTCTTTCTGCCCAGCAGAGATCTGCTCAGCAGGGCAGTCCAGGCACTCTGCCTGCCCCCGGGGTGGTGCTATGTCTTTATAGTACAAACTACCTGTACAATATTTACAATTACTCCCCAATACCCATCACCTATGTTAGACAGGGAGCTTCTACTCTAAACCAATAAGTAAGTGCCAACATCACTACAGAAGATGGAGGCCAAGAAGAGGAAAGAAGAAGCACGAGGCATGCCCCGATTCCTCCATCTTGTCTCCATAACCCCCCTGTACAGGGATATAACCCCCCTGTACAGTAATCCTAAAATACATAATTCACCCCGTGATAATTTCACTAATATTCTACTTAAACTCTTGTGGCTTGCTGATCTTCATAGAAGGTTGGTATTTGCTCCACGGGCCATAATCAAACTCACAGAGGCATTTTGGGCTCTGTGCCAGGGTCTCTGAGCCCCCCGGCAGGGTCTGGGCTGCTCAGGACAGCCAAAGGGATGTCCTGAACCCGACAGGTTTTTCCTTCTGGCCAGTCCCTCCAGGACCTGCTGTGCCAATGTGTCTGTCCCAGAGCTCCAGGCACTGTCCCTTGGAGCACAGAGTGCGTCACTGCTCCCCAAGGCCGTGTCCCAGCACAGCACCTGCAAGATGTGACAATTTCCAGTAACCTCGGACAAACAGGGGCTAATCACCGTGCCCAGCAATTCACAGCAGCCTTTTCTGAGTACAGATTGAATATTGCACTGCACTGAACCGTCTGAGCAGAATCTCATTATGGCATTATGCAGTGAGAGGTGGAAAAGAGGGAATGTGGCCTTGGCTGTTACTTGTTCCATCTAAATGGACTGACAATTGGCTTTACAGCAATATTGGTGAGGAGCAAAGGGCAGCAAAATCTGCCCTTGGGAATGTGAGTTATGGGCTGCTACAAGAGGATGTTATCAACTATTTACAGAGCTTTCCAGCCTGAAGGAGAAAGGACAACTGGCTCTTATACTTGGAAAACAATTTGAAATTGCTGAACATTTAGAAAAACAAATACAAACCACTTAGAATGGTTTGGGTTGGAGGGGAATTTCATGATCATCCAGTCCCACCATGGGCAGGAACATCTCCCACTGTCCCAGGCTGCCCCAAGCCCCATCCAACCTGGCCTTGGACAATCTCTTTCCTAACAGCCTGGAACATTTCTTGCCTAATTTTTCTTAAGTTCTCATGAAGCTAAAATTATCATCAGTAGCGAGAGGAATCAAAAATTAAATCTAAATAAGAAGCTTTTGAATTTAAAGAAGAATCTCAGCGCAAATTTAAAAGTCCATGGGAATTAAATGAGGTGTGAGATACTTCAAGGAGGCAAAGCAGTTTAAACACTCAGCTTCCAAATTTGGCCCCATCATTTTTCACTTCACAAAATACCACTTTGCCCATGTTAGTGGCAGCAGATGTTAAACAGAACTCAGCACACAGCATCATTTGCATCCTCTCTGTGTTTAGTAATCAGCACAAAACACTGCACTTTTTGCTGGGCTACTCCAAGTTTGAAAGCTCGTTTCTAGAGGTGCAGGTCTGGAGCAGACACCTCACCTCAGAGTAGGCTGCACTAAATGACAAATAGAGTGGGCTGCACTGAATGATAAATAAATAACCATCAAAAATCTTCTCCAAATGCCAAAGCCCGGGTACAGGAGTGACTGTTTGCACTTCAGTGCAACATAAATATCAATCTAAGGGTAGAAGATGATAAATTCTTCACAGACATGAGTTATGCAAAGTTTGCTGGGTACCAAAATGTGGAGGGATAGAATGTAAGAAAATAGAGATAGTGCAGAAGGTGGTCTCACTCCTGAGGAGCTGCAGCTGTACTGATCACCAAAGATTAGGAACAGGCCACAGCTGTGTCCGATAAGAAGAAGAGTGCCACAAAAGAGTGGGTTAGCTGGCTGAGGGGAGGGATGGAGTTTGTTGGTTGTACTGTGAAGAAGGAGTCAGTGCTGTGGGAAGCTGCCCGTGAGAAATCACCAAGAAGTTATGGGACTTTTGCAATAGGATGACAACACCAAAAAAGATGAGTTTATGTTAAAGCCTGTGTTCCGATGGGGAATGGCTCCCTGACAAACACATCTCAAGGAGCAGCAGTGGGTACAGCAGTTATTGCTGCTCACACATAGTCCTGGTGAATGGTTTCTGCAAGGTGAGAGCTGCAGTGCTGCTGTGAAGGGAGTTTTGTGTGTCCCGGAGCCAGGGCAGAAGGAGCTGTTGGGACATGGAGCTGAGCCACCCCTTAGGAAGAGATTTCTGCTGTCACTCCTGCAGCTCAGCTGCTCCTGAGGAAATAACCTGCCTGCTCTGCCGGGCTATCAATCCCACACCCGGCAGGATGTGATTTGCACTCACACATACCCAAAAGGCTGCACATCACACCGGCCAAATGGAAAAACATCTCATCAGAGGATCACTGGCGAGGATCTTGTGGAGAGGAGAATTAATGCTGCTGCCTTGTGTCAACCAAGGTGTTGGAAAATATACCAAGTTTAATTTTTTTTTATTTTATAACTTTAGTCAGTTTTCACAGAATGAACTAGGTAGGAAAAGATATCATCAAGTCCAGCCTGTGTTCACTTTTGCTCCGGGGGAAGGGAATTAGAGTTTCTTTCCGTGGGCATTGTCTCAACAGACGGAGAGTAGCTCGGAAGACACTCAGAGGAGAACATCAATCAACGGCAATTAACGAACCATCAGCTCCAAACAACAGCCCTGGGGTGGTCTGAGGCACCTGGTCTGGGAAGAAGAGGTAAGAATGAGGACCAAATTAGCATCAGAAGCGATCTGTGACCAATAGGAAACCAAATACTGAGAACGACGTGACTTGCAACCAATGAACATTCAACCAATGAATCTCTGTGGGTTTTGACTGCATAAAATTGGTGGGAAATCCTGTAAAATCTGTGTGTTACTGAATGATTTTCTCTGCGCACCCGGGCTGTGTGTAGATGAAATTATTTCTGTGATACATCCTGGCCAGAACAGAGTAATTCCTTGATTCTTTACCACTAAAAATATTGTTGGATATTTATATTTTTATATTTCCCGCAGCTTCAGTGACAAAGGGAGAAAGATGCTGAAAGAATTCTGCTTCCTCCCCAGAAAGGGAGCGAGCCTCACTGCTCAGGAGCACAGTCTGCTCCCTCACACACCTGCACAGGGAATCAGCAGCAAAACCCACCAACACGAGCAATATGGATATTGTCACTTTGATTTTCTTCTCTTTTGACTTTACACCTCTCTTTGCCCAGCCAGACTAAGAGGTTAAAGAGCAAGACCTGCTGGGTAGGGGAAATTCCCCCTTGTGCAGAGGATCCCACAAAGTCATCACATAAATTGGCCGATTAAGGAGGATTTGAGTTGAACCCACAGTTCCCCTTGCTTGGACAATCAGGGATTCCCAAATCTCATCTCTCTCTCTCTTTCCATCTGTGTGGGACAGGCCCACACAGCCCTGTTCTTCAAGGATTTCCAGGTAAAATAAACAAGTAATTCCTTCTTTGCTGTCCTGTTGAGCAATTTTCCTTGCCCTGAAGTCCTCTCAAAGATGAAAATGCCTGGGCTGGATTTCAGTGGATTTAGCAACCCTAGCATTGCAGTTTTCTCCCATTTGAATAGAAGACACCAAGAGTTGATGACTTTCTACTGGTTTTGCTTGAGAAGAAAGATGTCCCTGAAAGCTGATTGTACGTACTCAAGGATCTGTGACCCAGAACCTCACTAATGTTTGTCAACTGCATATGGATATTCCTTTCCTGATATCATTTTTATTCTTATTCAACTTACCAACTACCCCATTATCTTGTCGTCATGATTCAAACACTCTGGGAACATGATGTGAAAAAGCCAATGTACTGAAGAACAGGGCTACTTAAAACTAGTTCACATGCCATGCCCTTAATTTACTATAATATGAAAAAATTTACCTTAGCTTCTGTTCTAAATGAGGTTCATGATCAGTTCACAGCTCATCTCATTACATTTATATGCATGACATTACTACATCTGTAATAATGCTAAATGACACAGCTTCCAGCACGAAGGAGAAATTGCCTCCCACTCTCACACAGGAACCACTTCCTACGTGTCCATTAGAAGGCATTAAATTTTGGTGCCAGCACATTCACAATCTCTGAATTATTTGTAGATTAAATAATTCTAAAAACATGTAATGAATCTGCTCTCATGCAATTTAGAAAACTTAGCAGACTTCTAAGATTTCTTCATCATCAAAACATCCTTGTAGGTTGGCTAAGACATTCTTCCAAGCTGTTACTGAATTACTGATCACGTTTATCCCTGCAAATGAATTTAACTCCTAAAGCAGCTCACTGCAGAGTCCCACAGGCAGCACTGGTTGTATTTAGCTTGGGCTCTCAGCAAAGCACAGACTGAACAACTCTGCATCCTGGATTTCTGGTTACAGAAATTGTACATTAGAGCACACTTCAATTTTGGCACTGCTCCTACAGCACTGTCAAACCAAGAGAGATTTTTGACTTCAGAAAGTCAAATTATGGAAGGGAAATTGTTATCTAAGAGGTTTATAATAGATACTTTGATAAAGAGTACCCCCTATGTTATTACATTGTACACATTCAGATAAAAACATGACAAACCTTTCTGACAAATTATAGAGGATGGTCATTATGGAAAAATCTTTGCCTCACAGGAATTCAAATGCATCTCCTGGTGACATTTTACCTACTGCCTCTTCAATAGCTCTCAGCTCAATCCCCAGCTTCCCTTTTACTGATGATAAACAGTGGCTGCAATAACACAAATAACACAAAACCAGAGCAGCACTCTCTGCCTGCAGGAAAATTGCAAATGGAAAATAAGAGTTCATCTATGTAGCAACAGGCTGAGAGATGAACAGGGGTTCAGGCAGAGCACAAATGTAGTACATAAAGTGTGTCAGTAATTTAGGTTTATTTTTATATAACACATCCCTGAGCCATCTGGAGTTGGGGTTCACATCCCACACTTGTGTTTCAGGACTGCAGAACACACTGTTGAGATCTGTGCATTTTTTTTAGAATTCTGCAGCATGCCTCTTTTCAGTTTATCTTATATTTAGTGTAAACACCAAAACATTTTGAGATGTGTTTGTAAATATGTGTGTCTGCATAGAAGCCTTTCCTTGAGCTGTTTCTGAAAGCTGTACCTTGTCCCCTTGGTTTTAGTTACAATAAGCAGGACAGAGCTAATGTCTTTTTCTTATAAACCATCTTCACATTAAGGTGTCTCCAGCCTGGCTGTTTGCTCCTTTTTCACTGAGCATATATCACTGGGTGTTTATTATATTGCTCCTTCCTGCTTCCAAACAAAACCTCCCACTGAGATTTGGGGGCAGCAGACAGCCAGGCTGTGCATATACAACTGCCAGCCCTAATGCTTTCATGCCTCATTAAGTGACCTCCTGCTCTTTTCTGCACTTGCCCAGGATTTTTGGCTGTCCAGCAGCAGCCACACATCTGTCACAGGAGAGCAGCTCCCTGGTCTCTGTCCCAGAGAGGCTCTGATGGATCTGCCAGACAGACACAGTGTCCCTGTGCAGAGCCCAGAGCTGCCCCTGACATCGCCTTTGCTGAGACCAGAATTAACTCCTGGGATCTTTTTTATTATTCAAAAAAAAAATGGACAAAGTTATAGTGTGCTCTGCTCAGAGCACTGCCATGCCAATATCACCTGTCCGCTCCAGTGGTGTTGGTGAGCAAACAGTCACAGAAAACACACAGCAAACTGCTTTGGAGCAGTAATAAACATTGAGATTGTGTTCTGAGAAACTCCTCTTCTCCAAAGCATTCAGAGAGGGGCTGGATTTATGAAGCAAGAACTACAGGCAGTGTAAAGCATGGAACTGGCAGTGCTGTTGAGACAGAACAGATCATTTCAAGACAAGCAAAGCTCTCTTCCTCTCATCCCCTGAGATCCTCCCTGAGACCCATCTGTTCTGTGGAGCCTTGCACTCGACAGCAGCCGCCCAGCAGCCCTGCACCACGCCGTGCTGTCCTGTGCAGCTCCACTCCAGGCTCCGGAACGGCAAATTCTTCTTGTTTATTGACACAGTCCTCCCATTGTCCTCAGGCCTGTGAGCTCACACGGCTGCGGAAACACGGCGTGCCTGGAAAGGAAAGCCTTTGCAGCTGGGAGAGAGCAGGATTTCATTGCTGGGGCTCAACCTGGGGAGGCAGTTTAAAGGATATTCACCCTTCACCCTGCCATGAGCAGCTTGGTGGCACAGAAAAATGCATTTTTTTTCTGCATTTCAGAAAAATGCAGGGATGAAACCCTTGTGATAATAGTTATGAGGGCAAGCTTGTGAGAGCTCCCAGCTGTGTCGGGTGTTCATGCACTGGAGGGATGGATGGCACCCAGAGGGACCTGGACAGGCTTCAGAGGTGGGACTGTGTGAACCTGGTGAAATTCATTCAGCAAGACCACGTGCAGGGACTGGCAGGAGCTGTGCCAGGGAGGGTTAGGTTGGATATTGGGAAAGGTTCTTCCCCCAGAGGTGCTGGGCACTGCCCAGGCTCCCCAGGGAATGGGCACAGCCCGAGGCTGCGCATTCAGAGAGCGCTGCCAGGGATGCCCAGGGTGGGATTGTTGGGGTGTGAATTTCCCCTCTCTACATTTGAAGCCATTCCCCCTCGCCCTGTCACTGCAGTTCCTGAGGAAGAATCCCTCTCTTTTACTGGGGATTGTTGGGGTGTCCTGTGCAGAGCTCCGAATTGGACTGGATCATCCGTGTGTGTCCAGCCCAGTTCAGTATACTCTATAGCTCTGTGACCATTTATAAGTGCTTGGAGCAACATGACGAGGAGAAAGGACGTCAAAATGAAAGAGGGAAGGATTAGATTTAATAGTAGGAGGAAATAATTGGAGATGAGGCCCTGACAGAGGCTGCTGAGACGAGTCGTGGCTGCCGCATCCCTGAGGTGTCCAATGCCGGGCTGGGCACGGCCAGGACGAACCCGCTGTGCCACAAGACGCCCGCGCCTCACCAACGCGAACGCTGCGGCTTTAAGGAGGCGGTCGGGGCGTGTGCCCGGCCCGTCATGCCGCTCGGGGGGCCGGGCCGCTGCCGTGTGCCGGCGGTGCCGCCATGTACCGCCTGTGCCGGCTGTCGCCGCTGCTGTCCCCGCTCCGCCTGCCCCGCTCCCCCTGCCCCGCCTGGGCCGCGCTGCCGCCGGGGCCGGGCCCGCGCCGCGCCCGCGCCAAGGTACGTGAGGGCTGAGGGGCCGCCTGCCCAGCGGCGCCGATCTCACCCTGCTCCTCAGCTTTTTAGGGGGATGTTTCAGTGTTTTTCACCTCTATCCCCTCTGCCAGCACCCATGGGATTAATAAATCGTGTTTATCGTGTTTCTGTGGGAGCTTGTTCGCACCTGCTGGTGGGCACGTTGGCAGCGTGAGCTTTAATGTCTGCAGCGTAATTTGCAGCGTGGTTTCTGCTGCCTCGTTGTGAAGGATCACGGGGTGTTTGAGATGTGTTTTCATGCTTTATATCTCCTGAATGATGCGAATAAAATCGGCTTTTTAGCTGAAATATTGTCGCAGAGTGACATGGAAATAGGCAGCAGCTTTCCTTGCTAAACTGGACATTATTCCCTCCGTGACTGCCCTGGGTACTCCAAATAATATCTCTTGAAATGGTTCTTTTTTTATGTTTTACTTCAATACCATTCCTGGTGTGTGAGCCTGTGAATACGAGTGAATTGGAATGGAATTGAAAGATCAGAAGAAGAAATTTTTCAGTCCTTATGATCCATCCCTAAGACCCAGAGCTCATGAGCCACAAAAGAAAAATTTAAAGTTTTAAAACGACAAGAATCAGGATAAGCTAAGCTACACAGTTTCCTGTTTCTGTGTTTGTATGACTTCCTGTCAAATGAAATACAAAGTAACACAAATAATTACAAAAGAGAAAAACAGCAAACAAATGCGGGGTTAGGGTTTGGGCGGGTGGTGTGCTTGCCTTGGGGGTTGTGAGACTGTCTTGTATGCTAATTTGCAATCTTAGCAAGTGCAATAATTAATCAAGAAGATTTTTCTTCGAATTTGTATGCTTTGAAACCACAGTGGGACAGTGGTGGGAGGCACCTGGTGACTCTACCTGTCCTGTGGTGGTGTCACATTGTCACAACTGCTGCTGAGCTCAGCTGGAAAGAGAGGACTCCTCTAATGTTTCCTGACTAATTAGAGACAAATCCTGAGGTTTTTGTGGAAATGTTTTCTTCCTGTCAGTATTTCTTCTCTGGCGAGCATGGGGAGTTTGCAAGGGCTGCCAACACAGCTGCCCTCCTTTGATTTCTTTTCAGATTGCTTTGGGATATGGTTTAGTAGAAAGTTCTGCACTTGAAAGGTACCCAAATAAAAATCTGTCAATGACTTCTGCTGTGACAAAGATTTTCAGTGCAGCTGGGCTCTTGGCACCAGCCCTGGCATGCCCCTGCAGTTGTTGCCTACACCGTAGCAACAGAGTTGCTTGTTGCTGTCAACACTTGCAGTTCTTCCTTCGACCAGCTCATCCATTGAGGGTGGTTTAAAGGAACTTCAACTTCGGATCTCTTCCATCAGGGAGCTGTTGTTAAAGGGTATCAGGTGGGCCTGGAACAAAGAGCTGTGCTCCGGGGAGTCACTGGGTAAAGCTGGGCAGTGGGTGGAAGCAAACAGCTCTCACACCTCAGTCTCATGGCTCCAGCAGCTGTGTGGGTGTGCCTTGGCACACACTGGGATCAAATAATCTGGTTTTAATTATGAAACCTGAATTGTGTAAGAATTTACACCGAGGTCCCACACCGAGGTGGGAGAAGGGAGCTTGTCTGGGCTCTGCCACAGCATCTGCTGTGCTGATGTGCAGGAGCAGAAGTGAATTTGTATCTTCCCAAATCACTCTGTGTGCAAGACACTTTCATAATTACAGCCAACTGTAATATGATCTTGTGCTTTATGCTAACAAATATTTCTAATTGTTTTCTTTTTAGGATGCAGCTGAACCCCTCAAAAATGCAGCCACTGATCCCAGTGCTGAAAACAAGAAACTCAACAAATCCCAGCAGCTGAAACAAGTTTTTAAAGAATATGGTGCTGTGGGGGTTTCCTTCCATGTTGGAATTTCCTTAGTATCTCTGGGAATCTTCTACCTGGCTGTGTCAAGGTGAGGTTTGTACAGCTGTCTGTCACCTCTAGGTAGTGGTAAAAGTAAAATACATTTACCATTGTGCTTGTTTCTGACAGGAGACAGGCACTTTATGCCTGTTGGACCTTCCCTCCTGAATTTTGGGTATGGATGGGTCCATAAATGGACCTGATCTCCCATCAGGCATGAGACAGCAGAGTTGAACATGGACATTTTGCACAGGTTCATCAGCAGGGAAAACAGCAGGCACAGCACCACCATAACTGACCAGGCAGAAAATGTATTTGTTCTGCAGATAGCTTTTGTTCTTGCTTGGTCTGGAGAGATAGAGCCATGCAAAATTGCTCTGGGGCTTAGAGATAAAGGTATTTCTCTGGGTGTTGAACACAGTTTGCGCAGTTGAACTGCAGAAAATAACAGCCACTAGAAGAGAATTAGAGTGAAAATACAGGAGTCAGGTGGGGAATTGTGTGTGGCTTTGTTGGAATGCATGTTACACAAGGTATTCCAGCTGAGGAGACAGGGGAACATGTTATTACTCCAAACATTCCCTGCTGCTTATTCCTGACTCCAGTGGGAATATGTGAATGCCTCATTTCTCCTGTTTACTACATTGTGGCACAGGATGACTTTTCTTTTTTCCTTCAGGTATGGTTGAATCCCTGATGAAATCTGCTATGTCTGTATTAAAGAATTTGGTGCATAATGCCCATTTGAGATCCTCAACACTTCCTTCACTTGCTAAATTTTAGATAATTTGTCATTTTGTAACACTAAGCCTAACAGCAGGTACCTCATTTGGTTTATATTTAGGTGACAAATTTCCCCAAGACACAGAATAGAGTTTAATATAAATTTGGGAAGGTGAAACTCCAACACAAATTCGCAGTAACTCTTTAAGAATCACTTTGCAGATAAACTTCATCTCTAAAGGCTGAGTAGAGCTGTGACACATGAACCTTTGTGAGCAAAGCCCCAGCAGTTTGTATTTTCAATCCTAACCTAAAGCAGCATCTCCTCTCTGCAGTGGCATGGACATGAGTGCAGTGCTCATGGGCTCTGCTCATCTGCTGTGCTGATGAGGAGGAGCAGAAGTGAGTTTCTGTCTTCCCAAATCACTCTGTGTGCAAGACACTTCTTTCATAATTTCAGCTAAGTGTAATCTGATTCACAGTAACTCTTTAAGAATCACTCTGCAGAGAAACTTCACAGTAATTCTTTGAGAATCACTTTGCAGAGAAACTCCATCTCTAAAGTCTAAGTAGAACCGTGACACATGAACCTTTGTGAGCAAACCCCCAGCAGTTTGTATTTTTAATGCTAACCTAAAGCAGTGTCTCCTCTCTGCAAACTTCACTTAAGTTACTCCACAGTAACTCTTTAAGAATCTCTTTACAGAGAAACTTTATCTCTGAAGGATGAGTAGAACTGTGACACATGAACCTTTGTGAGCAAACCCCCCAGCAGTTTGGATTTTGAATGCTAACCTAAAGCAGCATCTCCTGTCTACAAACTTAAGTTACTTCACAGTAACTCTTTAAGAATCACTTTACAGAGAAACTCCATCTCTAAAGTCTAAGTAGAACCGTGACACATGAACCTTTGTGAGCAAACCCCCAGCACTTTGTATTTTAAATGCTAACCTAAAGCAGCATCTCCTCTCTACAAACTTAAGTTACTTCACAGTAATTCTTTAAGAATCATGGCAGAGAAACTTTATCTCTGAAGGATGAGTAGAGCTGTGACACATGAAACTTTGTGAGCAAACCCCCAGCGGTTTGTATTTTTAATCCTAACCTAAAGCAGCGTCTCCTCTCTACAAACTTAAGTTACTTCACAGTAACTCTTTTAGAATCACTTTGCAGAGAAACTCCATCTCTGAAGGCTGAGTAGAGCTGTGACACATGAACCTTTGTGAGCAAACCCCCAGCAGTTTGTATTTTCAATCCTAACCTAAAGCAGCGTCTCCTCTCTCTCTGCAGTGGCGTGGACATGAGCGCGGTGCTGCTCAAGCTGGGTTTCAGCGAGGCCTCTCTGCAGTCCAGGATGGCAGCTGGCACCAGCACCTTCGTTCTGGCCTATGCTGTGCACAAGCTCTTCGCCCCCGTGCGCATCAGCATCACCGTGGTGTCCGTGCCCTTCGTGGTGCGCTACTGCCGCAAGGCCGGCTTCTTCAAACCCCCTGCCTCCAGCCCCTGAGCTCCTGCCCCTGCTCTCCAGTGCAGCCACACAGCTCTGCAGGGCAAACGTTTCTTTCCAAGACTTGTCTGGGTTCAGGTCGATCTCATCTTGCGTTTCTCACTTGTTCCTTCAGGTAAATGTCACTGTGAAAAGCGCTGTCCTTGTCTCCTGTCCCTTTTGCCGCTTATTCTTAGGACAAACCTGTTCAAACGGGGTCTGGTTTGCAGTTCAAGTGGGAATATAAATGCTTGACAATGAGCATAGTTCTGAGTATTTATAAGCCAGCTTTTGAGCCTTTTTTTATTTCTTTTAAAAGCAGTCATAGCTTTCATTTATTGCTGTGTAGCTGAGAAACTGTGAGACTCTTTCCAGCAGAATAAACAATATGTCACTACATGGGTAGTTCTCTTGATAAGGGGATGTATTGGAATCTAAAGTGGCAGGTGGATGTTTCTTTTGTTAGAAGAGGCTTTTATTACAGCCCTTCTTGTAGTACAACACAGGCACTGAACTCACTTCAGTAAGAGTACCCATATCATAAATGATTGCAGTCATAATTGGTTTAGTCACAGTAGGTGAAGCACTGTTCTGAAATTATGTGTGTTGCTTCCACAGTCCAAGATTTTATTGTTTGAAAATGTGCTGGCTGGGAGCCAGCCTTACTAAAGTCCCTTTGTTTTTAAATGTCTATAGACTCAGAAAAAATCCTGAGCCTACTGAAATCAGTGTAACCAGAATTACCTATGTGAACATACTCCAAACAGCATCAAGGCAGAGAGGAGCTGGGCGTTTTTAATAGTTTGAGATCTGGCTTTGTACTGGAAACACTTTTTTGAAATCTTTAAACTAACCCCAGCTGCTTTCTGCTCCCGTGGGTGAAACTCAAATCATCTGCACCAGAAGTGCAAACATTCCAATTCCCAGCTTCCCAGGAAGAATTCCTGTGCTTTGGGCTGAGACTGGTGAATGTAGCAATGAGGGGGCTTTGCCTTTCCTTATGGGGACACTGTGGTGTTAGAATGTAGTTACAGGGATGGATATCCACATTCCACTCAAGCTGCAGACTGATCCTAAAACAGATAAATTATTGTCACACTGGGGCAGGCCTGGGTTTGGGGCTCAGGCCTGTGCTGCTGTGAGAGCCTGAGCAAGAGCTGGGGCTGTTTGGGACCTGCTGGCTGCTCTTTTCTGAGCTCTCTCTGTGCTTGCACTCACCCCAAGGTGGCTCTGACAGATCTGATTATACAAAATTCTGATTTAAGTAAAATAGCAGGAAAATACTCTGAAATAGCTTTCTAGTTTTGCTAAAATTCAGTGAATAGAGAGGAAGAAAGGGTGGAGTTTTGATAAGAGCTAGCTGAGGGAAGAAAGGAGGAGCAAATAACTTCTTGTTATGAGCAGCCTCTTGCCTCCCCTCAGCCAGAACATTAAATTGCACCTTAACTCCTTCCCCCCCACAGAAATGCCCAGGTTTCATGTGAACCAAGGATAAGAATTCCAAAATAACTGAGGGAGCCTTGTTTACTTTAGGTAGAATAATTTCTGAGAAGGATGTTTGAATATTCCTTCCTTATTACATTTAATACAAAAGTTTTTTTCAAAATCATATGAAATCATTTAAAATAATAAAATCATTTAAAAGTCAGTAGAAGGCACCAGCACTAAACTAGTTTTCTTGCTGTAAAGAAACAGCTTCATATAAATTGTGGCCAGAATTCTGATGACTTATGTGGTTGTATAAACTACTGGCAGTTTGTTTAGATGATGATTTTTGCAAAGTATATTTTAAATTAATTTGAGAATATATTTTGAATTCTGGAGTCCTTGCTTGTAGAAGGATCATTTTTTAAAACTGTTTGTAAAATAGCAAAGTCTTATTCTGAAAAGACAATAAATTGCTTTCTCTTAGTTTGCTTTAAGTGTTTTCCTGGAAAAGAGTTGGCATTGATTTTGGTGGCAAGGGGCCTGACCCTTGGTCCATTTTAAGGAGTGTCCTATAAACATCTGGTCTTGCTATTTGCTGTTACCCAACATAATCTGAAAGTACTTCTGAGAGAAAGGGCTGGAAATTGTTATCAGATGGGAGATCTTTGAATAAACTCACTGGAAAAAGGACAGAGCAGGCCAAGCTCTCAATAAACCAAGCAGGTAAAGTAGCAGCACATTTGGTACTTACCTTGCAACCCTAAATTGGGATTGTGGGATGGTGAATGACTGTGTGGTACCAGCACTTTGAGCTTCCCTTCTGACAGAGGTGGGAATTCTACTTTGGGAATTCACCTCTGGGAGCAGGAGTTCAGCTGTGCTGGTGCTGAGCCAAGCAGTGCCACAAGGAAGCTCACCCTGCTGGGTGCAGTATAACAAGTCTTTATTTTATACATTGAATGCTCACATTTAAAACTAGAGACAAAACCAATTGCCACATCATTTTTGGAACACTTGAAAAAGGCATTCACCCTGCTCAGTTTCAGGTTACACCACAGGTAAGACACCCTGAGCAGCCCAGGGAGGGAGGAGCAGGCATCTCCAGGATATTGCACTGTTCCATAAGCCAGGACAACAACTTCCTTCTGGTGGAACAACAAACCATTTCAGCACAAGAGCCTCCAACAGCTTCATACTTACCCCAGCAAACCTGGCCCACATGGAACTGATTTCAAGTACATTAAATATTCCACAAGCTCCAGACAGAAGTCAGATAATTTTATGCTGCAATTCGAGTTTAAGACACCAGCCAACCCAAGGATTTGCATCCCAATTGCCACTAGATTCCAAGACCTGCCTTTCCTATTGTTAGCATTACAGTAGTCACAGTACAGGGCTCCTCTGTCCATCCCACGAGTCACCCTCCTCCAGCTATGTTTTGGAGGGGGCAGCACCATCACTCTTCCTGCTGGTGGGAGTCTTGGTAGAGTTGGCTGTGATCCAGGGATGGAGCAGCACATCCTTCAGGGGCAGGCGATGGAAGGGGTTGTGCTTCAGGAGCTTGGAAATTAAATCCCTTGCACCTTCTGTTATAAATGGAGGAAACTTGAATTCCACCTAAGGAAAAAAGGACATTAACAATCATGCAAAGGTCTTTAGCAATAACCACATGATAGAACCAAAGGGCTCTACTCAAGTTACCCCTTAAAAGCTGTGCCAGCCTTGCAGGCTGTGCACCTTCAGCCTATTGGTAAAATAATTTCATTATAACCCCAAACAAGCTTCTCACTGCTTGTCAAAGTATTTGTATATTCTTGTGCTTGTTTTCATTATGCTTCAAACTTAGGTTTGCTGAAACCTTTCTAGAACTAAAAGCATGGCCCAGCTAACCTAGATAAGCACTGGCACTTACCCTTGAAATAGCTCGGTAGGTTTCTTGATAGGTTTTTGTTTCAAAAGGTGGTTTCCCTACAAGGAACTCATAGCACAGGACTCCCAGGCTCCAAATATCCACCTTTTCATCATGTGTTCTTCCCTCAATCATTTCAGGAGGTAGGTAGTCAAGTGTCCCACAGAGAGTTGTTCGCCTGAAGAAAAGTCCAAGTTAATTACTGATTAAGATAATTAGAGGATATATTTCAAGAGCCAGATAAGAAGTAATGCTGGTAATCATCTGTACCTCAGCACCACCCAGAACAACTGGGAAAGAAAAGACAGCAGGACATTTTCTACTTCTCCTGAAAGCATCTCAGTCCCTGCAATCAGTCAGTCTTCACTCCTTTCTTCACCCCACGTGCTAGAACAAACCTGTTCCTCCCTTCTCAGGTGCAATTTCCCACTCTCTCAGAAATAACCAAATTGCCAGAATAATGTTTGAGTCCAAGTGCAGGTTTGTCATCTCAGGGACCACAGTAACCCTACACCAACCTTCCCTTGAGGGTCAGCAAGGTTTGAACTAAAACCCAGGATAACAGCCCTCCTCTGTCACTCCAGTTGCCTTTGTCATAGCACCTTTCCCCCAGTATTTCAAGAAGCTCCCACGTACCTCCCTTGCACAGCTGTGAGACAAAAACTGACACTACAGAAGGATTTCAGTGCACAAGACACTGAATTCTCACCTAGAAGATGGAGCATGCACAGACCACCCAAAGTCAGCAATTTTTAACTCTCCATTGGATCCCAGCAGCAAGTTCTCTGGCTTGATGTCCCTGTGGATCACACGCTTGGAGTGACAGTACGAGAGGGCATCTGCCAGTTCTGTGATGTACTGGGCACAGAAAGAACAACCTTTAAGCCACAATCTTTAAGATACTGTCACCTGAGTTTATCTGGCTGCAGCACAGCGTTTTTTGAGCCATAATTATAATTTTAAGTTAAAGCAATTATTCCTTAACCCTTGAAGCTGGTAATACAGGCTGTACCTTGCAATATTAAACAATTCTGAACATAAATTCCTGCTCAGCCCTAAATTTTCCCAATCACTCCCTGCCCAGATGCCAACTAGCAGCAAGGAATCTCAGTTTCCCCCAGAACTGAAGGGCTGGCTCTGTCCTGCAGAGATCCCAGATTCAAGAGGAATGGAGAGGAAGCTGGAACAACCTACAGTAGCAGTTCTTTGCTCATCAAACTTAGTGAGCCTCTGAAGCTCCCTGTAGACCTCCCCACGAGGTGCATGCTCCAGGATCAGGTAGACTCTTGTCACATCATGGAAGTAGCCATATAATCTGAGAATGTTGGGGTGCCTGCAAAGAGATTTCAATGTTCTTCTGAACCAGGTGTTTGTCCAAAATTTAATTTCCCTGTCCTCCCCACCACTGTCAAGGCAAGCATGGGAATTTCAGCTCATCTGTGTTCCTTCAGTTCACAACACACAAAATTTTATCATAAAGAAGAAATTTTATCATAATCAAGGTTACTTTGTAAACAAAGCAGAGTAAATAGCCATTAAACTTTACCTAAGGTGAGACTGTATCTCCACTTCTCTTCGCAGTTGGTGCTCCACACCAGCCTCCTCAAGCTGTGTTTTAAAGAGCACTTTCAGTGCAAGAATGAATTTGCTCTGTTTCTCACGTGCCAGGTACACATTTCCAAATTTTCCTTTCCCCAGAGGACGACCAATTTCAAAATCATCAAGAGACCATTGCCTTCTGCAAGAGGAAAGTTAAAAGGTGGAGAGTTACGTTGGTTTTGACTCAGATTTACAGTTTATAACATTCCTGTTCAAGAGATGTTTAGTACTCTAAACTAGATTTTAGTCTTTATGAAGAGAATAAAGGCATTGAGATTCTTCAAAAGGAAGTTCTGAAAGCTATTTTCTTCCCTCCTGAGGTTTTTGCAGACACTACACCAACCACACTACTACAAAATGAAGACTGTCTACCAAGCTGGGTTCCTTTAGATACTCCTAACCCAGACACACCACCAGGGCATGGCAAAACAACTTAAAACAAATCCAGCTTCATCCCAAATTAGACTCCAGCCTCCTGCCCTGATGAAGGAGGTTTTGTTTTCAGGAGCACATCTCGTGACTGGGGCAGCAGCTATCAGTGCTCTCTCTCCCCTGGGAAGAGCTACTCTGCATTTAGCACAAAGTTTTCT
The DNA here is from genome assembly GCA_024362935.1 of Setophaga petechia. Lineage (NCBI taxonomy): Eukaryota > Metazoa > Chordata > Aves > Passeriformes > Parulidae > Setophaga > Setophaga petechia. Next base: position 7,709,836 of record JANCRA010000033.1, on the reverse strand, counting down.
TTAGATTACAGCAAGTCCTTGCTCCTGGCAATTACCAGGTCAAAGGCTGCTTTCCTTGTGTTGTGCCTGCAGTGTGTGGGGGTCACCAGGCTCCACAGCCAAAGGAGCTCCAGCAGGGCTCAGTTATCTGGAGTTCAGGCACAGAACTTACTTTTTAGTGTCTTCACTTTTCTTCTTGGTCTCTTCAGTTTTCTGTTTTGAGGTGCTTTCTGCTTCAGGGTTCTGTGCTGTGTACAGAGAAGGAAATCAATTTATGAGCCAAACCCATGGGAACACACACATAGGAACAAATCTAAGCCCTGAGCATCATCTGGAGCAGCTTTTAGAATCCATTCCATGACATTTTAAGCAACCTAGCACAGCTGACTGCTTGGAAACAAACAGTGCTAGTAAAATGCAGCTTTAAAAGCTTTCTGAGCATAAAAAGCCATGAATTCTTTCCCCCTCCCCAAACAAAAGTATCCTTGTGCATGAATATTGGAAAACCTGTGAGGTCTGAATGCAAATTACATTAACTCCCAGCTGGCTACTGAGCACCTGGAAGTTTTTAACACCATATTGTCCCTAATTGGTTAATTTAGAGATAAATTCACAAGGATGGTGCAGCAACACCCGAGGTGAACCATGTGCTGCTCTCCTGTTTGGGGGCACAACCAAGAACTTCCCTCCAGGACCATCCCTGGGTCAGCAGCAGCTTTAGGAGCATCCTGAGTGTCACAGCTGGAAAACCACAGGGAAACCACCCTCACAATTACCAGGTGCTGCAGCCTGGGGAGGTTTCTCAGTGCTCTTGCTCACAGCCTGAGGTCTCACAGTGGCCTGCTGGGGCGCTTTGGGCCGGGGCTGCTGCGCTGTTTGGCTCTTGGGTGGTTTTTGGGTAGACAGCAGAGGTTTTTGGGGCTGCACGGGGACTCTCTGGGCGAAGTTTGCAGGACACAGAACTCGGGCTGGAGCTCCACTGGTCAGAGAGTGGCTCTGGGTTGAGTGCTGCGACATGGGGACACGTTTGGGGGCATCCCCGATGGGATGGGTGACCTTCAAAGAGAAAGGAGAATGTGTTAATTGTGCAGCAGCACAGCAGAACCTTCACGGCCCCACTCAGGATGGCAAAACCACACAACAGCACTTTAACAGAAACACTAAAAATCATGTACTGAGTAGTCAATTAAAAGGAAATTTTGCTTGTTTTGCTTTCTTGTTCCAAAAACTTACCAGGCCTATTTAGTTTTATATAAAATAGTGAGACAGAACCTGTATTTCCTAATTGAAAAATACAATAATCAGGGTGATCTTGAGCACTGCTGCACATGTGTATTAATAGTAACATTTGCTCAGTACTTTCTTTTAAAATTTGTATCTTAAGTAATTTGATTATACATACTTGCTCTCTCTTTAAGGGTTCTTAAATACTTACAAAGAGGATTTCCCCATTTAATGATATGCTAATATTAACATTAATTTTTAAAAATCAGCTTTGGGCTGTTTGCTCTAGAAGAAAGCTACTGAAAGATAAATGACTAGTTTGAAACTTGCAGTTAACATGCGATGGGGAGAAACAAGCCCAAAAAGTAAAAACTAAAAACCATTCCTTGAACAGACCAGAATTTTAATGGCAAACTCCCAGGCATCGAGACCAAGAATGGAGCAGAGGAAACCGCTCAGGAAGAGGCACAGAATCCGCGTATTCCACACCTTTACCTTGGCAGCGCGGCCTGGGTACGCGGCATGGTTCTCCTTCATGTTCCTCTCCATAGCGCCAGAGCGGGAGCGGCCCGTGCGGCTCTGGCTGAGGGCGAGAGGGGCTTGGTGAGCGGAGCACAGGGAATGTGGGGTCCCTTATCGATTAGCACTCGTTATCGATAGCGGTCCGGGATCGATTCCCCCTGCCCGCCCCACGCTCACCGCGGAGCCGCCGCCGCGTCAGGGCCGCCGGAGCTGTTTGAATTCAAACCGCCGCGCCTTAAATACCCCTTTAAACCCCCGCCGCCCGCCATTGGCCGCGCTCCCGAGGCCCGCGAACGCTGATTGGCTCTTCCCGCGGACAGCCCGCCCGCCCATTGGCTGCCGGGCGCGCTCCGCCGCGCCGCGAGGGGCGCACGCGCCACGCCCGCCCCTCCGCCGGCGTTGTCGCCGCGCGGCGCGTTACGCACTTTGCGTAGCGCCGCGCCCCCCGGCGCGCGTCGCCCGCGCACTTCCCGCCGGCCGAGCCGCCGCTTCCGCTACGCAAATCGCGTAACGCGCCGCGCTCCCACCTGTGGCCGCCGCCGCCTCCGCTCCGCTCCGCGCCCGGGAGCGCCGCCAGGTCAGTCCCGCTCCCGCCAGACTCCCCCCGAGACACCCCCGTCCACCCCCGGGCCAGGCCGGGGAGCGGCGCTGCTGCCACCGCGAGTGGGGCCGAGCGCGAGCGGGGCCATTGTGTGGGTGCCCCCCCGGACGGGCCGAGCAGGGCCGGAGCCTCCCGGTGCGTCCCGGCCGAGCGGCCCCGGGCAGCTCCACGTGCCGCCAGCGCTGCGGGGCGAGCGCCAAGCGCCAAGGCACCGCCCGGCCCAGACCCCTCGCGCCGCAGCCCCCGGCAGCGCCCAGAGCCGCGCAGCTCCCGAGGAGACGCCGGGACAGCGGGAGCGCGGCCGGTCAGCGAACGCGGCCCGCGAGCAGCGCAGCGAGCGCGGCGTGAGGCGCTGCTAGCCCGGAGCCCGCGGGTCCCTGAGAGGCGCCGCGGAGCGAGGAAACTCCAGCCGGCGCTTGGGGCTTGCGAAGAACTGCGATCCAAGGGAACTTTTCAGTGTCTTCGCGGTGCTGAAAACAAGAGCGAAGGAGAGCCTGGTTGTGTGTGTTGGTGTTTACAAGTGGTTCAGGATAGGTAAAAAGAAGATGTCGGGTCGCCGTGTCGCTGCAGCGTGTGACAGACGACAGCTGCCCCGGGGCATGGGGAGCATGGCAGCCCCGCTGCTCGACCCGCGCCCGCTCCGGCTGCCCTTTCTCGAGGCTGACGTGAGTAGCACTCGGGGAGGGGACGGTTTGCGCTGGGGACGGGGCCGGGCCGGGCAGCAGCGCCAGCCGCTTCATTCCCAGCCCGTTCACGTCGCCGTGTTTGGGATCCGGGGTCTGGCGGAAGCGGCGCTCCGGAGCTTTGCGGCTGCGACACAAAAGAAGCCCCGGGCTCCCCCCGCGCCCGCTGGGGGCCGGGCCAGCGCCGCTCCCCCGCCCGCGATCCCGCCCCGAGCGTGGCTCTGCGGCCTCCGCCAGGGCCCCGCTGCCCCCGGAAGGGGAACGGGAATGGACCCTCGGGATCGCTGGAAGGGGAGGAATGGGGAGAGCGACCCCCGGGATCCCTGGAAGGGAGAATGGGGGATGCGGGACCCCCAGAGGGGCCGGAATGGAGAGAATGGACCCCCGGAAGGGGGAACGGCGAGAAGGACCCCGGGATCCCCAGCGCGGGGGGGAGGCTATAGGGGTCGGGGTCCACAAAGCGGAGTCAGGGATCGGGATCCCCGGAGCGGGGTCGGGGATCGGGACCCCCATTTCGGGGCCCTTGGAGCGGAGTCGGGAATTGGGACCCCCGAAGCGGAAACGGGGATCGAGGCTTCCGGAGCGGGGTCAGGGATGGGGTTCGCCAAAGCGGAGTCGGGGCTCCCAGAGCGGGATCGGGGATGGGGGTCCCCAAAGCGGGATCGATGCCCCCAAAGCCGGGGTCGGGGTCACCGGAGCGGGGTCGGGGATAGGGGTCCCCAAAACGGGACCGGGGTCCCCGCGCTCTGCCCTCCCCCCCATCGCGGGGGGCTCCCGCCTCCCGCACGTGACGCGGGGGGTGTGGCGCTCACGTGACGCCACCCCGTTGTGTCGCCCCCCCCAAGAGCCGCCTCCCATCGATGTGCGGGCGCTCGATGCAGCAGCCTTCGCGGAGGAGCGTCCTGCGGGCCCGGCCGCCCCCGCCGCTGCCGCCGCCGCCGCTCGATGCGCTCCGCGCTCCCGCCGCCATCTTAGGGGCAGAGCGCGGGCGGCAGAAGGAAGGCTCGGTACGTACCGGCACCGCCGGGGCCGCCCGCCCGCGGCTCCGGCACCGCCCGCGCGGGGCTGCGGCCCCACCGCGCCAGCGGGAGGGCGGGGAGGGCGCGGGGCGGGCGGCGGGGCCGGCGCGGTGCTCTGCTCTGCTGTGCTGTGCCGTCCTGCGCGCCCCGTGCATCCATCCATCGGAGCCCGGGCCCGCCGGCAGCACCGCTGGCTCCGCTGGCACATGCTGCCGGCTCCGCTCCGCTCAGCACGGCCCGCCTCGGTGTGTGGCCCCGGTTTGCATTGACACAGAAAACAAACGCAACAGGTTTTTCCTTCCCTTTTCCCCCTCTTTTCCTCCCTCTTACCTCCCCATTTTCCTCTCGTTTTCCTCCCTTTTCTCCCCTCTCTTCTTCCTCTTCTCTCTCTTCTTCCCCGTTCTCCCCGGCTTCCTCCCCTTTCTCCCTTCTTTTCCTGTCCTCTTCCTCCCTTTTCTCCTGCCTCTTCCTCCTCCTTTTCCCTTTTTCTTCCCTTTCTCCCATCTCTTCCTTCCCTTTCTCCCACCTTTTCTTCACGTTTTCCTCTTCTTTTTTTCTTGCTCTTTCCTCTCCCCATCTCTGCTTTCCACCAAAACCACAGCAATATTTAGTGCCTGCCCTGAGGTTTGTTCCAAGGTTCTGGTGGTTTCATGCAACTCTTGTATTTGATTTCTGTTCTTCATTCCAGGCCCCCCCAAGGCAGTCCCTGCTCACAATGTATAGGACAAAAGTCAGTTTGAAAGACCGTCAGCAACTTTACAAACTGATAATTAGCCAGCTGCTCTATGATGGATACATCAACATTGCCAATGGCTTGATAAATGAGATCAAACCACAGTCTGTGTGTGCACCCTCTGAACAACTGCTGCACCTAATTAAGTTAGGTAAGCTGGAATCAAAAGCTGACATAAAAGTCTAGTTTCTAATTCCCCAGTGCATTAAGAGGTTGGTGTCACTGCAAAGACACCTTTGATGCAAAGGTGGTGTCTGGTAATAGCACAGCACTTGTACATCTGGGTACAGCCTTTGTAGGGTTTTGAAGGGTATTCCTGTTTCATTACCAGCAAACCAGATCCCTGAGTGGTGCCCAAATCTGTTTGGACTCCTCTAAGGACACTCAGGATTCTGGGTGTCTTTTCAAAACACCCCAGTGAATGGAATCACTGAGCCCCCAGATCTGAGGGAAAATCTCACCCTCACAGCTCTGCTGACTTCAGAAAGAAAGAATTCCAATTTGGTTGTTCCTGACAGTGTTGGAGAGGGAGCAAGTCCTTCCATTGGCAGTCTTTTCTGGCTTTTGTAGATCAGTCCCAGGAAACAGCTGCACGCTCTGGGGTCTCAGCAGGGCTGTCACCTGTTCTCTCCCTGTGCTTCCCTCTGGAAGTGCCACAGTGTGGGGAGAACAGGGAAACCCCTGAGCTGCTTTTGGAACAAGCTGACAGAGTCCTAGAAGAGCTCTGACCATGACACCATATGTAACTCAACTGGTTCTACTGCCTGAACTAGCTGAGTTCTGAGGGTATAAATCTGTGAAGCTTTGTGTCTGTTTGAAATGCAAATTCTAGGCTTGAAATGAGCAGATGAAAGCAGCAGAAAGATCACCACTGGGCTGCAAACTCTGGTGTCTGCCCTGTTGCCACTGCCAGCGCTGAACTCTCTGGTCTGGAGCTGCATCTTGGAAATAAAGATAAAAGTCTGAAAAGTGGGCTTGAAGACCAGCAAGTTTTTTCTCTTGCAGTGCAGGGATAGTTTGGCTTCAGAGCAATAAAATAGGAAAAGAATCAGTAAATGCTTTGGGTTTTATACTTTAAAACTTATGTAATAGTGTTGGGGCTTGTTGCTCCTCTGTGACCACAGGCCTGTGCATGGTCAGTGACTGATTGTCAGTGCATTTATCAGCACTTCCCAATCTGATCCCAATCCTCACTGGTGATATTCCAGAGCATTTATCAGCACTTCCCAGTCCTCACTGGGGGTATTCCAGAGCATTGATCAGCACTTCCCAGTCCTCACTGGGGGTATTCCAGAGCACTGATCAGCACTTCCCAATCTGATAAATTCCCAGAGCATTGATCAACCCTTCCCAGTCCTCACTGGGGCACTCCCAGAGCTCTGAGGAGCTGTGCCTGCTCCAGCCCAGCTGTCCCTCACTCCTCCCCAGAGCTGTGGGACCCAACCCGCTCTGCCAGCTCAGCTCTGCCCCCAGGGCTGCCTTTCCCAGGCGTTCCTGGAGCGTGGCAGGCTCTGAGGAGCAGGCTGGCAGCGCTGAGTGCCACCCTGCTGTCCCCAGGCATGGAGAACGATGACAGTGCCGTGCAGTACGCCATCGGCCGCTCGGACACCGTGGCGCCGGGCACCGGCATCGACCTGGAGTTCGATGCTGACGTGCAGACCATGTCCCCTGAGGCCTCTGAGTACGAGACCTGCTACGTGACATCCCACAAGGGACCCTGCCGCGTGGCCACCTACAGCAGGGACGGGCAGCTGATAGCCACGGGCTCGGCCGACGCCTCCATCAAAATCCTGGACACCGAGAGGATGCTGGCCAAGAGCGCCATGCCCATCGAGGTGAGGGGTTGTACCAGGCTGGGATTGTGTCTGTGCCATGCCCATAGAGGTGAGGGGTTGTAACCACTCTAGGAATTGTGTCCGTGCCATGCCCATCGAGGTGAGGGGTTGTAACCACGCTGGGAATTGTGTCCGTGCCATGCCCATCGAGGTGAGGGGTTGTACCAGGCTGGGATTGTGTCTGTGCCATGTCCATTGGGATAATGAGTTGTAATCAATTGAAATCCTGTCCATGCCATGCCCATTGAGATAAGGGATTGTAATGAATTAAAATCCTGTCCATGCCATGCCCATTGGGATAATGGTTTGTCATCACTCTGGGAATCCTGTCCATGCCATGCCTGTTGGGATAATGAATTGGAATCAGCTGGAATCCCATCCGTGCCATGCCCATTGGGATGATGGATTGCAATCGCTTTTGGGATCCTGTCCATGCCATGCTCATTGGGATAATGGTTTGTAACCACTCTGGGAGTTTTCTCCATTTCATATCTGTACCTTGTGGCTGCCTCAGTGAGTTGGACTAAATACCTGTCTCAACATATTGCCTATTCCAGCAGCTGCTCATAAAGTCCCTTTGAAGGATGGAGAACCAGGGCAAGGACACTAGTGTTACCCCTGGCAGCAGGGAGAGGACTGAGCCAGGAGTGGCTTCTGCTGGGTTCTGATTGTGGCTGTAATTGAGCACAGTTCATGTAAAACCCATTCGTGGCCTTGCAGCCCCCCTGCCCACCTGTGTTTTCACTGGGTATTTCAGAACTGTTTCACACATTGCTTTGATTTATCTTTCTTCAAGGCAGTTATCAGGTGGCAATGAAAAGTGGGATTTTTTTGCACAGAGCACACACTAAATTCTCAGCAGAGCGCTGCAGTTTCAGTGCAGCTTCTCTCAGTTCTTCCCAGCAGTCAGTGTTTTGCTTTGGGCTGTTTATGAAGGTGATGTTTTCTTACACCAGTTGTCTGCTACTGAAGTAGTTTGTCCTTGAGCCAAGTTGTTGTGACCTTCATAAAGACACAGGGATCTTATTTGTTGACCTATAAAGGGCCTTCAGATAACCAAGGGAACAGATTGGGTGCCTGGTTGTGTCAGAGAGGAGCTGCTGTTCAGCCACTCTGGCAAGCCTAAAACCTACTTTTCCTGTCAAAAACGTGCTTTATTTTCCAAGAGCAGCAACATGTTGAATATTCTTTGTAGGTCATGATGAATGAGACAGCACAGCAGAACATGGAGAACCACCCGGTGATCCGGACTCTGTACGATCACGTGGATGAGGTGACGTGTTTGGCTTTCCACCCAACAGAACAGATCCTGGCTTCTGGCTCAAGGGACTACACACTTAAATTGTTTGATTATTCAAAACCTTCTGCCAAAAGAGCCTTCAAGTACATCCAGGTGAGATACTGCTCAGAGCAGGCACAGCTCAGATGTCTGAGTGCTGAGGTGGTGTGGGCTGAGCTGTGCCTCAGGTGATCAGGGGGTGCAGGAGCTCACAGGCACAGCATTTGCAGACCTTACAGAGATTGTGTCTTAATTCTGTGCATCGTGGACACTTGTATTTAAGTCTAGAACGTGCCAGCTTTTTATTCATTAGACCAACTCTAATCTGAATTGACGTGGAAGTCAGTTCTGTTATTTTTGATTTGGAGGAGCATTTGGGATTAGGTGGTGGGCTTGGTGGGGTGATATCCTAAAATAAGGGAGCACTGCAGGCTGCTCTAGGACAAAAACTGCAGTGCAGCCAGGGGCAGCCTGTCATTTCAGTCCCACAGGAAACATTTTCCATTTTGTGCTGATAATTCCAGTAAGTTTTTAGCACTTTACCACCACCAGCACCAACCCTTCCAGCTGAGCTTTCTCCCTTCCTCACCCCGCCGTGTGTTTTTAACCCAACAGGAAGCAGAGATGTTACGCTCCATTTCTTTCCACCCTTCTGGGGATTTCATCCTGGTGGGGACCCAGCACCCAACCCTTCGTCTGTACGACATCAACACCTTCCAGTGCTTCGTGTCCTGCAACCCCCAGGACCAGCACACGGACGCCATCTGCTCCGTCAACTACAACGCCAGCGCCAACATGTACGTGACAGGCAGCAAGGATGGCTGCATCAAACTCTGGGATGGGGTCTCCAACCGCTGCATCACCACCTTTGAGAAGGCACACGACGGAGCTGAAGTCTGTTCTGCTATTTTTTCCAAAAATTCCAAGTATATTTTGTCCAGTGGGAAAGACTCTGTGGCTAAGCTCTGGGAGATATCCACTGGCCGGACGCTGGTGAAATACACAGGTATGTGGCAGGTGACGTTCCAGATACCTTCTTTTCCAGGTGCTGAGCTGTGGTAGGGCTGGAAATACTGTCAGAAAATAGTAATTCCTAAAGGCAATGGAGAAACTGCTGCTTTGAGGATAAATTGCCCAAGATTTTAAAAAATATTTCCATTAGGCCAATTGCAGAAGAGAAGCTTGAAGCTTCTGTGTGTCAGTGCAAACATATTTTAGTCTTTGAGTAGATTTTGGAGAATTTCCTGAGGGAAGTTATCACTGAATTGGGGAAAAGTAAGAAGAAACACTGAAGCTACTTCAGGGCATTTGATTTAACCATTAACTCTGTGGCTCTATAGCCATGGCAGTGCTCTGAAATGTACCTGCAGCTGGTACATTGTTCCCTTTTTTGTGTATTTTTTTCCCAAGGATGCAGCTACGTGCAAGATACTAATCCTTGGAGCATGCTGACAGTGCTGTGCTTGGATCTCAGCAGGATTTAGGGAATAATGAAGGCTGTGGAAGCTCTGCATGTGACAGCAGCTGTGTGAGAGGCTTTGGGATCAAGCACTGAGGTGCTTAAGCAGTAGGAGCACAAAGGATGCTGGAAATGGAAGTGGTGTGTGTCAGCTTTGGGGTTTGCAGGTCCCTGTTTGCAGTGCAGCTCTGCTGGGAGCAGCCAGCAGGGAGCAGCACCTGCCCGGGAAACCCTGCAGGATCCCAGCAGGGTCTGTGGGAAACACTCTCTATCTGAGGGCATGGCCCAGGCAGCTCACACTGCATGTGCTGCGTGAGAAACACACTGAAAGGTCTCAAGGATTGTCAGACTCTGTGGGTTCTCCTCTCCTTGGTCACAGCTGAAAGCCTCATGCAAAAATATCAGGCAGAAATACTCTTTATGGACTGGACATGGCACAGCTGGAGTAGGTATTCCTTCTGTCCCCTAAGGAATTTTAGCATATATTCATGGACAGCAGGAGGAATTTCCCCATGGAAAGGGTGGTCAGGGGCTGCCCAGGGAGGTTTGGAGGTGTCCAAGGAACACCTGGAAGTGGCACTCAGTGCTCTGGTGGCAAGGTGGGGATGGGGCACAGGCTGGACTCAAATCTTTCTGGTCCTGTGATACACCTACAAAAGAATATTTGTTGCACCACCTGTTGATTTTGGAAGTAGTGGAACAGCAGAGAAAATTGATAGAAAATTGATTCTTAGGGAAAATGACTCACAGATGTGGTGGTGTTCACAGGGGTCCCAGGACAAGGGAAGAGATGAGAATCTTGGCTCCATGTTTCAGAAGGCTGATTTATTATTTTATGATATATATTATATTAAAAGAGAAAGATATATTAAAACTATAAAACTATGATATATTAAAACTAAAAGAATAGAAGAAAGGATTTCATCAGAAGGCTAGCAAGGAATAGAAAGGAACGATAATAAAATCTTGTGACTCTGAGAGAGAGTCTGAGCCAGCTGGACTGTGATTGGTCATTGATTAAAAACAACCACATGAGACTAATCAAAGATTTAACTGTTGCATTCCACAGCAGCAGATAATTATTGTTTACATTTTGTTTCTGAATTCATTTCTCCTCTCGGCTTCTGAGGAGAAAGGGTTTTTCATGAAATACGTCTGTGACACATAGCTATGAAACCTTCTAACACCCCCACTGTGCTGTGTGTGTATAAAACATGTCTGTGACACATAGCTATGAAACCTTCTAACACCCCCACTGTGCTGTGTGTGTATAAAACATGTCTGTGACACACATGTATGAAACCTTATAACGCCCCCACTGTGCTGTGTGTGTATAAAGCATGTCTGTGACACATCTGTACTAACACCCCCACTGTGCTGTGTGTATGAAACATGTCTGTGACACATGTATGTAAACTCCTAACGCCTGCACTGTGCTGTGTGTGTATAAAACATGTCTGTGACACATCTGTACTTACACCCCCACTGTGCTGTGTGTATGAAACATGTCTGTGACACATGTATGTAAACTCCTAACGCCTGCACTGTGCTGTGTGTGTATAAAACACGTCTGTGACACGTGTATGAAACCTTCTAACGCCCACACTGTGCTGTGTGTGTATAAAACACGTCTGTGACACGTCTGTGCTAACGCCCCCACTGTGCTGTGTGTGTATAAAACATGTCTGTGACACATAGCTATGAAACCTTCTAACGCCCCCACTGTGCTGTGTGTATAAAACATGTCTGTGACACACATGTATGTAAACTCCTAACGCCCCCACTGTGCTGTGTGTGTATAAAACACGTCTGTGACACGTCTGTGCTAACGCCCGCACTGTGCTGTGTGTGTTCAGGTGCTGGTCTGAGCGGGCGCCAGGTGCACAGGACTCAGGCTGTGTTCAACCACACGGAGGATTACGTGCTGCTGCCCGACGAGAGGACCATCAGCCTGTGCTGCTGGGACTCGCGCACGGCCGAGCGCCGGAACCTGCTGTCCCTGGGCCACAACAGCATCGTGCGCTGCATCGTGCACTCCCCCACCAACCCCGGCTTCATGACCTGCAGCGACGACTACCGGGCCAGGTTCTGGTACAGGAGATCCACCACGGACTGAGGGCGCTCTGCAGGCAGGGACTGCCCAGCTCCTGCCCCCCTGGGGGCCCTGCTGGGCCGCTTTGGATTCTGTCAGACCCGGCAGGAAAATGGCAAATATTGAGACTTTTCACCCCACGCTAATATTTTTTTATTAGTGTGAGTGGTTTAATTTTTTGTAAGTCATCTCTAATTGTACGGAAGGGAGGGGGTGGAGAATGAAATGATCCTGGCAGGGAGGGCTAAGCTTGTTTCCCTGCTTGTGAATCACACATGAGAAAATGGGACTGTGTCCTGCTCAGAAGGAGCCAGTTCTGCTCTGTGTTGTGTCTGTGCAATCCCTCTGAACTCTGGCAGAGAAGAGATCACACAAAGAGCAGCAGAACTTGGTGCAGAAACTTTAACAAAGCCTTAAGCTGCCTTCAGCCACAATTCATTATTTGTAAAGCTCTGGTTTGTATCTTTCAGTCTGGGGTTTTGGTGAATTCTTTGTGTTTTTTGTTTTTTGGCCGAGTAGGCCTACAGTTCTGAGTTGTGCCATAAGAATTCAAACAAGATTTTAAATTGTTTAGATGAATTCAAGAAATGGTCTTCTAGTTCTTGTGTTAAAGTCAGACTTCATCTCATCCTCCTCTGAATTTATCTTAACAAGTGGGACCTCAAAATGAATTCCTAATAGTTTTAAGGAATACCTACATTGCAATTAAAATGTGACAGTGCTGCTGCAGGTGAAAATAATTTTGCCTTAGAGACCTTTAATATCCTCTCAAAGAAAGAAGCTTGTGCATCTGAATTTTTGTATGTGTACCTCAGAAATGTCACTGTTTCATTTGACTGAGAAATCTTCATCCACATCTTACACAGCACTTCAATTACATTCTTTTTTAATTAGTCACAAACCCAGTGCCCATCGTTGAGAAACTGTGCTTAAAACTTCTCCAAGTTGGAAAATTCACTACTTATTCTCCCAGAGATCTGCCTGAGCAGAGCCTTAAGCTTGTTTTTTGAGGCCTCCTCGTGCAGAGCTCCTGGGCAGCACAGCTGGGAGGCTCCTTTGGTCAGAGCTCAGCACTCGCCTTTGTGAGGGTTTTGAAATGTGAGGTGGTTCTTGCTGCTGGATTAATTTCCATTATTACACTGAGGAATTGTCAAGGGCTGGTGAGGGTACAGGTTTTGTCTGTATTTAAATAAAGATTGCCTTTTAAAAAGCTCTTTGATACATAAAGAAGGAATTGTATTTGTTTTCTGTATAACAAAGGATAAGTGGTCAAATATGGGAGGCTGGGACTTGGGGTCTGGGAGTGATGAATTTGTTGTGTTCCACCTGAATCAGGAACAATTACAGACTCAAGATGTGGAATGTGGGAGATTTTTATTTAAATAATGAAATTTAATTTTCTCTTGAAAAGCTCCCTCTATGCAGAACATTTCTGAGGCTGGATCCTCTTTGCTGCTCCTCTGCCTCTGTTCTGACCCTTCAGGGGCAGTGCTGCTGAGGGATGGTGGTGCTGGTGCCTTTTTGGTGGGGAAACCAGGAGAAGCAGAGCTGGGGGCAGGGAAAGGGAAGTCCTGACACAGTCACTGAGGCGTGAGGTGGGATGGGTGACAGCAGTGGCTTTTTTAGTTTTGGAGTGCCACCTTCTCTTTAATTCTGCTAAAGCACCTGTCTGTAATTCATGCACTTGTTACTGGCGTTTGGGATCTGCTTTTACAACCCTCTTTTTGTGGTTTATGTGTTAAAGCACCGCTGTGGCTGCGAACTGGGGGAGCTCTCACCTCAAGCTTCCGTAGCTCTGGGGGCTTGAACTCGCAGTGCAAGAGCAAAAAGTTACTACTTTAACACAAAACCATCCTACCATTGGCACCTTGCTGCCTTTCCATATCCTGAACATCCTCCTGAGGCCACAAGGTTGTTGGAGAAAGAAGGGCTGGGAAAAACTGAACTCATCCTATTGAGGGAGAAAATGAACCATGGGGTGAAATTCAGTGTGCAAGGCCAGGCTGGATGGGCTTGGGACAGCCTGCTCTGCTGGGAGGTGTCCCTGCCCATGGAATGAGGTGATCCTGAGCCCCTTCCAACCCAAACCATTCTCTGACTGGGAACACCTTTCCCTGTGGGACTCTGGAGGTTCTTGAATTCCTGATGCTCCTGCTTCTCATGCTGTGAGAGCTGAGGCTGCCTGGAGCGCCGGGAGGAGCTGGCAGTGAAATCCTGCCCTGCTGGGACTGGCAGGGGAGCCTTATCAGGGCTGTGCAGCTCCTCAGTGTGCCACAGCCCTGCTCTCTCTGCTGCAAAAGAGGAAACAGGAGCACGGGCAGAGGGCTCCGACTTCCCACTGCTGAACTGCGACAAGTTGGTGCAGGAAGACCAAGGAAAATCCCACTTGACGCGGCGTTTGCTTACTTCCAGTGGCCAAAAGGGCTTTTCTTGGGTTATATTCTGCCCTCCTTTTATCTTGAGCTGTCTCAGATATTATCTCACATGAGGAGCTTGTCTGCAGGCTGTGAGTGCTGCTAGGGGCAGAGCTGTCAGATGGACTTTGCTGAGGGGAGTTCCCCACGCACAGCGCCCGGGCACAGCTCCAGGGTCCCCATCCCCCTGGCTCTCTGTGCTGCTCCAGGTGCACAATGACAACCACGGAGAAAAACCCCAGGAGCAGCACACCTGCAAAGGTAGGGCTGGGTTTTGGGGTAGGGATGGGTTTGGTGTTTGAACTCAGTGGAATTCTTGGTGATGTTGGAGTAGCAGTGATGAGATCCCTCCAGTCCTGGCTCTCCATGGCCAGAGGGACACTGAGGGACTGGAGCTGTCCAGGGCAGGGAATGGAGCTGGGATGGGAATGGAGAATCCCTGAGGGAGCTGGAAAGGGAATGGAGAATCCCTGAGGGGGCTGGGAAGGGAATGGAGAATCCCTGAGGGAGCTGGGAAGGGAATGGAGAATTCGTGAGAAGGTGGGAAGGGAATGGAGAATTCCTGAGGAAGCTCTGAAGGGAATGGAGAATTCCTGAGGCAGCTGGGAAGGGAATGGAGAATTCCTGAGGAGCTGGGAAGGGAATGGAGAATTCCTGAGGAGCTGAGGACTCTCAGCCTGGAGCAAAGGAGGATCCCCAGGGATCTTTCCCCTCTCTGGAATTCCCTGCCAGGTGGGGACAGGTCCCAGGGACAGGGACAGGAGCAGAGGGAACGGCCTCAGGCTGGGCCAGGGCAGCTCAGGGTGGGCACAGCAGGAATTTCCCCTTGGAAAGGGGGTCAGGAGCTGGAATTGCCCAGGGAGGGTTGCAGTGCCCATCCCTGGAGGTGTCCCAGGAACTCCTGGAGGTGGCACTCGGAGCTCTGGGCTGGGGACAGGGTGGGGATCAGGCACAGCTGGGACTCTGTGGTCTCAGAGGTCTCTGCCAGCCTCAGTCCTGTGGCTCTGTGAAGTGTTTGGGTTCCTCCTCTCAGGGGGACAGAAGGCTCCTGTACCTGATGTCCCCCTGTGCTTTTCATGGTGACAAAACCACTGGCTGGGAGAAATGTCTTATTGGTGAGGATCCTGGATAAAGCACAATTGAAAACCAAGAAATACCTGGAAATAAGCACATTTGTGAAATTATAAAGATACAAAGTCAAGGTTCTACCTTACTGCTGTGCTGCAGTGACATTAGAGACACAGATCCATTCCCTGCCAGCCCTGGTGCCCTCTTGCCTGACAGAATTTCTTTCTGTTACATGCAAACCAGAAAACATTTTGAAACACTCTGTGTTCCTATTTTGAAAGACAGGACCCAGTGTATAAGGTTTGTTACATTTATTTCTGTGTCCACATTCCATCTAGATTAATGTTCTATAGATCAGAGGCCCTGCTGCAGCTGTAAGGGCTGGAGAATGCTGAAATCTTGATTCAAAGTCAATGCCTTGCTGTCCTGGGGTCTGCAAGTCCAATAAGTGTACTGGAATTGGGATTTTCATTGTGGATTATGATCTCAGTGTTTACTGTAAATAAACTGCCTCCTGGAAATTTAATACAAAATGAAGTGGTGGGGAAAGCTTAGTAGGAGCTCAATGAGTCATTTTTTTTTACACTCCTAATTTTCCATCAAGGCTTGTAAAGATTAGGGGGCAACTTTTCACATTGAGTCATCAGTAACTCAGGCAGGGTATTTTTCATCTCGATATAGAAGAATTTTCTATTTCTACATATATTTCCAGTTCTCTTGAGTGGATTGTCAATAAATCAATGTAATGGTAGCAAACTGATTACCTGTTCTGCTGTGAGCATTGTGGACGTGGCCAGAGCCCACCCAGTCAACTTCAGCTGAGTAATAAAACACCAAAATTATTTCTGCAACATCATTTATGAAATCTTTCTAAGTCCCCTACCACCCTGGCAGTACTGCTTATTATAATACTTGAATGATATAAAAATACAAAGGGTTTTTTCCTGCTCTTTGGACTCCTTGAAGTCTCAGCAGTGCTGCTGTGACAGGAAATGCTCTGCAATGATCCCTGTGCCCCAGCGATTGCACCTGCAGGGGAAAGCCCCAGTGAGAGGAGCCCAGGGTCAGTGCAGCAGGGCTGTTGTTTTGTTTGGTGGCTGTTGTTGCGTTTCCAGGGGCAGCACAGGAAGCCTTGCAGCCCTTGCTGCAACCTCAAACCCCTCTGAGCTCCTGCAGGGCCACAGGCTGAGGGAAAACGGGAGAGTGTTTGGATGTGCTCCAAGTGGATCTGGAGCTTCTCTCCCCTAAAATGCCCCGTTCACATCTGCCCTCCTCACCCAAGAATCCAGACAGAGATTCTGTGCCCAGGCCAGAGCTCCCCTGCCCAGCCCTGGCACCTGGAGGAGCTGGAGCTGCTGGGGGAGCCCAGAGGAGCTCCAGGATGGGCAGAGGGATGGGGCAGGGCTGGCATTGCTCACCTGCACAGGAGAAGCTCTGGGGTGAGCTCAGTGTTGGCAAAGATGGAGAGAGGATTTCCAAGGGATGGAGGGACAGCACACAGGGAATGGCTTCAAACTGACACAGAACGGGTTTAGGTTGGATATTAGGAAAAAATCCTTTCCTGGCAGGGTGGGCAGGCCCTGGCACAGCTGTGGCTGCCCCTGGGTCCCTGGCAGTGCCCAAGGACATTGGGCTGGGAGCACCTGGGACAGTGGAAGGTGTCCCTGCCATGGCAGGGGTTCATTCATGAATGGGAATTTAATTGTTTTTGAAAGCAGCTCTGTGGCCACAAGCTGTGGGTGTGTAACTGATGCCACCCCACCATTGCAAATGCTGGAGCACCTGAGAAACTCCAGGGCAGCAAATGAACAGCTCCTGATCAGTGCATGAAGTGTCTGAAGGGGTCAAACTGCTGCTCCTGAGGTTTAAAAAATAAAAAAGAAAGAAGAGAAAAAACCACAAAGGCATTGAAATGGGCTGGTTTGTGCCAGGAATTCTTTCTCCTCTGGACAGCAGCTCCCAGCTCAGAGGTGTAGATTTGGTTAAAGTTTTTCAATTCAGCATTTTCTATTCAAGATATTAAAGTCTTTTCTAGCTACAGGATTGTGGCTTTGGGAGCCAGTGTCTAATTTAATCTTGAAGCTACTGTGGAAAGAGGAAGGAAGAGGCTTTTACCAGAGAAAAGCCAACGTGTACAAAGGCAAAACCAGTAAAAATTTGCCAACCCTCAAGATATCCTGAGTCCAAAGTGGTAAAACCTGTGCACCAGCATGAGCAGGACTCAGGTCTTGCCAAGCAAATAGCAACGATTAATAATTTAAAATAACATTATACCTTAATAATATTTAAGGATTTTTTTAAACAGTCCAAGAAACAAAACCTTTTGGCTGTAGATCATGTTTAACTTTCCTCCTTGGGTTTTCTGCCTCTGCAGGGTGAGGTGGTTTTGCAGGGCATTTATAACCACAAAGGGGATCTGTTCAGTTTTCTGAAGACTGATTAAAAGTGTATCAAAACTCACACCACTTTGAAGTTAGAAAAAAAAAATTAAAAAAACCTAAACAAACAAACAAAAAACCCAAACACAGCAAACCAGGAGTAAAAAACGCTGCAGCAGAAATGCTTCCAAACGCAGCCGTTGTGCTGGAGCAGCCCTGGGGCCGGGTGTTGTGCTCGGAGCAGGGCAGGCACTCCCTGCAGGGCCGGCTGTGTGTCCTGCCCATCGCCAGCTGCAGCCAGGGGCTCCCTGGAGTCAATTCTGCCGCGCAATGAGCTCCCCCCTCCCCAGAGCCGCTTCCCTGGGGCTCCCAGCGAGCGGGGGGAGGCAGGGGCTGAGCTCTGCCTCTCCAGGCTCCCGGCCAGAGCCTCCAGAGCTGCCCGAGCCACCGGCAGGGCTGGGGACATCCTCATCCTCCTCCTCCTCCTCCTCATCCTCATCCTCCTCCTCCTCATCCTCCTCCTGCTGCTCAGGTGATGGACTGACAGGCAAACACAGCAAGATGAAGGTCAGTGTGAGCGCCGGGCTCTTTTCTTTCTGCTGCAGTTGATTCAGTGACTTTCCTGATTCCATTTGTAGTGGACAGAGGGTGAAATCTGCATCTGGCGGGGTCTCTTTGCAATGTGTGTGTTCAGCTGATTCACATAACACTAACAGAGCACACGGTCTTAATTTTTAAAATATAATCCAAATTAAGAGTTTCTCCAGAGCACCAGTGTGGCAGAGGAGGGTGAGGGTTTGTTCTGTGTGCATTGAGTAATGACAAGTTTATTAGAAATGATCATGAGTGACTCAGACTGGTCACTTCCACATTCTCTTGGGAAAAAAAAACGAGGTTAAGAGTTGAGCAGTGAATTACCTCAAAAGAGATGATGGTTTTGCATTGACTCCTAGAAAATGGGTAATGGAAATGTCTCAAGAATTGAGGCCACTGTGTGATGAGGAAAACGCCGAGTAATTTCAGCCTGAACTCTGTGAGCCTGGGAAAGCCTTTGCACTCGAGGGTGAGGACTGGCCACATCCTGCAGAGGAGGAAAGGAGCGCTCATTTTTGGGAAATACTCTTTCCTCCCGGCGTGGGGAGGGGGATGAGGGATGGATCGAACCCATTTTCAGCCGTTTGTGCCTGGTTCTGCCCAGCCCAGGCTGGGCTTTGTGCAGAGCAGGGCTGGGCTGTGACGAGGGGTGGCTCAGCTGGGCAGGGCAGGGCTGGGCTGTCACCAAGTGTCCCCTGCTAATGACAGCCAGGGAGCAGAGCCCAGCTGCTGCCTGGGCCTGGGGACTCGCAGCAGGGATTAGCCCAGCTGGAAACCCCTCTCTGCCCTGAGAAATGTGACAGTTCCAGTGATACTCACTCAGAAACCATCCACTCCTCCCTTTATTCACTGCATCTCATTCATCTCAGAAACACGACCCTGGCAGGGCTGTGCAGGGAGCAGGGGCAGGACAAGATTTGGGGGGTGAGAACAAGATTTTGGGGGTGAGGATAAGATTTTGGGGGGTGAGGATAACATTTTAGGGGTGAGAACAAGATTTTGGGGGTGAGGACAAGATTTGGAGGGTGAGGACAAGATTTGGGGGGATGAGGACAAGATTTTGGGGGTGAGGACAAGATTTGGGGGGTGAGGATAAGATTTTGGGGGGTGAGGACAAGATTTGGAGGGTGAGGACAAGATTATGGGGGTGAGGACAAGATTTGGGGGGTGAGGACAAGATTTTGGGGGGTGAGGACAAGATTTTGGGGGGTGAGGACAAGATTTTGGGGGTGAGGACAAGATTTTGGGGGCTGCTCAGTGCAGCCAGAGCCCCAGGCAGCCGCAGCTGTGGGAGTTGTGCTGCTGCTGCTGGATCTTGGTGGATCAGAAATCCCCTCGACCTCCCCACTGCTGCCACACCAGGGAAAAAGGGCACAGCATGCAGGGACAGCAGCCTGGCACCTCCAGCAGCAGCAATTCCTGAAAAATTCTCTTTTTCAATGAAAAATGTGTCATTTGGTCCTGCTGAGCTTCTGTGGGGATGTTTTGGCTGATTCACAGGAGGGTGAGGACCCTGCTCTGAGGAGGACACTTGTAACATCAGGACTTTCTGTATCTGCAAAGCCACATTTAGAAATAAATGTAGTCAGGTGTAATTAAGATATTAAAATGTTTTAAAAAGTCAAAAAACCCTGAAGTGATTGGGTGTATATGGGAAAAAGAAAGGTTTGAGGAGCCCAGCCCAGGAATGCTCCCACAGGGAGCTGCAGGAAGGAACAGTTGATTTTCCCTTGAGTTTGGGCATGGGAGCACTCCTGTAAAAATGCTCTGAGTGGGGAGAAACCCTGGCTGCACTTGCCCCTTCTGGTGATTTTAACACACAAAATTTGTGTGTTAAATTTGATTTGATTTGATTGACTTCATTTGTGGAGAAAAGAGAATTTGGGGGAAATGAGCAGAACTCCAGCCTGTAATTCCACCTCTGCAGCAGTGCCCTGTGTGAGGCTGCAGGATTTGTCAGCTTGATTTTTATTTTTAAGTGGTGCTTCTGTATTTGATCAAATTTAGAATTCAAAACCTGCTGATCAGCACCTGCTTCCACCCCCACAAAATCAATTAAAGCCACAAAAGCAAGTCCTGATGTTCATTCTTCCTCAAGCTCACACAAAACTTCTGTATGAGCTGAACATTTATTTTCCAAAACACACGAACAAAACAAAGAAATGCAGAAGGACCTTCTGCAGGTCACAGGAAATGCTGCACATGCAGGTGGAGAGTGATCTGAGCTTTTAAGGTAAATTCTCCTTTTTTCCTGTGGATGTTGATGTGGACTCTCTAAAATTAACTGAGCAAAATTCAAGTGACTCAGAGTGGTCTGGGGTTGAGCAGGGAATTCTCAGGGAAGGCTGTTCCCAGTAAGGGATGATGGAGGATGTTTATTCCTGCAGCTCTGCTGGGAGGTGAAGAGATTAACTGGGAGCTGCTCTGTAAACATGTCAGAGGTGTCTCTGATGTATGAGCAGAACTGTTTAGCAAACACAACCCTCTATCTCTTCCTCCTCAAATATTTTAAGTCCCACTTTCCTGCAGTAAAAGAGCTCACTCATATATTGATGTGAAACATGAGAAATATTTCAATCCACAAAAACTCCCAGGATTAAACTGGAAGTTTATTCTCAGTTTATAGAGAATAAACTCCCAGTTTATTTATGTGATCTCAATAGGGGTTTTCAGGAAGCTAAATGAAAAATATCTTTTTTATCAGAAATGCTGTGAAATAGAGCAGTACCATTCACATGAAATAATACAGGATAGCAAACTGAGATTTCCAAATACAAACTGAGTGGGACAAGGGCATAGAGAAATTATTTTGTGAGGTTTGTGGGCAAGATGCTGAAATGATCCCGTGCTGAACATCACTGTGTTCACTTGGATTTTTCTAGCATTGTTTGTATATATTTAATAATGATATTTTTTTCTGTTGCATGAAGATCAGGCTTGGGATAGGAGAGGCACCAGGAGATTTTAGTAACAGTGGGATGTTTCATCCTTAGCATAAATATCTATTGTGTACACGGAGCACAGATGTCACTCCGAGGGTATAAAATTTTACATTACAGAACTGGGCACTGATCAGCTTTACTGCCCTTAATTACAATTTCTCCATTAATAAACATGAGGGAGCAGCTTTCATCCCTGTGACTCCCAGGGGCTGCCAAGGCTTCGGAGGGGGAGCAGGGCTGGGGAAGGATCTGCACACAACAAAGATGAGACAAGTCCAGTTTGGAGGGGAATTACTCTGTCCCCATCTGAGCCATGCCCCAGTAAAGGAGATGCACTTGCAGCCAGATGGGAACTTTGGGAGTGAAGCTGTTCCAGGGACCTGCACTGTCAGTTCCTCCAGTGTGAGACCCGCCTGCTTTGCCCTGGGGGTCCCAGTGCCTCAGGAGGGGCTGCAGGGGACACTGCTTTGTCTTTTCCAGGTCTGTGCTTGCTCAGCAGCTTGTTCAAACCCACTCAGAGGGAGCAGAGCCCCAGCACTGCCCCTCAAGGTGCTTTTTGTGGGGCTTTTAGGATGTTCTCTGTCTTAGGAGAGGTTTTACAAGGCTGCTGATGGGGATGGGGCACCAAGCAAAGAAGGAAAACCACTTGGGCCTCCCCTGTGCTGCTTCAGTGCTTTTTACACGTTGGGTATTTAAGGACACAACACACAAAGCAGCAGAGAGCACTGCACAGCCAGAGCTCTGCTGGATATCAGGGAAATGCATCCCCCAGAGCCCCCAGCACAGCCCCTGCTCACTGAGCACCCCGGGCTCTGGGAATGCAGCCCTTGCTCAGAGGCAGGGCAGGGCAGGGATGCCTGTGCTCACAGGAGAGGAGGGGGATGCCTCACACACCCCGGGGAGCTGCAGGGCTGGGCTCTGCCTACAGCCCTGCAGATAACCCCGACCATGGCCCTGCAGGCACAGGGGGAGCGAGCACTCACCCCTGAGCTCCTGCTGGGCTGCTGAAATGTTCTGCACCTTTCTGAAATGCTCTGCACCTCCTGAAATGCTCTGCACCTCCTGAAATGCTCTGCACCTCCCTGAAATGCTCTGCACCTTTCTGAAATACTCTGCACCTCCTGAAATGCTCTGCACCTCCTGAAATGCTCTGCACCTCCCTGAAATACTCTGCACCTTTCTGAAATACTCTGCACCTCCCTGAAATGCTCTGCACCTTTCTGAAATACTCTGCACCTCCCTGAAATGCTCTGCACCTTTCTGAAATACTCTGCACCTCCCTGAAATGCTCTGCACCTTTCTGAAATACTCTGCACCTTTCTGAAATACTCTGCACCTTCCTGCCATACTCTGCACCTCCCAGAAATACTCTGCACCTCCCAGAAATACTCTGCACCTCCTGAAATGCTCTGCACCTTTCTGAAATACTCTGCACCTCCTGAAATGCTCTGCACCTCCCTGAAATACTCTGCACCTTTCTGAAATACTCTGCATCTCCCTGAAATGCTCTGCACCTCCCTGACATACTCTGCATTTTGCTGAAATACTGAATACGACAGGGATGGCAAAGATGTGCTCTCCAGCTCCACAGTATTGAGGGTTTGTCCTGAAACTTGGAATTTAATTAAGCCCTGCCTTAGCTGGAAAACCTTTACAGTTTGTTTTTTGGGTTTTTTTTTCCTTTTTAATATGTTTTTTTAAGAGCTCCACTGCCCCTGCTTGTGCATGGTTCAGTCATGTTCTACAGACTGGAGTTTAGGGCTTGTCTCCATCACCTCTCTGGTCAAAGCCTTCATTTTTCCATTCCATCTCCCTGGATGGGATATGAGATGATCCATGAGCAGATCTGTTTTCTACCTAGGTCAGCTCCCCCAGAGTGACCTATGATTTAATTGATTCATTAATAATCTCCTGCTTGGCTTGATTTGGATGATTCTAGAGGTTCCTGGGTTTGTGTTGATCACAGATGTGAGCTCCAGAAATGCAAAATCTGAGCCACAGTGTCCTGCCTCGGCCTGGCCTCGGGCTGGGGCTGCTGGCCCTGGGACATTTGCACATCTTCACTGGCCAAAGCAAGGAACCTGTGCTGTGCCTCCAGCAGGGACCCCTCTGATGGAAAGGTTTGGGTCTCTGGTTATAAATTTAGACTCAGCAGCATCTTGAGGGTGCTGTTTCCACAGGAAAAGGGAAATGTCAATATTTAGAAGCCTTTTAAAACCACAGCATGAACCAAAGGTTCCTCTCAGCTGTGTGGGTGCATGTAGGAAGGGCAACCTTGCTGTGTGTGCCCAGCCTGGCTCACACCCTGAGCCCAGCCTTGCTGTGTGTGCCCAGCCTGGCTCAGACTGAGCCCAGCCTTGCTGTGTGTGCCCAGCCAGACTCACACCTTGAGCCCAGCCTTGCTCTGTGTGTGCCCAGCCTGGCTCAGACTGAGCCCAGCCTTGCTGTGTGTGCCCAGCCTGGCTCAGACTGAGCCCAGCCTTGCTGTGTGTGCCCAGCCTGGCTCACACCCTGAGCCCAGCCTTGCTCTGTGTGTGTGCCCAGCCTGGCTCAGACTGAGCCCCGCCTTGCTGTGTGTGCCCAGCCTGGCTCACACCTTGAGCCCAGCCTTGCTGTGTGTGCCCAGCCTGGCTCACACCCTGAGGCCAGCCTTGCTATGTGTGCCCAGCCTGGCTCACACTGAGCCCAGCCTTGCTGTGTGTGCCCAGCCTGGCTCAGACTGAGCCCAGCCTTGCTGTGTGTGCCCAGCCTGGCTCACACCCTGAGCCCAGCCTTGCTCTGTGTGCCCAGCCTGGGTCAGACTGAGCCCAGCCTTGCTGTGTGTGCCCAGCCAGGCTCACACCCTGAGCCCAGCCTTGCTCTGTGTGCCCAGCCTGGCTCACACCCTGAGGCCAGCCTTGCTGTGTGTGCCCAGCCTGGCTCAGACTGAGCCCAGCCTTGCTGTGTGTGCCCAGCCTGGCTCACACCCTGAGCCCAGCCTTGCTGTGTGTGCCCAGCCTGGCTCAGATCCCTTCTCCCATGTCCTGTGTGTGCCTGGATAAGGCTCTTCATGTGGAGAAGGGGCAGAGTTTTCCTCTGCCCACCCTCCTGGGGCTGAAGAAGAGGGTCTGTCCCTCAGAAGTGTTTCTGTGCAGCACCCAGCCCAGGGAGCCAGCAGTGTTGATGGATAACAGGAGAAGTTGCCTTTTCTCCTTTTTGTGTCAGTGTGGAGGCCAGGCCTGGCCCAGGGGGGATTCCTGACTCCAACATTTGGCATTGTCCCAGCACAAAGTGGACTCCCGTGCTCCAGGCAGCAGCCAGGCTGGACCAGGAGGCCAAGGGGGCTGCTGTCCCCCTGGCAGCTGCCCCTGTCCCACAAACAGCCATTGTTCATGAAATGCCTGCAGCCAACAGCGGGCCCTGGTCGCCAGCTGAGCTGACAAATTCGAGTTCTTGTGCTGCAGCTTCAGGCCAGCTGCTGCCTCACAGCAAATGCTCTGCACAAAAATACAAGGCATCACGTTTCCTATTTGGGTGCTATCTCTCTGGACATTACTTGCACTTTCTGATAAGAAATTCATGCTGAGGCACAGCCAGTGTCCCACTGACTGGGAAGCAGACAGTCCATTTTAAAGCTAAAAGCAAAATCTATCTTGTACTGAAAAAAACCTAAAAATGACATCCACAGCTTTCTCTACCCTTTGCAAAAATGCCTCGGGTGACTAAAGCTACCTGCTGGCTCTGGCTGCCCCATCCCTGGACAGGGCTTGGAGCAACCTGGGACAGTGGAAGCTGTCCCTGCCCATGGCAGGGGTGGGATGAGATCATATTTAAGGTCCCTTCCCACCCAAAGCATTCCATGATTCTGTGATCTTGTAATGAGTAATTATGAGATGAAGAGCTCACAGAATGACAATGGGAAAGCCAGCTATTTTTCATACAGGGATCACAGAATAGGGGGTGGGTGAATCAAACGAGACCCAGGTGGGGAAAGGATCCCAGCAGGGCAGGAACACCAGGGTGGAAGTGAGGCCTGGCATGGTGTGACAAAGTGACAAAGTGACAAAGTGACAAAGTGACACTGTGGGTGTGCTCGTGTCCCCAGCACAGCCTGGCCAAGGCTCTGTACGACAACAAGGCGGAGTGCTCGGACGAGCTGGCGTTCCGCAGAGGGGACATCGTGACGGTGCTGGAGCAGCACGTGGCGGGCAGCCAGGGCTGGTGGCGCTGCTCCCTGCACGGCCACCACGGGCTGGCCCCCGCCAACCGCCTGCAGCTGCTGCCGCCATCCGCGGAGCCGCCAGCCGCGCACAGCATCTACCAGGTGCCCTCCGTGCCCTCCGTGCCCACGGCCACGGCGCCCTCGGCCACCTACGAGAAGATGGAGGGCTGGGTTCAGCCCCAGCTCGTGTACCAGGTGCCAGCCCTGGCGGCGCAGCTGCTCAGCGAGAGGACCAAGCGCTCCACGCACCAGGTGAGCTCCAAAATAACCTGATGTTGGTGTTAAAACATTGGCTGGGAGGGAGGAAATAAGGAAGCTGGGATTTTCAGTGGAGTTTGAAGCAGAAGAATGATGGTTTTTAGGAAATTCCCATCAATTTATAGCATGGGTTAAGAAATGCTGCTCAGCGAGAGGACCCAAGCACTCCACGCACCAGGTGAGCTCCAAAATAACCTGATGTTGGTGTTAAAACATTGGCTGGGAGCGGGGAAATAAGGAAGCCTGAGATTTTCAGTGGGGTTTGCAGCAGAGGAGTGGATGGTGTTTAGAAAACTCCCATCACATTGTAGTTGCTCAGCGAGTGGACCAAGCGCTCCATGCACCAGGTGAGCTCCAAAATAACCTGATGTTGGTGTTAAAACAATGGCTGGGAGGGAGGAAATAAGGAAGCTGGGATTTTCAGTGGAGTTTGCAGCAAAAGGATGATGGTGCTTAGGAAACTCCCATCAGTTTGTAGACACTCAGCGAGAGGACCAAGCACTCCACGCACCAGGTGAGCTCCGAAATAACCTGATGTTGGTGTTAAAACAATGGCTGGGAGCAGGGAAATAAGGAAGCTGGGATTTTCAGTGGAGTTTGCAGCAAAAGGATGATGGTGCTTAGGAAACTCCCATCAGTTTGTAGACACTCAGCGAGAGGACCAAGCACTCCACGCACCAGGTGAGCTCCGAAATAACCTGATGTTGGTGTTAAAACAATGGCTGGGAGCAGGGAAATAAGGAAGCCTGGGATTTTCAGTGGGGTTTGAAGCAGAAGAATGATGGTTTTTAGGAAATTCCCATCAATTTATAGCATGGGCTGAGAAATGCTGCTAAATGAGAGGACTAAGCGCTCCACACACACTCTAAAAAAAAAAGATGTTGTTGTTAAAACAGTGGCTGGGAGCAAGGAAATAAGGAAGCTGGGATTTTCAGTGGAGTTTGCAGCAAAAGGATGATGGTGTTTAGGAAATTCCCATCAGTTTATAGCAAGGGGTGAGAAATGCTGCTGTGGGCGACAGATGAGTCTCTACATTCTGTGCTCCCTCACCTTTCTGACAGTTTAAAACAGCTGTAAAACAGGGCAGGAAGTAAAGAATATACCATTTGTTTGGGAGAATCTATAAATTATTTACAAAGTTAAAATAACAAGACACAGAACTTTCTTCAGCAGCCATCCAGAGCCCTCTGGGCACATGTGGAGTCTTTGCATCCATCTGCACAGGAACATGACTCATAATTTTTAAAAAATCACCCTCTGGTGTGGGATTTCTGGGTTTGGTCTGGGTTTTACTGTCTCCAGCAGCTCAGCAGGCTCAGAATGCTGCTGCCTGTCTCTTGGGCTGTCCCTGGGCTTGCACCAAGCAGCAGCCCCTGCCAGACACACAGAAGGACACAAAGTTTTGTGCCCTCAACCAATTTCTCTCCCAACCCGTTTGTGCTGCTGCTGAGATATTGACCAAGGTGTACAGGAGGAGAGCTGCCACCAGTTCCCCCAGTTATAGGGGAGAACAAACTGGTTTTCCAGGGTTTCATTACAGCTCACTGGCCTGGCTCTTCTTTCTCCCAGTTTGACTTTCAAACATACATGAACATGCAATTTGATTACATCTCACTGGTTTTTAACATCAAAACCTTGTGCTTTCCTCAGGAAAAAATGAGTGGGGAATGTTTCATAATGAAAGGGAAATAGAGCAGGTGGGGACAGAGTTCAAGGGTGAGGTTTTGTTCAGTTCTGTGAGATCTCCAGCCCTGGGTGCCTCTTTGTTCTGTGTATGGAAATCACATTTGAAATTCTAATTGAGAAAGGAAAAGGAAGAAAATTCAGCTATATGGTGTTTTGGGCTGATTTAATGGTGGTTTGATTTATGGGGCTCATTCAGCACCTTGCCTCCTGCTGTGGGGAAGGCCAGTCATGGAAACCTTGCTGCTTCCTGCTGGGTGCCAGGTGGGTGCTGGAAAACAACAAACTCAGGGCATCCCTGGTGACCAGAACCTCCTTTTCAGCTGCAGTGCACAACCATAGCTCAAACTCAAACTGAGCACAGCTACAAGAGACTCTTCTGCACTTGCTGTCATTGATTTCTCCACATTCCTGACCCTAAAGGAGCCACTGGCAAACTGTATCAGAGACTGGCATCAATATTCTATGTTGTGCCAGCAAATCAGGTGGAAAATGTCATCTATTCATTATGTGGATGAATGGTCTGGCAGAGCAGCTCCTTGGCTCTCCCTGCCTCATTTCATGAATTTATCCACCTAAGCTGTGCCTAGTCTGAAAATGAAAAAGAATGAAGAATGAAAAAGAACTGTCCCAGCCTCTGATGGTTTTCCAGAAGCTGAGAGTGGGGCTGCCTGTGGCACAGTGTCCCAGCTGTCCCCACACCAGCTGCACCCTGGTGGTCACAAGCTGTCCCCAAGGCAGGGGAGCTCAGGGAGCACAGAACAATCCAGACCATCCCACTGAGATCCTGTGGCACAGCTGGCAAAGCTCCTGCCATACTCAGCTGTCCTCTGAGCAGCTGGGAAAAGCCACTGTGAGTCTTTGAGGGAGCTGACTAAAAGCAGAGAAACAAGAATGAATCCCTCAGAGCCTGGGTGTTTTCACCCCACGGAGAAACCTCCTTGCTTCTGCCTCACACCCAGGGCACCTTCTGGTTCTGCTGACACTTCCAAAAGTGCCAACATGTGAGATCCAGTGAGTTTCCTTTCTGCTGGATTCTCAGATTTGTCCATCTGGAAGCAGACCTGGCCTAAGGATGGCTTTTACCTTTTACCCTTTCACTCAGGGAAGTTGTGCCTCTCCTCTGCTCATCTTCAGGCACAGGTTGGCCAGGATTCCCCATCCCTGGAGGAGTTCCAGGCCACACTGGAGGGGCTTTGGAGCAGCCTGGGATAGTGGAAGATGTTCCTGCTCTCTGCAGGGGTGGAAGAGATGGTCTTGAAGATTCCTCCCAACCCAAATATTTTGTGACTCTGTGATTCTGTATCACAGCTCTCAGGGGATTTGTGTTCACTCCTCATTCCCTGTTCCCACGTGAGAGCTGAACAAGGCAGAGTGAAGCTGCACTCTTCTTCCTCTCCCACATTTCCCCTACATTTAGCTGCTGCAGGATGGGAATCACTCCCTCCAGTTTAAAACCAGTTTAAAATTTCCTCTAATATCTCACCCCAGCAGTGTTGCTGGAGGTCAGTGCTTTGCAAGGGCCCATTCATAAATCAGCTGAGGGCAGCCAGGCTAAAGGCAGGCTGGATGAACAAAATCCCATCTTTTGGTGGTTGATTCTAAAAAAGAGAAGTCCTAACCCAGCATTCATATTTTGTGACATTAATTGTCCCACAGATCTGGTCATGGCTGCTCAAATGATGTTTTAATCAATCTGACTGCAAAGATACAATTCCCTGTTTATGGAGCTGGACAGGACATCAAGGTTTAATCCTTCCAAATGACTCATTTGTTCATAACTACAGAATAATGCTCAGCCTGCATTTTTCTGCTGCTCTGACATTAAATTGGCTTGACCCAATGACTGTGGGCTTGGAGAAGATGAAATTTCCCCACTTCCTTTTTCAAGTGGTTCTGCTTTTGGGCAGTTTAAAGGTTTAAGTGATAACTGCAGCTGGATTTTCTCCAAATCTTTTCTGCCCTGTGGTTAGCAAGGCAGATTGTCTTTGTGCCAGGTCAGATCTTATCTAAAATGTACCAGAAATGCTGGTAAAGGAGAATTATTTGAGAATAAACATGCTATTGCCTGTGAGGTCAGTTCCTGTCTCTCAGTGAAGAGCTGAAGGTTTTTATCACTTAAGAATGATTACTCCAACAGTGGATTTTTCAGCTGAATGACTTTTCAAAGCTTCCTGTTGATGCAGTTTTATTGTTGTTGTTGTTGTTATTATTATTATTATTATTTCTCCCCTCCAAGCACCTGTTTACCCTGCCCAGAGCTTGTTTTATTATTATTATTATTATTATTATTATTATTACTATTATTTTTATTTTTATTTTTATTTTTATTTCTCCCCTCCAAGCACCTGTTTACCCTGCCCAGAGCCTGTTTATTATTATTATTATTATTATTATTATTATTATTATTATTATTACTATTATTTTTATTTTTATTTATCCCCTCCAAGCACCTGTTTACCCTGCCCAGAGCCTGTTTTATTATTATTATTATTATTATTATTATTATTACTATTATTTTTATTTTTATTTATCCCCTCCAAGCACCTGTTTACCCTGCCCAGACCCTGTTTATTTTTTTTATTATTTTTATTTTTATTTTTATTATTATTACTATTTTTTCTCCCCTCCAAGCACCTGTTTACCCTGCCCAGAGCCTGTTTATTATTATTATTATTATTACTATTATTTTTACTTTTATTTCTCCCCTCCAAGCACCTGTTTACCCTGCCCAGAGCCTGATGGTGATGATGATGATGATGATGATGATTATTATTATTAGTTACTATTATTTTTATTTTTATTTTTATTTCTCCCCTCCAAGCACCTGTTTACCCTACCCAGAGCCTGATTATTATTATTATTATTGTTATTATTAGTAGTATTAGTATTAGTATTATTAGTATTATTAGTAGTATTATTATTTCTCCCCTCCAAGCACCTGTTTACCCTGCCCAGAGCCTGTTTTATTATTATTATTATTATTATTATTACTATTATTTTTATTTTTATTTTTATTTCTCCCCTCCAAGCACCTGTTTACCCTGCCCAGAGCCTGTTTTATTATTATTATTATTATTATTACTATTATTTTTATTTTTATTTATCCCCTCCAAGCATCTGTTTACCCTGCCCAGACCCTGTTTATTTTTTTTATTTTTATTTTTATTTTTATTTTTATTTTTATTTTTATTTTTATTTTTATTTTTATTATTATTACTATTTTTTCTCCCCTCCAAGCACCTGTTTACCCTGCCCAGAGCCTGCAGGGCTTCAGCCCCCAACATCAGGGGTGAGGTGTACGATGTCCCCTCCTTGCAGCACCGTGGGTCCCCAGTGCCACAGGTGAGTCCTGTCCCCCTGTCCCCTCCCTGCAGCTGCCACCCTGGAGCACCTCAGAGCACACCTGCAGCTTTTTGTCAAATTGGGTAGAAAATCATCTATTTTTAACTCAAAACCTCAGTTCTCCAGAGTTTCTTAGACATTTAGAGCAATGTGTCCTAAGTTTGGTGTGTTTCCAATAAACATTTCCATTTTTTCTAGCAGTGAGGCCATTTCCCCATGGATTCTGAGGCAGAGAGGTTGACACTGATACAGAAAATTCAGTAAGGCATCAGTAGTGTCACCCTCGCTGCCTCAGAATTATAATAGGAAAAGAAATAGGAGAAATGGAAGTGTTTGCTAGAAATGCACGTGATTTAAGACACATTGCTTTAAATTGCTAAGAAACTCAGGAGAACTGGGGTTTTGAGCTAAAAATAGATTATTTTCTTCCCAATTTTAGAGAAAGCAAATAGGGTGACAGTAGAACTGACCTGTCACCCTCTCTCCCTTGGAATCCATGAGGAAATGTGGTGGTGTCATTTGGTGGGGGTGATTTGGGGGTGTTTAGAGAAGAGTCACAAGCCCACGTCCACAAGAAATTAAATGTCACCCCCACCACCCTCCTCCTGGGAAAAACACACCCTGGATTTGGTCACACCACTGTGACGTGTCCTGTTACACAATCCTGTCCTGGTGCTGTCCCACTCCCCTGGGCTCAGTGAATGTCACATGTCACCCTGGTTTTTTAAGATTTTCTAAGCGTTCTGATGGTTACATTCTTGTAATGAACTTTCTCACACACTTTATGTAAATAACTAATTGTTTTGCATTCTTTTATGGAGAAGGAGAAATTTGATGGGCTGTTGGTTTGTCCAGTTGGAGAGGTGGCACTGTCACCCTCCAATCCACTGTCACTTTTGGAAACCTATAAATGTTAGAGTCAGAAAATAAAAATCCCTTTTTTACCTTGGAAAGGGCAGCAAGTCCGTGTTGAGTTGTTTCATGTCCTACAGTGACAGTCACATTTCCTGCACCCCCGAGGGTGGGACAGGCACCTGCCCCCAGCCTGTCCTGTCACCTGCCACACCAAGGTGTGAGTGGCACTGGAGCACAGCAGGGGCCTCCCCACTCCCTGCTGCTCCCTGGCACTGCAGGCTTGAGCCCATCACTATCCACAGATTTGTCCATCACTACCCACAGATTTCCTGGGTGATTCCTGCTCAGACCCAACCCACTCATGTATGGCCCAAAGCCTTTGATCCCACTCAAGGCCCCAGTGGGCTCTAAAAAGGATCAAAATAAACCTTTCTCTTCCCTTTGGAGCAGAGTGCTGCCACTCCCCCCAGCACAAGGAAGGTCTCTATGCTGGGCAGATCCACTGAGAGCTTCCAGGCAGAGCAGCAGCAGCTTTACAACATCCCATCCAAGGCAGAAAAAGGAGGAGCTGGCAGCCAGGACTCACCAGCAGGCAATGTAAGTAAGGCTTGGTGGGCACACAATAATCTGTCACTCCTGCCTTGCAGCAGGGACAGGTTTCCCATCTCTTCCCCACTGTTTCTGTCACAACAAATGGTCCTGAATGCCCCTTTCCCAGCTTAGACTCCAGCTGTACACACATATATCTGTATCAAGCAAAAATTAAATTTATTGAAGATGTTTGAGCAGAGTCAGTGGTGTCTGTTGGTGATTTATTGCTTGAAAGTGTGTGCATGTGAATGGGGAAAAATCAAGTGTCTACAGATTTCACTGGCTGGGGACTCTGCTGTGGGATCTAATCACCTGTGCTCCGAATATTTTACCTTTTATACATGCAGCTTGTTCATGCTAGAAAAAAAATACAGATAGCTTTTTGTGGTGCTGTTCCATTGACATCAGTGGAGCTGCACACATTAGTGTGTGCTCTGAGAATTCAGTTCTGCTTCTCATTCTTGTTTATAAAGATGGTTTATGAACCCTCTGTGCTCTGTTGCAGTTATATGATGTCCCTCCCAAAAGAGAGCTCGATGACTCAGAAAATAAATCTCAGAAGAAGTTCTGGGGCCATTACAACACCTTGCCAAACCCTCGGAAGTCCGAATGGATTTACGATATTCCCGTATCCCCTGAAAATTCCGGATTCAAAGCCAGCCCTCCTGGGCAGGCTGTGGAGAAGCAGGTGCTGTATGACATTCCCCCAGCCAGGTACAAGGCTCCAGCTGCAGCCAAGGCTGGGAATCCACAGCTCTACGACATTCCACCGCCAGCACAGAGGAAATTAACGCTTCCAGAAATCCCCCTGTACGACGTCCCACCCTCACGGGACGCGCTCCTCCTGCCACACAACGGCAGCTCTGAGCTGCCCCCGAGGCTCCTGGCTGCCAAGGCTGACAGTCAGATCTCTGAGGAGAACGTTTATGATATTCCCAAAGGTTTGCCCAGTGCTGGGCACTCCAAGAAAGAGATGGAAAACAACAGTGACCAAGCACACGGTGCTTCTCCACAGCTCTCCGTGGATGCCAAGTCAGAAAAGGACAGTTTGTGTGTCTCTGGTGTGGACAGCAGAAGCAGCACTCTCTCCTCATCCTCCAGCTCTTCTGCTGAGTCGTTTTCTAGGCTGTCACCATCACCAGAGCCTGTCCAAGAAATCAAACTGGAGCTGGAAGCAGCCATCGAGACCCTGACCCGGCTGCAGCATGGCGTGTCCAGCTCCATCGCCAGTTTAATGATCTTTGTGAGCAGCAAGTGGAGATTGCAGGAGCACCTGGAGAAAAACCTGGAGGAGATCCACAGAGCAGTGGACCACATAAAGGTGTCACTGGGAGAGTTCCTGGCCTTTGCTCAAGCCCTGAAGGGAAACGCCTCCAACCTCACGGATAACAACCTGCAGGCCAGAATTAAAAAACAGCTGGAAATCCTCATGAACTCCTACAAAATATTGACAGAAACGAGGGAAGCTCTCAACAGCTGCAGCTGGTCCCTGGAGGCTTTGGTGCTCAAGAAGCCCCAGAGCAGCCCTGATGACCTGGATCGCTTCGTTATGGTGGCCAGGACAATTCCAGATGATATCAAGAGGTTTGTGTCCATCATCATCGCCAACGGGAAGCTGCTCTTCAGGAGGAACGAGAAGGAGCAAGAAAAGAAGCAACCAAAAGTGAACCCAGAATGCAAAATGGCAAAACAAATCCCAGTGCTGAGAAGAGTAGAAATTGAGTCACTCCAGAGAAATGCTCCTGAGAAACCCAGCCAAAGCCAGGTCCCTGTGCACAAACCAGAAGAAAACTGCAGCGAGGACTGTGATTATGTCCAGTTACAGGTCAGTGACACTGAGGTTTCCTCTCTGAACTCCTCACCCTTTGCAGATGTTGGGCTGTTCACTATCAGCACTATTTTACTCTGCAGTGCCACATTCAGTTTGCACTACATCCCACTTTCCAGACTTTACACAGATCCAGGATTTTGTGACAGTGCTGGATGGCACGTGTACAATGAGCAGTAATTTTAATCAACAGAGAAAATCAAACATTTTTATCATTCTTGCCAGCTTGAATTCATTTGGGAAGTAGGTTTCATTGGAAGTTAGCAATACCTTACTTCTCTTTTTTCTCTTCCTGCCACTACATGGTGTTTGGCACGACAAGAGATGTTCCTTCCTAACTTGGGTAGAAATCCAATTTGCATAGAAATTAAACTCTGTGAATTATCACCTTTATTTGTTGGAATAGTTCTGGATGATTGTAAGAATCTCCTTAGAATCACTAAAGTATCTACTAAGAATATCTCCCTTAGTTTCCCAAAGAAATGCTGATTGTCCTTAAAATTTAGGGAATGTTACACTGAAATGTTTTGTTGATGTTGATTTCAGTCTCAGATCTTGCAGGTTCATTTTTAGGAGGAGAAAACCTACAGCTCCTTCTAATAAATCCCCCATTTCTATTTGCAACATGAAGGCTGCAGAACAAGTAGTTGTTTCCCCATGAAATAAGAGAAAACCACATTTATATTTAAATACTTTATGTAGTTGTTTCAACTTTGCTTTCATTTTAATTTGCAACAGGCACAGAAAGTCATTTCAGGTAAAGAAGTAGCAAAGAAGAGTACAGAGTCAAACCCAAAGGTATTTCTGACTTTGAAAATATTATTTATAAGGGCTTTTAGTTCCTGATTTCTGTGCTTGATAAAACTCAGAGTAATTTGCATTCAGACACACATCTCTATACATAGAGACCTATTTGCTTCTCAGAGTTCATTTTCCCAGAATTACTGCTGAAAACCTGTGAAGAGCACTTATTTTCCTCAATCAAACAACTCCAGCTTAGAGTCATACAGTTTATTTTATTGCCTTTCAGCATCATTTGAGATAAGGCTATGAGAATCAGTATTTCAAAGTATCTTATCACGCACTGGCACAAAACTGACTCTTGTTTTGTGCATTTTAATCATTCATAACCCCAATTAAGTCCATTAAAGATCAATGTTTTGTATTGTTTGAAAGCTTCAAGGCCAGACTGCGTAAAGGACTGATGTTTGGCTGCAGCACTTTGTGTGCTATCCAATATTAAAACTGTGTATAGGGGAAAAAAGCAATCAGGAGAATTTCCAACACTTTATGGAAAGAGAAATTACTGTAAAGGCTCCAGGGTGTGGCAATTTAGAGACCACAAAAATTCAGGGTACAGCAACCAAAGAAACAACGAGTGTGTGACACCAGGCTGAAACTATTTCTGCTTTAACCTTTCCTCCAGGTCTTGCCATGTGCAAAAAAGACTGAAAATGCCAGCAGGCAGGAGCCTGCCAGGAAAATCCCCCTCCCCGAGCACTGCAGGCTGTGCTTTGCTGCCCTGCACAAGGCCCTGGGCGTGTTCAGCGCCAGCCTCAGCAGCCAGCAGCCCCCCGAAATCTTCATCTCCCACAGCAAACTCATCATCATGGTGGGCCAGAGGCTGGTGGATTCCCTGTGCCAGGAGAGCCACGCCAGGGAGGCCCGGAGCGACATCCTGCACAGCAGCAGCCGCTTCTGCAGCCTGCTCAAGAACCTGGCCCTGGCCACCAAAAACGCAGCGCTGACATTCCCCAACGCCGAGGCCAGCCGCGAGCTGCGGGAGCAGGCGGAGCAGCTGGCACAGTACACCCAGCAGTTCAGGGCCATGATGGACTGAGGGGACACTGCTGCTCCTGGGCACTGGCCACAGCCTGAGCTCCACCACGAACTCCCTGGGTGCTGGTTCTGGTGCAGATCCCCACCCTGAACTGCCCAGGAACTCCCTGGGTGCTGGTGCAGATCCCCACACTCAGAATTCCCTTCATGAATTCCCTGGGTGCTGGTTCTGGTGCAGATCCCCACCCTGAACTCCACCACGAACTCCCTGGGTGCTGGTGCAGACCCCCACACTCAGAATTCCCACCAGGAACTCCCTGGGTGCTGGCTCTGGAACAGATCCCCTCATGCAGAATTCCCACCAGGAACTCTCTGGGTGTACCGGTAGCAGGTGAAGATCCTCCCACTCAGAATTCCCACCAGGAATTGCCTGGTAGCAGATGAAGCTCCCCACATTCAGAATTCCCACCAGGAACTCCCTGGGTGCTGGTGAAGATCCCCACACTCAGAATTCCCACCAGGAATTCCCTGGGTGCACTGGTAGCAGGTGAAGATCCCCTCATGCAGAATTCCCACAAGGAATTGCCTGGTAGCAGGTGAAGATCCCTACTCAGAATTCCCACCAGGAGTTCCCTGGGTGAACTGGTTCAGGTGCAGATCCCACCACTCAGAATTCCCACCAGGAGTTGCCTGGTAGCAGATAAAGATCCCCTCACTCAAAATTCCCACCAGGAACTCCGTGGGTACTAGTATAGGTGAACATCCCCTCATTCAGAATTCCCACCAGGAATTCCCTGGGTGCCAGGGCAGGTGAAGATCCCCTCTCAGAATTCCCTCCAAGAACTCCCTGGTAGCAGATGAAGATCCCTACTCAGAATTCCCACCAGGAATTCCCTGGGTGCTGATTCTGGTGAAAATCTCCCCATTCAGAATTCCCTTCATGAATTCCCTGGGTGCTGGTTCAGGTGAAGATCCCCATTCAGAATTCCCACCAGGAACTCCCTGGGGGCCAGGGCAGGTGAAGATCTCCCCACACTCAGAATTCCCACCAGGAATTCCCTGGTAGCAGATGAAGATCCCCCCTCAGAATTCCCACCAGGAATTCCCTGGGTGCCAGTGCAGTTGAAGATCCCCACAGCAGCTGATGCAGAATTAAATCTGCACTTTCTTCTCCACTCTTCACATCCTGCCTGGAAATGTCATTGTCACAGTGGCTGGGTGGGAATGTTTGCTGTGTATTGGAGCAAAAGTTGTTGATTATTGGACTGATTTCTTATTTTTTGTTCTCTATGTATGTCTGATAAATGTATTTTCCTTTTTAATTGTTTTTTTCTACTCCTGTAAAGTCTGTCTTTAAATGTAGCTGCACAATGTTCTGTAACTTACAATATCCCAATATCGATTGTTTCCTGAGGACTTTCCTCAAAGGTTGTAATTCCAGGGTTGTTTTGGGATTTTTTTTAAACAGCTGCAGGGCTAATTTTTGGTTTTAACCAATGCAACACGGTACAAAATCTTGTGAATAGGAAATGCACCAGGCTGGTAGCTGAGCACAGAGGGAAACTTTGGGAGAATTCCTGACCCCTGATAAATCCTCGGGGAGCACCATCCTCTGGCACAGCCCGGAGCTCTCAGAGCACTTATCCAGCTGAGACAAACCCATTTATTTCTAAATAAATAATCACTGAAGGCGTAGAGGCTTTGGGCAGCTGCACATGAGATGTTGTTCCTTGCTGGGGAAGATCCCCAGGCTCCAGCCCAGCCCTCAGAGCCTCGGCCTGTGCAGCTTTTTAATTTTATCCCTTAATTTTCTGGACATGAACATTTCTGGGTGAGACAAAGACACTGCAGCCTCACGGGGCTACACCCGCGCTAATTGTAGTTCTAATTAATTTATTTTACGGCTGCAAGGTCTGGCCTTTGCTGGGTGTCCGCCCTCACAAGGGACAATCAAGGTGTGAGCAGCCCCGGGGAACCGATGCCCCCTCAGCATCGTTGTCCTTGTCACCCCCCTGTTTTCGGGCTGATTTATCGCTGACATGGTTTACTATCATCGCGACATGACAGTCAGGGCAGCGCTCGCATCCCACAGGGAATTCCTGCGGGTTAAACTCGCTCCTGTACCGCGGTGACAGTGCTGAGGGCGGGACGCGCCTCCTCAGCGCCCCCGCCTCAGGAGCGCCTGGTTTGGCCGGAAATCCTCCCAAAATGGGTGTCCCGGGGGATTTCCTCACAAAAATAAAGGATAAACCTGCGGGAAAGGGACGGGAAGGGCGCTGGGAACACCCCCTCCACCCCCGCCCTGAGTTGGTACGTTCCGCGCGCCCCCGGTCCCGGCGCGATGGGCTCGCCTGGCCCGCCCCGCCCAGGCGGCAAAGCCACGCCCCCAGCCGCCCGTTGCTAAGCAACACTGAGCGCTGCAAAGTGATCGTTGCTAGGCAATAGCGTCATTTGGAATGCGCCGGAAATGGTTCGGCGTACCCGGAAGTGCGCGAGAAGGAGAACCCGGAAGCGCCATGGGATGCGATGGCGGCACCATCCCCAAGCGGCACGAGCTGGTCAAGGGGCCCCGCAAAGTCGAGAAGGTCCGGGGGAGGGGGATCCGTGAGGGCTCGGGGGCTGCGGGGAGGGGGAGGTCCGGTCCGTGGGCCCTGTGTTAGTGTGGTGCCGGTGGCGGCTCAGGGCGGGGCCCTGTGTGCTGTGGACGGACGTGAAGTTCAGCAAGGCCAAGAGCCGGGGGCTGCACTGGGGTTACAATAGTCCCCGGAGCGCTGCGGGGTGGGAAGGGAATGGAGAATTCCTGAGGGAGCTGGGAAGGGAATGGAGAATTCCTGAGGGAGCTGGGAAGGGAATGGAGAATTCCTGAGGGGGCTGGGAAGAGAATGGAGAATTCCTGAGGAGCTGGGAAGAGAATGGAGAATTCCTGAGGGGGCTGGGAAGGGAATGGAGAATTCTTGAGGAGCTGGGAAGAGAATGGAGAATTCCTGAGGAGCTGAGGATGCTCAGCCTGGAGCAAAGGAGGATCCTCAAGGATCTTTTCCCTCTCTGGAATTCCCTGCCAGGTGGGGACAGGTCCCAGGGACAGGGACAGGAGCAGAGGGAACGGCCTCAGGCTGGGCCAGGGCAGCTCAGGGTGGGCACAGCAGGAATTTCCCCATGGAAAGGGGGTCAGGGATTGGGACTGCTCACGCAGGAGCTGGAGAATAGATCAGGAATTTTACCAAAACCTTTGGCTGAAGTTATTTTATGAATTAACTCGGACTGCACACAGCAGGTTTGGTAGGAAACCTGGGGGTTTGAGGAATGCTTCAAGTATGAGCTGATTTTATGCTTAAATAATTTACAGATTTTTTAACTAATGAGTGTTTTTCTCCCTCCAGGTTGACAAAGTTGCTGAGTTGGTGGCCAGGTGGTTCTACTGTGCCCTGAGCCAGGAGAAGCTGCGTCGGCCCATTGTGGCCTGTGAGCTGGGCAGGTGGGAATGCTGCCATGGACTCCTCAGGAGTTAAAAAAAATTTATAAATTATAAATGCAACATTAAATAATTTAAAATTAATTAAAATATATGAAATTAATTTTCTATAAAATGTAATATCAATTAAAATTATAAATATAAAATATAAATACAAAATTTAATAATATAAAATTATTATATATTAAATTAATTCAATATTAATATATAAAATAAACTAAAATTATACATACAAAATTAAGTAATATAAAATTAATTGAAATATATCAAGATCCATTTTAATGTAGTGTATTAAATATTAATTAAATCATGCATTTTAACATATTAGTATATTAAAATAATTAAGTAGGGAAATGTATAATCAATTATATAATTTAATTTGATTAATAATTTAATTTAATTAATTATTAAACTTATATATATAAAATTCTAAATGTTTGCTGTGTATTATACAGTTTTCTTGTATAATACAAAATTAAATAATATAAAATTAATTAAAGATATTAAAATAACATTTAATGTAATATATTGAATATTAATTATATATTATAACATTATATTAACATATTACAATTACTTAGATATAAAAATATAAAATCAGTTAAACTTATATTTATAAAATTATAAGTACAAAACACTATGGCAACCCAGTATAACCACTGGAATTTTTCTGTTACAGGCTGTACAACAAAGATGCCATCATTGAATATTTGTTGGACAAATCCCCTGATAAAACCCCCATGGAATCTGCATCCCATATCAAGAGCATTAAGGTAAACAACTTGTGTTTAATGTGAGGAGTTAAAATAAAATGTTAAATTCATGAGTCATGCTGCAGCTATAGATTAAAGTGTTCAAACAACAAAACACAATGGCAGAATTGTTAAGGATTGTTGTCATGGCTCAAAAATCACAGGGAGAAAAGCTGAAGGTTTCACAGAATCACAGAATCACTGGGTTGAGATCTTAAAGACCATCGAGTCCAGCCCAGCCCCAGCACCTCAGGCAGACCCTGGCACCCAGTGCCACGTCCAGGCTGCTCAAACACATCAGGGATGGGGACTCCTGCACCTCCCTGGGCAGCCATTCCAGAACTTTATCACCTTTCTGTATAAAAACTGTCACAGACACTCTTCTTGAAAAATCCTTTCTTAGGATTTTTCCCTGCTGGAGCTCAGAGGCTCAGCAGCAAATGTAAACAATTATTATCTGCTGCTGTGGAATGCAACAGGTGCACCAATGTTTGGATCTGCTGACCATTCACAGGCAGGACTGCTATCGCTCTGTGCTGAGACACAGACGTTGTTATTCATTCTTTCTATCTCTCTCTCTTAGCTTAGCAGCTTCTGAAGAAGCCTCTTTTCCTTTCTATAATTATGTAGTATAGTTATAATGCTATATATATATATATCACAATATAATAAATGAAGCCTTCTGATAATGGAGTCAAGATCCTGTCTCTTCCATCCATCTACAAACCCCTGTGAACACTGGCAACACAAAAACCTTTTTCTAAAATCCAACCTAAATTTCCCTTGGTGCAGCTTGAGGCTGTGTGCTCTGGTTGTGTCAGTTCCTGGAGAAAGAGCCCAGCCCCAGCTGAGCACAGGCACCTTTCAGGAGCTGCAGAGAGTGATGAGGGCACCCCTGAGTCTCCTTTTCTCCAGGCTGAGCACCCCCAGCTCCCTCAGGGGTTCCTCTCAGGGTTTGTGTTCTCAGCCCCTCTCCAGCCCCTCCATGTCCTTCCTAAATGGGGACCCAGGACTGGGCACAGCATTCCAGGTGTGCCCTGAGCAGTGACCTCCCTGTTCCTGACCCAGGTTTGTGTTTTTCCTTTGCAGAACGTGACGGAGCTGCAGCTGGTGGATAACCCAGCCTGGTGTGGGGACAAGGAGAGCATCAAGGGGGACAAGTACGATGACCTGCAGGCTGCACGCTTCATCTGCCCCGTGGTGGGGCTGGAGATGAATGGCAGGCACAGGTCAGGGCTCAGCTAACTGCACACAGAGCAGGGAAACTGCCTGGAAATGGAAATCAGGAGTAACTCAGGGCTGGGGGGAATATCTGTCTGGCTGTCAGCTTTAAAGGTTGAACTTTCAGAGTTCAAGAGGCTTCTGGGTGTTCTTTCATGGTATATTTAAGAGGAAAGATAAAGGTTAACCTTTTCCTGAATGAATTGAGATGTGTAATGAAGGAGTAGGGGCAGTGTTGGCAGAGGAAAAGTGTCTAAAGGTTGTTTGGGGGGTGAAGCACAGGAGATGGGGTGTGACTTCCCTTGGAGGTTACAAGCAGTTGGAGTCAGGGATTGATTTGGGTTGGGAGGGATCTTAAAGCTCCTCCAGTGCCACCCCTGCCATGGGCAAGGACACTGTCCAGGGGGCTCCAAGCCCCATCCAGCCTGGCCTTGGACACTGCCAGGGATCCAGGGGCAGCCCCAGCTGCTCTGGGCAAGAATATTCCTGCCCAGTATCCCATCCATCCCTGCCCTCTGGCAGTTTGAAGCCATTCCCTGGGTCCTGTCCCTCCATCCCTTGTCCAAAGTCTCTCTCCATCTTTCCTGCAGCTCCTCCAGGCCCTGCAAGGCCACACTGAGCTCACCCCAAAGCTTCTCCATGTGAACAATCCCAGCTTTCCTCACATTCTGTCTCTCCCTGTGTTAGGATCAGACTGGAGATGGATTCTCTGTCCCAACCCTGCAGTAAATCTGCATTTTTCTGCTCTGGGGCAGGGGATTTCCTCACAGCCTGGTTTGGGCAGAGCAGCAACTTTTTATCACCTGAGGGATGAGAAGAGGAGGAGTTCACAGCTTAATGGTTGCAAAGAATTTCTTCCTCCAGAGAGGGATTAGCCAGGAGATATTCAAGATAAAGAACCAGAATACCTATTGTGGTTTAATGTAGCCAATACTTTCCATTCATTTTCTACACTGTGCAAATTAATAATAAATTAATTACCCACTTAACTATGCTGTTAGGTTGATTAGGTACAAGAACTTGTGAAGAAGGTGGGCTGTGACCTGCCAGCACTGCACAGATCTCAGTTCTCCAAAAATTATTGTGTGTTGTCTTTTCTTGGCAGGTTTTGCTTCCTGAGAAACTGTGGCTGTGTGTTCTCTGAGCGTGCTCTCAAGGAAATTAAAGCAGAAGTTTGTCACAAGGTGAGTTTTGCCAGCTGTGGGAGCAGCTGGGCCATGTGTGTGTTTATACAGGAGTTTTAAAAAGGGAGTTTTTAATCTCAGTATGCAAATTGAAATGGAACTTGTGAAAGTTCTGTTCCATGATGGCCTCAAGTATTTCTTCATGGCCTTTTTAATTAAAAAAAATCCTAAATAATTATAAATGTGAGTATTTTTGTTCTCAGAGTTTGATTTTGCAGTAACTACTTTTTTCCCAATATTTGGTACTAATTTCAGTTTTTAAAAGGGTGATTGGTTTGGTTTTGGGGGTTTTGTTTGATTGCTATTTTTTTCCTCCTGAATGCACATTACTTGTGTTTTCTCAGTACCTGTTCTGTGGTTAAACTGGTTGTGTTTTCAGGTTATGTTTTGTATTTTTGAAGGACATTGGGCATTGCTTTTTTTTATTTTTGGGTGGGGGCCAACTTTGTAGAATTCTCAGCAGTTCTATAAATTATTGTAGAAAATACTGACCTAATTTCACATAGCTGATCTCACTGTACAGGGTTTTTTTGTAGCTAAGGACAATGATAATATGAGCAAATACCCTTTTTTCCTATCACTACTTTCATTATCAGCAAGATTGGGCAGTTATTTAATTTCTGTGAACACCCTGATATTGGATAAAACATGGAGTATATTTATATTAAACAGGACCTGGGAAGGAAACACTTTTGTCTTGGTAAATTGTTGAATATTGAAAGGTTTAATCTCATATTGCTGCTTTCAGTTCTCATTTTGTTCTGTCCTAATGGCTTTGTTTCCTCTTGGCAGATATTCATTTATTTTTAATGAGGTTTTTTTGTTTGCATCTAAATTTTTGTTGATGGATGGGTGTAACCAGAGCATAAAATGCAGGAATGAGATGTTTTGTCCATGGTTTGGCCAATGTGATAATTTTATAAAAACCAAATGAATCTCACATATTTTTTCCCTGGCTTTTCTTCAGTAATGATTATTTAGCATGCAGCTGGAAATTCTTCTTAAGATTCAGAAAGATTCTTCTAGAAATAATTGATATAATATTTATTTCTCATCTCTCATGGCTGGGTTTTGATGCACAAAGACAATGGTAACCAGCTGAGTAAGGTCAGAGAGAGATTTGGAGATTTTTGGGTGTATTCTGCTGCTGTTCTCCTTCAGAAGCAAGAAGAGGAGTAGAACTCTTCTGAACAGGTTGCTGTGCTTTGTGGTATCTCACAGTTTGTTTATGTCCAAAGCACTAATTAGCAGCATTAGAAATTATGCTTTAATTTGGAAGCTGACTCTCTAAGTTCCTATGGATGTAAAATATGCTAGAAGTGGTGTGGGGACAGGAATGAGGTTCTGGGATTGGTGCTGAAAGTCCTTCTGGGGGTCACTTTGAAAGTTACAATTAACTTTCAAAAACATAATCAAAGATTACATTTAAAATGTAATTTCTTGGATCACTTCAAAGTTTATTTTGGATTTGTTTTCAGTGTCAAGTAAACACAGACTTGAATTAGTGCCCTAACTATTCAGCTCTGTGCCATATCAAACTCTGAACCCCAGGTTTAATTTGATATGAAGCTTTCTGAAACAGAATTTGTGCCCATGGCTGTCAGATCCAGAGCTGGGTGTGCAGCTGGGTCACTTTGGAACTTTCTGCTCCTAGGGCACCAAATTTACAAATATTTGCTGAGGTCTGAGCAACTTTTAACATAATAACACAGAATTCATGAAGGCTTTTCATGTGTGTTTCAAGGTTATGTGGTCATGGTAATCACAATAATGAGTTGAATAATATTTCTAATTATTTGAGAATGGTTTAATGATGATTTTCCTATAATTTTGTTTCAAATCCAAAATCCTTTAAGCAAAGAAGGTCATGCTGCAAAGATATTCCAAGTCATACCAAAATTGTATTTTCAGAGGCCTTTTTGTGCAGGTTTTTTGCCTGGTTCAATTTCTTCATGATATGCAGTGCCTGGCTATTGAACTTTTCATTTTAATTCAATTTGGAAGTGATGCACAACAATCTTTCTATGTGGTGGTGCCAGGGGTGAAAGCTGGAGACTGGATTTGCTGCAATGACAGCAATAAGGAACCTTCCATTCTCATTTTAAAAGACATCATGGAGTGGATAAATGCTGGCAGTGCCCTACAGTGGAGTGG
Source organism: Setophaga petechia (assembly GCA_024362935.1). NCBI lineage: Eukaryota > Metazoa > Chordata > Aves > Passeriformes > Parulidae > Setophaga > Setophaga petechia. The sequence continues at coordinate 7,665,691 of JANCRA010000033.1, read as the reverse complement.
AGAGAAATTAATTATGAATATTACTGTGATTAGTACATGCCAGACACCCATTAGCTTCAGTAATGGTTTGGAGAGAGACTCTCAACAAGCTCAGCATGAACATGTGCCTGGCTTTTATTTTCCTTTTCTTTTTTAGCTTTATTTCCCTGAATTAAAAAAAAAAACTATCTCCAGCAATATTTAGCCACAGGATAAGTCCTGGATTATCCATGAAACCGAGCACAGGCCTTTGGGTTGAGTTTGTAAATAAATAGGGAGCAGATGGCCTTTCTTTAGGTTAAAGTTCATTTGCAAGAAATGATGTTTCCAATAAACTTGTGTGGGAAAATGAGGATAAAGTTCCAGCAACCTGGGAATAAGTTTGGAACAAGGAACTTTCATGTCCTGTTGTTGGTTGATTTTTTTTGGGAATAGGCTCAATCTGTAGCCAGTTTTCTTGTAAAAACTCAGGGATGTTTTGGGTGCATATTGAAGACTGCATTGAAATTGCTCCTTTTAAAATTTCTTTTTATTTATTTATTTAATTTTTATTAATAATTTGCAGTTTTGAATCAAGTGAATTGTCCAGGTGTTACTGCACTTGTTGCAGGCTCTTTGCTTTTCTCAGTCAGGGATAGAAGAATGTTTGGAACATGGCTTTTTGCTCAGTTTTCCTGTAATCCCTGGCCTCAAATCTTCTCTGTCTCCTTGCCCTAAACTCCTGCAGAGACTCAGAACAGAGACTTGGAGATAAACTTGTGCTGCAGGATCCTTCTGTAATTAGGAGCACAGCCTGGCAAGGGCAGCAGTGGTGTTGCCATGCTACAAAATGAAATTAAGGATGTGGCTGGCCTTGGGAAACAAAAACAACCCCTCACCCCCCAGTGGCATGGGCTGTGTCACAAGCTGGTTGTCACTCACGGGCTGTGTCACAAGCTGCTTGTCACTCATGTACAAGCTCTGAAATTTTAGCATCAACTTCATCATTCAAAACATTTCACGAGACATTCAGTGGCCATGACTTTAATTTGTTATTTCTCCGTATTTTATCTTTGTTCAGTCACTGCTTCCATTTTATTATTTTCATGCTTTGGCTGTGAACATGAGGAATATTGATTTTCCAGCTACATAAGTCACTTAATGGCTGATGAACTTCCCCCCTTGATGTCAGGAATTCTTTGGGAATGAACCCATTGCCACCGGAATAAACCAACCCCGTTTATTTACGGCTCATGCAGGACTGTGCTTTACCCCTGATGCACAGAGTGAAGCTGTGGCTGTAAATATCCACATTTTCTGCTGTTTCCTGCCCAGGATCTGCTGGGGAGGGGCTGGGCTCACACATCCAGCTGCATGTTGAAGGGGCTGTGCTCCTGCAGGCGCCAGTGCTGCTCGATGGGCACCTGAGCCTGGCGCAGCACCTTGAGCCGCAGCCGCCGCTCCAGGCACTCCAGGGCCAGGGGGTTCCTGCCAGCCTCAAACTTGTTGGCAAACAGATGAGGGGACTCAATAATCCACTGCAGATCCCCCAGGCCATAAATGCAGATGTCTCTGACGTAATGACCTGCAGAGAGAAATTGGAGAGGTGTGGTGGCTGCAGCGGGAAGATGAACGGAAGCGTTTTTTAAAAAGAGTTTTTCACCTTTGGATTTCTGCATAGAAATGGAGCTGGAGGATAATGCCACAATTTATAAAGACATTTAGAATGTTTATGTTTTACATAAATAGATGTTTGTTACCTCCAGCTGCTTCCCTGCCATGTTGCTTAATAAAATCTTGTAGGTGGGCATCAGATGTTCTGAGCTCCTGCTGGGATTCCCTGCTCAATCACACCCGGGCTCAGCTTGCACACTTGGGGATTTTAATTCTTTAATTTATTATTTCTGCATGCTTGCCATGTGGCCAGCACTATTCTGTCTTATTGTTGTTCAAATTGAAGGGATTCAAGCCAATGTTGATGAAAGTTCTTGGCAAACATCCTTGTCAGGTAAAGCCCCTCCACTGAGACCTGATCAGACAAATTAGTGCATTGGTAATTAGGGGCTGAAAGAAGGGTTGTCAGTGTATGGATACTGTGCTCATCTCAAAATATATATAAAATATGTAACTTATATATCAATATAATATATATCTCAAAATCTCTTCAACTGGATATAGTGCAGTAATTTATAGGGTGCCTTTTTATCTAATACTTCCAAAATAAATGATATATGACCACTGAGGCACATTTAATAGCTGCTTTAAATAATATGTAATCACTAATTAATGCTCACCAGTGAATCAAATTTATGATCAAAATTCACATTACCTTTGCAGCCTTTGTGTGAGAGCCCTTCTTGATCTTTCCATTTAATGGCTCTTAGGTCTCCTTGCCAGCCTGCATTGGGTGTAGCCCCTGGAGCATCTTTCAAAACAAAAGGTTCTGATAAGATTCTTTTCTACTTATTACAGTGAAAATTTTCACTGCTGGACACTTCTTAACTGCAGTCAGATTAAGTACTTATTTGCAGATATTTATGTCATAAGAACAGGTATCATTCTCAATATTATCACTTTATAAATTTCTTTAGAGCAAAAGCTTTCATGCAGCAAAAAACCAGAATTTTTCCAACTCCTGGTCTGCACTGCAATCAAGCTTTGTATCTCAGTCACCAGATACAACTTTTCAAAAGGGCAGCAGCAAAGCTGAAGAAATGACTTTATTTCTGCATTTCAGAGCTGTTCAGCTCCGAGCTCACAGCCTCCCCCTGCCCTGCTGGGTTTATTTGTGGCAGCAGTGCCCAACTCTTACCAGGTAAACGATTGAGGGTGACCCAGTAGTGCTCATCAGGGCTGTAGGTGTCCCTGGACCACTCCAGCAGAGCTTTAGCCCGGGCATCACTCAGGGTGAACTCCACAAAGGCCTTGCTGAGGATGTAATAGGCACTGCCAAAGTAGATGGTCAGGTTGTGTGGGGGCTGAGCTTTCCTGACCTTTGCTGGGTACACGTAGGGCACCCCAGAGTGCACAAACTCCCTGTAGCTGACCTCTGTCCTGTGCTTCACGTGCAGGGGCTGCACTATCCCAGGAGTGATGTTTTTACCATTCCACTTGGTTTTTATATATTCTATGATTTCTTTATTTGTTTTCAGGGGATAGTCTTGACCACACAGATTAATAACATAATTCCACTGAACTTTGGAGTTAACGAGGTCTCTCATGCAATTAATATCAGCTTGTAATCTTGAAAACCCTGCATAAACAACGTGTTCTCTTTTGGAGGAAATAAAAATATTTTCAAAGCAGTTAACGATGTTCTGTACAGCAGTTTTATAACCTCTGGGTGACTTTTCATCAATGTGGATGCAGTAAATATTCTGAGGCATATAAATAGCTCTTAGCAGCCTCACAAACATTTCCAGCTCCTTGTGAATTGTAATAATGTACGCCAAGGAGAAATTTCCTTCTTCCTCTGACAGTGGGCTGGTGATAAAATGCAGAGTCTTCAGGACTGTGGAGCAGCTGCAGGAAGTCTGAATGCAGCTGAGGGCTTTGGGCTGGTAGGACTTCTGACAAAAGTTTCCAATTTTAGAGGCTGCAGGTTTCCCCACAAAAAGAGCTGAGCAAAGTTCATCGGGGTAAAAACCACACTCTGCTCTTTTGACCTGGAATTTTTGGTCATCTGACTCATCATGAAGTGGAACCGTTAGGTAAATGAAGGTGTAGATGAACATACAGACAGCAACACACACTAAAAATCTTGATTTCTTTGCATGAAGTGGGTTCATCTTTTACTTCCAGCCCCTGTCTTCTTATCATAGTCCAATTAAACACTCAGATCATCTGAAAGGAAAAGTGAAATAGAGGAAAAGAACCTGTTTATTTTTTTAAATAGATGCCACATCAATGCTGCATTTATAAATGCTGGGATTGCTACCAGGAGGAACTGTGTGTGTGCCCACACTGAGAGCACTCAGTGAATGCAGAGCCACAAGGCAGGAATTTTGTCTTTCCAGGACAAAATTATCTCAAAATGATACAAAAGGACCCAAAATGGCTTTGAATTCTTCACTGCTTGACCGAGGGTCTGAGTCCCTCAGGTGGGAGATTGCTGTGCTCAGAAGTGAGCTCTGAGTGCTCAGGAGCTGCTGCTGCTGAGATTTCCTCAAGGCCTGGAAAACTTGAAGTTCTGCCAGAGGATCAGAATTCAGTAAATTAAATCAACAGAAAATTTATTAAATAAACAGAAGGAAGAGGCTAAAACGTAATCCACGAAATACACTGGGTTTTATCCTTATAAAGTCAGCTCATGTTTCTGACTCTGAGATTTTTATTTTTTTTCCCTCTGAGATCTTTGTATTTGAGCTTTGGAAAACTGAACAAGGGGACAACACTCATTTCTTCTTTTTGGTATTTGTGCATACCCTGAGATAAGGACACAGTGCCAGTATTGGCATTCTGAGATAACCAATTTACAGCAGTATTAGCACAGGAGTTTTTCCATTGTGGTTTTTTCCTTACCTTTGCCTTGTTGAGCAGTCAGAAGAATGAGAGTGCAGCAGTCCTGAATCCCACAGCAATTACATGAAGTCTTTATCCTTGAAGCACAAAATTCTAGAGAAAAATACCAAGGAGAAGGTGCATCAACTCCCATTGAGCTCAATAGTTAATTTTTTAAAATATTTTGTATTTATTTTAAAGGTAATTAATTTTCTCTTCTTTCATTCAATGGTTTTTTTAAACAAAATTTGCATTGAAATATTTTACATTTTGCAGCTGTCAAAATCATGAAGTATTTGGTTTTACACAGGAACAGAGAAAAATAGATTTTTATAAAGATAGTTTCATTAGAAGAATGCTGCTGTGGTTAGAAGGCTCGAGGTTTTCATTAGAAAGAAGTGGAAAATATTTTTTTTAACAAAAAAAATCAGTATCTCCCTTAAAAGCTTGAAAATAAAGAGGGCATTGTAGTTAAAGCAGCAACTAGACATAAAATTCAAAAAGCATCAAGAAAACAAAAGGAACTGAGGGAAGAGATCCTCCATTTTCCCACATTTTTAAGATCTTGCTAGGCTGTTGGGAAAGAATGTATTTATCTTTTGCTCCTCACTGGTATGCCCTGGATTTCATGCTGGAGTGGTGCCTCCTTCCCCCTGGCATGGCAGAAAGCAGAGCTGGCTCTTAGGTGCAGGGCTGCTCCATTTCCTGGGATGTTCTGGAGGCAGCTCCAAGGAAAGCAGGAGGCACTCAGCTCCCAGGAGAGGATTTCTGCTCTGAGCTCCTCAGGGATCCATTCACTGGGTAAACAACCTTGATGGGAGCCTTCCATCCATCCCAGCCAAAAGCTGCAGCAAATCAAGTCCGTGGCAACCTCTGGGTGCTGTGCAGAAAGCAGGAGAGCAGGGATGCCACTGCAAGGGGAAAAGCAGGATTTCTGCATTGAAAATGACATTAAATCCATTCATTTCATTTCCACAGAATCCTCTCTGTGCCAGAGCCCAGAGGGGTTTCTGTGAGGACCATGATGGACAGACCCAGGGGCTGCATTTGGGGAAACACTGATTTCTGTGGAGCCCTAATTACCCTCATTACACAACACTAAAACTTACAAAGAAGAAGGTGAAGAAGGACTACCTTCTGCTAAAACTTCTATTTTACTTTATATATATTACTGTATTCTAAAACTTGAAATTTTAAGTTTTTGCTATGTGATATTACACACTTCTATTCAAACTACACACTTTCTATTTTGCTTTATATATATTACTATATTCTAAAACTTGAAATTTTAAGTTTTTACTATGTGATATTACACACTTCTATTCAAACTACACACTTTCTATTTTGCTTTATATATATTACTGTATTCTAAAACTTGAAATTTTAAGTTTTTGCTATGTGATATTACACACTTCTATTCAAACTACACACTTTCTATTTTGCTTTATATATATTACTATATTCTAAAACTTGAAATTTTAAGTTTTTACTATGTGATATTACACACTTCTATTCAAACTACACACTTTCTATTTTGCTTTATATATATCACTATATTCTAAAACTTGAAAGTTTAAGTTTTTACTATGTGATATTACACACTTCTATTCAAACTACACGCTTAGAATCTCAGTTCTATTATTTAATTTTGGAAGCATTTTTTTTGCTTCAGGTTAAATGTAGTGTTCTCTTGGGGGTTAGTGTCTGAAAGTTTAAAATTCTTGAAGTTGAAAATTCTTAGCAGCTAGGGTTCTAACAGAGCTGGACTTAACAAACTCTTTATTCTGAGGGTTTTATTTATTGGCAGGAGGAACATTGAGATTCCTCTGAATTAGTGAATGTCATGAGATCTCTGGGGTGTCACAGGGAAGGTTCATTCTCAATATAAGAATTACACTAACAACACCAGGCAGCTGTAAAAATATTTAGGATTTTATACCTGATTAAATATAAAACAACACCAGAATTGTGGGTTCTTCACTGTACAGATATTTACTTGGGGGTTGAACTCAGTGATCCTTGTCCCTTCCAATTTGCAATATTCTCTGTACCTGTCCAGAATGAGGGTGCTTGGCAGGTTTTTTTCCTTAAATACATTCTGGACAGGTTGAAAGTGTAATTCCAGGGAGTCAAGCTGTAAGCTGCTTGTTTCATACCCCTGAATTTTTATTACCCTTCAAGTAATAGCTTCTGGGGCTGTTTCAGGCTGTTAAGTGCTTGCCATGGATTTTTTCCTACTGGACTGTGTGACATCTAGAAACTGTATTTTTATGGCAGCATAAAAGTACACAAACAGCCCATAATCAGGTAAGAGGCAGCAATTCCTCTCCAGTGTTAATATATTTATGGGGAATTGCAAGAACATTTGACATCTTTCAGCCCTGGGAGGATATGATGGAATGAAAGCTTCTTGGTACCAGACTTAGAGCTGGAATTGCAGCTGTCATTGCCACTGGATATGAAATTTGTTATTTAGCAGGATTCTCTCAGCCTTGTCTGCTGGGAGGATTTTTACCCCAAATTTCCTGCTGCCCTTGAGGAGCAAGAGATCCCATTGGGAATGCCCACTGTCCATAATGACCCTGCTGGGACTGTCTTGTCCTTGAGTCTTATTATGTAAGAATGCCATGACAAGGATTTTCTGTTAGCAGAATGTCTCTGAAACTCAGCATTTCTTACCTTATGCACAGGTTTTCTAAATCTAGAGTTGTATGAATTTTTAAAACTCCTGCGAGTAGCGTGTGACATTCTTGGAATAAAAGGAAAAAAAATAAAAGCAGGGATTTTCAAGCACCTCTGTGAATGCTTTTAAGGACCTTGCTTAACAGAAAATTGCTGTAAGCCTAAGATACTCCATCTCAATTAACAAAGTGAACTCTAGAGGAAAGGGGAATGATGATGATGCCTGGGAAAAGCTGTGCAATGTCAGCTCAGCTCATGGAGACCCCATTAGCACAGAAAGCAGGAGAGCAGGGATGCCACTGCAAGGGGAAAAGCAGGATTTCTGCATTGAAAATGACATTAAATCCATGTCATTTGGACTTAATGACTCTGCCTTCTGTGGTAACTCCTTTTGCTTTTTGCTGTTTCCCCTGCCATTGCATTCAGGACTGCATCACTGCACCTCAAAACATTCTGCTTTCTCTGTGCTCTTTGCTTTTGCCTAATATTAAAGTTTAGATCAAGTTTGCTTCGTATGACCTTGTAATTTAGTGAGACAAATGACTTGGGAATGCTTCATCTACTAGTAAAATACTGAAAAAGCATTAAATACTTATTTCAACTTTTTTATAGCTCTTTTTTTTTTGCTTGAATGGTATTTATGCAGGCATTAATGTAGACATTTTATAAATAAGGGAAGACTACTTCAGTCCTTAAAAAAATGTTAAAATCAGTTCTTTTAAACGCTTTTTCCATTGCTTTGTTTTTTGTTTAAAAAGGGGTCAGAACATGGAGTCTGCTTCTGATTTTGAGGTGCATTGAGTATAAACGTTTCTCCGTCAAACCCAGTTATTTAAATCATTATTTAAATACACTGCGTAATTTGCATACACAGCAAATCTATGAAGTTTTAGTGTTTGTCTTTGCTATTTTTCCTCTTTTCCTGTTACCTTTCTTTTTCCCCTTGTGTATTTGACCTCATAGTAATTTAAAACAAAAACAATGAAAGCTACTTAAACCCTTAAGTTCTAGAGCTATAAAAAAATAAGTTGCATAAATACCGTGATTTTTATAACACAATTAGCACTAATGACCTCCATCCTCTGTGCATCCGTAAAGAAGGAAATGTAAAGCTTAGCACAGTGTTTTCTCAGTAAAATGAGCGTTTTACATAAGGAAAAAGCAAGAAGCAAGTGATGCAGCCTTACCTGGTCCAGGAGACGGCAGCATAATAATAATAATAAAAATAATAAAGATGATTTTGGGGCTCACTGTCCTTCAGCAGGGCTGGCGGCGCCGTTAACCATTAACGGAGCGCTCCATCCCGGGGAGCGCTGCTGCCTTCCCGGCAAAACAGCCAGCACGGGGCCGGGAATGTTACCCGGGGCTGGGAATATCACCCGGGGCTGGGAATATCACCCAGGGCAGGGAATATCACCCAGGGCACGGAATATCACCCAGGAGCAGGAAAAACGCTGTGTGTGCCCCCCTGCTCCCACCTGAGCCCCCCGAGCTGCGGCTGCAGCACTGGGAGCACTGGGAGCCGCCTCCTCCTCTTCCTCCTCCTCCTCCTCCCCCTGCCCTTAACTGTTCGCCTGCCGAAACTTTCCGGTTCCAGCAGGGAATTGCTGCTGCCGGGCATTCCCAGTGGCTGGCAGCTGGAAAGAGAATAAATCTCCTTGCAAAGGATCTCTCTTGAAAAGAGAAAGATGTGCTCGAAGCACAGACCCCACCTGGGAGAAGCGGCTTGGCGGAAGTTAGAAAGAATTGAGATGTAAGTAAGTGAAAGAATTAAATGTGAGTGTTTCTTATAAATGTAACCACCTCTGCAAAACGGGGATCAAGCCCTGAGTGGGCTGAGGAGATAAGGAAAAAAGGGTTTGAATGGAACTGCTGGCCCTTCTGCAGAACAGGGTCTGGTCCTGGTGGGTAAGGAGATATGGAGGAGGTTTAAATGTGAGTGCTGTGCCTGAATGCTGCTGTGAGCAAAGGACCAGCCCTGCTGGGCCAGGAAAATGAGAAAAGCTGATACAAAAGGCTAGAAAAACATAGGAAACAGAAGGACACAATAATAATAGATCACAGCTATAAACAGAATGTAAGGCTTGTAGCAGTAAAGTGAGGTGTGTGTGTGATAAATGTGTGGTAGAGCCGTGTGCCATATTAACCCTGAGACAGAGAAACCACAAGTTCTGTAAGACCCCCAGCCCTTCAAACTCTAATTTTTAGATAAGCAAACAAACAGACGCCAGAATTGTAAAAGTGTAAAAGTCTGTGTGAAATGAGCCCCAGGCAGAAATGCACCAGGAGGTGTTAACCCTTTGTGTTCTCTGGTGCAGAAAGGTGTGCTGTGCTTTACAGTACCTGCTGTGGAGCAGATTGCTTTGAACCATCCTTCACACACACACAGTTTGCTGTTACAGCCTTTTAAAGGTTCTTTATAAAGTGGAAAATTGAGCTTAAATGTGCTGGGATTGGGAGGAAACGTCCTGATAAAAATAGCATGTTGGTCAGAAATAAACAGAGAGAAAACAGAGTTAGTTAAGGCACAGCTGCAGGTATGACAGGTACAAAATTATCACTGATTTTAAGAGAAACTCTGTAAATTGAGGCTTTTTCTTGAATTGGTTTTGAAATAAATGCTGCAGCTCCTGAGTGGAAGTTCACATTCTGTGAATCACTAGGTGGGAAATTTCCACTGCTCCCAACTTGTCCTTTGCTCCCTGACCCATTGCATGTCTGGGTTAGGTGACATTTAAAAAAAAAAAACACGTTCAGCAAATCTTACACTCCTGAACTTTTAATGGCTAAACCTCCAGAAAATTCTCTCTCTTAAAACAAGTTTTAATTAAATGTGGCAAACAAGAATAATTTTTAATACATGAGCTTGTGTGGCTGGGAGATGAACAGTGAGATGATCAATCCTCTTCCTAAATGTCCCAGTTTGGAGAGGGACACTCAGGTTGTGGCCATCCATGTCCCATATCCTGGTGGAATTGTGCATTTCCTGGAAATGGTCGTGTTCAGAAGAATTCACTGTTGAAATGTGTGAAAGAGCCTTTAGGTTTCTCTGAAGATATCAAACTGTAACACTGGTGTAAATATTTAGATATGAAAACATATCTGCCTGTTGTTTATTTGTATTACATTAAGACTGGAGTAGTCATGCACAGAACTACATTTTAGATGCTGTAAAAAAAATAAATGTGTCCATGTAGTTTACAGCAAGAAATAATGTACAGCTCTTGTCTTAGACAGCTGAAACTGTAAACTCTAGAATTTAGGAATTCAAATTAAGAGTTCATTATTACTTTAAAAATCCTGTATTTTATACTTTAAGAAAGATAAAAACGATGTCATTTAGGAATGTCTTTTATTCAAGGTGCTAAGAACTCAGCAGGTACCTGCATCTATATTTAAAGGCCCAAGATAAACAAGGCACAGCAGAGGAGACCCTGATATCATAAAAGAAACATCTGCCCCAAGACCTTAATTAATCTGCAGGCAGAAACATCTGAATTTGCAGAACTGAAACTTCTCTCTGCTTTTTATCTCATTAAGATGTTTGGAAGGGTATGGCCTCTGACATAATCCAATGTTGTCATGGCAAAAATTTTTTTTTCAGGGAATGGAAAGAACACTGTCTTCATTTCCTTGTTTCTTGTAAATACTTTTCACTTTTGAACAATTCCTCCTGTGTTTTCCAGATGGGAACCTGCTTTTGCTTGCTCTTTTAAAAATGCAACATTTAATGAAATTAGAGTCTGCTGATAAAATATGTTTGAAAAATGCTGCATTAGGAAACCAGCCTAGAAAAGAAATTTTGGGGCTTTTATAGAGGAATTTGTGGGGCTTCTTTAGAACCAAGTCAGCTGCCAGCTCCTGCCTCAGAGTGAAGACTGAAAATCTTGATTTTGACTTTCAATTTCTTCAATTCTTGATTTGACTTTCAATTTTGACAATCAATTTCTTGATTTTGGACTGAAATTCTTGATTTTTTTTCTTCTCACTCCCAAGTGTGAGATCACACCAGGCTGGGATTTCTCCATGAGTAGAAATGGAGAAATATGGGCTACTGCCCCAAATCTTGGGTGTGACTTTTCCTGCCTGCTGTGCCTGTCTCTCAGCCCTGGTTCTCCTCTCAGTCTCAGGTTCATTTTTGAAGCTGTGCTCAGCACTTGAGCAAAGTCCTGCCCATATGTCCTTTCATTGGTTTAATTCCTCCTGCAAATACAGGAGTAACCTTTCTAAACTTTCATTTAGAAAAAGAAGAGTAATGGCAGAGGCAGGATTACAAATTAATCTTGCAGATTAATAGAAAGCTTCTGCATTTAACAAGATAACAAAAAAAACAAAACCCAAAAACAACCAAGTAAAAAACAAAAACCCAAAACCAAACAAACAACCCCCCAAAAAAAAACAACCAAAAAAACCCCCAAAAAACAAAACAAATAAACAAAGAAAAGGCAAATTGAGATCTTAGACAAGAAAACATCATGGTCAATGGGCTGGTACATCAAATTATTGCAAATGTGCACAGGAAAACATTTGTGCCTTCAAGCATGAAACATGTGGAGGTACACAGAGCACATTACAGCCATTATCCAGATTAATTTATGAAAGTAGTTGGAAACTTGGGAGTGTTTGATAAATCAGATAAGGGTATGGTCTCTGTGATTCAATCCAGTGAGGCAGCAAGGCAAGGGTAATGAATTATTCTGCTTTTATGACTCCTTTTTATTCCCACAGTAAAATTAAAACAAACAAACAAAAACTCCCTTCATGTTTTTCTGTCTACCAGTTGAAGAGAAAAATTTGCTGTCTGTTCCACATGTAGAGGAGTAACACCTTTGCTCCCATCTGTTGTTGTTTCTTGTCTCACTAAGGTGAAAGACAAATTCAAGAGCAGAATGGAATCCAGGTCTTAATTAGATCCACTCATAACTAAAAATCAGAAAGCACTTTTGGGTTTTAGCTGTGGGATTCAGTAAATTGAGTAGATTCTAATTAGGAATACTTTTAAGTACATTTGTGCCAGTAAAATAAGGAAAGCATGAAAAGAAAACACACAAATAAAATAATTAGTTCAAGAGTGTTGTTTATAGGAGACAGAAAAAGAAATATGCAATTTTGTCCTTTCTTTTCTTTCATGAAGTGTGGTGTTCCCTTTCAAGAGGAAGATGTGATTGTCCTTAATGGTAATAAAGAGGATGTGGAAATTCTGAAGAAAAGGATGGAGGAAAGAAGACTTAAAAGTAAATTGGAAAAGGTGAGATTTTTATACATTATTTATTATAAAATTGGAAGAATTCTTGTCTGTAATGAATCTGCTCTTAGATTTGCTGATCTTTATAAAGATGGAGGAGTTTACTCCCTGAGCTGTGCTGTATTTAAACACTGCTTTGGAAAGCAGTGAGGTTTTTGTGTGTATTTGGCCAATATCATCTTGAAGTTGTACATCCTAAGCTTTCTCCTGACCAGCAGGAAGAGCCTTGTGCAGTCAAAATGGGTAAAATGGAACAATATTCTGTGGTTTTCTTGAAATGAATTCATGCTAGTAATGAGCTGCATCATCCCTGTATTTCTTGTGGCAGTTCCTGCTGACAGCATGTTTTTTTGATTTTATAAAATAAGATGGTTTTTATTGGCCTCTGTCAGAAACAGGATGTTGGGGTCTGTGCATTCCTGGGCTGGTGCTGTAAGAATGTGGAAATTGGTGATGTTTTGTGGTTCTCAGAGTCCTCAGCAATCACTGCTGCCCTAATTCCCCCCGTGCTGTTGAGGCCTCTGCATTTTTCCATCCGCCCAGGTGAAATGCAGTGGGAATGGAATCCCTGCAGCTCTGCCCTGGGAGCTGGGAGCTGTTCTGTGCTGCTGAGCTGTCAGATGGCACTTCTGCATTTGGGGATTTTGTCAGCACTGCTGTTTTGCCCTGAACTCCCTGGAGGATGGCAGAGCAAGCAAACCTTTACTGCTGACTCAGTTCAGGGTGCTCAGACTTAGCAGGATCTCAGGAGCATAAATCATAAATCATAAATCTGATGCTTTCAGCCTCTGAGACTTGAGATGGAGGTTTCATCCCTTGATTTTGCCATGCAAATATTTCCCTGGTTTGTTTTCAAACAAATGCTTGTTTACTAGCTGGGGAGCATATGATTCCTTCTCATCACAGGGGCTTTATTCATCTGTACCAGTGCAGCATCACTGGGCCTGGGCAATACATCAAAAGGATGCTTTTCCATAAAAATCCTGCTGCTCTGCTTCCTGTTTTTCATAGTCTCTGCATCTCATGTCTGATGACTTCTGGCATAAGAGTGATAATCTCATGGTGTCTGTTCAGAGGGTTTTTTTTCCTTCTTTTTCCCTCAGTACTTGGTAGTTAAAAATTTGGGAGAAAAAAGAAATTTATAATTTGTTGCTAGACTGTTGCAGGTCTCAGCAGATGTGTGAGTGGTTGGTTTTCTTTAGAAACAGGGCCTTAATGAAGCACCTGTAGCTTTGGAGAAAATAATGTTGAATAATGTGGAAGGTGATGCTGCCCACAGTTTCTGCCCAGCAAAGTGCCTGAGTGTGCAGGGCAGCTGTGGCTTTAGGGTGGCAGCACAAAGGGACACCGTGCCCTGCTCCTGTGTGCCCTGGGGGAAGATGCAAATGGCATTTGTTTGGGTAGTGGAGAATTACAGGATGGGATTTGCAAATCTCTCAGCCTCAGGTGGTGACCTCGGTGCCCCAGCTGGTCCCTGCAGCTGCACCAGCTCTGCTGTCCCTGCCCTTCTGAGGCCTGGCAGCCCCAGTGCCAGTGGCAGCACAACTGGCAGCACAGCTCCCGCTGTCCTGGCACTGTTAGCCAGATTTCCTCCTCCCTTCTTTCCTCCTTTCCTCCTTTCTGAGCAGGCTCAGAGTGTCGGGGTTCAGCACATCCCTCTGGCTGTCCTGAGCAGCCCAGACCCTGCCAGGGGGCTCAGAGACCCTGGCACAGAGCCCAAAATGCCTCTGTGAGTTGGATTATAGCCCGTGGAGCAAATACCAACCTTGGATGAAGATCAGCAAGCCACAAGAGTTTAAGTAGAATATTAGTGAAATTATCACAGGGTGAATTATGTATTTTAGGATTACTGTACAGGGGGGTTATATCCCTGTACAGGGGGGTTATGGAGACAAGATGGAGGAATCGGGGCGTGCCTCGTGCTTCTTCTTTCTTCTTCTTGTCTTCCATCTTCTGTGGTGATGTTGGCACTTAGAGATTGCTTTAGAGTAGAAGCTCAGTGTCTAGCATAGGTGATGGGTATTGGGGAGTAATTGTAAACATTGCACAGGTAGTTTGTAGTATAAAGACACAACACCGCCCCGGGGGCAGGCAGAGTGCCTGTGGCTGCCCTGCTGAGCAGATCTCTGCTGGGCAGAAAGAAAATTTTATAGATAAGAATTAATAAATAACCTTGAGACCGAAAGATGAAGAGCTCTGACTCCCTTTTTAAGTGCCGGGCTGGGAAAAGAGACTTTGGAATTCTTCTTGGGGTCACTCTGACAAACCAATGATCCCGACATCAGAGGACCTGCTGTGTTTGGGGCAGGAAGCACAAACCCCTTTTCTTTATCCCCATGAGACAAAACCTCAGGAAGATGCAGCTGGAACCAGGGTAAAAATGATACCAGCTCAGCTGTCACTGTGCCCATACTGAAATCTCTCCAGTCTGTATCCTGCATGGTGAATTTATGCATCCATGGAGTTACAAACATCTGGGAAATGACTTTTCTCTGTGAATCCACCTCTAGAAAAGGTGGGAATCCCTTGCACTGGGGTTTTCCAGAATGGACAGGAGCTGGTTTGTGGAAGGTTGGATGATGGGATGAGCTTTAGGGTCCTTCCCACCCAAACCATTGCATGGACCAGAGCCCTGATCCTCTGCCACCCCCTCCTGGGTCACCCTTGCAGCAACATCTGCTGTGGCATTTTCTCCTCTGCTTCACAGCAGGGGCTCTGCTGAGCTTCAGAACAGAATTCAATATATTTATTTTCTTTGAGTTTGTGCAGCTGTCTTACAGCATGTTCACAATTCAGAATGTGTCCAGTGAGAATAATGCTAATGATTGTTATAGTGCATCTTTCTCTTTATGTAATCAAAGCCAGTAATGGGATCCTTCTTGGTTTTTTTCTATTTCTTAATCTGTACAAACATAAATTAATTTGGAAAATCTGCTGCACAGATTCTTTTAAAAAATTTAGATTAACTATTTGCATCTTTTCTTCCCAAGCAATCCTGCAGCAGAGGGTTCAGTTATTGGCAGGTACCCAGGAGGGATTTTTTTATAGTCTAAACAAAATTGAGTGGATACAAGATTCCAGATTCTTCTGACATTTTTATTGAAAAACATCTTTATTTATTAGAATTAATTGTATCTTATTAATGTTGTGCAATTTATTGTGCTGCTGGGTGAGTTCTGATGATCAGTTAATGAGAATTACACACCCCCCTTTCAAAGTATGCAAACCAAAATATGAAATCCAGACAAATCCAATTTTGTCCTGCATAGTTTTCTTTAATGTAACTGCAGGGTTCTCAAGATTATTATTTTTTCCTTGTAGAAATAATACAAAAAATATGGAAGTAAGAGTTCTACTGGGTAAGAAATAAAAATTTAGTGAATTCAGTTGTGTGTTTGTCAAATATGAGCTGGGAGTTTTATCTCCTTTCAGTCTGTACAGTTTTATCTCATTTCAGTCTGTGCAGTTTTATCTCATTTCAGTCTGTGCAGTTTTGTCTCCTTTCAGTCTGTGCAGATTTCTGCTTGTGTTGTTTCAGAAATCAAAGAAAGGCAAGACAGCAGCAGCAGCTTCTCAGCAAGAGCCCTCTGCAGGTAATATTCTCCAAATTCTGTCTCACCTTCTGAGTCCTGAAGCTGTCAGGATTTCATTTTTCTGTTTTTTAAAATTTATTTATTTTTTTAGATTCTCCAGGTCCCTCAAAAGCTAAGAGTGGAAAGGATTGTGTCAGTTCCAGCTCTGGGGAAAGCAGGCAGATCATCTTCACCAAAAGTTCAGGTTGGTGGTTAATCCTGATGTGGAAATGGAGCCAGATTTGCTTGTTTATGTCATTCTCTTTAAGTTGGGAACTTGACTTCATGAAATTAGAGATTTTTATTTACACACCCATGAGTTTGCTGTCTCTGTTTTCCTGGCTGTGAGGTAGTGGAGGAGAATTTAGAGTTTCCTGATGTACAGTTGATCAAAAACTATGTTATGGCATTTTATTTGAATTAATTTTATTTAAAACCCCTGATTATTTAACTTTTAATCCTCTGTTTTACGATATATTTGCTGTTTGTCCTTGAGAACACTGGGATAGAACTTTAGGATGAACTGATGAAATTCCATCAGCAATGCCTGACCTGCCCTCTACTGTCTGCTTTTATATAGGAGAGACTTTTAAAAATATTTCATTCCAGATGTTGAGAATTGCTCCTGGATGTTGAGCAACCTCGTAATTCTAATAATATTAATGAATTTTTTTATTTTCTGAGGGTGTAAATTTTTAAAAAAGTGCTTTTTGAAACTGTTTCTGCTGGGATTGCACACCCGATTCTGTGAGGATTTGGGGTTGCACACACAATTTTGGGATTGCACACACAATTCTGTGAGGATTTGGGATAGCACTCACAAAACTGTGAAGATTTGGGGTTGCACACTCACACTCAATTCTGTGAGGATTTGGGGTTGCACACACAATTTTGGGGTTGCACACACAATTCTGTGAGGATTTGGGGTTGTACACTCAATTCTGTGAGGATTTGGGGTTGCACACACAATTTTGGGGTTGCACTTCCAGTTCTGTGAGGATTTGGGGTTGCACACCCAATTTTGGGGTTGCACACCCAATTTTGGGGTTGCACACCCAGTTCTGTGAGGATTTGGAGTTGCACACACAATTTTGGGGTAGCACTTCCAGTTCTGTGAGGATTTGGGGTTGCACACACAATTTTGGGGTTGCACATCCAATTCTGTGAGGATTTGGGGTTGTACACACAATTTTGGGGTTGCACATCCAATTCTGTGAGGATTTGGGGTTGTACACACAATTTTGGGGTTGCACATCCAATTCTCTGAGGATTTGGGGTTGCACACCCAATTCTTGGGGACCCCTGTGCTTGAGTTTGGGATGTTGAATTTCTGCGTTCATTTCTCTGCAACAGAGACTTGTCTTTTTCAAACACATGCTCCAACTTGGGAAATGGTTAAAAAAAAGGAATTTTTATGTAGCAGGAGATAAAACACAGTGAGAAAAATGGTCTGAGGAGCAGAGGATGGGCATTTCCCCATTGCAGACATCAAATGATGCAGGGCATTGTTGTTGGTCATAACTTGGCAAAGAATGCAGGGGGCAGAGGGGTTCCCTGGGGAAAGGTGTGGCACAAGTTCAGTTTTTGGCATTTGGGAAATGATTTTATTGATTTCCAAACAATGCTGCAGGCTGCTGGGGGCTCTCGTGTTGCTAAAGACCAGAGCTCCTCAGCCACTTTTCATTTGGAGGAATAAATGTTGTCAGTTCTGAATTGCAGTGCAAGAGATTTGCAGAATTCCTCTCTCAAGATTTCTAAATCTATTTTGAGTGTGAATTCTAAAAGCTGTTGCATCCAGTTATGGGAGATATTTATGAGAGAGCTGAAAAATGCATATATTTAAATTTTCAAACATTGTTTTTCATCTTTATTTAACTACCTTTGTCCATGTCATGCTTGATTCTGTTCCTTTTTCCCCTCAGAGAATGGGAACCCAGCAGTCCCAGGAAAAGTCAATAAAGCTCCTTCCAGCAGCACCAAGAGATCCATTGCAGACAGCGAGGACAAGTCTGAGGCTTACAAATCTATTTTTACAACTCACAGCTCAGCAAAACGTTCCAAGGAGGAGTGTTCCAACTGGGTTACTCACACTGCTTACTATTTCTGAAACAATGAGCAGCACCCTGGCTCTTCCCTCCTTCCCTTGGCTCTCTCTGTCCAGCCCTGCTGCAGAACTCTAGTGCTGGAATTCCTCTGTGTAAGTTGGTGATAAACCTGGTCACAGCTGGAGAACCTGTGTCAGCTGCAGCTTCTGCTGAATAAGAAGCAGACCAGCAGAATCCATGTTGTAGCAGCAGATTTCATTCTGAAATGTTGGAATTTTTGCACAGAAAATTCTCCTTTTCTCCTCCCAGTTGGATGTTATCCTCACAGTGTCCTCAGGAGGAGGAGAGGAGAAGTCCCTGCTCTCCTCCTCTGCTGATTTGTGCCACAAAATAATTGTGTAATTACAGCTTTCAGTGTATTACTACAGAACTCAAGCCCTCTGTAACTTTCTGACAGCAAAAATAGAAATGATGCCTTTTTTCTTTTGTCAAGCCAGCTGGGCCCTCAGTAGAACTCTATATTTATAAAAGCTTCTGCAGGTTTTTTCAAATAATTTACCTTTTGACAGAGTAGATGAGAGCACAGTCATGAAAATATTTGTGCAACATCCTTGTCCATGTTGTTGTAGCCTGTTTCTAGCAGCAGAATATTCCTTGTTCATGTCTGAATCCCATAATACCCACATGCAATGACCAGAGGGGAGGCTGGAACTTCTTCACTTTACTCTCTCCCTCTTTTTAAATTGAAATCTGCTTTTCTAATCCTGGCACAAACTAACCAGAATAAAAATGCAGAAAGTAGGAGGCTTTAAAAAACCACTGCATGATGTTGTTACCTTTGTGTGTGAAAATGATTAATTATCTTTGTAATATAATTTTAAAAATGTCCCCATTTATAATTGGCAGTAGTTACCTGGAGATTCAAATGCTGTGTTGATATTTGCATAGGTGGTCTCCATGATTCAAACAGCTTGAATGAAGCTGCTGGGATTTTATTATTATTTTGATAGCTATAATTAAAATTTGGTTTGCTGTAGAATCTCTATGGTGGTAAGAATTTTTCTGTTTCCCAGAGATGTGAGCACTTCAAACAGTTTGAGGTTTGCTGGAGCTTCCAGGAAGCACTCAGGCACATTCTGTATGCATGGCTGGGGATCAGCTTTGTTCTCCTTGTTCTCTTTTCATTATGATCCTTTATTATTTGTTGCTTACAGATAATGTAATTTCTGCACTAAAGGTGTCCCACAGTAGGGTTTTTATTTGCAGTTTAATTCTGTTTGACAACACATGTTAAAATCCTATTGGTGTTTTATGGGACTGCACTTTTCTTCTACTTCCAGCAGTTATAAATCCTAAAGGGAATTATTTAATGCTTTTGATTTAGTTATACTTTGCTAAAAATACACAGAGAAACATAATATTCAGTTTATTTGTCTTTGTTAGTGATAAATCAGGTAGATCCAAGCTGTTGGTCCCAGGTTTTCCTGCCCACTGGGCCATAATAGTAACTCTTTTTCTTGTATCTGCTCATCTATTAAAACAAATTCCTGCCTGATTCTTGCTGTGCCCCTGTGTCCATCAGCTCTGCCTGTCTGCCAGGCTGTGTCCAGCATTCCCCCATCCCCACCTGGCACCATTTATGGTTTGTGGAGCTGTTTGCAGTGGGGGCTTCTCCTTCCCTTTGCAGAGCTCCAGCTGGGAAGGAATGTGATGTATTGCTGGCACGTGGAATATGAAATCTGGTTGGAATATGAAATATTTCTGGCCTGTTCTTGCCACAGCTGGTGGCAGACAGGAGCCCAGAGTGGCACTGGTGCTGTTGGCAGCCTGGGATGGGCAGTGGGCACTGGAACGTTGACTTGGCAGTTTTTAATGGGTTCAAGGGAATAGTTTGCTGCAGGATGTTTGCTTTGTTGTGGTTTGCTCTTTGTTGGAGAGGGCAATTTAATTTTCTTTTAATGTAGGTGGATTTGAATGCTGGTGAAAGTTGAAAACTGCAGAAGCCTCAGAATGTGAAATCTGTGTTTTCTGAGGTGCCACATGAGTCTCTGGCAGCACTGCATCTCCATGGGGCAGTTCTGGGGAATTCATGGGGCAGTTTTGTTTCCAGGCTGCTCAAGCCTTGGCCTCTCTTCTGAAAAGCTCAAAAAAGGATCCAGTTAGTGCCAGTTGTATAATTGAGGTTGTTTTTTGGTGTGGAATTTGGGGATGGGATTGAAATGCAGCAATTCCTTCTCACTCTGGTGGTGAAAGCTGCCCAGGTGTGCACCAGGGGAAGGTTCTGTGTCCTGAATCAGCATCCTGGAGCTGCCTGGCTGAGGCTGTCCCATGCAGATCAGCTCTAAGAGAGCCCCTTTTGCTCTCTTAAAGCTGATCTGCATGGGACAGCCTCAGTCCTTTCCACATTGCTGCCTCTGAATCCCAAAACCTGAGGGAGTTCCCACACCCAGCCCCTCCTCAGTGCTCAGAGCTGCAGCTTCATTTATTCTCCAGCTGCCACACCATGAGATCACCACATGCCACTCAAATTGGCCAAAAAAGCTGAAAATTCCCTTCAAAACATGATGCCTGTTAGATTAAAATATTTCTTATTAATGTCCTATTCTTAGCTGAGCTGAACAAACAGAGTTGTCTGTGTGTCCTGCCTTGCTGTGAGCCCAGACCCCAGTGCAGTTGGGAGATTCTGCTTCAGATTCAGACCCTGCCAAATAGTTTCTTGGTTGCATTTAAAAATAAAAAGGCTGTTTAGACATTACAATCCACAGAGGGTCTGAAATCAGCGTGTCCTAAGCTGAATACAAATCACAGACAAAAAGGGTTTTGTTGGGAGGGTCACAAATGGAACTGATTACTGCTAGACAGTGTGGATTTCCTTCTGGAGGATGGAGCTGATAGAATTCCTTCCTGACAGCTAGAAATTATAATTGAGTTGGGTTTTTTTTTCTGTGCTTCAAACTTAACCAAGCTTCAAAATGAGTAAGAGGGATGGAATCCAAATCCATCTGCAGCTCTGCCTATAAACCAGGGTTTTAATCTGAATATCCATCCAAGAGCCCAGATCCTGGGGAGGTGCTGCTGCCAACATCAGAGCTGTGGCTTTGTCAAGCCCTGAACTTCTTGTGGATCCAAGTATCTCTTACAGGTCAGTGACAGAATTCAATTTACAGACTGACCACAGATCTCATTTGGGAAAGAACCGGTTTCATTGTGGCTTTGAGTAAAATGAAATTCTCTTTTGAAAATGTTTCCCTGCCAGCTCTTTGTGACACATCCAGCAGAGCCCAGCCTTTGTGTGGGATCTCTGAGAGCTTTTCTCAAAACTCAGGGGCTCACTGCTGGAGAAACCCCTTCCTCTTGCAGATGTGTTCAGCTCTGCTGCTTTTTCCACCCAGTTTTTCCCTTGTTTCCTCTCATTTGCCTCTTTCCTTCTGCTGCCCTCAGAAATGTCCTCAGTGATGGAGGAGGGCAGGGAGCAGGGAATGATGAGGGTGATGATGCTCTGGTTTTTCAGCCCCTTTTGCTCTCTTGGGGCTGATCTGCATTTGTCCTGCAGCCAAGACTGGGTGAATTTTTCTCCTTCTCTCAGGTCATGTCCTGAATGTGACAGCAGCTGGAGTCAGGATAGATTTGGAGTTTGTCACTCCTCCATCAGCAGAATTTCCCCATGGAAAGGGCTCAGGCCTTGGAGCTGCCCAGGGAGGTTTGGAGTGCCCATCCCTGGGGTGTCCCAGGAATTCCTGGAGGTGACACTGAGTGCTCTGGGCTGGGGACAAGATGGGCACCAGGCACAGCTGGGACTGGATGGTCCTGGAGCTCTTTTCCAACCATAATAATTCCATAATTCTATGGGAGGCTGACCTGACTCTAAATTCAATGTTAGCCTAAAATAGAAACAATTTGACAGTGTAAGGTTTCCTAGCAGTCATGAATATCACATTTTTGTGCTATGAGTTTCCTCTTTTTTTTTTTTTTTTTTTTTTAATTAAGAGCAATTTCTTTTAATTAAAACTAATTCCAAGGAATGCCTTGGTCTCAGTGATAAGTGAGGTTTGCCCTGTGCTGGCCGGGATGGGTGCAGCTTTCTGCAACTTGCCTACAAAGCTAAAGAAATGCAAAGCAGCTTATTGCTCAATTCTGCTGACTTTAGCAACTGGGAAGGACAAATTAAAAAAAGAAAAAGGAGAATATCTAGTCTCAACCTGGGCATTTAATGGGTCCCAAAATGTGCTGAACTCTTTAGTCTAAATGGGCTCTTTAGTGTGGTGTCAAATAAGTTAAAAAGCGAGGGAGCTTTACAAAGCTGCCTTCATTGTTTAAACTTGTTTCGCTCATGTTAAGGCTAATGTACATTTATTCAGACTGACAAAGTGCTGAATTTACACAACAGGGATAGTAATAATTAGGTCAGATACTTTTCAAATGGCAGCAGGGGGGTGGGAATACTTGACTCTGTCATGCTTATGAATGGCAATGATTATTAGCGCTGGCCAGGCCAACCACAAGACCTGCAAATAAATGTTCCTCTCAGCCCTGGATCGCCCTGCACGGCCGGTGCCACCTCCCAGCTGCTCCCTGCCCGCTCCAGCTGCTGGGTACACCCCATTCCCAATGGCAGCACATGGAATTTAGCGAGCCCAGAGCTGGACTTTGAATCTGAGCTCCTCTTCACTGCCTGGGACCAGTCAATTATATTAACAAAATTGAGAGCTCGGCCATTTAAACGGCGTTGTCTGCTCAGTTGGATGGAGCTGAGCTCTGATCTTTCGCTTCAGATTGCCCGGTTCTTACACACTGATGGTGTTGCCCTGAACCGTTCCCAGCCCGGTGTCCCGGGGCAGGTGAGGTGTCCACACCTCGCACCTTCCTCAGGTATTTGGTGCTGCTGACTCCTGGGACAGAGCCCCGCATTAGTCAGCCCGTGGAGCTCATCCAGCACTGCAGGATTTGTTTCTCCAAGAGCTTTTTTCCCTTGTCTTTGCTAATATTTGAACAAGCTCTGTTGTTTCATTCAGTGCCGCCCAATCTGAATTGCTGTCAGCAGCGGCCGGCCTGGACTGCTTGGATCTCTTAAACTGCAGCCATTTACTCCCCCATTGAGGTTTCAGCTGCCCCAAGCTCATTTGGTTTGCATGTTCCCATTCCTTTAGGAATCATTAAACCGATCCCAGCGCTCTGGTCCCACTGAATACAGCAGGGAGGCTCCATGGACTGCCGGCGTTCCAGTGGGCAAAATCCTCCAAAAAAAGCTGGAATTTCACTGAATGGGCCAAGTTTCAGTGCCGCACACACCTTTTCCCCCAGCTCCCTGCCAACGAGCACCTGTGAATGAGTGAGGAGCGCTCCTGGGGATGCGCCTGGGGATGCATCCCGGGTAATGCGGGATCCGCAGCGGGGAGCGGCGCCAGGAGCATCCCGAAATGCTGCGGAATGCATCGATCCTGAAGGAATGGCTGGGCCGGAGCCGCCGCGGACCGGGCCACGGGGCTGGATTGAGCTTCTTCGAGACTTTTTGGGTTTATTTTGTTTTATTTGAGGATTTTAGAGCCAAAATCAGCCCGCGGGCTGAGGCCGGGCTGCGCTTCCAGCAGGCGGCCACGAGGGGGCGGCAGCGGCTCGGGCACGGCAGCGCCGGGAGCGCCCCGGGACGGGGAGGGGACAGAGAGGGGACAGAGGGGACAGAGAGGGGATAGAGGGGACAGAGATGGGATAGAGAGGGGATAGAGAGGGGACAGACATGGGATAGAGGGGACAGAGTGGGACAGGAGGAGACAGAGAGGGGACAGAGAGGGGATAGAGTGGGACAGGAGGGGACAGAGATGGGACAGGAGGGGACAGAGAGGGGATATAGTGGGGATAGAGAGGGACAGGGAGGGGATAGAGGGGACAGGGAGGCGATAGAGGGGGGACAGAGAGGGAATAGAGGGGACGGGGAGGGAATAAGGGGATAGGAGGGGATAGAGGGGGACAGAGAGGGGACGGGAGACAGAGTGGGACAGAGGGGACAGAGAGGGGATAGAGGGGGGACGGAGAGGGACAGAGAAGAGACGGGAGAACAGAATCACTGGGCTGTCCATCTCCGCCCTGTCCATCCCCGTGTCCGTCCCCATCTCTTTCCAGCCTCGGGCACCCAGAGCGGTTCCAATCCTCCCCTTTGCCCCTCGGGCCGTGCCCGCTGCCCGGCGGCTCCGTGGCTCGAGCGGCGCTGGGGAAATCCGGGATTTCGGGACAAACCCATCGCTCTGCCCTCCCTCCCCGCTCTCTCGGCTGTTTATACTCGTGACTTTTGTATACACCTCACACCGAGGAGTTCATCCAAGCTGGGACATCAGTGTGACAAAGAGGGGGCGCAGAGGGAGAGGCAGAGCCCGAGCTCTCATGGCACAACTCCCAAGTGACAACTGCAGGATTCATTTCACTGCTTCATACACCTGTTTTTCAAAGCCAGTCGGTCAGAAAATAAAGTTTGTTACACAGAAGATTCCAATCTTTCAGAGCTTGTTTCCATCCCAGATCAGAGTGAAAATCACAAACTGCTCCCCCAAGAAATGTTCTGTAAGATGATGATTTGGGAGAGTTGTTCCAGTGATGTTCAAATATTTTCTTAATAAAAACAAGCTACTCAGAGAATTAACATTGCATATATCTTAAAGTTGAAATTAAATCAAACATTTTGTTCTGTCACCTCCTAAAAACAATGTAAATAGCTGCGTGTTTAGGATTTAAATCCTATTTTCTGGCATCTGTATTAATTTCAAACAATTTCTCCTTGCAGTGTTTAGTGCTTCACATTTGATTTGGAGAAATCCTGGAGTCAAGTTGGAATTTCAGAAACAAAAGAAGGAAAGAAAAACTTGTCTTCTATTTTAGGGTCCTGCAGTACTGGAAATGCAAAGGTGCAGAGTGAATATTTAATGAGTGCATGAGAATCCCAAAAAGTGTAAAGCAAATGCCAAGCAGCAGTCTCCTTGCCTCGTTCAACTAGAGCAGCATTAAGACATTAAAAATAGATTTACAGATTTCATAATGCGATTGCAACATTCACACAGGTTGGGATTTTTAATTTAACTTTGAACTGGATCATGCAGATTGCAGGGAGACCAGAATGGACTTTATTCTAATGGGAGAATTTGCCTTATGCAGGATTAACATATCAAAGGCAGGGCAGGATTTTGGGAGAAGATGGCACAAGGATCTGGCTGCTGTGGGGTTGGCACCCGGGGGAGCTGTTGGCACTGGAGGAGAGTTTCAGGCCATGAATTTGGGTGGCACTTGCTCTGCTCTTGTCACATTCCTTGTGTTCCCACTGGGTTTGGTTCAGGCTGATAAATTGTGCTTCAATCTTCCCTTGGTGTTTGAGGTCTGGCCAAACAGAGGTGGCACCATCCTGGTTTAAAATAATAACTGAAACATTAAGAAAAAGTGGTTTGGCACCGCTGGCTGGGCGAGTTAATTAGTGCTGGGTGGTTAATCAGTGCCATCCCCTCCTGATCCCTCCTCACAGGTGCCATCACACCCTCTCTGAGGGGTGGCTGATGATGTTGGCTTCAACATCAGTCTAAAAATTACTGACAGGAAATAAATTCAAGGCAGGCAGGGGTTCCAGGGTTTGTGTCCCTAGCAGGGCTGCAGCTTTTGGAGGTGCAGTGGGAAGGGTGATGAGCAGAAAGGACAGGGGCAGGTCCTGGCTCCAGGATGGTGCAGGGCATCCCTGCAGCTCTGTTTTCCCTTCTCCCCTTGGGAATGCACCTGCAGCTGTGCTGGGGATGACTGCTGCCCTTCAAACAGCCCCAGCAATGGAATCCTTGGCTGTTCCACCCCAGCAGGACCAAACCAACCCTCCCTTCCATTCCTGCCACACACAGAAAGGCAGGACACCCCTCTGAGCCCCCCAAGGGTCATTTTGTGTCTGTCACACTTTACTGTGCACCCCAACACGAGGGTATCAGATGGCATCACAGCCCCTGCCACCTCCCAGGGGAGGATATCCATCAGCCAGGAGCAGTCTGGTGTGAAAATGTGAAAATCCAGCTCTTTGAGCAGAGGCTCTCCTCAACAGCTGAATTCCCAGTGTCACATCAGTGAGTTTTTTCTGGCATGGTGGAAGAGAACACTCTGCTCCACTCAGCCCCCAGTGCTGTGGTGAATTCTGAGTGCTCTGCAGGGCTGGTGGCGTGTCACCCATGTCACCATCACAGGGGTTATCCCTGTTTCCCAGTCAGAACATGATCCATATGACAACAGCCCAGCAACGGCACGAACAAAAGGAATGAACAAAACTCTGTAATTTTGTCTGAGAACTCTGGAGCCTTCTGGGAAGCATCACACAACCCCCAGCACGGAACATCTCCTCAGCCACAGCGTTGGGCAAGAGCCTTGACCAGAGCAACCATTATTGATTTCAAAACCTCCCAGAGCTGCGTGGCCACAGCAATGCAGGGCAAAACTCAGAGCAGAGCAGAGCAGGGCAGGCTTGGCTTGCTGCTCCCAGAGATCCCTTCCTGCAGATACCCACAGCTGCAGAGCTTCCTGCAGGGACTTGCCTTGGCTGGGCTGGAGTGTGGGCATGGGCACACACAGGGGAGGAATGCTGGCTGCATTGGCAGGGAGCAGAGAATTCCTGCTGGATTGGGGCTGCTGCATCTGCAGAGAATTCCTGCTGGATTGGGCAGCTCCACCTGCAGAGAATTCCTGCTGGATTGGGGCAGCTGCATCTGCAGAGAATTCCTGCTGGATTGGGGCAGATCCATGTGCAGAGAATTCCTGCTGGATTGGGGCAGATCCATCTGCAGAGAATTCCTGCTGGATTGGGGCAGATCCATGTGCAGAGAATTCCTGCTGGATTGGGGCAGCTCCATCTGCAGAGAATTCCTGCTGGATTGGGGCAGCTCCATCTGCAGAGAATTCCTGCTGGATTGGGGCAGCTCCATCTGCAGAGAATTCCTGCTGGATTGAGGCAGCTCCATCTGCAGAGAATTCCTGCTGGACTGGGGCTGCTGAGGGAGAGGTGACCAGTTCTGCTCAGCAGCTTGGGCTGGGCATTGGCTGGGAACTGAGTGATCTCCTTCCATCTCCAGAAATGGAGCACGAGGGGGTTTGTGAGCTCCCAGTGCTGCTGCCTGGTGGGAGCTGTCCTGAGGATGAGGATGCTGTGTTCTGCCAGGGCACAAATGAAGCTCTGCTTTAACACTTGGCCTTTTTGGAAATCTGCACTTTCCAGCCAGCTCCAGCAGCTCAGGGCTTCGTGGGCCCTTTGCAAACAGCCTGTGCATGATAGCAAAGAAAAATAAACTTTTGTTCACTGTGTGCTGCCCCCTCACATGCTCTGTGAGGCTGGGGATCACCAAAGTGGGAATGCTGAGAGCTGGCCTCTGTTAGCAGCTGGTCAGAAACAGCAAACCCAGAAATCCCTGCATTTCAGGGCCACAGACACTGCCCAGAGTGATCATTTTTTACACCAAAATGTTGGATTTTGGTGGTGCAGCAAAACTGCTGAGAAGGAGATTATGCCACATACGACACCCCAAGTGTCACAGTGGTTTTATGTGATTTTTTCACATGATCTCTTTGCCTTGTTTCTTCTAAAGCAGAAATCACCTGCCTGAGGAGTCTGGGCTGTCTCAGAGGCTGAGATCCATCCACAGTGCTGGGTAAAATTCGTGGTAGCATTTGCAACTGTTTTTGCTGATTTTATCTGTTCTTCTTTTCAGGCTATCCTGAATTTAATGAGAGGGGGAGTTTTTTCCTGAGATAAAATTTGAGATTTATCTGAAGCAAAGAAGCAACTGCTTGTGAAATGGGTTCATTCCTCCCCATCAGAGCTGGGTTCAAGACTTAGAGATTACTGAAAGTGTTTTCACTCATTCAGCTTGGAGCATTCCCATGGGATTTTTAACCTCTGAGCAAGTTTCCTTTCATCAGCAGGGATTGCAGAAGTCTGCAATGACTTTTTCTCCTTTGGTGCAAAAGTTAAATATGAATTTATGGCGTGATTGCATGGAGATTTCAGAACTTGCCTGCAAAAATCGAAGTTGCTGTGATCTTACCTGCCTGGAGATTACAGACAAATAACACTTGCTAAACACCCCATACCCTGGATGATATATTGAGCTCCAGAGTATTTTTATTAAGCTGCTCTGAAATTATTCCCAAAGGATGCAAACCTCGGCTTAGCTACAACTGCTACCCACAGTCTTTAAAGAACATTCTGAAACCTTTTTGCTAAACAATCTGCTCAGCTGTTACCAGCTTTTACCCAATATTCAAATGACACTTCTTCCTTTTCAACCCTTGCCAAGCTGAGGTTATTAAGAAAGAGATACAAATTAAAAGGATTAAAAATGCAACTCTAATTAAACACATATGAGCAGTTAAAAGTCGGCTCTGCCCTGGTTATCTGTGCACACAGAAATATCACACACAACTCAAAGCAGCCAAAGTCTCCATTAGGAGCTTGCTGAGGGCACCACCAGTGTAATCACACACTGTGCCTCCTCTGCAGCCTCTGCTGGGGAGGTCTGGAGGTGCTTTTTAAGAATGAGTCTTGAAATATTTTTTAGAATGAGTCTTGAAGTGTTTTTTAGAATGAAATATTGAAATATTGAAATATTTTTTCAATTGAAAAAATATTGAAATATGTTTTAGAATGAGATGAGTCTTGAAGTGTTTTTTAGAATGAAATATTGAAATATTGAAATACTTTTTCAATTGAAAAAATATTGAAATATGTTTTAGAATGAGATGAGTCTTGAAGTGTTTTTTAGAATGTAATATTGAAATATTGAAATATTTTTTCAATTGAAAAAATATTGAAATATTTTTTAGACTGAGATGAGTCTTGAGGTGTTTTTTTAGAATGAGTCTTGAAATATTTTTTAGAATGAGATGAGTCTTGAGGTGTTTTTTAGATTGTAATATTGAAATATTGAAACTTTTTTTCAATTGAAAAAATATTGAAATATGTTTTAGAATGAGATGAGTCTTGGGGTGTTTTTTAGAATGAGATGAGTCTTGAAATATTTTTTTAGAATGAGATGAGTCTTGAGGTGTCTTTTAGAATGAGATGAGTCTTGAAGTGTTTTTTAGAATGTAATATTGAAATATTGAAATATTTTTTCAATTGAAAAAATGTTGAAATATGTTTTAAAATGAGATGAGTCTTGGGGTGTTTTTTAGAATGAGATGAGTCTTGAAATATTTTTTTAGAATGAGATTAGTCTTGAAATATTTTTTTAGAATGAGATGAGTATTGAAATATTTTTTGGAATGAGATGAGCCATTGCTCTCCCCACTTGCAAAGAAGCAGCAGCTGAGGGTGGTTGGAAGGAGAGGAGCATTCTCCCCTTGCATCCCCATGGGTTTGAGCTCTGTTATCTCTGGTTGTCCCCAAA
Source organism: Setophaga petechia (assembly GCA_024362935.1). Taxonomy (NCBI): domain Eukaryota; kingdom Metazoa; phylum Chordata; class Aves; order Passeriformes; family Parulidae; genus Setophaga; species Setophaga petechia. Next base: position 7,636,302 of record JANCRA010000033.1, on the reverse strand, counting down.
ATCTGAGCCAGTGGCACCAGGTGGGGGTGGCTGCCCTTGCCCAGCAGACCTGGGGCTTCTCCTCTGAAGAATGTGCAACAAAAACACATCAAGCCACGGTGGATCTCTCTGTGACAAAAGTGAGTTGGTATCTCTCAAAGAAGTATCCAAACAAGCCCTTGAAGACACATAATCACCAAGCAGCATCTGTGATCACAGCTCGGTGTTTTAAAGGATTAGGGGAGGATTAGGGCCGTTTGTAAATTCCTCACCGACCTTTTGTACGGGCAGGATGGAATATTTTTTTAAGGAATTCACAGACTGTCTGTTAAAAGCCTTTATCCCCCTGATTTGTGCTGGGTGTGGACTGCTCTGGGATTTTTTTGAAAGGTAGCATAACATGGCTCATCAATCTATGCTGCACATAAATCCTGTTTTGTATGATTCCTAATGGGTTCCTGCTCCTCATGAAGAGTGGGAAAACTCCTTGCACTGGGGAACAACAGCTCCTTTCATTCTGCCACTGGTGCTGCTGGTTTAACACCCCCACCGAGGGAAGGAAATCACCTGGGGGGAAAGTGAGCAGGGTTTGATCCCAAGAAGTGTTCCAGAAAAGCCTCTCATGGCTCTTGTGGGCCCATCATGATTGGCTTGAGCATTCACAGGAAACAATCAGGGTTATCCAGACAGGATAACAGGATTTTCCTGCTTTTTCTGGGAATGGGAGAAGCTGGACAGGGCAGGAGAGGAACACCCTGCCCCTTGCCTGCATCCAGGTGAGGTGAGCTGGCATCATTTGGATGCAGGGAGGGTCAGACAGGGATGCTCAGAGCATCCCTTGGGCCAAGGGAATAGGAAATACTACATTTAAAAAAATCTGTTTGCTTGAATGGTTCATTTTTCCATATTCCTTTTGGCTGCTGTCATCTTCTCCCCAGAGGGAGAATTCCACCCTGCTGAGGATGGAATTCCTGTGCTGCCCAGCTCTGCCTGCAGCTCCCAGCACAGTCCCTGCCTGTCTGCAGGTGTGCCAAGGACAGGGCAACAAAAACAGCCTGCAAACTGTGAGCTTTCAGCTCGTTTTTGTTCTCAAAAAAGAGCCTGAATGTTCAAAGATCTGCAAGTGACATTTCCTCTAAATTTTATCACATTTTCTTTAGCCAAAATCTAATCTTGACCACGAAATCTGCTTCTTGTGCTTCTTGATCTCCTGCTGCTCTGGAGACATCTCAGAGCTGTGACCCTGGAGGTCTTCAGGGACTGGAGAATATTTCTGGACACCCCTTTAGGTGAGCAAAATCTGCCTTTGACAATTCTGCACCTTCTCATCTGCATTTTCTGATTTCTCTTATTTTTACAGTTTTTACCAAGGGACTGCCATAAGGAATTGAAAAAAAGATAGATAGATGGATAGATAGATAGATAGATAGATAGATAGATATAGAGATTACATAGATATAGACAGATATATACATAAATATAGAGATAGACAGATAGGTGATAGATAGATAGATAGATAGATAGATAGATAGATAGATAGATGATAGATAGATAAATAGATGATAGACAGATAGATGATTGATTGATTGATAGATGATAGAGAGATAGATGATAGATAGATAGATAGATAGATAGATAGATAGATAGATAGATAGATAGATAGATAGATATAAATAGATAATAGACAATAGATAATAGATTAGATAATAGACATCCCTGGAATGTCCAGGGCAGCTTGGAGGGCCCTGGAGCAGCCTGGTCTGGTGGAAGTGTCCCTGCCCACAGCAGAGGTGGAATGAGAGGAGCTTTAAGGTCCCTTCCAACCCAACCTTCTGTGATTTCATGGTTTAGAGGGGTGAGGGAGGGTCCTCTCTGTGTCAGCCTTCTGATCCTTTGCTGTTATCTGAGCTGGGACTCGGGTGAAAATTGGGTTTTTGGTAAAAATCCAAGCACCAGCATCCTCCCTGCCAGGGAAAGAGAGAGGGATCCCATCCCATGTGTGGTTGGCAGCTCCTTTGCTCCCTTCTGGCTCTCCTCTGCCTGTATTTAGAGCAGGGTGCACTTGCCAGGCCCTGAGTGGGGAATTAGGGCATGGGATGTGAATTTTTGTCGCTGTTTGTCCCTCGGAAGTGGCCCCAGGGCCGGGCTGAGGAGCTCCAGGAGCTCTGTGTGTCTCTAAGCAGAGATGCTCCTCTGCAGACACCACCACGGGGCTCTGTGGGGCCAGCCCCGAGGAAAGGCAGTAATTCACAGCAATTTAATTAACTGTGAAGCCACTGAAATGCAGTCACCTGCCAGGGAGAGCAGAGCCAGCCCCATTCGGGTGTGAAATGGGGGAAATATCCCAGCTTGGAAGCAGAGTGGGTGTAAACCTTCCCCTCAGAAGTGGGCAGGGATCAGCATACACAGGCCCAGCAGCTGCCCAGTATTGCTAATTGCAGCTTCACCTTTTAGCTAGGTATTAAAAAATGAGCTAATCCTTGAATATTTAATGTCCTGTTTCTTCATGAGCACGGAGATTAATTGGGAAATGGGAGGAACTGGGAGGGAGGGACAGGAGCAGAGCAGCCCTGGGGTGCCTGCCCTCCCTCCCTGCTGGGCAGGGCAATGGAAAAACACTTTAAAAATGAGGGTTTTGCTCTTTTTGGTCTGTTTCTCTCCTCCTCCATCCTGTGACTGATAGCGACCTTCCAGGTCAGGAGTCTGAAGTTACCAGCCGAGAAATGCCCGTCCCATTGGTCATTATTGCCTAATTAGCAACGTGCAATATTTCACGAACGTGACAATGACACCAGGTGCCCTCTGCAGGACTGGGGGCTGCGGAGCACTCGGCAGCGTTTTCCTGGGAAAACACAGGGTGAGGACATGGCCAGGCCAGGAGAGGGGCCTCCATCCCAGCTGTGCCTGGAGGAAATTCATATTCGTGTTTTCCCAAACACAGTGCCTGGGAATGGCCTCAATCCCTGCCTGGTGGAAGAGGGAAGTGAATTTAATGTGCTGGGAAAGCAAAGCAGAAACTGCCAAGGAGGATTCAAAGCTCCCTGGTGCCCATGGGAGCCCTCTGGAGCCACTTCCATCCACTGACCCAGCAGAAAATCCATGGAGTGACCCAGGAGCTGGGTCCTGCTGCTGAGAGAGCTCAAAAAGAGAGGGAAAAGGAGAAATGCCCCAGTCCCTTTTGGCCCTGCTGAGCTGTTGGTTCTCCAGGAAAGGGCAGCCTGAGGCCATGGGCAGTGCCAATGAATCTGGGCACTGCTGCCCCATCCAGGATTCATCCCAGCTGAGGTGGGGACACACTGTGACACACAGTGCACACACCCCAGCCAGCTCACCCCTAAACACCATCCCAGCACTGAACCAGTCTGCTTCAGGAGGGCAGGGAATTGCTCATCTGGCTCTGGATGCCTCCAGACAGGGTTTGGCATCTCCTGGCAGCACAGGGAGTTACTCTGGGGCAGCCAAATCCACGTCACTGATTATAGAGAGCCTCTTCTGCAGGCCCTGGGTGCTTGTGGGGCACAGGGCTGTGCCAGGGCTGTGGGATGAATGCAGAGGGCACAGCTGCTCCTGGCCTCAGAGCTCCTTTCCTGCCAGGATCCTTGCAGGGAAGGATCAGGAGGTGTGGAAATGTTCTCCCGTGTTAAATCACCAAATTAAAGGTGTGGAGCCAATCAGGAATACACCTGAAATAGTATTTACTACTGTAAATGGTGCAGAAAATGAACGTGGATGGAATTCTGCTGAGCCATTGTAAATGCACTTTGCAGGTTGTTCACTGGGGATCCTTGGGCTGCAGCCAATGTCTCTGTTTGCTTTGGAGAGCCAGAGTCCTTCTATTTGTGCTAACAGTGCACCTGTGATAAGAGAGAAAAATAGAGATAAAACCAGCCTGCCACTGCAGCATTGCTGAGGGTGGGAAGAGCACAAAGCAGCTGCAGGTTCTCTGTTGAGAATGAGCTTTTGGAGGGTCACAGGTGATGATCAGTGAGGAGCACAGCTCCTGCTCCATTCACCAAACCCTGCATAAATCCCTGGCTATTCCTGGGCCCTGTTTGCTTTTCCTCAGACCAGTTTCCCAGCTAATGCTTTTCAGAGACAGGCCTGAAATTAAGATTTCCATATTTATGTGCCTATTAACATAGATACATTAAAAAACTTAATGAGCTTATGTAACAAATTGCTGTGTGACATGGCTGGGGAGAGGATCTGTACTTAGGGAGATAAGGATGGCATTTGCAATGGCACCAGCTCGGGGAAAATTACAAGGAGCAGCAATTGCATGGTGCAGGGAGAGGCTGTCCTGAGACTGCAGCCTGCAGGGCTGTCCCCAGCCAGGGGTGTGTGGGGAGCCTGCCCAGAGCCTCCTGCCCATTCCAGGATTTTATTTCCCTTCCCAAAAGGAAATTTCATTTTTCTTCCTTTCGGGGAGGGAAATGAAATCTTGCAATTTCAATTGGGCAAGCTTTGGTGCATGTCCCTGCACTTGATGGCATCCCATGCCTTTGGATGGATTTCACTTTGGCCAAGATTGTCTATTGTCTAAGTATCCATGCCATGTCTCTCATATCTTCCCCTCCAAGTTGTGTCCTTGATTTTTTTCCTTCCTCCTTGATTTTTTTCTCCCCTGCTTTTGCACCATCTCTGAGGTTAGTTTTGTCCTGCTTTGATCCTTTGCACTGCACCTCATGTAATCCCCATCCACTTTCTTATAGTCACAAAATTTCCCAATTTTATTTTTTTTTCCTTCAATTTTATTTCCTTCAGTGGGATCTCCATTCCAGAGTAAATCCTCCTTTTCTGTTCCCAGCATTTCAGTGGGGATGTCACAGCCTCCACCCAGGGTTTTCCATGTCCCAGGGAGGGGATGAGGCCGTGATCACCTCGGTGCTGGGCAAGGTGCTCTGGGCACATCTGCAGGGGCAGGGCTGTCCCTGGATGTGCCAGGGCTGCTGTGTGCCTGCTCAGAGGGAACTTGCACTGCTCCTGGGTGTCCCAGCACAGCCAGGGCTCCAGAGCTCCCGGCTCAGCTCGGGGCAGGGTGAGCTGCAGGTTTGTAGCTTGTAGATGTGCTTTACATGTGCCTGCTTCCTGCTTCCCTGCTCTGAGCGAGGGGACAGCTCAGCCCAGAGCTGTTGGTGGTGCTGCCTGCATGTGTGGGTAGTGCAGGGCTGCTGAGCACAGGCACAGCGTGGCAGATCCTCAGTCTGGGGCTGCTGGAGATGTAAACTCTCCTCCCCTGCTTGTGTGCAAACAGGACCCTCACCACAGACCATGGGCACAGCACGGCCTCCTGAGATCCTGAGGGGGCGTTTTAGGGAGGGAGGGCTCAGGATCTTTAAAGGAGAATGTTCAAACTCTTCCCTTCCCAGTTAGTGCAGTTTTATTCAGACAATCAACAGCATGAGGCTCTTCCACTCATCATCCCAGGAAACCAGCACTGGGCAAAAGCTGTGGCAGCAAAGTGTGAACTCATCCCTCCCTCCTTGCACTGGGAAGCCTCCCTGTGACCATCCACACCCCTCTGTTATTAAGCAGGGCCAGCTGTGGGCTCCAGAAGGCACTGTGGGCTCAGTGAGGTTTGGCTGGCTGTGCTGGAACGAACCACGGGCACAGGGGACAGACAGCTGGTGCCCTGGGCATGGACAGGGAGAGCCTGGGCATTCCTGGGCATGGACAGGGACAGCCTGGGCATTCCTGGTGCCCTGGGCATGGACAGGGAGCCTGGGCATTCCTGGGCGTGGACAGGGAGCCTGGGCACTCCTGGTGCCCTGGGGGACCCTCACACAGGGCCCTGTTTCCCTGGCCACCGTGGTGGCTGTATTGATGTCTGGGGCAGAGCGGTGTCTGTGACTCGGGAACAGGGAGCAGCCTCCCCAGCAGGGAGCACCACAGGGGTTTGGGAGCAGGGGGCAGCCCTGGTGCCCAGCTCAGTGCCAGTGCTGTGAGCAGCTCCAGCCCAGCCTGGCAGAAGGAGCAGGATTCCTTGGCAGGAGGCAGCCGGGCTGAGCTGTGCCAGGTTTAGCCAGGCTGTTCTGTGTCTGCACAGGGCAGAGCAGCCTTTATAGCTCTGCCCTGCTGGCACAGCTCCCCAAGGGCTGCTCTGGCTCACAGCTGCACAGGGAGAAGCATCCATCCATCTATCCCATCCCATCCCATCCCATCCCATCCCATCCCATCCCCATATCCCATCCCATCCCCATATCCCATCCATCCATCCATCCATCCATCCATCCATCCCATCCCATCCCATCCCAGGGGCTCTGTGCCAGGCTCCAGCAGTGCCCAGAGCCTGGGCTGGGCTGGGGTCACCCAGAGCCCCCCTGTGACCCTCCTGGCTGAGCTCTGGGCTCCCCCAGCATTTGCATGGGTGCAGCCTGACCTGCTTGGAGCCGTGTCTGCCGCTGGATTTGCATCCCTTGGGCTGAGCTGGTTTTGTTTCACTGCTGTGAGTGTTTTCCATTCTAATGCAGCACCACAAGGAAGTGGTGACCTGGTTCCTGTCTCAGCATCAGGGCTGGCTCTCAAAGGCACCATCCATCTCACCCAGTGCTGCTCTCAGTGTAAGAACCACCTTCCCTGCCCTCCAAATTCCCTCTCATTCCAAGGCACAGCTCCCCGTGTCCCAGAGCAGCTCTTCTCACATCCCCCAAGGCTTCTTTCCCTCAGCTGCTCCCCAAGGCTCCCAGCATTGCTAATCCCAGCTCTCTGGACACCCAGCTCCCCTAACAATCCAAATTTGCACCCAGGATTATATTATTATATTTTTACAATATGAATTTTTATAATGTGAATTGTGTCCTTTGAGCCGAGAGCCTGTTTATGTTTTTACTCACAGGAAAATATGAATCCTGATTTCACTTTTGGCATTGTGGTATTTTGGCTGTTTGGGGTTTTTGATCTTTTATTTTGAGCCTGTTCCCTTCAAGGGGGAGCTGGATTGTTACACACAGTCCAGCAACACTGGCTAACAGCTCCTGATGGACATAAAAAGGAGGGAATTTTAAAAAATCAGAGCATCTCTCCAGCCTGGAAGGATCATTCCACTGCAGGCAAAATGTCAGAGCCCTGAGGAGGCAGCTTTGGGCAGAGATGGGATCAGGGACCACAGCTCCCACTCCTCTCCTGCTTCCACCAGAGCTGAATCCAGCTCTGGCCACTGCTGGGATTGTCATCCTTGTTTTATGAATGAGTAGAGCAGGGTAAATGCAGCTGCTGTCACGTTTGTGGTCATGCCCTGCCTCAGGGACAGGCCCGGGCTGGAATCTGGGTGTCCCTGTGCCCTGTCCCTGCTGTGGCTGCAGGCAGGCTCCTGTGAACTCTCTCTCTCCCAGGTATCCATCTCCTGCCTCAAACCATCCAGCCTGACAGAACTTCTCGTGCACAAAACCAGAGAAACTCCTCTGCAGGAGCCCCAGGCAGCTGCACATCCCTGCTGAGCCTCTGCCACATGCCAGGGAGCATCTCACCCAGGGCCCAAAAGTGCCTGCTGCCAAAGCCTGTCACTGCTGCCCAGGAATTGCTGAACATCCTCTGTGCTGCAGGCTCAGGGCACACCATGGCCAGGGGACTCTGCTCCTCCAGCTCCAGAGGGAAGGAGCAGGAAGAAAACATAGCTGGGATGGTGTTTATTAAGCAAATTAATAGGTTGGGGGAAAATGAAGAAAGTGTGGGCACTTCTCACTTCCTGCAGAGGTGAGGGCTGGAAGCTGAGGCTGGAGGGATTCATTCCTGCAGTGCAGCCCCTCTCCACTCCCCATCACCTTCACTTTTGGGGGGCCCAGCCCACTCACAGCCCTGATGGTGCAAACCGCACCTCCCACACCGGTGTAGAGTCACAGAATCACAGAATGGTTTGGTCTGGGAGGGACCTTAAAGACGAGGCAGCTCCAGCCCCCTGCCCTGGGCAGGGACGCCTCCCACCAGCCCAGGTCGCTCCGAGCCCGGTCCAGCCTGGCCTTGGGCACACCTGGCAGCGGGGCAGGTGCCCGGAGCCCCCGGGCTGCCCTTGCCGGGCTGCGGGAGCCTCGGGGGAGCTGCCCGGGGCTCTGCGGCCGCTGCCCTGCCGGGGGGGGCACGGCGAGGGCCAGGAAAGGCTCCCGCCAGGCAGGGATTCCAGGGATGCACAGACACCGCCCCCCGCATCCCCCGGGGCCCTGAAGGGAGGAGAAACGGCGGAACAGCGGGGGGAAAAAGCCTGAAAACTTGCGGGCTGTGCCGCGGCGGTGCGATCCGCGAGGGCTGGGGCTCGGCGCCTGGGTTGGGGAGGGGGAGCGCAGCAGGAGGGGTGAGGTGGGGATGCTCCCTCCGCGCCCCTCCGCTGGGCATGGCTGTGCTGCGGAGCATCCCCTGGCACGTTCGTACCGCGGCCCCGGTCCCGGGGACCCCCTGAGCCCCCCTGGGCTGCGGGCGGGGGTCCCTCCGGGGGGACACCCCGCTCGTTCTGCGCCCCTCCCCGCGGAGCGTCCCGGGGCCGCGGGGCAGGCGCTACCTTTGTGCAGCTCCGCAGGAGCCCAGGCGACAATCCGGACAGGTTGCTGCAGCCTCATTAACAATACAGATATGTGTGTGTTTAAATAATTTTTTCAGAGGAAGAAGGATGTAACTAATTAGCATCCCCACGCTCTCTTTTAATTGCTGCCAAATAGGAAAACTACAGCGTGTGACAGAGGCGCAGCAGTGGGCTCTGGCTCCCCTCCCGAAGCGTGTTCACGCCCGGGGGTACTTCGTGCTCCCCACGGGAAACTGCAGCCTCGTCAAAAAGGGAACTAATCCCCCACGCAGCAAGGCACCTCTTCTGCCCGGAATCAGGGGATATCCCCGAACTAAGAGCACTAGTTTTAAAATACTTATTTATTATTGCTTTTTAATAAGTAAATAAAAGCCGCCACCTGCCAGCACCCACCTCCCTGCCCGGCTGCTGGTCGGACCGTGCTCAGCCCCAGTCTCAGAGGCGTGTCCGGGGCGGTTCGGTGTCCGTGCAGCGGCCCCGGCTGCCTGCGCATCCCCGGAGTGCGCCGGGAGCGGAGCGTTCGTCCGGGCGCGGCTGCGGCTGCGGCTGAGCTCCGCGGGGACCGACCCGGGCTTCGAGCGAGGCGGAACGGCACCGTGCACGGCACCGTGCCGGGAATATCACCGTGCCGGGAACGCCACCGTGCCCAGAGGGAGCGGCTCCAAGGGCGTTATCCCTCCCCGAGCCCGCGGAGAGCAGCGGAGCAGCCGAGCTGCCGTGTGCCCGCACCGCAGCATCCCTGGGCAGCAACACCCGGGCAGGGCCCGCATCCATCACCTGCCGGGCACCCGGTGGAGGGCACGGGCAGTGCCCGCTCCTGCCCTGCCTTCCCTTCGCTCCCTGCCTTCCTTCCCTTCTTTTTCCTCCCATTCTCTTCTCCTCGTGCTCCCCGCGGGTCCCGGACCCCGCGCCGGCCCCTGGCAGCGGCTGCGAGCACAGAATGAGGAGCAAGTGGGTGTACGGGAAAGTTTCTCTCAAACTCGGTCGTGTTCAGCCTCCTCTCTGCTCTCTTGGCTTCTGTTTAGGAAACCAAGTGTTTATTTCGGTCGCCTTGTTTAGGTAATTTCTTATACGTCCCTCATCCTTTTCCACACTTCTATTTAGAAATATTATTCTTAGATACACAATAAATAACGCGAATTCATCTTCGTGATTTTGGCCACCAAAACGAAGGTGTTCAGGCACTGACAATCCCAAGGAATGATAAAATCGTGCTCCTTTCTCAGTGTGACATTTCTGAGCAGAAACAAAATCTGGCTTCTGAGGTTATAATAAAAATAACCAAAGTTGTTACAATTCTCCTTTGGAAGGAAGAAGAGCTGATCCCTAACCAGGGAAGCTCGACGGTTCCCTTCCTCGTTTCTTCCTAAATCCATCTTGTCCCTTTAATACAAATGAACTTCAAGCTCCCCCTGTATTTTATTATTTAGATTCCTAGTCTTAATGACGCCAGGAGCAGCGCAAGCACACTCGCTAATAATCGTCGCGAACTGCATTTCAAAGAAACATCCCTGGAAGAAAAACACCGTCGTTAAAAAAAATAAAAATAAATAGAGACTCCACCAAAAATGATAATGTGGAGTCGCTGATGATGACGGACTTAATGCAACTGCTGCAAATCAGCACCTGCGCGGTAGATAAGGCAGATAACACCTCCAACAGTTACTTCCAGCACCCCCGTTCTCCTCGGGTTTATTTTTAGATCATTCATTTAGTCTGATGGAGGGGTTTATCGTGTTTGGATTTTTTTAAAATTTTAATTAACACTCTTGTTATTTTTCTTCCCTGATCTTTAAGGGGGGGAAAGTGAGTGAAGTGTGAGCTGGTTAAATCTGGAGACGTGGGTCTATCTCGGGCCTTTAATAGCAGCTCTCGGGCGGCTCGTCCCCGGCACTGATAGCCGAGATCTCCGCAGCCAGCACTGCCCAGGGTCAGCTTTTGTCTCTGCCACAATAAACAAACACTTGCTCCTCTCATGTAAATGAGCAGCGATCCGGATGCACCTTAAAACACTGGGAGAAGTCGTTGCTTTTGAAAACGATGTTCATTTTGTCTGACACACATAACTGCATAGATCAAATGCCTGCAGAAAGGTAGCAATTTGGCAGGGAAGTATTTTCTAAGCTTAGATGAAAGTGTGCTCACGGCGTCCGAAAATGCCTGTCTCACCTCCCACCTGCTTCCCCAGCCCCGAGTTTGAGCGAAAAGATTAGACAGACGGGATTTTCGTTAAAAAAAGAAAAAAAAAGTAAAAAAAAAAAAAAAAATTGAAATAAAAAGAAGCCGATGCGAGGAACCAGTCGCACAATTCACGGAGCCCCGGATCGGGGACGCTGAATCAGGGCTGCTTTACCTACCGGGGGTTCGACACCACTGCAATAATGTTGTCGGATCATTAAGTAAATTATACCTTAAACATTGGTAGCTTACAAGTTGTAATCAGTAATTCAAACTCTTGACAATTATGCAAATGAAACCCCGGCTGCGCTCGGACTTTCTCGCTTTCGCTGCGAGGACTTTTCCCGAGTTTATTTCACCCAAAAAAAAACCCCGCCGGCCGTGGGGGCGGCGCACTGCGGGGTTCAGCAGAGCCCCATCCACGCGTGGAGGAGCGGGGAACGCCCGGCCGTGATCCCCAAACCCGCGCAGCGCGGGGGAGCCGCTGCCATCCCGGGGTGCCCACGCTGTGCCCCCGGCCCTCCCCGCGGGGCAGCGCCCCCGGCCCCGCACCCCGAGGAGGGGCGGCGGAGGGGCCCGGGCTCCGCGCTGCCCGCCCGCCCGCCCTCCGCGGCCGCGGAAGGAGTGGCTTGGGGCTGCGCGCTCCCTCCTGAGTGGCTGGCGGCCGCGGCGCCCGAGCCATCCCTGGGGAGGAGTTAGGATAATCCTATTGCCATTAAGGGCGTCTGGGCAGGGAAAAAAACCCCGAGTGACCACAAGCGCGGAGGGTTAGTCCGTCAGCTGCCTTCATGCCTGCCAACTGAGCTCCGTCCGGGGGGCCGCTGCTCTTGCCCAGCGCCGGCGTGGATTTACCGCCCGTGGCGGGGGCCGAGCTGTTCTGTTGGCGGCACCGCGCACCTGGTCCGGACGCTGGACGCCATGTTGTGGAAACTAGCAGATAATGTCAAGTACGAAGAGGACTGCGAGGTGAGAGGCTGCGGGGAGGGGTGGCCGCCGGGGGACGGGGGTGCTGCGCGGGGCAGCGCGGGGCTCCGCCGGCCCCGGGCCCCGCTCGCTGCCAGCCCCGCCGCCTCCCCGCCGGAGCGGCAGCGCTCCCTGCTCCAACAGCCCGCTTGGCTTTTTTTTCTTGTTTCCTTTTTCCTTTGGAAGTGCGAGTTTTTATTTTCGTATTTTTATATTTTTCTATTTTTCTTTACCGAGTCTTTTGAACTCTCGAATTCAGTGGGTCCCAGCTGGGAGAGCCGAGCTCGCATCCCGCATGGAGCAGCGCCGTGCGAGAGCGGCGGGAGCCCGGAGCCGCGGGGCTGTGGGAGCGCACCGCACTGGGCGGGATGCGGAGGGGCCGGCAGGTAGCAGCTGCTGAGCCGGGCAGGGCGAACCCTTCCTTCCCACGTTTTTCCTCCCCGGGAGCAGCTCCCACCCGCCGCGCGGTGCTCCCGGGTTTTGATCTCTCCGAACTCGTCTGTGTCCCCCGTGCCCCCCCGGCTCCGCTGCTCCGCCTGCTCGGCTCCTGCAGATTAGCCGCAGTCCCCGCTTCACGCTCCATTGGGACCCCATTCACCTCTTATTAACTAGCCCTGTTATTTTAATGACCGTGAAGCCAGAAGCTGCTAAATCCCTGGATCAGCTCAATGTAGACATTTCAGCTTTGAGCCCTGAGATTGGAAATGGGGGCAGAAGCGGCGATGGCACGGCTGGAGGCAGCACCACGCTCCCCCCCGGCGGGCAGAGCCGGGAGCCCCGGCCCGGGCGCCCCTCGGGGTGGGAAGGATGGCAGGGCCGGGGGTCCCCATCGCTCCGAACCCCCCCGGCCCCGCCGCCTCCTGCCCAGCCGAGGCAGCGCGGCGGAAACGCGGCTGCGTCTCTGATTTGAATTTTTGTGATTTTAATGATTCCTCTGCTGACTCGCACAAGCGGGACAAGGGTCGGTCTGGTGTAGTTGCGATGAGGAGAGCAGCGAGAACTGCTTTGTAACCTCTTCCTTGGGAGCGGGGCTGATTTCTTCCGCCAAGTGCCTAAAAAACACCAAACTCTGGGCAGGAGCGGGGCGGCTCTCGTTCTCCTCTCTCCTTCCCAAGCGCCACCACCCGCGGCCACCGCATCCCCCGAGCCCACTGACGGCCACCCCGCTGTCCCCCTCCCCTGTGTGCTTTCCAGGACCGGCACGATGGCAGCAGCAACGGGAACCCGCGGCTGCCGCACCTCTCCGCCGTCAGCCAGCACCTGTACAGCCCGGCCCCGCCGCTCTCGCACTCGGGCGCCTCCGACTTCCAGCCGCCCTACTTCCCCCCGCCGTACCAGCCGCTGCCTTACTCCCAGTCCAGCGACCCCTACTCGCACCTCGGGGACCCCTTCTCCATCAACCCCCTGCACCAGCCGCCGCCGCCGCCGCCCAGCCAGCAGCAGAGCGCTTGGCCGAACCGGCAGAGCCAGGAGCCGGCGGGGCTGGCCCCGCACGGCCGCCCCGGGCTGGTGCCGCACCTCTCGGCGCTGGAGAGCGGCTCCGCCGGCAGCCGCCGCGAGACTTTCCGGCGCTCCGAGCTGCTGCTGCCCCACGGGCACGGGCTGGACGCCTCGGCGCTGGCCGATAACCTGGGCCTGCACGACATGGCCCACCAGATGGAGGAGGTGCAGGTAAGGAGAGCCCGGACCCCCCTCGGCAAAGCGGGACAGGTCCCGTGTCCTCCCGCGCATCCCATCTCCATCCATGCGGAGAAACCCGCATTTTGTCCCCTTGGCCCCTCGGGGTGCGGGAGCGCGGGGAGGGGATGGGTTTCCCTAAAGCCGCCGGGTTTTGCCCTCTCGGCTCTTCCAGGTGCGAAACTTTCTCCCCCTTTCTCTTTCCAGAATGTGGAAGATCAACACTTACTAATGCATGACCAGACAGTCATTAGAAAAGGTCAGTAAGGTGGCACCGCAGTTTTACTTTCCCTTGTCAATAGTTAAAAGTTTCATGACGCGCCGGTGAAGTGACGCCCTATTATTTTTATAAAGAACGATCCTTTGGGGTCGGGAGGGCGGAGGAGTTTTTATTCCACTCTTTGTCGCTGGATTTTTCTGATGCTGTCCGCGGGAAGGTGGCGGCGGGGACAAACTGCCCTGGGCTGTAAGACTCCCCCGGGGACACGGCTGTCCCCCCTCGTGTGCTCTTGTGTTATGGCTTTAATCGGAACCAGGACCTTGAACCGACTTTAATCTTTCCTGAAGTACGTGTGTGTAAAGTGACATGGGGCTTTTCTTTTGTTTGTTTGTTTGAGGTTTTTTTGTTGCTGATAGCACTCGAAGATAGGGGTTTTTTTTTTCCCAATTTTTTTTAACCTCTTTACAAGTTTTGAGAAAAGACTGAGTTCGCTGGCAGAAGACTGTTTGGCTTTATCTTAATCGAAATTGGTTTGTAGCCGAGGTTTTGAGGAGGGAGGAAGACGTATTGACTCAATTTACAGTAATTTAGTTTTTTTCCTTGCTTTTGTTTTTAAACAAATTTGTGCTTTAAAAAAAAAAAAATCAGAAGTTTCCTCTGAAGACTTCAAACAAATACCTAACTGAGGAAAAGCAGAAGTGTGTGTCAGAGCGCTGATTGCTGCCTTTAGCTCATGGGAGAATAATTTTGCTGTCAGATGCACCACTGACAAATCTTCCCCCTCCGGGAGTGGGGCCGACCTCGGCTCTTTAACCCTTTCAGCAGCAGCACTGGGTGAACCGGGCGGATTCACGAGGGGATGGAAAAGCCGGATCTGTGGTTTGCTCCTTCCAGAACCTTTGTTGTCCCTCCTCACCTAAAGGCTGAAGCTCTTAACGAGGAGCAGCTCCTTACTTTCGGTTCTCCCCTGGGCTGAATCCCTCCCTGTTGTGCTGCTCTCTGGTAGGAATTTGTTGGGATTAAATTCCAAAGGCGGTTTCTTAAATCTGCGTGTGCGAGGTGGAAGATGAAGCCCAGCAGGAGCGGGAGGTTTCTCCCTGCCCTGGCTCGGGAAGAGTTTTGGCAGTAGCTGGAGGATGCTAATTTGGAGTCTGTTGTAGCACGGAGTTTTTGTGAGCGCGGCTTTGCTACCTTGCAGCCTGCTGGAGTGGGGTTTGTGTGCCTTGAGAAGCATTCTTGGTTCTGTTCGGCAGCTCCTGGCAATCCAGTGGTGAAATGCAGCTGGTCAGGAATAGTTTTGGGGCCCTTTGGGAATAGTTTTGGGCCCCTTTTGGGTGGATGGATGCTGGGGATGGGGACCAGTGATGTGAGCATTTAACACCAAACAAAATCCTCTCTCCCGGCTTGTTTTTATAGAAAAGAAAACCCCACTTGCCACTTCCTACTTAATTTCCCCTTTTATAAAATCCCTGTTTTCCCTTCTCCACCCTCAGGTCCCATCTCCCTAACGAAGAACAGCGCTCTGAGCCTGCCCTGCCAGAAGGATGGGTTAATTGGGGTGGTGATCAACCCCAACGAGGTGTTCTGCTCCGTGCCGGGCCGCCTGTCCCTGCTCAGCTCCACGTCCAAGTACAAAGTGACAGTGGCAGAGGTGCAGAGGCGGCTCTCACCCCCGGAGTGTCTCAATGCCTCCCTGCTAGGAGGAGTCCTGCGAAGGTAGGATGGACCCTCCCTGCCCTGCCAGCCTCCCCCCTGTGCCCTGTTTGTGTTCTCCTTGTGTGGAAGGTAGGATGGACCCTCCCTGCCCTGCCAGCCTCCCTCTGTGCCCTGTTTGTGTTTTCCTTGTGTGGAAGGTAGGATGGACCCTCCCTGCCCTGCCAGCCTCCCTCTGTGCCCTGTTTGTGTTCTCCTTGTTTTGCTGTGTGTGGAAGGTAGGATGGAGTCTCCCTGCCCTGCCAGCCTCCCCTCTGTGCCCTGTTTGTGTTTTCCTTGTTTTGCTGTGTGTGGAAGGTTGGATGGACCCTCCCTGCCCTGCCAGCCTCCCCCTGTGCCCTGTTTGTGTTCTCCTTGTGTGGAAGGTAGGATGGACCCTCCCTGCCCTGCCAGCCTCCCCCCCTGTGCCCGTTTTGTGTTAGTATTTTTCTTGATTTGCTGTGTGTGAAAGGTAGGATGGACCTTCCCTGCCCTGCCAGCCTCCCCCTGTGCCCTGTTTGTGTTTTCCTTGTGTGGAAGGTAGGATGGAGTCTCCCTGCCCTGCCAGCCTCCCCCTGTGCCCGTTTTGTGTTACTATTTTTCTTGTTTTCCTGTGTGTGGAAGGTTGGATGGACCCTCCCTGCCCTGCCAGCCTCCCCCCGTGTTTGTATTTTCCCTGTTTTGCTGTGTGAGCAGCCACACCAGCACAGCCACAGCCTCTCAGCCAGCTCCTGATTTTTGAGCAGCCCAACGACGCTGAATCCTAATAGGCTTTGGAAATAAAACTTCTTTGCACTTCTGCTGCCTCTGGAGAAGTGCTATTAACAGCTCTGACAGCAATTCTCATTCCTTGTTTAGAACTGAGGGTTTTGTCTCAAAACCAGCACGTGGAGCTGTCTCTGATTCCCAAAACCCTGTGGAATTATTTTTTTTTTAATTAAATCTCATGATCCTGATTAATCATTACGAGGACATTTTCCACATCTTTTTCTGCATACACTTAATTTGGCTTGTGATCATTCTACAACTGTTGGTTTCAGTTTGAAATATTTTGATTTTGACCTGCTGTGTTTCATCCTGGCTGGATTGGAGTAGAGCATTTAAAAAGTAGGTCACTTGAAAAGAGCCTGTTTTTTATCTTCTCCCCACCCCAGTAGAACCCTATTGAATGTCAGTAACTGGAATTTCTCATCCTAAAAAGAAGTGTTCCCTGAAGATAAATAAGGCCATTTTTTTTCCTCTTTAATTACAGAGCCAAATCTAAAAATGGTGGCAGATCATTAAGGGAAAAACTGGATAAAATTGGCTTGAATCTTCCTGCTGGCAGAAGGAAAGCTGCAAATGTGACACTATTGACATCTTTGGTGGAAGGTCAGTCCCGAGTGTGTCTTAAAAATAAACCTTCTCCCCTTGTGCACAGCTTTTATCCTCTAGGCAAAGCACGGAAAGGTTAGAAAGTCCCTGAAAGTAATCTGGGTGTTTTGTTTGTTTTGAAGTGAGCGTGGTGGGGATGTTGCAGCACCCACGGGAGGGCTGTGCTGCCTCTGAGGGGCTCTCTCACCCAAACGCAGCCCCTGCAGGGATGCAGAATTCCTGCCTGCCAGGATGTGCCACCTATGCCCACCCTGTCTCCCCAGGGATGTTTTGGGTTTCACAAGGGCGAGGCAAAAAGGGGTGAAACTCCTGGCATTGCTGGGTTTGGTTTCTTGTTGGGAAACCTGGGGACTCTGGGGCAGTCCTGCCCTCCCTCAGCGGTGTGCTCAGAAGCTTTGCTAATAAACAAGCTTATAAAAGTGAGATTTATAGCTTTGGGCTTCCTGCTAGGAAACTGGAGCCCCTTTAATGTGGGCCATGCTCTGTGGACCCTCTGTCAGTGGAGCTGACCTGAAGGGTGTGTATATATGTGTGTGTGTGTGTGGTTTACATTTGGTGTTCCTGTTGCAAGCAGCTCCTGGTAGTGGCACAGTTTAATAAGAATACAAGCAGCAACTGAAATGGGAAGAGTGAAAAATGATCTCACAATACCTTCCTGCTGTTTATAATGCAGCAACTTGCTTTTAAAAGCTTTGCTTGGGTGTTTTGGAGAGTTGATGTGTGTGCACATGCACACAGGGCATTGCACTGATCACACCAATCTTTTATTTTAATTTTAATTGTTTTAATGGAAAAAAAAGTGACCTGGTTATACACCTTGCAGTTTGGTTTTCTGTCTGAAAATTCTTGTGAAAAAAATATTTCAAAAGCATACTAAACTGAAAACTTTTATTATAGTGTGGGATTTAGTTGGCAGATATTTTTAAATATCAGTGGACAATTTGATCTTGACTGAATTGTGTTCTTTGCTGTGCAATTATTCTGGATAGAGACAAATTTTTCTTTCTAGTATAAAAGCAAGAGAATTCTTTTTTGTAGCAGTCACCCTGTAAATATCTTTTTTCTTGATACAAACTTACAAAGAAACAGATCCATCAATTAAAATACCGTAGTAAGTGACAGAGCAGTGTTGCTTTCCAAAACAGAAATAGACTTCAGAAATCCACAGTGTTTTTTCCTTAATGTGGATAAATGATATTTTACAATTTACCAAGCCTCCCTTTCACCCACCCAGGTGAAGCTGTGCATCTTGCTCGTGACTTTGGCTACGTGTGTGAGACAGAATTTCCTTCCAAAGCAGTGGCTGAATATTTAACCAGACCACACATGGGCCGCAACGAGATGGCAAACAGGAAGAACATGCTGCTTGCTGCAAAGTAAGTTTTCAGCTTGGATTTTATTCCTTCTCCCCTTTTTGAATGTGTTTTTGTCTGTCTGCGACTGGGGGATAGCTTGGTGGATTTTTGTGTGTAATTTTAATTAGGAAGATGAAGCAATTCTTTTTATTTGGTTTTGGTTTGAATTCAGCTGTGGCAGCAGTTTTATTTCGGTCTCAACCAATAATAAAGGGTAACAGTCCTGTAGGTAACTAAAGCAGTTTGGACCAGTTCTGTTCAGCTGCAGTAAAAACTTGAGGAAAAATCCTACACCAGGACAGCCTTAAGGAAAAGGTGTCTCTAGCAGCAGTTTTATTTTAGTCTGAACCAATAATAAGGGTAACAGTCCTGTAGGTAAATAAAGCAGTTTGGACCAGCTCTGTTCAACTGCAGTAAGAATTTCAGGAAAAATGCTACACCAGGACAAGGTGTCCCTAAGGACAAGGTGTCCCTAAGGACAAGGTGACCCTAAGGACAAGGTGTCCCTAAGGACAAGGTGACCCTGAGGACAAGGTGACCCTGGGTGTGGCAGGGCTGAGGATGTGGAGCAGGTGTGCCCTGGGGTGTGAGCAGGGGAAGCTCAGCCCCCGTGTGCTCCCTGTGCCTTTGGCAGCTCCCGGCTTCCCGTGGCACTCAGGGGCTGCTGGAGAGTCCCTTTTCCCCTCCTATGGCTGGAGATGTTTGCAGTTCACTGGGAGCATCCTTTGGAGGTGTGGAAAGTCCCCATGCTTCAATAAATCCCTGTCACAGACCCGGGTGAAGGGGAAAGCAGAGGAGCTTTGTTCTGGCTGTGCTGCAGACCCTTGTGGCTGTGATAAACCCCATCCTGGGCAGGTCCCTGGGCTGAGTTAAGCTTATCTCAAATTGGTGTTTGGAGTGCTCAACTTTCCCCTTTCCCCTGCTGAGCTCCTCTCCCAGGCTCAGGTTTAGCAGAGCTTTGGTTTGTTCTGCTCTGGGATGTTTTCTGCTTTGGGGTGGATGGAAGAATTCCCTGCTGTTTGGCAGCACCCTCACTCTGCAGAGGAGCTGAGAAAAACCTCCCTAAACTGCTGAGAAAGGTGCCCTGGCTTTGTGCTCACACCAGGACTGTAAAACACACTCCTGGTGTTGAATCCATCCAGCCTTCTTTTAAAAAAGGTCTTCTTTAAAAATTCATAAATCTAGAAATCTATTCTTCCTTGCCTACAATTTAAACATTGTGCTAATTTTTCCTGAGCACTCCTCCTGCTCCTGAGTATTTTCCTTATTGGCATTGTTACTGGCACTAATAAAAAATCCCCTGGAAGATGTTTGTGATTGAGAAATTCTGATAAAGTGATGATTCTGTTAAGATTGCTCAGCTCCTGTGAAATCCCTTCAAGGGGACAGATTTACAAGCAGCAAACAACATATGCTGGAGCATTATTAAGCACTCATGTTTTGCC
The DNA here is from genome assembly GCA_024362935.1 of Setophaga petechia. NCBI lineage: Eukaryota > Metazoa > Chordata > Aves > Passeriformes > Parulidae > Setophaga > Setophaga petechia. Next base: position 7,616,910 of record JANCRA010000033.1, on the reverse strand, counting down.
AGGCATATGTGTGAGTGTTTGCAGGATCAGGGCCTCGGCCTCCCTACATATACATGGAATATACACAACTAAATTAAATCTCCTCTTCAGCTGCTCCAGCTGGGAAAGTTCTCAGAGAAACCAGCACTGAATTCCCACTCCAAATCTGGAGCAAATGATGCAGAGCCAGGCAGGCACCAGAGGTGCAGAGTTTCTTTTGCAGAGTGTTTTTGTGATGGGGCTGCAGCAGAAGGTTCATCAGGAAGTGGTGCTAATAAACAGAAATCTAATCCAGTTTAAACGCGGTGCTAATTTTTTTTTTTGGCTTTAATTTTAGACACTGAATTCCTCCTAGCTCCCGCCACAAATGCCAAATGTCCGATGCAGATCTTTGTTATTTCAGTTGATTTGTGATCTCTTTGTTGTTTCAGTTCGTTTCTGTGGTGTAAAGCCTGAGCCCTTTGTGTGTTGCAGGCAGATCTGTAAGGAATTCACAGACCTCCTCACTCAGGACAGAACCCCCCTTGGAAACACGAGGCCCAGCCCCATCTTGGACCCTGGCATCCAGGGCTGTTTGACTCATTTCAGCCTGATCACACATGGCTTTGGGAGCGCTGCCATCTGTGCTGCCATGACATCCGTGCAGAACTACCTAAACGAGGCGTTAAAAATAGCAGACAAATCCTACATGAACGCTGGCGACCAGAGCCCCGCAGAGACCAACAAAACCATTGACAAAATGGACAAGCACAGGAAGTGAAAGGAAAACCAGACTCTGCCCTTCCTCTCCTACACAGACTCTCATCTTCTTGCCAGGGGGAACGTAGAGATTTGGGTGGTTTTATTTTATTTTTTTTTCCTTTTTTTTTTTTTTTTTTTTTTTTAAAGAAACAAGGGGAAAAAGGGGAGGAAAATAAAAATCATTCAGGATCTTCACTCCTGCTGGATCCGTGGGACAAGTGTTGCTAAAAGCTGCAGTATCCCCGTTGTGTGGAGCAATTACCTGGAGATAAGTACTCGGGACAATGTATTGAATCCTTTGCTGTTACAGTGGTGCTATAAAGGGGGGGTTGATGGAATTATCCACAGAGATTTATTTAGATTCCTTTTTCCACATCTCAGTATCTCGTGGCTGACCAGCTTCTTGTGTAGTTTTTAAGAGACAGATTTTAGTTGGAAGCCTGTTCTGCTCTCTGATACAATTTCAGGGGTTCATTCTCTCGAAACGCAACAGTAACAATAAAACAGTATTAAGCAGTGGTATAGAGATTTATGTACATTAAAATTTTTTTATAAACACCTGAAAATAGTAAGATTATTCTGTGGGGTTGTTTTTTTAAATCCGTTTAGTTTCTTTGTATTTTTTTTTTGTTCTCTTTTACTTTGGTTTTTTTTTTTTCCTTTATTTTCAGATTAACATAAGAGTACTAAAATCCTACTAGACTTCAGATGGCATTTGACATGCTAATTTTTTACAGAAATATTCAGGCTTTTAAAAACTGCAGCAATGTTGGCTGCAGTTTATATTATCTTGATATTTTTTTAAAGAGGACTAGTTCAAAATGGAAATACTTTTAGAAAATTCACTTTCTGTGTCTAAGGATATTGCAGCTTTATTCACATATTTATATTGTCTTGTTTTTAAATTTGGGGGGGAAACTTGAAAGAATAGGCACATAACTTTTTTTTTAAAACTTTTTTTTTTGCCTACTAAGGCCAAAAAATACTTCCAGGGAGGCTTTATGTGTATTAAGGGAAGCAGTGTGTTGAATGTAAATATTTATTTATGTGTAATTTAATCGGATTTGTAAATAATGGTGAACTTTTTAATACTTTTTTTTATAAATGGGTTTCAAATTTTAATTTTGGTAAGTATTTCAAAGGTAATGGGTAAGCTAAACATATCTTTAGGTTTATGCACAGGTATGTTATACAGGGTATTTAAGACTTTTTTTTTTTTTTTTTAATCTCGATTCTTGCCACTGAAGATTAGATTTAATCTGAGGTGTTTGTTCACAAAGCAATAATTTTGTGCATCATTCACCTGATAACTGAGTAGACATGCAAAAAAAAAAAAAAATCCGAGTGTGTGAGTTAGTGTGTATGTGAATAACGGAGGTTCTGAGCTATCTTCACATATTTGTAAATGTTCCCACTATAATTCTGATGTATATGATAACCATATAATAAAAGTATTCTGGCTAGAAGCATGGAATGTTTTGTTAACTGAGAGCAGCTCTGTTTTCTTTCTCTGCTGGGGGAATGTGGGGCACATGAGTAGCACTAGAGGACATTATGTATTGAGTCATAATTGCAGCACTTTGTTCGGATTAACAGAACAGAAAGATGAAGCTGTTTGCCAGTAAAACTAATGGTTTCAATTAAACACGTTATGTATCTCCAAGAATCTTTTTCTTTTTTTTTTTCCTCCCTTCCTGAGATGTCATGATCTTGCCTGCTTAACCAGGCAGCTCGAGCACAAACCCTGCGAGGCTGCCTCTCAATAAAAACCAATCCCACCAGCTCTGTCTCCTGCTCAGTCTGCCTGTATTGCAATAATCTGTCTCCAAATATTCACAAAAACCTGGGGTGTGGGATTTGAGAGCTCTCCCATCCGGTTTTGGCCGAATTTTACTGATTTGAGGAAGTTTAGGTTTTGCAGGAAGTCCTCAAAGTGCTTTGTGCCATAGGAGTGAGGCAGGAGCTGGAATTTTCAGTGTCTCAGATGTAAAATAGCTGAACAAACCTTCCTGAAGAGAAATTTAGCTTGTTTTTCCAGTGCTTTCTGAAAAAGGAACCTAAATTTGGGCTTCAGTGTGTGTCCTTGGCCCTGCAAGAGCTGCTCAGCCCTTGAGGAAGGTGGCACTGGGCTGCCCAGTGAGAACCCAGGTCACAGCATGGCCCTGCTTCTTCCAGAGCTGTGTAAAACAGGCAAAATGTGCCATTTCTGAACACCTTGCTTAAAAACCGTTTTTATCTTCTCATTTTCCCTTTCAAGGATAAAGGAAAACCACTGGAGGTGTGCAGGGGGAAGAAAGGAGAGGGAAACCCAAAGCCAGGAATGCCTGTCAGTGCTGAACCGGGAGGAAAAGCTGGGTTGGAGTTGCAATCCAGTCCCCTTCTCTCCTAAAGAGGTGTGAAATTCCAGCCTTTGCATTTGTTAGACTCATTGTAGCATTTCAGAAATGAGCATTTTGGACCATCTGTAGGCACAGGCACAGCCAGGACACATGATGACTAACAGAACTTCTGAAAAACACAAACAAGCTGCCCTCCTGAAGGGTATTTTTATGGGTTTTGTATATTTATACACAGAAATCTGCCGGCTACGGTGAGAGTTTGTTTAGAGAATGCAATGCCACAGTTCTGTGCCTTTTTTTTCCTCTTTCTGCTGCTGGGCTGCTTACCCAGCATATATAGGAAGATATTTGAGCTACCAGACAATGGAATCTTGCTTGCTTTTTTTTATTTTTATTTTTTTATTAATGCACAAAACCAGGCAGTGAAATAATTGCCCCTTGGGATAGGAAATAAGGATGTTTCCATTTATTCCTGCGTGCATTCAAGCAAAGCCAGTCAATTGTCTAATGTACTGACTCGGGTTCTATTCATATGTGTGGCACACTGGAAATGTGGAGTTTCCATTACCTTAGAGCTTTTCTTTACTCTGTATTTCAGCTGGGATATTCTTTTGAAGCTCAACCACCTTCTGAGCTGTGCCAGCCCCATGAAACAGCACCAATGTCTTCTGTTCCATCCCCTGGAAAGGACATTTTAACTTGTCTCACCCAAAGTTATTAATCTTAAGGAATATGTGCACTCAAGAAGGCACATGCTTCCTCCTGATCCTCAAAATCCCATGATTTTATTTTTTACACTGATCATTCCTGAGCTGGCTAAAAGATAAAGAAGTTTCAGTGTAAGGTTCTTCAGAAGTTCCATTTTTCATTTTCCTTTGAAAATGGACCATTCAAATCGCTCTGTCCAATCTTTGCCCATCTCCCATTAAAAGAAGAGGTTTGGTCATAATGTGGAGGAAAAGCTTTAAACTATCAGGAGTTTATAAGTAAAAATTATTAAAGCCCTGCCCTCCTACAAAAATTTGATACAGAACCACAAAATAATAGAATTTATGTTACTCAGTAAAAAATTGCTGGAAAAAAAAAATATTTCATCCATCTCTGGCCTGGGTGGCAGCAGCAGTTGGGCACCAGGATGTTGATCCCAGGTGGATCCATGGAGCTGCTCCCTTCCTTCCTTCTGTCCCCCTGTGGCACCCAGGGCATGGCCTTGGCCACCTGAGAGAGCCCTGATTGCCACACAGCATTAATTACAAACCTGACTTTGCAATTAATTAATTAGCCACGAGTCCACCTCATCAAACTGGGACTTCATGGCATTGCTCCTTTCAGCTTTAAAAGAAATTTTTTCCCTGGTGTTTGCAGCTTCAGAGAGAAATAATGATGAGAAACCAGTAAAATATTAAATAAAAATAGAACTTTTGTCTTAATTTAGAAACTGATTTCGGTTCACTTTATTCTTGACTCAGTTTTAATTTGCCCTCCACTTATTTCACTGTTATTTATTGTTTCTCCCTGACTCTTGGCTGCAGCCCTGCTGCCCGTCCCTTCAGAATTTTGCAATATGAATAAACCCAGAAATGCAGCTTGAAATGAGTCTGCCTTGCTGTGGTAGCTGGCTGTGCTTTGTTGCAGCCCATTTTTCTCTGTTCTTTTCCTGTATGGAGTGTTTATGTACATCCTTGTAGATACTTTGGCCTAATTATGGTTTGGAGCCTCCCTCCTGACAGGGGTTTGGGCTGACTTTGGCTGCAATAACAGCTGCATTTTTATTTTATTTTATTTTATTTTATTTTATTTTATTTTATTTTGTTTTGTTTTGTTTTGTTTTAATTTATTTTATTTTATATTATTTTATTTTGAAAAAAAATGGGGTGTTGTTCACACTTTGTTCCCAAACTGTTACTTCACAAAGAGAACACAAGGTTAGGGACAAAGATACTTCCCTGTCACTAAAATAAATCTGTGAATGATGTGTTTATTGATAATGAGGTTTTGTGTGGGAAACCTGGAGCCAGTTGTGTCAAAGCCTTCAGGGTCCATTTGAGATGGTGACTGAAGGAGCTGAGCCACAGGAAATGAATTTGGGAGTTTGCTCCCAAAGCCAGACGTGTTTTTGTGAAATCTGGGTGTTATCCAAGCAGTTGTGGCACTCAGGACATTTCTCTGCCTCATGTCCCACCACCCATGGGTGATCCTCTCTGCCAAAATCCCTCAGGGGCTCCCCTGGAGCATTTCTTAGATTTTCAGACTCTGTCCTGTATCATTTGCTGCCTTCTCCCTCTTCCATTTTCACTTTCACGGGGTTATAGAAATAAGTTTATTGCCAGTCTCAGATGCCACTTTGCAGTCACTGGATGCTCCTGTGTCTCTCAGGGATGCTCCAGCTGGTTTCCATGCACCATTGTTGTGTAAGGGCTGCCCACAAATATTCCCTTTTTCCTCTCTTTCAGCTAAACAACCCTTTTTAACTGGTTCTTGTGAAGGCCTTTCTCACAGGCTACTACTGTGCCATGACACATTTCCTAAATATTCATACAGAATATTTTTTGCCCATAATTTAGAATTAACAGCATGGAATAATACAGACACTTGCTCTGTGCCACAAAACTCAAATACTTGTGAGTGCAGCAGAAAGTGCAGAGAATGAACCAAAGAACAGGAGAGATCTTTTAGGTGAGTTTAGAGTTTATATTTCCAGGTCAATCAGCATAAAACCAAGGGGGAAGTGGCAGTTAAAACCAAGGGTTGGAAAGATAATGTTCTCCAGCTGATTGCTGCAATAAAACAATTATTTGTAATTGATTGAAATAGTTCTTTAGTGACAGAAAGTGCTTGAAAATTCTGCCAGCTCCATGGCTAAAGAGAGAGAAAGGAAAATATTTGATTTCAGCTCTCTGGGAGGAGGGATCCTGTCTGGAAGCAGAAAGGACTTTTGCCAGGTCTTCATCCTGTCCTTCCCTCTTTGCATCACATAAACTCCATGGAGAAAGGAGAAAACCCCAAACTCCATGAACAGCTGTAGGTGTGGGGTCTGCTGGAGAGCTGAGAGCAGAGCTGGAGCTGAGCTGGTGCTGGATTAGAGCTGGAGCAGCTGCCATGGAGGCACAAATATTTTGGAGAAACAGTAATTAACCTCCAGCCCAGCACCAGGGCAGCTACCTGGGACCAGTAATTTTCTCCAACTCTTGCCCGAGCTCATTTGTCAAGCTTTGAATCTTTAAGTCCATAACTCTAATTAATTAAGAATCTCTAATTACCCAAAAATGGTGCTCTATATTTAGGGTTAAGGTGTGGTGAAATCCAGAGAAAACATGAGAGAAGCTGGAGGATGTTCAGAGCAGGAGAGGCCAGGAAAATGTGTGTTTTCAGAAGCCAAATGGTCCCAGTGTCAGTGACCTCTAGGGCAGGTCCTAAACTGCCAGAAATCTCTGTCCAGTGCTTGGACATGGGTCCTTGTGTTCCTAAAATGCAGTGGCCACCAAACCTGTCAGCAGAGATGCTGATAGCAGAGACCCAAAGCTGCCCAACCCTTGGCATTCAAACAAACAACAACAAGGTGTTCGTTTCCAAACCAGAAGCACAGGGGATGAGGCTCTGGCTCTTTACAACCTTAACAAGAAACACCTGTGGGGACAGCGCTGGAGCCATCAGTGCAGGAGGCAAACCCGTGCACACCTGAAGGCCTTATTGCTTATTAAGTTCAAACGTATCGCTTTTAACCGGCCTGTGACTCAGCCAAAGCTGTAACGTGGACAGAGGCATCACTTGGAGCTAAAGTTTGGCCTTTCTGCAGAGGATCCTGTTTTCCAGACCTCGCACCAGTTCCTAGAAACCCAGGCTGCAGCGTTTGGGGATCTGAGCGGGACCAGCCGGGTTTGGGGCCGGTTGGCTCCAGCAGAGCAGCAGATAAAAACCTGAAACTCTTTTTTTTCTGGGTGCTGCCCCTTGCTGAGGATTTGCCAGCACCATCCTCCAGCCGAGGTAAGCGCTGATGGCAGAGCGGAGCCAGGGCACATCTGCATGTGTATGAGGTCGTTGAGAGCAGGGTTAAACCCTATGCATGTTTGTGTGAGAGCGCCGGGCCGTGCCCTCTGAGCCTCAAGTACCGCTCCAATAACGGGAAATCTTTGTGCTGCTGGCCAACAAACGCCTGTACTTAGTGGCTTTGTCTGCTGTGAGATAAAGCTTGATAAGATGCTGTTGTGAGGCGCTCCTGTTGGTTTTCCCGCAGACAGCAGAAATGCGCTCCACAAAAAATGCTGGGCTGGGGGGAGGATTCAGGGTGATTTCTGTTGAAGTTTGAAGCAAAAATTGTTTCTGGTGTTTTTCTTCGCGACTTGTGTGATTGTGGTGTTAAAAAAGAAAGAAACCATGAGCGTAGCTAAAATTAATCCCTTTTTTTGGTATTTGCTGGCAAGGTAGGGCAGTGATTGGCATCAGAGACGTAAGGATGAGAACGAGTATTTGGGTGAGAACTCAAAAGGTGAGAGAAAGGTGTTAAAATCGATTACGGCTTTTCTTTTGTATTCATTTTCCTCAGATAAGTCACGATGAACAAAAAAACAAAGGTTTTGTCGGTCAGGATGAGGGAAATGCTCTTCTTTTCTTAAAAACCTCGAGGGTTCCACTTTGGCAGCGCTGGGTGCGGGGATGCTCGGAGAGCGGGGTCCCGGCTGTCCCTGGGTCCCGCCTGTCCCCGGTGCCGGCGGTTCTGTCCCGGTTCGGGTCCCCGGGCTGTCCCCGGTGCCGGCGGTTCTGTCCCGGTTCGGGTCCCCGGGCTGTCCCCGGTGCCGGCGGTTCTGTCCCGGTTCGGGTCCCCGGACTGTCCCGGCTGTCCCCGGTGCCGGTGGTTCTGTCCCGGTTCGGGTCCCCGGGCTGTCCCCGGTGCCGGCGGTTCTGTCCCGGTTCGGGTCCCCGGGCTGTCCCCGGTGCCGGTGGTTCTGTCCCGGTTCGGGTCCCCGGGCTGTCCCCGGTGCCGGCGGTTCTGTCCCGGTTCGGGTCCCCGGGCTGTCCCGGCCGCTCCCAGCGCCGCAGGTCCGGGCAGGCCGGGGCTGGGCCGTGGCAGCCGATCAGAGCCGGGGCCAGGGGTGAAGCAGCCCCGGGCCAGCATCTTACATAAACCCATAAACCCCGCGCGTTTGCATAAGATGAAAACTGAGGGAACTTTTCCTTTTTCCCCCCTTCCTGTTTCCTTTTTTTTTTCCCTTTCCTTTTTCCTTTTTTTTTTCCCTTCCTTTTTCCTTTTTTTTTTCCCCTTCCTTTTTCCTTTTTTTTCCCCTTCCTTTTTCCTTTTTTTTCCCCCCTTCCTTTTTCCTTTTTGTTTTCCCCCTTCCTTTTTCCTTTTTTGTTTTCCCCTTCCTTTTTCCTTTTTGTTTTCCCCCTTCCTTTTTCCTTTTTGTTTTCCCCCTTCCTTTTTCCTTTTTGTTTTCCCCCTTCCTTTTTCCTTTTTGTTTTCCCCCTTCCTTTTTCCTTTATGTTTTCCCCTTCCTTTTTCCTTTATGTTTTCCCCTTCCTTTTTCCTTTTTGTTTTCCCCCTTCCTTTTTCCTTTATGTTTTCCCCTTCCTTTTTCCTTTATGTTTTCCCCTTCCTTTTTCCTTTTTGTTTCCCCCCTTCCTTTTTCCTTTTTGTTTTCCCCCTTCCTTTTTCCTTTCCCCCTTCCTTTTTCCTTTTTGTTTTCCCCCTTCCTTTTTCCTTTTTGTTTTCCCCCTTCCTTTTTCCTTTTTGTTTTCCCCCTTCCTTTTTCCTTTTTGTTTTCCCCCTTCCTTTTTCCTTTTTGTTTTCCCCCTTCCTTTTTCCTTTTTGTTTTCCCCTTCCTTTTTCCTTTTTGTTTTCCCCCCTTCCTTTTTCCTTTTTGTTTTCCCCCCTTCCTTTTTCCTTTTTGTTTTCCCCCCTTCCTTTTTCCTTTTTGTTTTCCCCCCTTCCTTTTTCCTTTTTGTTTTCCCCCCTTCCTTTTTCCTTTTTGTTTTCCCCCCTTCCTTTTTCCTTTTTGTTTTCCCCCCTTCCTTTTTCCTTTTTGTTTTCCCCCCTTCCTTTTTCCTTTTTGTTTTCCCCCCTTCCTTTTTCCTTTTTGTTTTCCCCCCTTCCTTTTTCCTTTTTGTTTTCCCCCCTTCCTTTTTCCTTTTTGTTTTCCCCCCTTCCTTTTTCCTTTTTGTTTTCCCCTTCCTTTTTCCTTTTTGTTTTCCCCTTCCTTTTTCCTTTTTGTTTTCCCCTTCCTTTTTCCTTTAATTGCCGTTTAAAAAAATTAATAAAATTGCCGTTTAAAAAAATTTAGATCAGGCCCCTAATTTTTACTGCAGTAAGTCACAGTGAAATACCTAAACACTTTGCATGACTAAAAAGGTGAAAAGCTCCTTGTCATGGGACTGTGAGGGCTGTGAAATCTGCCCTTGTGAGCATGGCTTTGAAAAGTGGTTGTAATTGGGATTGGACTTGTCTAGTGAAAAATTTTGCATTTTTAAATTTTTGTTATGTTTCTTCCTCCTCATCCCTCCCCTTTTACATCTCTTATGAATTCACTGTTTGGGGAGGGGGAAATCTCCTGCCTTGTACCAGGGTGTGAACTTAAAAACAGGATAAAAGGAAATAAACCTGTTGAAATAGAGGACTGCAGGGAGGAGTAACTCCATGTCTGTGCTAATAGGCTTCATTTAACTGCAGCATTTTCTGTCTCTGGATGTTTTTCTGCTTCTTTCCTCCAATCCTTCCTTTGGGTTTACATCCCTGCCCTTCCCAATGTGTCCCTGCCCAGATCCACTGTGAGGTTATTCTGCATTCACGAGATGACACAAGCAGAGCTGACTCCTCCTGTGGTTCCTGTGTGCCCTTCCCTGAACTCTGACCATGGCCTGGCTGTGGGAGTGTTTGGGGTTGTCATCACCCCTGCCAAGTGCTCCTTCCCTCCCTCTGTCCCTCTGCAGGCCACTCTCGATCACCTTTGGATATTTTTTATTTTACAGCCAGGCTCTTCTTGGTGGTGCCAAGGGACAGGATGGGAAGCAATGGGCAGAAACTGATGCACAGGGAATTCCACCCCAAAAAATGGGGTAGAACTTTACTGTGAGGATGAGCTGGGCACTGGAACAGGCTGCCCTGGGGGGCTGTGGAGCCTCATTCCCTGGGGATATTCAGAATCCATCTGAGCAAGGTGCTCAGGGGGACCCTGCCCGAGCAGAGGCTGGGCTGGCTGACCCGCAGTGACCCCTCTGACCTGACCCACTCTGGCAGGCTCTGTGAAAGGTGGAAATGGTGATTACAGGATGCACTGCACTGGGATGTTGTGGAACAGCCTCCCTTGGGACTTTAATGAGCTTCATTACAATAATGAGTCCAGCAAACCTGTCTGTGCTGCTGCTGCTGGGTGTGAGAGCTGATTCCTGGAGCTGGTGACTTGATGTCTGGCTGCTGCAAGTCTCTTTAGCTGGTGCTTGTGCCCTGTACTTATTTCTGAGGTTTGAAACTCCATCATATGCAGGCAACTTTGGGGCTGTGGCCCAACTACTTCATAGGCAGCAAAAGTTGTTGTTCCCAGCTTACCCAAATGAGCAGTTTGAATGGAAGAAGGTTCTTGTGTCTGAGGAAGAAATATGAAATTTAGACAGCCTGAACTGGGCAAATAATGCAAGAACCAAACTTTTCCTCTCTAATTTTTGGGGGTTTTAATCTCAGTGAGAGTGTTCCCTCTGGGATGTGTGAGCTGACCTTTACAGTACAAGGGAAAGGTGTCAAAGAACACCACCTCAAAAACAGGCACCTAAAAACCCCTGGGGCCCAGACTCCTTCTTCCAGCAGGGTTAAACCCAGAGCCACCAGGCAGGAAGGAAATGGCATCCCTGGGGAGGGAAGAGGCTGGGGCTGAGCTTTTTGAGTGAGGGGAGCCTTGCACAGCCCCTTGCACACAGGGAGCATTTCTGGTGAGTCACTGCTGGGCTAGAGCCCTGCCCAGCCACGCTGCTGCCTTGAACCTTTTTGTGATGCAGAGATTCTTCTCCTGTTACTTCTCCTGGCTGGGCTAAGTGGTTGTGACAGGGATGTTGCTGGCTGCTGCTGTTAGCCCAGCCTGCCTGGAGATGCTGGGTGTGGGGTGAGATGCACAGGCACATTCACCCAGCCCTGCTCTGTTTGTGGTTCTGATCCTGTCAGAACACCACAGCCCCTCTGGGGGGGAGGGCAGCTCCTTTTCCATCACACCCCAGTGCTGGACCACACCACCTCATTATCCAAGGGGGTCACTTGTCTGGCTGCACCTCTGATTTTTTCCCATGCAGTCACACATTTCTGCTCCATGCTTCAGCTTCCTGCCTCATCAATGCAGCCCTTTGTCACAGACATCTTTTATGGAAAATCCTTTCCTTAGGATTTTTCCTCCTGAGAAGCTGAGAGGCCTCAGGAACAAAATGTGAACATTGATTATCTGCTGCTGTGGAATGCAACAGGTGCATCTGGGATTGGTCTCATGTGGTTGTTTGTAATTAATGGCCAATCACACTCAGCTGGCTTGGACAGAGAGCTGAGCCACAAACCTTTGTTATCATTCTTTGCTATTCTATTCTTAGCCAGCCTTCTGATGAAATCCTTTCTTCTATTCTTTTAGTATAGTTTTAATGTAATATATATCATAAAATAATAAATCAGCCTCCTGAAACATGGAGTCAGATCCTTGTCCTTTCCCTCATCCAAGAACCCCTGTGAGCACGGTCACAGCCTTCTGCAGCCCTCAGCATCTCTGTGGGTGAATCACAGCCCTGCTCACCCTTGGGGATGTGTGCTGGGGGCAGAAGGAGCCATCCAGGAGTGTTTTGCTCTTGCTGTCCCAGGGATGCCTGGACCAGGCCTGGGTGGGTTTCATTCCCTGTCTGTGCTGGGAGAAAGTGATGGTGTTCACAGGGGTCCCAGGATGAGGGAAGAAATGAGAATGTTGACTCTGTGTTTCAGAAGGCTGATTTATTATTTTATGATATATATTATATTAAAACTATACTAAAAGAATAGAAGAAAGGATTTCATCAGAAGGCTGGCTAAGGATAGAAAAGGAATGATAACAAAGGCTTGGGACTGACTGAGACAGTCCTGACAGCTGGGCTGTGATTGGCCATTAATTAGAAACAAACAACATGAGCCAATCACAGATGCACCTGTTGCATTCCACAGCAGCAGAAAATCACATTTTACATTTTGTTCCTGAGGCCTCTCAGCTTCTCAGGAGGAAAAATCCTAAGGAAAGGATTTTTCAGAAAATGTGTCTGTGACAGAAGTGGCTCTGTGTGCCACCTGGGAGCTCTCCTGGGAGCCCTGGTGCAGTTTCCCATGTGCCACGACAGGGAGCTCATTAAGGCCAGCCCCTGGCACAGATTGCCCCTCATGGGATTATTTCCACACATTCCCCACCCAAACAGCCTCTCCCTCTGCATGAGCTCCTCTCCAGCCCAGTCCCTTGGAGCAGGGAGTGACTTTTGGTGGGTTTTGACCACAATTTCCCTTCCAGTTTGAGAGATTCATTGGAGAGGTCCAGCTTTCCTCTCCTGTATTTCCTGCCTGGGTGGGGTGTCCATGCCCACAGCCAGGTGTGTCAGCAATGTGGACCTTACCATGAAAAAAGGTGTGAGAGCACAAAGTGCTGCCCAGGAGAGCTGGGATGGGGGCGAGGAGCAGCCCTGCCATCCCTGGGGAATGCTCAAAGCACTGCAGGGATCTCCTGCAGCCATTCCAGGACCTGGGCTGGAGCAGGGGAGAAGTGTGGGGGGTGTGCAAGGTGGTGTTTTAATTTTGTCTTCATTTCTCACCATCCAAACTCATTTATACTGACAGTGCACTAAATTAATTTTCTCCAAATCAAGTCTGTTTTGCTCGTGGCAGCAGCTGGTCAGGGATCTCTGGTTTTTATGTGGAGCCATGAGTTTGTTCATCTTCTTTTCTCTCCTGTTGAGGAAGAGTGGGGGTGTGAGTGGCTGCAGGCTGAGGTCAACCCACCACACTTGTGCAGCTCTGTGTTCACCCATTTTTAAGCTATATACTTATTTTATCACAAACTTTTCCTTCTCTGCTGTTTAACCTGCTGTCCACAGGTCTGCAATTCAGCAGGAGCCCTCAGATAAATCCCTTAGTCAGTGTGTGGGGAGCACCACAGCTGAACTGGGCCAGGCTTCAGGGGCTGGGCTGTGTAATCTCCTGCAGTCTGACCAGATTTTCCTCAAATTTGTGAGCAACACGCTCAGAACTATCAGCCACAGCTAAAACTCTGTGGCTAAAAGTTTTAACCAGGGCTGTGTGTGTGCTTATGATGGCTCCAGATGCAGCTGCAGGAAATTCTGTGTGCAGGGAGTGCACCAGGCAAGCTGCACTCCCAGCTCTGCATGCACAGGTCCAAACACTTGGGTTCATTCTTAAGATGTGCATAAAACCCCTTCCCCTTCACTTGGTTTTACTGTAACTGACAAAGCTGCCTGACTCAAGCACTTCAGAAACCGAATGCTTAAGATTTCACTGTGGATTTTTTTTGGCTTCAAAGTGATTTTTGTTGTGTCCCCAGAGCCCGGTTAAATCCTTAGTTATAATGATTGCACACTGAAGGGTGCTGTTACATAGAAATGCTGTCCCATAATGGCTTCGTTGCTGTGGAAAATCCGATGTTATTTGGTCATTCCCTACGAGTTCCCTAAGCCATCAAGACATTTGCCTCAAGGCTACAAACACAAAGCTACAGGCAAAACCCTCTGGACATAATGAGTGGGCATTTATGCAGAACTAAAAACTGGAACAGCTGAGCAGTGGATCTATGAATAGCAAGCATGCCTCTAAGCACAAAAGACATCATTCTGCAATAAAGGGGTTTAAAATGGTTCTGACATCTTGGATGTCAAGATCATGCTACGTTGTTGTAACTTTTTTTTTCCCCCCTGTTTGTTTGTTTGAGCCGTGCTCCTTAAGGAAGGTGTGAGTAATTAAAGGGTGTGAGGGAAACCCTGTAGCTGGGGAAGAACAAAAATTGGGCAATGGGCACTTTTGGCAAGATCCATCATTTTGATCGTGTTTGTTGGGAACGAGCTCCTTGCTCCCGTGCTGTATTCCCAGTTCCACCCTTCAGGATTTCTTAGGGGGCTCCTCTTGTATCAGCAGCTCTAATAGGCTCAAATCTAATGTTAGCTGAGAAGTGTCTTCTGATGGAAGCACAAAGATTGGACTAACCATAAACTGCAGGGTCAGGGAGCAAGGCAATACAAAGAGGGCAATAAAATTCAGAGTGATTTGGATCAACGGGGAGCTGGAGGAGCTTCCTGCTGAGAAATGGATCCCAGCGAGGTCTCAGGCCTTGGCAAATCATCCATGGGCACTTCCAAAGGGATGGCAGGAACGAGATGGGAAGGGATGGGTGGCTCTTGCACCAGGAGCACAATGAAAACCCAGAGCAGAAATTGGAGCTGGAGCTAGAATATAGAAACAACCTAGAGGGGAAAGGGGATGGAAGAATGCACAAGATGATAAATCATTATCTCTGTGTTTGCATCCACATGTATCTGATCAGTTCTTGAGATGCTGTTGATTTCCAAATTGGTGTGGAGTTTTAGTGAGGGTTTTGTGGATATTTTTCCTTGTGCCGAGGTGCTGTGGGACTGGGAAGGGATGTGCCAGCCCTTTGTGACTGGGAAAACAAATTCAAACATGTTTTGGGATCCTTGCAAAATAGTTTGGGGTCTCAAAACCATCCATTGTAGAGATGAGCAAAGGCAGTGCTGTGAAGTTCCCACAGGACAATGTGGTGCAGGGATGAGGTGCTGCCTCTGAGAGTGATGGAAGTCTCCACTGTTTGCAGCACAAACACCTGAGCTGGTGTGACTGGCACGATGACCCAGCCCCTCACTTTGGAAGCAAATTTCCCTTCCACCAGCACAGCAAGTGCAGAGATCAGTGCTAGAGAGCCCAGAAAGTTGGCAGAAAACTGGAGCAGCCTAAAATCCAGCTGTGCACTCATTTCCTCATGTCCAAAAGCCTTGCACAGCCACAAGCAAATTGTTTCTCCCCTTGGCATGTACCTCTGTTATCACTGAAAACCAGCTGCTGTGTCTATTTTGCATCTCACCCTGAAGAGAGTCTAAACTGCAAGATGTCAGATATGGAAGGATGATACCTGAGTTGCTTAGGAAGGCAAAGGAATTAATTTAATTATCCCTCCATCTTCTGCCTTGCAGCTGATGGCTTTTCCTGCCAGGAGAGAGACTCCTGAGGCCCTGCTGGGAGAATGACAGCTCTGGCCTGCTGGTAAGTGATGGCTCTGTACTTTGGAGAAGTTAATTGATAGAGCAGCAGGGAAGAGCTGGGATTGAGCTGTTCCCTTCACAAAATGCCAAGATAAACCCAGGGGTTGCTGCTTGGTCAGAGTGATGTTGGCTGTGTTTTATGAAGGCAAGGCTGTCCCTGCTGTGTGTTGCAGGGAATGAATGGTCCTGCAACACCAAATTGGTCTTGCAGCCAGATTTTGTTCTGCTGTGTTTGTGCCAATTGTATTTCAGGCAAGGGTTCTATTTTTTTTCTCTGGAAAGCATCTTCTACTGTTGCATGTTTTAGTAACATCTCTGTCTGTGACTGGCAGAGAAATGGTGATTTGGTAAAGAGGGGTTTTGACTGAAACCTGCTTCAGTTATCTGGATGTTTGACTGGAGATGTCTATTTTTGGCTGTTAAGCAAAATATCCATCTATAAAATGAAAACAGGGCAATAAAATACCTGTGGTTTTATATGCCAGCAAATGATGGGTAAAAAAAGATGTGTAATGACAGCAAAACTAGAAAGATTGAGGGTTGTGCTTGCCCAGAGGTGGTGGTGGCTCTTCAAAAAGTGAAATTCTTCTTCACCAAGGGTCTCCTGGCACAAAGAGACACAGAGGGGCTGGTCCTCATCTCCTGCTGTGGGTGTGTGCTGTCCATCACTAGAGACCCCTCAGGAACTGCAAGAAATAGAAAAGAGGAGTAAATTCCCTCACGTTTGTGCACTGAGAGCCCATAACCTGTGACCCCACACCTACTCCTGGCTCTGCTCTTTCACCCCTTAATGCCCAAGAGCCCCTGGAAGCTGCAGCCTGCCCTGCTCAGGAGGATGTGGGAGCTCCTCCTTTGTCATGCAGGGAAACCCTTCCAAGCAGTCCAGGAATTCTGCTCCCAGAACATCTCCCTTATCAACTCTTCCTGTGCAAACTGCATAATCCCCACCAGCCTGAGCAGCACTGCAAGCTTATTTGCTTTGTGATTTGTGGTCGGATCATTGCATTTCAGCCCTTACCAATGAAAGGAAATTACTAACAAGACACTGGTATTTACATTAATTGTGGCTTTGGGGAGATAGTCCAAAGAAAATTATGCTAAAGCCAGTTATTATGTGTCTCCCTAACAATTAGAATGAAACCCAAAGTTTATAAAACAAAAGTTGATCTCAAACAGATTTTAGCTGCTACTTGGTATTTTCCCTAGAAAGGGCTGACGGGGGGAAAAGGAAGCTTTATATTTTTTCTTCCTCCTTTCTTTCATCCACCTTTTAAAAACAGTGTAATGAACATGGCTGGAAATGCAGCATGTGCACAACTGCAAGAGAAACTCCTAATTTGCAGTGAGCAGGACCTCAGCTTCCGAGGAGTGGGTCAGTTGTCACACATGCCACACACTAAATGTCAGGGTTTCCTTGGCTGAAGCTGTTGATTTTCATTGGTTTTGTTCCACCTCAAAGCAGTTTTGTGCAGCTCTGTAGGCTGAGCAGAGGTTTTGCTCTAAAACCTTCAAGGTACTCCCAGCTCCTCTAATGTAAATCCCAAGAGATAATCTGTGAGTGTGCTAAGACTTCTTGCTCCTGCTGCAATTTGAACTATTTCTGGACACTAATTCAATGCTTTTTATGATGTTAGGTGTATGATGAAAAGTAATTTAAGATTTCTCAGGATGACTCACTTGCCAGCATAGCAGATCCAAGAAACAAACACAGATGTGAGATTTAAATTCTCCTTTGGCATAAAACTCTGCCTCATGCCATAAACCACAAACTCTGCCCAGTGGAGACTGGAACAATATTCTTTTTTTAGCTTCAGCTAGTCAGGTAACTTGTGAGTGCAGAGGTGAGCAGGGACTGGTGCACCTTGTTCTCTCACTAAATATCAGATATATCAACATGTACAAGTGCTGATTGTACACCCTCACTAAAGGTGGGATTTCCTCCAGCTCTGGATGCCTGACCTGAGCCTGTTGTGGAGGCTCTGTAGTGAGGAAATGCAGGCATTTCTGAAGGATGAATCATCTGCCTTGCTGTCAATGTCTATTTTAGGGACATGCCTCAAGTGAGGTGAAATTAAATCCTTCCCCAAAAAATTCTTCTGTAAGAAGGGGGATTTTGGATGCTCTGGGGAGGTAGCCTGGGCTTCCTTTCCTCAGATGACCCCATGAGCAGACATCCCTGCTGTCAGGGCACGAGTCCTGAGCAATCCAGGCACAGCAATGTGTGCTCTGCTGACCTCCTTTGGGCTTTTTCTGCTGCCCCTTCCCCTCTCAGAGGCCAAATGGGCTGCACTGATCCGTGGCTGGCCACCAAGAGGCTGCAGATGAAAAGTGTAACTGGGTTTAATTATTAAGGTATAATTGAGGCCTTTGTGTTTATAGGATAATTGTTTCTTTTTTAATATAACTCAAACTTCGCAATACGAGAAACAGGCCTGAACCTGTGGATGGAGGGCTGGAAACTGTCTAAGAAGATTAAGGTCTCTTAATTGATTTCACATAAACAGGTGTGACTGAATTCATCAGAAGAAGGTTAAGACTAAATGTATTCTGCTAATTATGTGAAAATTGCCAGAGTGTGCTGGGTTGAGCAATTGCCTTCCCTTTGCAAGTGGGATCATTCCTCAGCTGTACATCAAATGGGAAAAACGACATTTCCTAAGCAAATGAGCCAACCTGTCACATGCTGGGCTTTATTTTGAAATTTCTGTGCTTGTAGACATGCTGGCAGAGGTGGATTTGGCAAGAGGACATGGGAATGTCCCTGTGTGCTGTACCTGAGTGGCAGTGTGGGAGGACAGGTGTCAGAGCAGGGCTGTGTCACCCTCTAAACTTCAGGAATCTGCACCATTGGGAATTCCTGCTCTGGAGAGCTGCAGGAGTGACTCTGTTTAAAGCACTTCTCCTTGCTCTCAATGTTTCTGTGACCCCTTCAGTCAATTTTTTCTTGTTCAGATAATTTTAGGCATTGGAGGAGCAGAGCATGGACATTTCAGCAGTACATGGAGCACCTTTTGTCTTGGGTTTCAGAACAGCCTCTGGAGTATAAAACTCCTCACCCAGCTGACAAACAAACTGATTTATTCTGTTTACTCTGTGCTCTTTGCCATCTGTCCTCCCAGTCTTAACATCTTGAGGGAACAAGATGGAATTGAAAGTGTAGAATGCAGCTGTAGGAAGGACAAAATCCTGCTTTTGAGACATGCAGGTGTGGCAATAAATTGTGTGAGGAGCTGAAAGTGCCCCAGCACAGCATCACCAGGGCCCTGCAATTACTCACTGGTGCTCCCAACAAAACCATTTGCTGATGAAATTGTTCTTTGAGTCTCCAGACTGAAGGGTGACTTGTATTTAAGGTGTGATTTCAGCAGCACATTTGCATAGAGATGCTCTAAAATTAGTTCAGTTGCCTAAAAGGCTGTTTTGTAAGAGCAAAGATATTGTTTGTAACATTTAAAATTAATGTAGCAAATAATATGCCTTGTGTATTTTTGTCTTTTCCTATTTTAATTTTGAGACCCAAATGCAGACTTAGATCAGCGAGCAGTGAGTGATGATTTAGTAACACTTTGATTATGTGTTTTACTCAAATTAAGGTGAGCAACTACCAGGTAATAAGGAGCAAAATCTTAATTTAAATCTGTATTTAAAAAAACCTCACTTAATTGCACCTCTACAGAATTCTCAAAACCCATCTTCTAAGTGCAGATGCACAGTTTTATGTGTATTATTTAAGATATTCACCATCCATTCAGATTTTCAGCACTTTTTTTTGGAGATGAGGCTTTCTGAAGTACAAATCTTATTATTCTTAGGGAATCTTAGCAGAAAAACCTGTCTGTGTCTGCATTTTGGAAAAGGGATGCAGTGGTTCTACCTGCACCTGCTGAACACGAGCTAAATGCTGTTATGCTGTTTCCAAAAGAAAAAAAAAATAGCATTATAAATGAACTAAACTTTGCAGAGGATATCAGACATTCAGAAATTATCTTTCACTTGTCTTCATAGAGCTTTAGGAGGAAAATAATTTCCAGATTTAGGCACCATAATTTGAGAAAGATATGGACCAGGTGAAGAGTATCTGAAAAGGAAGAGAAAAAGAATTTGTGAAAGAAGATTGAACTTGGGCTGCTTTTCTTGCAGACAAGACCAGGGTGACTTTACAAACCTTCAGAAAGAAGAAAGAGAGTTTATCCTCTGTGCCCATTCACCCATAAAAAATAATTCTTTTTTACTACAAAGCTAGACATCAGCAAACCATTTTTACTGTAAGGGGATATTTGTGAAGATTGTGACTTTCAGCTGAGGAAAAGATGAGACAAACATCAGGTTGGAGTGGGGAGGGGAATAGCTGGAAGATTGTTTGAGATCCCTTCCAGCCCTGTTGTTCTAATTTTGATTTATTTTTTTAATAACTGCTGTAAGCACTCTCGTACAATGAATTAGAAGAAGTCATTTTAAAAAGTTGTAACTTCAGTTACTGAAAAATCATTCCTTATTCCAAGTAAACATGTCATTTTCATTTTCCTGCAATTTTTTTTCCAGATAAGTGTCTTCCTTTATATGGAACATGGTAAAGAAACTCTTTGGCAGTTCCCTGCCAGCTTCTCTAGAAATATATATATAGGTGAAAGAAAAAATCTCCCATCAGAACATATTGTCTGCAGGAGAGAAAAAAATTAAGTCTTGAGTTATGTTGATGTGGAAAAGGATCAGTGTCTGACACTGGCTCACTCTTGTTCAAGTTTAAATTTATTTTGCAAATAGAAGCCCTGCTCCTTGCCATCTGCTTCAAACATCTCCTGCAGGCTGACTTTTGGCTGCTCGTCACAGGAACTCTTTATTCTGTACGTCCAAAGTTTCATTTGATTTCCAAAGGGGATGAATGCCCTGATTCCTTTGCTCCTTTGAAAACTCAAGCTGTTTTCTTGGGCTTTTTTTTCCTTTTTAATCAAGACCTGGCTGAGAGGGCTTTACAATTGATAGGATTTAAGCACATGCCCTAAAATATTAAGATAAATTGGGTACTTCCTATTTGTTTGCTGCCTAACACAAAGCTCATTTTACCAAAACGAGCTCCTGCAGGCTCCCACCTCGCTGCTTTCATGCTGGCATTAATCAGACCCTAAAATCCAAATCAGATCCTAAAATCCATGAATCTGGAGCAGGGAAGGATTGTGGGAGGCAGTTTGGAGGGACAGGAACCTCAGTCAGACCCAGGGCTGCTCCATGGCAGGGGATGCAAAAGGCAGAGAGCTGAACCCTGAGTGCAAACCAGTCCTGGCAAAACATCTTCAGGGCATGGCTGCAAAGGGGGAAATGATTGATTGAAATAGATTTTCCAGTGATTTATCTAATCCCGAGTTATTTGCCACATCCTCTCCAATTGATGGAAAAACAACCCAATGCACTGAAAGGGTTTTGCTCTCCAAGGTGTGAGGTTATACAGGAATTACTGGTATTTTTCTTTAGTGATTGGAAGCACTTAATTCTTGGCCCCCTGCCTCATAATACAGCCCAGGCTGGTACAAGCAGTTCTGCAAAACATATAATTTTACTTCACTTGTTTTAATGATCAGGAAACATCTACTTTTAAACTGATCTCTGCTGTGCAATTACAAATGTTTTGATGGAAACACTTTTTAAAAATTAGTTTCATTCCCATAATGACTCTACTTAGACTGTTCCATTAGTAAGCAAAAGAATTGCAGTCTCTCATCAGGTTGTTTAGCTTTCCAAATCCAAATTTGTTTCTATTAAGAAACTGGATCAGAGTTGACTGTTTTAAAAAGATTTTTTTTTTTAAATCTTCCATGTTGGAGAAATTAGATTTAAAACCAAGCTCTCTTTTGCAGGTCAGTTACTATGCAATTGATAAACATATTTAAATGTTTCTGTTTAAAACAAAAAAACCAAACCCATGAGGTCTCAGTCTTGAAGCGTGTTTTTTTTTAAATTTATTTTCTTTTACTGGTGTTGAAATTGTGAATAGAACAAAAATATCTGTGTGTGGCAGATAAGTCTGGAAATAAGCTAAAATTGTAGGTGAGAAGAATATTCATGCTACTTAAAAAACTTTATTTCTACTAACTAGTGAAAGAATAGGACAAATCAGGCTGAATTTTGAAGATTTAGGGCCGTAAATAGTGTCAATAAACGATTCTGACCTTTTTTGGAAGGAGCTTAAAAACTGTTGAGGTTTTTGGGGGAGCTGGCTGTGAAATGTCAGGAATCCCGAGGTGGGATGTGAGTGAGTCCTTCCGTGGGAATGTGCCTGGCTGGCCCTGGCTGCAGATTGAGATATTATTGTGTAAATGAAACGTTGGGTATTCATTTTCCAGGGAGCAGATTCAGTAATTACTGTGCTCACCCAGTAGATGACAGCTGTTATCATTCTGATGAAAAGAGCCCTAAATTAAAACCCTGTTGCTTTGCATAGATCCCTGTCAGAAACAAATGTTCATTTTCTTGGTTGGTCAACCTCCTTCATCGAGTCCTGTGGCAGGTATAAATAAGGTCCAGATGTTTATTTTTGTTTACTGTGTTGTTTTCTGGTGTGCTGATAATTTTGCAGTTGAAAGGATGAATCCACTATTAAATTTTGTTGGATTTTGTGTTTGATTCTTCAGCCAATTCCAGGGCATTTTGCACATGTACAAAGGGTAAAAAACCACCCAGATCTTTTTTGGCTTGCCTTGTAAAATGTGGTGCAGTTGGGGAGAAAAGGTTTGATGATCAGGATGTGTTCCTAACACACACAGAGTTGGAAAAGCAGGAAATTTCCTCCCTCTTTCCGTGGTGACATCTGCATAGCCAGGATGGAGAGGTGATCCTTGTACAACTCTTGTTTTCTTTGAGAACCTTTCCCAATTATGGGAGATTAAACCCTTTAATGTGTCATCATTTCAGGCCGGATGTCAACTGCCAAGCAGCTCTGCTCTGTGCAGATAATGAGGGGAAAATGAGCTTGTTGATAGGGCAGGTTTGATAAACACAGCAGCTCCTTGTGCAGGGGGGTTTAGGGTGTGAGGACAGCTCTGACATGTGAGGGGACATTGGGGCTGAGTGAGGGGTTTGAACATGAACATCCCACTACTGTTATCCCACAAAATCCCACAGGTAAATAACTTTACCTAGCAGTCATCCCAGATTTCTGCTAAAACTACAACCTGTGGCAGTTAGCTTTACTTGGAATAACCCCTGTTTCACAAGAACAAAATCCAGGCCACCAAGAACCCTGTTTATGTCTTTCTTTTTATTTAAAACCTCCACAGTTTATTGTAGCTGCTGTTCCAAAGAACTTGGATGGAGAAGGATGGGTGTAGGGCAAAACCTTGGATTGCATGTGGGGTTTGAGAGCCCTTGTTCTGTGAAATTAAGTAAAGCACAGCCTGAAGAGCAGCACAGACTTGAAACACTCAAAGGGGAAAATTTGGATCTGCTTGGGGTTCCTAACTTTGTTTCCATACTGGGAGGTGTTCATAAAGCAAATAAAAATCACTGGAGTGTCCCCTGGAAACAAAACAGTCTGATCAAATTAAGAATGCAAGATTCTTTATTTTTTGAAAGGCAATGGTAAATCATCTCTTTAGAAAAATGCAGTACATGTCCCAAAGCAGAAGAGTAACAATAAAAACTCTCTTGAGCAGATATTGCAAAAGAAACTTTAAATAAAATCAAATCCTCTATCTGTGTAAAATGGTTTGCTGCAAACTGTATCTTTTCTGCAATATTAATGGTTCAGGACCAATTAAACCAGGCTTCTGCAGAGAAATGCCTCCCTGAGATTTTACAGAGCAGAATATTTTGGCACTTCACAGAGTTACAGTTTTGTTTTGGGCTTTTTTTTTTTCCCTTTTGCCTAAAGCTTCAAGGATAGTGGGAATATTACCTGTGGATGTCATTACTCCAGTGCCTGCACCATTTGCATGCTCAAAGTCTTTGGAGTTTCCATCTTGTACAGATTCTCCCTGGCTACCTGGCTGAGAGGAAATGTGAGTTTAATGGGTTTTGTGCTTGTAAAAGCTGCCTGGGCTGGAGATGAAGGTGGTGGCTCCAAGGACTTGTGAGAATCTCACAGATCCCTCTGCAGAGGCAGACGTGACGGCGCTTTGGTGCCTTTTAACTCAGCTACAGGTCTGAAGTTTGCTGGGGTTTCTAAGATTGAAAATTGCCAGGAGCCTTTTTATTTATTTATTTTTTTCTTTTTTCCCCTTCATTGTTCTCCTTTGGATGGATGGAACAAATCAGGGCTCTCTGCAAACACTCGTGTGCAGCTTTCCCCAAGCAGGCAGCTGTCTCTGCTTCCTCTGGTTTCTCCTGGTGGCTGAGGGGTTTGCAGGCTCTGGCAGAGGGCTGTGAGTTCCAGTGCTGGCTCTAGGAATTGTCCTTTCTCCCCCTGGCCTGGCTGGGACAGGGAGGTTTCATGGAAAAGCAGGACAGGCTCCCCATTGCTGGGCTGTGCCTCGGGCCCCAGCGCAAGCGGCTGCAATTTTGGTTTCTGTGAACACTCTAACTTCACAATTTCCTGAGTGCTTGTGCCATTTATTTATGCCTGCCTTTTATTTATATTCATAGAAGTGCATGCAGACACAGAACTGAGGCTTACAAAAAGTTCAAGCCAATACTTGCCATTTTTTCGGAGATATTTTCACAGCTCTAATATTCAAACGCTGCTTTTGCTAATTAAGTTTTCTTAATTATATGATTTGCAAGATTAAAAGGCCACTGCCAATATAAACCACATATTGCCCCTGAACTGTTAGATTATTAAATTGAATTTTTAAATTAATTTTTACTTGCCATGATTTGTATTCTGTTTGTTCTGTGCTATTTTAAGCTTGGATAATAAATATCATGTCAGTCTCATATTCATTTGTGGACAATTCCAAGTTTTCAGCGCTACAGGGTAAGGGTTTGAAAGGCAACAACACAATTTTTTGTTTTGTTTCAAAGAATTGTTTTTTTAATTCTGTTCATCTTACGCTTTACAGAAGGCTTTTATTTTTAAACAAAATAAAAAAAAACTAGGCTAAATATAAGTTGACAGCATCTCTTGAAATGATATTCTTGTTTGTGACAGTGTAGAGGAGAGGCACAAAAAGTCAGAGGTCATTTTTTATATGCAGTAAATTCTCATATGCAAGAATGTCTGGATGTGTAAAGTGTCTGTACGAGACTTGAGTCATCTCTTCCCCTCTGATGGGATTTCTCAGGGCTATGGCTGCAGAAACTGCTTGTGATAAGAACATCTCCCTGCTCGTGTGTTCTGCAACCCTGGCATGCCCTGCTTGAAGCCCCTTTGTATCACTGTCCATGGCCACAGCTCGTCACTGACCCAGCAGGGTGACTGGGCACTGCCAATAAACCAGTGGGCATAGCAGGGGCTGAAAGCAGGGACTCAGGATGGGCAGAGCTGTGCCAGGGCAGGGGCTGAGAGCAGGCTCAGGATGATCATAGGGCAGAGCTGTGCCAGGGCAGGGGCTGAGAGCAGGCTCAGGATGATCATAGGGCAGAGCTATGCCAGGGCAGGGGCTGAGAGCAGGCTCAGGGACTTGGGATGGGCAGGGGACAGAGCTTTGCCATGGCAGGAGCTGAGAACAGGCTCAGGATGATCATAGAGCAGAGTTGTGCCAGGGCAGGGGCTGAGACCAGGCTCAGGGACTCGGGATGGGCAGAGCTGTGCCAGGGCAGGGGTTGAGAGCAGGCTCAGGAGCTGGGGAGGGCAGAGCTGTGCCAGGGCAGGGGCTGAGAGCAGGCTCAGGATGATCATAGGGCAGAGCTGTGCCAGGGCAGGGGCTGAGAGCAGGGCTCAGGGGCTGGGGTGGGCAGAGCTGTGCCAGGGCAGGGGCTGAGAGCAGGCTCAGGATGGTCATAGGGCAGAGCTGTGCCAGGTCAGGAGCTGAGAACAGGCTCAGGATGATCATAGGGCAGAGCTGTGCCAGGCCAGGAGCTGGGGCTGCAGGGAGGGCACCAGGGGATGGAATTGTTGGGAGCAGAGAAGCCCCAGCCCCACCACAGGAGTTTGAGGGAGGCACTCTGGCAGTGCTGGCTCATCAGCTGTGCCCATCACCACTGGCAATCACCCCCTTGTCCCAGATCAGGCACAGGGCTGTGCTCAGGGATCTCTTTTAGGGGGGGTGAGCTCTGTGGGTGTGTGCCAGGGTGGTTTGGGAGCTGCTGGGGTTTGCCCTGAGTGCCCTGGTCCATCCCAGTGCCAGGGCAGGGCAGAGCCTGCTGGAGGTGTCCTGGAGGTGACACCTGGAGGTGTCCTGGCTGTCACCTGGTGGGATGTGCAAGTGGAAGCCCCAGATGCAGGGATAACATGGAGCTTTACCTCCTGACGTGGAGCAACTTCACAGATGATCCCAAATCCTTGTGGAAAGCCAAGGAGGGGGCACAGGGAGCTCTGAAAGCCAAGGAGGGGGCACAGGGAGCTCTGAAAGCCAAGGAGGGGGCACAGGGAGCTCTGCCTTTAGGTCCGGAGCACGATTAATTAATCTAATTTCACTTTTGGTTCCTCCAAGCTGGCCACCTTCAGCAAGCTGAAAGCAGAGCTCACTTCATGGTGAGCAGAAACTTGCATAACAGCTAATTGGCAGTTTGTTGTGTAATGGAGGAAAAGTGAAACTCCGTAGCAAAATTGCCTCTTTCTTTCTTAAATTTCAATCAACGAGGGCCAACACTGCAAGGTGCTATGCAGAGCTATACCAGATTATCAAGTGGTGAAATTGATGTAATAAATTTTCTGCTCTTACACTACAGAATTCTATTTCTGCCTGGAAGGGCAATAAGGAAATATTTGTTAGGCATGGAAATGCCTTGAATTCAAAATTCATGTGGAAAAACTAAGATTCTGAAAATTTATTGTTGCAAATGAATCTTTAAGAAAATACAAGGTTCTTGACTATTTGTGTCCTATTGACACTCAGTGTTGCAAATACAATTTGTTGGACATGTGCACATAGTCCTAGCTATGGTGGAAGGAAGGATTTTCATATAAAGAAAACAGTCAATATTTTTGGCATCTGACAGAATGTATTTAACAGAGCTTGAAATGGTGAGGATGGGGAGCATGGAGAGAAGCTTTTTTTCAGTGTGTGACTTCCTGAAAAATCACACTGGAAAAACCCCCACCATGTGTGAGCACAGGCAGAGGGTGATGGTGCAGAAATGCCATTGGCTTTAGACACTGTCTTGGTAAGGACCTTTCTCAGAGCCACGAGTCCCTCTCAGAATGCTGCCTCTGTTATGCTGCTGTCCCAGTTTATGACTTTTTTTTTTTTATTTTTTTCCACTGTGAAAGATCTTGGATTGAGGGATTGTCCTGATGATCTGTTCAGTGTTCCAAGGGGGCTGATTAATCTGAAAAACCCAACAAGACAGCTGAAACCGCTGCCAAAAACTGTCATCCGTTCTGCTCTCTCAACTGCCAGCTTTCTGTGCTCTTGCTGCAGAGACAGGTCTACTCTTAAAGATGCAGCCTGACATTTCCTAGTGCAGCAGCAACAGGGTAAATGATGGGGGAGTGATTTGGGGGGCTGAGTTTCCCCTTTATTCTGTCACTTCTGAGTGGTTGCATTTCTCTCCTGAGGTAGCACTGAGCTCAGTACTGATGTTAATTCTGGCTGCTGAATGCAATTAATCCAGTGGCAGAGAGGATGGGAATATTCTGGGAGGGGAAAGTGGCTCTTGAAGGTTGACATGGAGTTTGTGTGGATTTTTTTGTGCATCTCACAGTAGCAAGAAAGTTGAATTACTCCTGAGCTGTGTTTCCTGTAGCCTCACTTAAAGCAACAATAATAATAGTAATACTACTACTACTAATAATAATAATGCTTTATTCCTGCTGTGTGTGAGTGCTGGTGCTAAGCATGAGAAAAGGAGGCTCCTTGGTCTTTGAAGGGAGGGATTTTGGAGCTCTGCAAGGAGCCAGGTGGCCGAGCTCTCCCTTGCCTGATCCATAGCCTGTGTTTACATGGGCTGGGGATGGAAGGCAGGAAAGCTCATGGCAAGAGCCTCCAGCCCCAAACTGGGATTGTGACACCTCCACACCAAGGTCCTGGGCTTTTCAAAAGCCAGCTCTGGGTGCCTTGCTGGGACTCCCTAAGAAAACTCTTCAGCTATGGAAGCATAAGGCTAAAGAAAAAAAAAATATTTTGAAAGTAAACTGGATAACTGCAACTGAAAGCTTGAGGGAATGTTTAATGGGGCCATTAATAAACGACTCAGGCAGCCAATGGGACACAGCCTTTGGTCTCATGCCTTGCACTGCTGCAGAGGCTCCCTGTAATGAACACTCAGAACGTGCCCCATCAAGCCTTGGTGCTTGAGCACAAAACACTCCTGAGTTTAATATATGCTGGATGGCAAAGTGGTGCCTCCAGTAAACATCTTGGACAGCCAGTGCTGAGAAAAACCTTGTTAGAGGATGGATTTTTCTAACAGGGAAGCCTTTAACTCTTTTCAGAACTTTTGAGAATATCTAAATGTTCTGGATAATGGAGAGGAACAACCTTCTGAACTTTAAATTAAGCCCCTGTGTTAACCCCACCAGGTTTGCAAGTTGTGAGAGGTGTGAATGTCTCTAGGACTGTTCTGCTGTGTTAGCAACATATTTTGATCCTGGCTACAAACAGAGCATTTTAATAGCAACCATCAGTGTTAAAGATGCTCAATGGGATAGTGCAGGGTGCTACAGAAGCCCCCAACTAAAGATTAAATTTGATTAAATACACTCGCAGCAAACTGGCTTGGTTGTGCCAATTAACTTGGAAATGCAGCAGTGGTTTATTGCTTTAGGAATGAATGGTACTTATTGGCTTCTTATATAACAGTTTGACTTCCTCATCCAGTCAGAAAATTGAGCATCTGTCAGACCATCAACCCATAAATGTCTTCATTAGATCTGATAAACAGACCGTGGCAAGCCAGAAAGTTGGAAGGTCCCACCCTTCTGCCTGGGGGGCTGGACTCACTTAACAGGCTTAAAAAGGAGGGATCTGAGTGGAACAGGGAGAAGAAACGCTCTGGGTGAGCCAGAGAGGAGCTGCTCTGGGACGTGCCCAGGTGCAGCACTGAAATAACCTCTCTCAGGGCCACTGGGACTCTTCCCCATCCCTGTTACCAAACAAACAAAACCTTGGCAAGTGCCCGGCTCAGGAAGCTGTCCCCAGACACATTGCTGGGTGTGATCCCAATAAAGCTGGGCTGCAGCCTGCTGCCAGCTGAGATCCCTCTGCACAGCACCAGGGCTGTGGAGGAGGGAGCTCTGTGACCCAGACTGAGTGTAGTACCAGACCTGTGATGTTTTCTGGAGCTCCTGCTGAGCCCTCCTGATGCTTTGCCTCCAAATATTCTGCTCCTGCTTTTGTGGTGCTGCACAAAGAATTGGCATGACAAACCAGGGCTGCATCACCCACAAAATGTTGTTTCTCCTGGCTAAGTTTTGGAACGATTAGAGAGCCTCACCTGGAGTGCCTGTGGAGCCTTTGTGCCTGACCAGGGTGCAACAGAGCCAGTGGCTTTGGCAGCAGAGGTGTTGACAATATTACAGTAGAAGGTGGAAGTCCTTAATCACACAGGGCTGTGTGGATGTTTTGTTATTTCCACTAATAAGAATGGAGAGGGCACAGGCAGATGAGCCTTCAAGTGCTGTTCCTCTGAGTCTTCCTTCAAAGCCAGAAATTCTTTTTTATCTCCCACAAACTCCTACCTCACTCTGTGCTCTGACAAATCTGTCCCTTTAAATAAAGCTGCTGCTCTTGCACAACCTTTGGTCTTGCAAAATGCAAAGCCATCTGTTACAACCTCAATTACAGGTTAGAGGAGACAGAAACTCATTTGATGGACTGCAAGAGCAGGATTTGCCTTCTCTGAGTGTCTGAGGGAAAAGACCAACCTTTATGACAGAGGCCAGGTCAAGAATGGGGAGTTTTGTCTGTTAAAGTCAATTGAAGAGGGGGAACACTCTAAAAGACAGATTGAGTTCATACCTAACTTTTAAATGAAATATGTCTCTGTGTGTATAGTGATATGTACAAGCCTGTTTTTATTTCCTCCCAAAGTTTGTAAATATTCCTCAAGTGCTGCTCTGCATTTTAAGATTCCATACTCTCCTGAAGAAAAACTCAAAGCACTGATACTCACTTGAATTGCTGCTTGTATATTGTTATTGAGACAAAATAATTTCGTTTCTGTTGTTCATTCTTTGTGAGCTCAATCTAAGCAAAAAATAATTAGTGCATATGAGTTGACAGTCTTGTGATTTTGGTGTTTACTGGGAGATCAAGATCTTACAGAGTTTAGTCTTTGTAATGACTTTGTAATCACCTAATTTTCTATTTTTTTAATTTAAAAGTTTATAAATGTAGTAGCAGGAAAAAGTCAAACTAAGTGTATGGGGAAAGCCTCTAAGAAATGTCAAAATGTAGCTTAAAAATAGATCCTCTTCATTTTCATTCCCCTGTGGGTAATTCATGGATTCCCAGAATGCACAATCAAGCTTTACTTTTGATGCTCAGGGTTGTCCTTAATGAAGCAGTCACTCCACCAATTAACCCAGAGCAGTTAGCAGCAGATATACATATTTTAGCTATTTTCTTCTTACTCTGTTGCAATTCCCTTGGGAGTAGGAAGCCCAGGTGCCCATCCTGGTGTTCCCTGGGTGAACTTGGCTCCAGGAGTTGTTGCTCACATGGGGCACACGGGCTGGGCTCTGTCTGTCTGTCCTAACCCTGGCGTCCTCCCCTTCCAGGTGAGAAAAAACCTGAGCTCAGCTCACCAGGGAAATTCCCCTTCCCCCTCTGTCCAGCAGCCTGGGGTGGGTTTGATTTATCTCTGTGTGCTGCAGCAGAGGGAGGTGATTGCTGTGCACAGGGAAAGAATCTGAGACAAACCTCAATGTACTGAGTTAAAAGAAAAAAGGAAAAATAAAGAAAAGAAATAGGTGAAAGCAGTAAATATGGCAACTATGCCAGTCCTTCCTACTCTGCTTTTCTGCTACATTCTTCTTACACAATGGTGAGAGCTGTTGGAGGGAGCACTGTTGAAAGATGGGGGATTTAAGAGAGCTGTGATGGCTCTGTTGGATTGCTGCCTATATTTGGACTGTATTTATTATTCTCCTTCTATTAAGGTGCTTAAGTATTCAGAGTTGGGTTTAGACAAGAAATAAATATCTGAGCAGCTGTGACTACATGTCTGTTGGTGATTAGTCATCACTACAACTCTGAGGAGTTGGATTTACCAGCAAATTGTTAAAATTCCCCCAAATGGATGGCAGCACAGTGGAGAAAATTGAGGTTTATTTTGCTGTGTTTGGCTGGAAGTTTAACCTGGAGCAATCCAAGAGGGAGGACAGATCCTGACCTGGCACAGGGGAATGAGCTATTTAGGACTTTCCTTCCTTGCAGGTGTTGCTTTCTGCAGCTCTCCTGCCAGGATCTGGGGGAAATGCAGAGAGCAGGAAGAGATTTATCAATGATATTTGCTGGTGAGAGCAAAGAGAATTGTTCAACTCAGGTAGGGGGAACCTGATCCACCTGCACTGCACTGATGGAGTCTCCAAGTGCTCAGCATCCCCTGGTTTGGCTCTGCTGGGAGAGGCCAGGAAGGATGGAGCACTGATTTCAACCTCAGGGAGGCTTCTGCACATCCAGGTTTATTTTCCTGAAAATACTAAGAAAAAGGATCTCTGTTCTATATTTCTGGCTAATGTAATACATTGCAGTGCAATTCCACGTTCTGTTATTCTCCTTGGGTTTGTTTTGTTTTTAGAGGAATGAAACATCACCATTTTCTCCCCCTTCTAAAACTGAAGGAAGGAAGCCTACACTTACAGTAGAAAGATAAATACCTGCTTGTTTTGGTCTCAAAAAAGGAGTTTGATAGAAAACAAAAGAACTTGGAGCATCTCTCCTGACCCTGTTAAAGGAGAGGATTATTTTTCTCCTCTAACAAATCCCACAGCAAGTTTTTGCTTTAGTTCAGGACAATGTTGCTCATTGGGTAGGGACAGAGGGAACAAAACTGGAGTTTCGGAATGCCATCCCTACTCAGCAAACACTCCCTGCAGACAGCTGGGTGAGGGAAGGCCCATCCACCATGGAAAATTGGGAGAGTGGGGAAATTGGGATTTGGTTCCTTGCCTGCCTCACACAATCAGGGGAACCTTGCAGGTGGGGCTATTCCTGTCCTGGAAGTGACCTTTATTTGATCCAGAAATCTCTTGAAAAGGTTCTGTGGAGAAGTTTAACAGTTGTTGATGCATTTGTAATTTTTAGGGGTGGTGGTACCAACCAATTTAGACTATTTCATGTTTGGAATAATTTTGACTTCAATTCTTATCCCCTACCAGAATTTGTGAAATGGATGTAGGGGGAAGAATTACTGGTAAAGCCCCACAATTTCTGGTGTCAGAAGACTGCAGATGATAAATCACATCTTTTATCAATAGCTGGATGTGTGATACCTGGTTTATCTGTTGGGGAGATCCATTTGTAACACCAAGAACATGAGTTCCTTGCTCAACTCAACACTATGAAAGTTAGGGAACAATTTCTGGCCAAATGTTCCATGGCTCATAATTTTGGTAGGATTGGGATGGATTTCCCATGTCACCTGCCTGCCCTTCTTGTTTAATCCAGAAAAATTTGATTCTGGTTGCCTCATTTAAGGTCTTGACTTCTCACTGGGAATTATCGTGTGGCCATGGCTCTGAGTGGAGCCTCAGGAATTACTCACTGGATCTATTACATGCCATAAAAATACTCAATGTGCTTTTGAGTACAATGGGGTTTGGGTGTTTCCAGCAGAAGTAGCTAATTCTTGAAAATTTCAGGTTTTTTCTTCATATTCCAACTACTCCAGGAAAAAAACCAAAAGAGCCCAGAATAACAACAGGAAAAAGAAACCCAAACCCCAGAAGAGCCAAAAAGATCTCATCAAGGTGTAGCAAAGATCAATCCATTGAAATCTGCTTTGCCAATGTTTTATTTGCCACATTCCCAGCTCTGGGGAGGATTCCTGTTCCACAAGAGCTGTCTGTGAGGTCCCATGGGGACAAAATAAGTCCTCAAGAGGTGGTGGGCTGAATTTCCTCACTCAAGCTTTTTAAAATTCAAGAATGTGTTAATTCAAGCATCCCCAAGCTTCAGGAGTACTGATTATGCAAGCAGAGAACATATTTTTTCCCTCTCTTTCAACAAATAGCTGAATATTTGCACTGTGGTGAGGCTGGGGAGGCTCAAGCTGCGTTCCACAGGCAAAGCAAGGTGCAGTTCCTGCCCTGACTTGTAGGTGTTTTTCTAATTAAATCCTTTGCTAATGATAAGACTTTTGCTTTCACTTCATTATTTTTGGTTTTCTGATCCCTTTTAATAGAATTAATATTATTTTTTAAAAATGTGGACCTTTATAACAATGGTTCAGGGAAAGGGAGCCCTCAGTTCTGGCTGCACCCTGAGTGGTCCCAGGCAGAGATGCAGGTGATTTAACTGGTCCCAGCAGAATTCCAGCCTGGCTTTCCTGCAAGGAGAGCCATGGGCTGTATTCTCACATCTGGAGGAAGAGCCATGTCCCATATTTTCATTGCTTTAGAAAACTCTCTGAATGTTTGAAAGCTCTCTGGCTTGAAACAATTGAAATTAGTTTCTTGATGGCACAGTACAAAACTGAATGAGCAGGAAATGCTTGTTGACAAGGCAGGTATGCCATTTCTCTCTTTGTTGGTCTTTTGTTTGTATCATTGTATGACAACCTGGAATACAACAATTTAGCACATTTTTCAGTGCTTTGGGTACATGGCAGTGCTGCAGAGTGTTTCTGTGTAGCCAGGGCTGGGTTGTGTGGGTGGAGGGATCCAGGACTGTTCCCATCAGCAGCTGAACTGGTCTGGCAGTTCCTTTATAGGTTAAACTTTGAGCAGTGCATTTGCTGAATGCTGCAAAAGGAGGATTTAAAATCCTATTTTTAATGGGTTTTATTTTCTCCCCATTCCTGCCCATTGAACACAGAGTTTGGTAGTAAATGAGCAAGTTTTGCCTTATTTTTTTTATTTCTTTAAAAAAGCCTTCAATTTAAGAGAGCTTCCTCTCCTATAAGTCCAGCAAGCAAAAATATTTTTTTACAGCATCCTCTGTGCAGCAAAGGAACTTTCATAAGCCTGCATGACTGTAGGCTATGCAGAAGGTATAGTACAACCCTGAGAAAGGAATTTGTGAGTGTTGTGGGCAGCTGAAAAGCCTGGTAGACATTGGGCATCATGTAGGATTGTGGCAAAGCAATGGCAGGGTGGTTGGCTTTGACAACTAACAACATTGCAGGGCTTTGACAGAATAGGAACTTACATGTGGTGTCAATCATTCTCCACATGCCACTTCCAATTTGTCTTGCTGGGAGAGGACATCTGTCCCCAGTGGCATCTGGAGCACAGCTGCCAATGTCACAGCACCAAGGACACAGAGCAGAGCGTGGGGTGCTGCACTCAGGTCCTGGTGCTGCCAGTGGGAAGTGGGGACAGATGGCCCTGGGATGTCCCCTGCTCTGAGGGACCAGCTCCCAGAGAGGGCTGAGGGCAGAGCTGGGGGTGGCAGAGAGGCCAAGCTGTGGCTCCAGGTGTTCTTTCAAGGCAGTGGAGAACAGGAGTGAGTTTGCAGCACCAAGGTCAGGACACTTGGAATGGGCTTGAGTCCATATTAATGTTCCTGATTGGCTTTGTTACCCTGTTTCTGGCTTAGCTCTAAGGGGATGAGTATTTCCTCCTCCTAAACTTAATTGAATTTTCATTATCTTAAAAAGAGGCTAACTATCTTTTACTCCATTTTTTTTTAATCTACAGAGAGTGCAAAATGAATGTCTCAGTATTTTCCTGCTTCCATTTTCATGTTTTTCTATAAATCAGTACTGGAGCCAGATAGAAACTTTATTTTCCTTTTTAAAGACTGATATTTCCATGCCACTCAAGGAGCTTGGCTTTTACAGGGGCTGGTGGCTGATGGGCTTTGGTGCTGGAAAAAGTGCAAGGTCTCTCATTGAGAGAACCAATGCTCTCTTGGGATTGAACATTTGTCCAGTGTCCCTCTCCCTGTTGATTTCCTGATGCCTTTGGAAGTGTGAGGTTGCACTTTGTTTTCTCTCTGAGTGAGTTTCATTGGTCAGTAGATGGAAATGATGTTGAGGCAGCAATGGGAGCTCACGTGTGCATCCCATGTATTCCCCAGCCTGGCTTTTATGTGAAATCAGAGTAAAAGCAAGCCAGACACCAGTCAGAGGTGGGCTGGCTGATCTACTCTCTTCAAATCCTACCCTCATCCAGACAGAAATGGGAAAGAAGGGTCTGGATGAGCCTGGAATACCCTGCAGAGGCTGGGAGGGAGCTCTGTTGCTCTGTTCAGAGGAAACCCTTGGTGCCACTGAGGCAGGGAGCAGAGCTGTGCTACCAAACCTGCTGGAGATGCCAGAGGAGCAGAGCTGAGCAGCTCAGGCTGAGGCTGCTGTGACTGTGTCCCCTCCAGCTGCAGTGAGCTGCTTCCCTCATTGTTTGCACAATTTTCTTCAGTGCACAGAGTCCCATCCAGAGTGATCTCAGTGCAGGAGCTGCAGGACTGGAGTTTGAGTTGTGTGTGTGCACAGATTGCCTTGCTCTGATTAAAAGGCTGCACATGGCAGGGAAGGAGGGCTGTTTTTGCAAGTCTGCCTATGCCATGGTTGTATTTCATCTGTGTTTTAATCTTCTGAGCACCAATATCCAAATGCCAGTGCAGTCCAGACGGGTTCTTCATCCTCTTGCTCCTCCCAGCACTGTGGGGGTTTTTGATCCTGTTTGTATTGGGGGTACACAAGTTGCTCTGTGTCTGCTCTGGCTGCTCTGCTAGGAGTGAAATAGTCCCACCAGGCCCTGGGGCAGTGTCTGGGTGCTGGTGGTGACAGCTCCTGGTGGCAGGAGTGACTGTGCTTGTGCACATGGGGCTGGCACAGCAGGACCGTGGGGCAGGCTCTGCTTCCACACCGCTCAAACAGAGCAAGGGATCAGAGAAATGAGGGAGGAACTCACAGGTCAGAGCTGTAAATAAACTCCTCATGGGTTTTGAGTGCTGTGAGAAAGAAGCCTTTGCATTGACTGATGCTCTCCTGCCTCTTTTAAAATGTTCTGTTACAGATTTACAACCCTTTCCCGGGGGGAGAAATAAATAAGAGCAGTAGGGTGGCCTAAAATATGATAGGGTGGCCTATCACATATAAAACTGTGATATTATTTGATACAACTTTAATGCTCTGGGGAAAAGTGGGTGTGACAGTGTAAGGCTCCTCCAAATTGCAAATCTCCAGCGCATCCTCAGAGTTTCCCATTTGTTCCTTTACCCTCAGCCATGTGAACAGCAGTAGTAAAAAACAAGTGCAAGCTGTGTCATCTTTGTGTGGGGCTGAGCACAAGTGCAAATTCATAGCTATGAAAATCTGCTATTTTGATTCTTTCTGCTTTATTTTGAATGCTTAGTGATGTGCCCAGAACTCTACTGCTGCACAGGCA
Source organism: Setophaga petechia (assembly GCA_024362935.1). Lineage (NCBI taxonomy): Eukaryota > Metazoa > Chordata > Aves > Passeriformes > Parulidae > Setophaga > Setophaga petechia. The sequence goes on along the minus strand of JANCRA010000033.1, from coordinate 7,581,069 downwards.
AAGCTCCAAAGAATGATGGGCTCGCCTCCCGTTTTTTATTTGGAGTTTTACAAACTGTAATAAAAGAGCACCCAGACAATGCTCTGGGCACTGCATATGATCTTATTTAAAAAATACACTTGTAAACAAATGGCTTCATCAACCACCTCAGATCAGATCAAATAAAACTGGCTATATTTATTCTGCTGCTGAGTTAAGAGCCATCTGTGGCTCTCTGTTAACAGAGTATTTACATGCAGATCCAAATGCTCTGGAAATGGGAATTGTCTTTTCTCTAGGAATCCCACAGTGCTTTCCACCCCCCAGGTTCTTACAGTGAAAGGGGAAAAGAGACTCTGTGGTGAGTGAGGAGGATTAAACCCCTGGTTTGCACTGACTTGTGGGCAGATATTCCAGAGGCTGGGAGCTGCAAGGAAGTTTCTTTGGAAATGGGGATACCAGAGAGAGTGATGTGCTGGGCTGGAACAATTTAACAGATTGTGTTAAATTTCTGAATCTAACAATCTGCTTTTTGTCTCATTTATAGAACAGTGGAATGTAAATCCATATGAATTCTAGTAAGAACAGGCATGTAAAAATACAAAATTTCTGTGAAGAAATCACATCCAAGATTTTTCTCCAGATATGATAAATCTGGGAGTGATCTGCCTTTTGATTTGACCCCTTTTTTTATATCCTTGACTTTTAAATAGCTATTTTTCCAAGTGATGAGATATTGTTAGATCAGAGCTTCAGTGTCAAAAATGATAGCATATTTAAAAAAGAAAAAATAATAATAAATAGGTTTTTATACTGAGCCCTAGAAATGAGTATGGCAGCTTTCAAGGGATATGCCTGTGTACCTGTGGCTCAGGATTTTTCTCCAGCTGTGTGACTGGTGAGCAGAAACTCCTCAAAGAGATGCTGGAGAGCCCTTGGGGCTGTTTGGACAGAAGAGCAGCACTGACAGAGCAGAGGTTGGGAATGGAAACCTTGGAGTCATCTGTGCTTAAAGGTGGTTCCATCCTGGAGCCAAAATAGGTGAAATTTTGCATTTAGATACAGGTGGCCAAGGAAGTGACAGCTCTGAGAGTCGCTGTCCCCAGGAGGAGGGGACAGTGGGTGAGGTGTGCTGGGGTGGACAGAGACAACCACACAGAGGTGCCACGGGCCTGGAGCTGCCCAGCAGCCCAAGGGTTTCAACAGTGCACTTGCATTGCTTTTTCTTTTTCCTTTTTTCTTCTAAAGTGTTTGCAAAATGTAGAAAAATGCAGCAGGTCCAGAAAAACTGGAACTGTTTGGTGCAATTATTCAGAGCAACTGCTCAGCACAGGCAAACCATAGCAAACCCCTGCCTAGAAAGTGCTGCAAATGCAGGGGTTTAGTAGTAAGGAAAAAAAAAAATTTAATAACTGCAATCCTCCTTGAGGAGAAACCAGAGCTCAAATGTAAGCCTGATTTATGGTAAGCGTGGTGTGAAATTTCTTTATGAAAAGTGCAGAGACTCACAGAGAACAGTTCCATGGAATGCAAGGAAAGCAAAGGGAGATGCTCCTCCTGGATCACATCTGGTAGCTGGAAAATTTATAATTGTGCATAATCCACAGCAGAGTTGTTGTGTTATTAGAACATGTCACATGGCAGTGTAGAAGTGTGTTGAAACAGCTGTAGGAGCACCATCAGTGCAACACCATTACTCTGAAATGACCTAAAAGTCTTGAATAACAAAATTTCCAGCTTTTCTGTAACTTTAGGATTGATGACTTTCCTGGATGGTGTTTACCCCAAAAGCCTCAGACCTGATATTTGAAAAATTGGTCATACAAGAGCAAAATGCATGAAGTTTTTATTGCTTTTGTGCAGGAGCCCTTGGACCATGTGAAAATCTGGTCCTTGCACCTGTAGATGATCTGTCAGTACCTCCTGCACTTTTGAGGGATGTTGGCAGCTCAGTGCACCACTTAACCTGGGAGACTGATGTCCTGCAAACTCAAGAATTCTTCTCTCCTCCACAGCAGGGCACAAACTGCCTCCTGTATCCTCCTCATCCATGTGCAGTGTTGGGGGAACTAATTATAATCCAGGATTTATTGCAGAAAACTCTGTGTGTGTACTCTATTAGCAACCCTCACAACGTCTTTCAAGGTTCTCCTCAGCAAGGGCAAGTGCTGCTGGCATTTTGGCTCCCCTTCAAACCAGTCTTGTCAGCAAGAAAAACCATATGAACTTGGAGATTGAAATCAGTTGCCCCAGGGTACCAGGTCCGGTTTCATTTGAACAATAAAAGAATCTGATGCCTTTTAGCAGGCAGGTAGTTATTGCCTAGATGAAGGAAGAGTTGTAATAGTAAATCTAGAATTGCATTCAGATGTGACATCAGCTGATACAGAAGTACTGCGTGTCTTGCCATATCCACCCACTCTTTCTATATGCAGGGAAATCCGAACCGAGGGAAAAGTCAAATGCTGGGCTGGCTCCCCCAACTCCACAATTATGTGCCAGTGATCCTGAACTTCCTCTCCATTTGCAGGTTAGCTAGAGGGGCCTGAATCCTAATGCTGTGCTCAACTCCATGCACTGTTTGCATTAACCTACAAAAGCTCGAGCGTGTCTGTGTCTGCAGACACAGAAGACTTGGGGACACAATAAATGTTTGAAAGTTCCTGGAAAATTACTGTTATGGAAAGGCTCTCCTTTGTAGACTGAGTTGTAGGTGTTTTGCATTGATCTCCCATGGTTGAGGTGTTTAATGGAGACAAACATTTGGTTGACTGATTCCTGCTAGAATTGGGGATGGGAGGCGTTCATCTGTGGGATGCACACCTCTTGCTATGACAGAATAAGCCAGCTTTGCCCCAACAAAGGGAGGAATCATGGCTTAGTTACTACCTGAACCTCTTGCTGTTATGTCAGGTATCCCATAACAGGTGTAAAAGCTTGGAGTTTTATCCAGACAGTTCCTTAATGTTGTCACAACCAAAAACTTTTGCAAACTTCCAGCAGGGATAAAGGAAGGCGAAGGTGGTATTGTTCTCCTTCAAGAGAGATTCCCAATTAAGGTGGTATTGTTCTCCTTCAAGAGAGATTCCCAATTAATTATTTTACCAAGTGCACTCTTGTTTTGCTTCATCTTGTCTTTGAGGCTGTGAAAATGAACCTTTGAGTGGCTCATAGCTGGTTGCTCTGGCAGGGCTGTTGGTGGTGTGTTAATTGCAATCCCAGAGCCAGTTCCATGCCCAGCAGGACAGTGGCTCTCAATGGCACCGAGCAGCTGTTGATGGTGGCTGTAATTACTGCCCTGATCTATTGATCAAGTGGAGAAGGGGGGGAAAGCCCTGCTGGGCTCCAGCCTAACAGCTCCCCTCATGAATAACCTTCCTGAAGGTGCCACTCATTCTTCGACTCAAATACGGTGGAATTAATCTCACCCGTGCGGCTTAATCAGCACAAAATGCATTTGGCACATGGTGGGGAAGGAAACTGCTCTGTGCCATCCAGCCCGGGCTGGGCTGGAGCTGCCAAGGTAAACAGGGCTGTGCATGAGGACATCCTGGGTTTCTGTCAGCATCCAGAGTTTAGGATCAGAAAGAAATGGAATTTTTGCTTGCTGGTTGTCTCCCACCTGCAGAATGTGGTGAGTCCCAGTTTGCAACCAGGCTGAAATCTCAGGGCAGGGATTCCTGCAGTGGCTGCCTGGGAAAGCTTCTCCTGTCCTGTTAAGGTTCCTTTCAGGTGTGTGGTTCTCTCTTCCATGGGCACAAAGGGGAACCAGCAGAGCTTGTGCCTGCCTGCAATGTCTGTGCACCGCTGCAGTGGGGAAAGCTGGGCAGGACAATTAAATCAGCTGCTGTTTCTGGGTTTGATTGGAGGAAAAAGTGGAAAATGTGAATTGCTGTAAGTCAAAAACAAAACCCCTGAAAGCAGTTATTTTGATGTAATTAAAATGCTTTATGGCATTGGTTCAACTTCAGCTGTTTTAAACTCAAACTTCAGAAAGATGATCTGTTACCAAAAGAAAAAGCCATAAAAATTGAAATCTGGAAATTACAAATGGCACAATTTAATGTGGATGTGTTTTCACTGGAGGGAAAAAAGCTGTCCAAATTCACTAGGAGACTTCATTTTACAGGTAATCTACCACTTTGATGAAGTAGTTTTATCAACATATCTCAAAGCAGTTTCACCATCTCTCCCTTATCTATGTGGGTTAATTTTTCTCGATGGAATTGCTTTGTCTTTCTTGTGTCTTCAAATTGATAGCAAGCTGATCCTTTGCTCAGCCTCCTCCCTTTTGATCTGATGCTACATTTGTCTCAGTCATAGAAAATGTTGCTCAACAGGAAATCAGTGCCTTTGACCTTTTCCTGGGATGCACAGTCCCATGCAATGCCCCACCACACGTGCCTTAGAGAAGGAGTTTGCAATCTTTGCAGGTTGAGCAAGGTAGAACTGGGCTGCTTTCATCTTTGTACAGCTTTAAGCAATCCAGAGATGACATTATTTCAGTTACTGGGGCTGGTAGGATCCACTAAAACAATGTCAGGTATGTTCAGTGGAAAACCTTCAAAAGGAAAAATAAATGTCAAAAATGCAACAGTGTTGTTTTCTCCAGTGACAGAAGAAAGCTCATTTTTGCATGGAAATAAATCAATCAATCACCTGGCACTTGTGTAATTTAAAAAGAGGTAGCAGGAAGAGAGGGGAAATGCCATTATTTTGTTTATTCTTCTAGTAGTTAATTTTCTTTGCCTTTGGGAGCTGCCTTATAAAGAGTACATAAAAGATTTGTTCTGTTTGCTTGGGGATTGGGGAAGATGGAGCCACCAGATCTTCCTGATATTTGTGCCAGGCTCGTGGAAAGAAAAAAAATCTTGCAGGAGTTTTTGTCTACCTCTAAGTTTACTGGTAATTTCATGTGATCAAAACTTTTAAATTTCTCTGGGCATAATAATGAATATTATAGTATTTCCATTTTTATCAAGTTGTTTAGGTCAAACTATTGTCTCTTCAATTGGCATTGAACTGCTTTGACACAGAGGATCTTCCAGTGTGACCCACAGAACTCAAATGGGCTCAAATGTTTGATATCCAACCAGACTTGGCAATTTTGGAGGAACTTTTTCAGTTCAAATTTCCCCTCTTGGTACAGTTTCAGCTGGTTGCAGGAAACAATTCAGTATGGGATAGGTAGAAGTGCAGACTGGTAGCACCATGTAATCTACCTGACAGCTTTTTTTCCACTTACTCATTTATCAACCTAAAAGCTAAAGCAAATAGGGATGCAACCTGTAAAGCTGTGGAATAATTTTAGTGAGCTTAACCACATGTTTAGCCTGAGGAAGAAAAAGCAGTTAATTTTATATCTAAATTTTTATTTTTTTTTATCTAAAGCAAAGGACCCTCCTTTTTCCTGAAGGCAATTTCAAGCTGTTATTCAAGAATGAAAATTGATAATTGTTATATCTGTACTCAGTTGATCTTAATTTTAGTGGAGCTCCAGGCTAGCAAATATGAAAATATCATCTTGCTGGCTGATAAACTGGTTAAATGCATTGGTGCAGGATTTTGATGAAGTAGCAATAGTTAATAGTTGTTGCTTAGCAAAGAGCAGTTATAATCCTGGCTTTGGAGTAAATCCAAATAGGGAGGGAGAAAGAAGTCATTCAGCAGCAGCATGAAGTGGTTTTTTTATCTCTGCAGACACACACAAACATTGTTAGACAGCATAAAGTGCTCTCTAGCAGATTGTTTGCTCTCCCTGCTGCTGAGAGGAATCTCCTGGAGCACAAGGAGGTTCCAGTGCCTGCACCCAGGCCTTGTCCAACTCAAACACTGGATCACAGACCATCCCAGTGAGCAGATTTTCACCCCACGTCAGTGTGGTAATTACAGAAATGTGTGCAGCAGTTGCCTCTGTCTCACCTGTGTGAAGGGCAGGAGGCTCTTTGGGAAAGCCCCTGAAGGTGGGTGAGCTGCCCTGCAAACAGGGACCTCAAACCAAGGCAGCCATGGAAAAATGCCCCATGTCTAAATCCAGGATGGTGCTGCCTGCCTGCACACCAGGGTTTACAAATCCCTGTTCACACTGGTAGAAAATAGTGTGTTCTTTTCACTGGATGTAGCTATAGAAATGCAGGGTTGTGGTACCATTTGGACAGAAATAGTCCTTTCAGTCCGTGTATTAATTAATTTTTAATTATTAATGTTGTGTCTTGAGAAATACCTTTCTCTTGCTTTCTCCTTCCCTACTTTGTACAGCCAGAACTGTGTTCCCTGGGATACCCCCACTACTGGGTTTAGATCAATTAAAGGCAGGGTCGGTTTCGGCTTTAGGCATCAAAAAGGCACTTTCTTGCTTTTCATTAATTGTCATGCCTGCTATTTCATTGTGTCCAGTCCTCTGATCTTAAAAGGTACAGCACCAAATGTTTTTTCCCTAAAAAACGTTATTTTTAAATGAATTAGTACTTTGTCTTTTTTTCCTCCAAATGGCTTTGCAGTGATGCTGATGGAAGTATTGAAAAGAGGTGAGACATTCTGCCTCATCATAGGATTAGAGTTAGAATTGATGTTGAGGAGTTAGAGTAATATCTCCTGAAACTGAGTCAAGCAGAGCCCTGGATCTTCTGCAGGAATATTTAATGCTAGGAGTTATTTCTGCAGTGCATCTGCTCAGGAGGCAGCAGAGCTTCCCAGCTGTGTGTGCAGCTCTAATTCAGTGATGACTTCTTCTGACAGAGTGGAACTTTTTGCAATGTCACTTGCATTGGGGGTTTTAGATCAGCTAAAAGTAGGCTGGTTGAGGTCTAAAGTCTTCTTCCACTCCACAGGCAATTGAGTTTTTTGGGTGTATACAAGTTTTTGTGGTTTAATAAGACTGGGGAAAAAAGTCAGCAACTGAAACTATTTCAGCAACTTGAATACTGCTGTGATAAAAGAAACCAGATATTGCAGATTCATTCTGGGGCATGGAAATATTTATGAAGTATGAATTTATTAAAGGTCTTAAAGTACTTAAAGCAGCTGCTGTGCATCTTGCAGCCATCCATGTAGGTTTTATTTGAATATATATAACACTCTGGCTAACAAAGATGGCAATCAGAGGTGAACCTTGCAGTGCAGCACGGTGCTCCCCAGGATAACAATGTTCAGAGGGTAACTGGAGGGACTCTAATTTAAAGCACATGCAGTCCACTCTCCCAAGGCAGCCTGCAGGAAGCAAAAGCAGCAAATGAGGCCCATGTGGAGATGGGGTGGTGATAACTGCTTGGAGAGGCAGAGGTGCCAGCTCAGCAGTGTCACACGATGATTGCGATGGTTATGCAAACTCCCGAGATGAGAAATCCTACCTGGGCAGGTGAGAAGATAAAATAAGGCCCTTAGAGGCAAAGCAATCCAGGCTTCTGTGGATGGCTTGGTGATAAAGGAACAATGTCAGAACTGGGAGCAAGAGCTGAGGCTTCTCATCATCCAGACTTCAGTCCCATCCTTTCATTCCCTGCTTTTCTTTTTTCTGTAACTCAGAGATGCTTTACTGCCCTCAGTGCTGGTCTCTAACTTGTACCAGCACATCATTTTAACTGTGAGTTTCCATAAAAACATTAAAGAAACAGAGAAGATAAGTGACTTGCCAAAGGCCAAACAAAGCACCTGAGGTAGAGTCAGGCACAGAACCCAGTTCTCCAGGCTCGTTTGTTTAACTGCTTTTCCTATTTTCCACCACTTTCTGTCCCCTGTCAGTCACTCTGTTCTTGTTTGAAGCATGGAGGACTTTATAACCCTGTATTTCTCACAACTGTATGAAAGCTCTACAAGAGAGAAACACTCCTGATTGTTTCTGTTCAAAGATGGGGGCGTTTCTAGACATGTCACATCTGAAAAGTGAGTGACTTTTGGCACCTAGTCCTCAATTTTCTGACATGAGGGACACATGCAAGGAATATCAAATACCTGGCTGAAGCCAGACTGTGCCTCTCTAAGCATACTGTGCTTTTTTTCTATGTTGAAGGCCTAAAAAGGGAATTTTCTCTGCCTACCTAGACAGGGGAGCCCCTTTTAGGTATTATCTGCTGTACAAATATTGGCCTACTCCTTAAAGGCAGTTTCATAGAAAGTTGAAGGCAGTCTAAGAAGGAGAAAATATCCTTTTATATGCATTGGATAAGGTAAATGATATCAAATAAAATGAAGGATTAAAGCATGCTCGAGCTTGAAGCAATAGATATAAAAAGGACAGGAATTATTGTTTACTTACATTTTTCAGCTGGGTGTGTGCAGCCAGTTTTGCTGAGGATTTATGTATCACATCAGTTCATTTCCAGCCTGTGCCAACTCCCATGGGGAGCACCACAGCAGCAGCTCTGCCCTGAGCTGCCCAGCAGCCATGGGCACCTGCCCAGACCCTGCCCACTGATGCCACCTTCTCCTCACACTTTTCCCCTGGTGAACACTTCTCTTTTCTCTTTTCTCACCATTACTTCAGCATGGATCACCAATGGCTTTGTAGATCCACCCAGAGATGTTTTTTTTCTTTTTTTCCTCTTTCCCCCCTTTCTTGTTTTACATTGTTGTGGTTTAGGAGCTTTGTTCTCTGGTTATCACAATGTTTCAGAGCATAACAGTGCCAAGATATTTCCTAGAAATTGTGTAGGAAGTGCTGTGGCTTGCACCTTCAACAAAGAGTAAAATACACATTGCGGTGATTTATTTGTGTGATTTACACATCATATTTTATACTCCACATTGCTAATAGGCACTGTGACAGTCAAAATCAGTCTGAGTAATATGGCAACAAAATTAATGAAGGAAAAGAATTCTGAGAGTCTGAGAGACAAATCAATATAATTATACTTCACAAAAAATTAGGAACTGTGCAAAGTTAAAGCATGAGAAGAGTGATGGAGCAGAGATAGTTACACAGTTGGAAATGCACATGTATTTACAACTGTTTAACCACAACTATGTAAGAATTTCTATAAAGAGTTTAAACAAACAGAAAAGACTGCAGTCTATACACTCTGGTCTAAAGTGAGCTGGCCCAACAATGGAATTGTTCTCCAGCAATCAATCAAACCCTTACAAAGCATTTCACATTTCTAATGGCCAATAAGTGGGAATAACTCCAGCAACTCCAATTTCCCTCTGTTTTATCAATGAAAGCAGCAGCTGGGTTTGGCCTTTCCAGTGTTCTGTGTGATAGTTGGAAAGTTTAGGTGAGTTGCTGACGTAGCAGGGATTACATTTAGGTTTCCATAGAGAATTCAGACCTCAGTGCTTTGTTCTTCGGAGTTCTTTTAAATTCCTGCAGCAGCTGTGAGGCAGAGGTTGGGCTGGAGGTGGGATTAAGGGTCTGGCTGGGTGTGGGCAGGGGTCCAGAGGAGCTGGGATGGGGAGTGGTGGTCCCTGGGAGCTCTTGGCTAGTCTCAGGCTGGGATTGCTTGCTGGTAGCTCAAGTGTGGCAGTCTGAGAGCAGAGAGGCTGATTGATTATTGAAACTAGAGCTGAGGCTTTCTGAGACATCACAATGCAAAAAGAAACATCCAAAAATCATTTCTCCACCCCATCTGAGCTTTGAGCCTTAAAACAAAGCTTTGATTTAGAAATGATTTCTGAAGTTTTGGAAAGCATGAGCAGCAGATCTGCGTCTCCTCCCAGTGTTGCACCATGGCTGCAGCAGTGACCAACAGCCTCAGGAGAGAGTTTGATTCCAAGTTCAGAAAGGGAGAAGGATGGATCTCCTGGATCCTGGAGGAGGGAAGCAGAGCTGAGCTGTGGCCAAATGTGAGGTGTGTTGGGCTTTGCTGTCCCAGTAACTGTGGGGAGGTTTTGCAGTGCAGGACAGCCAAGAATGGGTGGAGAGGGGCCACAGGGCAGCTTCCTGATCCAGAATTTTTCACTGGAGGGGTGTAACTACCCTTCATCCTGGTGGCTTTACTTTGAGTTACCTTCCCAGCAAAGCAGACCCAACAAATGGCTGCTGACAAGCCCGTGTAGGTGAAATCCTGGGGCTCTTCCAGGTTTTTCTCCACGACCTTTGTGGCTGCCCCAATCCTCCTGTCCTGCACTCAGCACAAGAGGAGCTGCAGGAAGAGCAGATGGAGCACTCAGTGGTGGGAGCACCAACATGGAAGCCCAGAAGTCAAGGTTCCCTTACAGCATTTACTTTGCTTTCTTTCCCACCCAGTGTTCCTCCTCTTAACCAGATCAAATTTTACCAGGCATTATGCAGTGGGTTGATCCACAGAAAAGTTCTTTCAGAATGAAAAATCTGTTTGCTGGTGGGGAAAGGGTAACGTAGCAACTCTTGTGTACTTTGGTGAAAAAGCACTGCATAAAAGAGGGACTCTCTTTATGTTTCCCTGGGTGATTCAGGCTGGCTGGGTGTGGCAGCCAGGGAAATGTGATCCACCAACTATTTACATAAACCAAAAACTGTTTGTCTAAGTACCAGGAGACAAGGGCTAAGCTGGATGAAGTGCTGTAAAGAATTCTTTTTGCAGAATGATCCCTACTTGCCATCCAAAGAGGCAGGCAGATGCTTATATAGTACAATATAAATTTTTGAGGAGTAGTTAAAACCTTTGAACAGCATGGTCAAGCTTTGTCCTCTACCCCCTTGAGAGCTGAGTGTGTGGATGGAGAAAGAATGGTGGAGGAGTGCCTCCCAAAACTCTCTCTTGAAGCCTTCAAAAAATAGAGAGAACAAATACACTACAATGCTAAAAAAAAAATTGTTGCAAAAATAATTTCCATTTTGTACAATGTTTACCAGGGCCACTGCAGAAATTTCATAATCACATAATTAACCATTCTGCCTGTCAAGTGGGTCTAGTTTCAGCTAATACTAACCATGTAAAGCTCTAATATGCAAATGGACGGGCAGAAAGGAGTTCAGAATTTAACATTAGGTGCTGATTTCACTAGTGATAAGTTGCTTTGATCCATTGAGTCATGCCTTGTTGTCCTTCCAAATGAATGCAAGCACCTTCTCCTAGAAGTGAGTCACCCCAGGAGATGGGGGCCAGCCTGACCTCCTGCTGCCCATGTAACCCTCAAGTGGTTTAAAACCTGGGACATGTTTATCCTCATGGTATTATTGCGAGGTCAAGAAATGCTGTTCTTTCCATTTTACAGCAAGGGACCGAGGTGTGAACTTTTGAAATGTGTTGAAGCAGCAAAGTCTTGAAATTAGTGCGAGCTGCAACACCTGACAGCTCATGCTCATTTCTATGGGAGATGGATGATTTCCCCAAGATAACTCAGGAAAACTGGAGCAGACAGCAGAGTTAATCCAGCTCTGTGTTCTAGACAGCAAATTTTCTTGCTCTGATGGAGTGAAATTGTCTATTATCCTTTGTTATTTTGGAAATCTAATGAGAATGTATTTATGCTGTGGCATTTATGCTTTCTTCACGTGAACTCAGTGCATCTGTAGAAGCCAAAGTCCCTGAAAGAGGAAGAAGTAAAGCACAGTAGTGCAAGCTTTTGATGTTCACCTTGCAGGGGAACACCAGCTCCTCCTTGGCACTTGGCTGCCTCGCTGTCCTTGGTGTGTGGTGCTGGGTGAGTGGAACAAGGCAAAGGATGTTCCTGCAGTAAAGTCAGGGTTATTTTTACCAAGGGAGGATTCACTTCTGCAAGATCAGTGAAATGTGTGTACTTCAGCCCTTCTGCTGTGATTGTGATAAAGGGTTTTGGGCTATAGCCATGAAACAGCTCATGTCTTGGTTGGTGTTTGCCCTCCAGAGGCAAAGCCAAATCTGAAAGTACAGCTTTCCTGTGAGACACTTCCACTGCCATTAATGCTTGATGATGTTCAAATGCATAAAGGGAATTCTTTAAAGGCACAGACAGTTGACAGAGCAGAGGTCCAGATGCAAGAGGACTGATTTGAAAGGCCTGTGTGTTCAATGCAGCTGTACATGTCTTCCCACAGGTGAGTCTGGGAAAGGATATAGCACATTTTCCCCAGGACAGCTCCATGCATTTTCTATTCCTGATCAAGATCTATTCATTGGGCAAGTGCTGTTTAATCAAGCAGCAGGAAAAGGGTGTGTGCTGTCTTCAGTAGTACAAAGAAATCTCATTCAAAGACAGTCCCATTCTTAAAAGGCTGGTGTTTAAATTAGACCTGCCCAGACAGGTCTGGCATGTTTAGTGTGACCCCCTTTTACTGTGGATGTTCCGGTTATAACCATCTTACTGCTTCCAGTTAAAATAAAAACACAACTGCCATGGCAAACGTGGAGCAAACCAAGCTCCCAACACTTGCCAGCCCCTGTTTAATGATAAACCACTGCTACTGGAAAGTGGCTGCAAGCAAAAATTTTAGAAAAGTACATAGAAGAGGAAATTCAGTAGAGAAATTTAAAAGATAGTGTGCAAATTGACAAGGGCAGCAAGGGAGAAATGATGTCTTTTTGGTTTATTCCAGTATTTGGGCTTCATTGGTTTTGATGCCACTTGGACCTAAATGCATTGAAGGTTCTGTGGCTGCCTTTGCTGCTACAAACCAAGCACAGCATGTCCTCCTCTGCTGCATTAGGAGAAGCTGCACATCATCTTTGATAGCCAGAAAAATGGTGTTCTTGACTTTTTTCCTTTTCTTGGTTCTTTATCTCTACTCTTCCAGTGTTCCCTATAATGATGATCAGCCTAAGAGATCACCAAGGCTTATTTTAGTCATGTTGCCATGATATGCTGTATGATATGCTGTAGTTTTTTAAGGAAATTATCATGTGCTGTGAGATGTGCAGCTTTTCTGGTGCAAGAGCAGATCACCCTGGCCTCTGCTCGAGTCCATATGTTCAGGTTTTTCCCTGTTAAGTCCCTTGGTGTGTTCCAGCCTGCCTCTGTCTCCTTCAGTCTCCTGGCAGAGGTGACAGATGCTCAGCTCAGGTCTGCAGTGAGTCATGTGTGGAGAATGAATGATCCATCTGCAAACTGGGGAGAGACTCCCCGGGAGCCACTCCCAGGCCGTGCTGCTCCTGGGGATAAGTGCCAGTCCAGCAGTGCCTCCTTTCACCAGGTGTTCACTGCTCCCTTCAGCCCTGTGCTGCTGGAGTGTCTGCAGAGAGGAGAGAGGTGTTCAGGTGTGCTGATAACCAGTGGGGGACCCCTGGAGGCAGCCTCAGCCTCCCCTTCCTCCTCATGGTGTTGGTGAAACCAAGGAAGATGTTATAAACAAAAGCACCTTATCCCTGCTCACACAGCACAGGAGTGAAGGTGGCTTTGCTTTTTCTTGATGTCAGATGGAGCAGGGCAGAAATGCCATCCTTAAACCCTGCTTTCTGTCCTGAGTTACTGCTTCACAAGCTGCTTAGGACATTTTCCAGGATCTATTACAAATAACTTTAAGTCTGGATTCAAATAGACAACAAGTAGATGAGTTGTTACTGGCAGGAGAAGTCATGAATGCTCCAAAATAGAAATCTCACAGGCAGGAAAGAGCAGGTGCTGCTTTATTGATCAAGAAATGAGGGAGGTTTTGCCCAGTTGCTGAAGGGAATGAACACTGGTGAGATAAACAGGATGATAAGGGCTCAACCATCCCACTCTCCTCAGGATAAAAAGGAAACACAACCCTGTGCATGTGTGGTACTGCAGTGGTGCAAGTGAAATCCCATATTTATCAAAGAGGATCTGCCATCACGTCTAGAGATTTTAATACAGATCCATTGCAAAGGAGAGGAGCTCAAAGATTTTTTCTCCCTCACTTACGTGAACTCAGTGTTGAAATCTTCCATCAAGTGTAGAAATTGCTGCCTCGTGGTTAGATTTTTCCAGATTGCCCCACTGCAGTCACAATGTCTAATCCCCCACCTCATTGTTGGGGAAAATCTTTGTCATCATCTTTGCTGTGTGCCAATTCCTGCCAGCTTGGGGAGGCAGAAAGGAGGTGGGAGGTCTGTGGGATCCTGGGGAGCTGCAGCTCTCTGGAGCCTGTTGCTCTCAGCAGAAAGGCCCAAAGGAGCCATTTAGGAAGAATTGCTTAGTCTATAGTGATTTGGAGATTTGCCATTATAACTCCTTCTGATAATCCTTTTTAAAAGCTGGATTTGAAGTAGATCAGGTCTAAGGCAAGGCAGTTTCTGTGGCTATTGTAGCTTTCTTAAGATTGTGTGTGGTACTTTGGTGAGCATAAAAATGTCACGTAAAAATCACCTCCTCCTGCCTGACATTCTCAGGTAGCAAAAGCTTCTATTGTAGATGTGAATGTACAGACAAGACCCTGTTGTAGGATATTTTTTTTTTTACTGAAATCGAGAAAATCTGGTGCACAGTTGTATTTTTTTACCCAAGCTGAGTTCAGAGTAGGGGTCTCACATGTGTCAATCAAATCACTTCTCTGAAGGCAGCAGTGGTACTGCTCAGAGATCAAACTGAGTCTTAAGAACTAAGTTATACTTTGGTAAAATTCCTTTTTTCTTACCTTGTTTCTTTAATCTTAATTTTCTTTTATTTGTCCATCTTCTATATTTTGCAAAATACGTACAGAGATTGCAATTTTTCCATACCACAGCTGGGGTGGAGATGTTTGCTAAGCAAGAATCCCAGGTGCTAAAAATGCTGGAATACTTTCTTGTTCCGACATCTGAGGCACTTGCCTGCCTGTTTCCACCACTGTGTCACTGTCAGCAGTGCAGTTCATCAGACTTCCAAGGAAAAGCTCTTGTCAGAGTGGGAAAAGACCCAATAGTACCTGTGTAGGCAATCTCAGAAATTGCATAAACGCATCCAAATGTTATCTTGAGACTCTGAGGCATTGCAAAGCATGAAAGAATTACTTAATATCATGGAACAGCTAGCTGGTTCTGTTTTGCCTAAAAATGTGTTAGGAATATTTCTGATGCTAAGGCTTGTTCATTTCTTAGGGAGCTGTAGAACAGATATATTTACAAGTATGAGTAATGGGAAACAGAATTTCTGCACAATGCAGACAATCCTTTCATGTTACATCATTCAAAGCAGGGTATTCACATGGGGATATATTCAGGCAAAACTCCACAGCCAGAAGACCAGGCTCCTCTGCTTGGCTGTGCTTTTAATGTAGGAAACTTTTGGTTAAGAATTGTGGGTATCTTTCACACAATGCATCAAAGAGCTGAAAAGTTGGGGATAATCATTCCCACACATGAATCTACGTGCGCTGCTGTGCGAGCCCTTCTGTGCTTCCTGCACTTCAAACATCATCCTTGCATTTGCTCTTGGAGGTCCCCAGCAGTGCAGACAGCTCAAGAGACACTTCTGAGATTACTGAGTTATCAATCCAATGAAAAACTGTAATATAAAAAAAATTGAAGAAATAAGTGTAGTACAGAAGTGTGTTAAGGAGTACATTTATTTTCTATGGATAAATTTCTTCATAAGGCAGAAGTCGAAATTTGGTTTTAGGATACACATTTCAAAGCAAGGGGAATCAATGGGAGCAGCCAACTTTGCTGCCTGTGTTGAAATGACTAATATGTCATGAAGAGCAGTTTAGACTTTATACTATGATAAATGATGTCATGGAGGTGAAGGGAAGAAAAAAACCTAAGATTTCATGCTTTTTTGGTTGTTTTACAATTGTGTGTATTTTCCAATAAGGCATCTAGTTCTGTAATGTTAATGAGTCTTTGGATTCCACAGCGAGATCCCAAATACCTTAGAGTCAGGAACTCGAGTTTCCAGAAAACATGTAGCACCATGTGAATATACAAAAACCTGGCAGCATAAATGAATGTGTAAATGTACATAAGGCTGGTAGTTAGTCATGCAAACAGCGAGCTGCAGGCCCGGCCTGTGCACGCTGTGTAGGCTGAGGTGAACGTGACACAGCCCTGTGCCTATCTCTGCCCTGGCTGCTGCCTGGGTGTCTCCATCCTGACACACAACAATCTTCACATTCCTGTCCCACCTGAAACCAGAGTGAATTTAATGAGGAAAACTCATTTAATGGTGCTGAAGTGTCCTGCCTCAGCACGGGCCTGCTGAAGGTGTGCAGAACCAGGCCTGGGCTGGGCACTGCACACAACGGATATGGGCAGAGGGTTTGGGCAAAATCCTGGCTTTGTCTTCTTCCCCTTTGAGAGTGAAAGAGTGAGTGAGGAGAGAGGATTTTTGGTGGCTCTTCAGAGACAGACTGACCCACTAGACCCTCACAGAGCTCAGGCCAGGCCCCCGCTGTGAGTGCTGAGCGAGGAGCCAGCCATGCAACCAGATGCCACTGCTGGCAGAGCTCAGGAGAAAAAGCATCCAGACTCTTGGCACTTGACTCTTGCATCTGCCAGGCTTTTCTCCCATAAATGGTCACTCCAGAGAAGGGGCTGTGCCAAGGGGAATGAGCTCCATGGGGAATGAGCTCTGTGCACCAGGAGGAGGAAGCTGCCTGATATGCCGAAGCTGTCCTTGCTCACTGGGCTGCCTTTCCAATCCCCCTAGAGTTCAGGAGTTCCTGGCTTGACACTCCTCTTGGTTGAGTATTTCACAGCATAATTGTTTGGAGAAACGAAGCAGTGCTGTGGTTTTGATGTGCTCAGTGCTCTGCTGGCACCTGGGCCCCAGCACGGTGCAGGGCTGCAGCCATCTGGGGCAGGCAGTCCTTACTGCCAATACTGCCTGACCCTGCTGCCCAGCCTGGTACAGGGTTGCCAAGCTGCTTGGCAATCCATTGCTTAGCAAAAAAAAAAAAAAAAAAAAAGACATTTAGGGGTTTTTTTAGAGGTGGTGATCTTTTCCAGGGCAAGAGAAAAAAAATAATTCAGCTACACTTTCTCTATAAACGTAATCTGTACACACCTAATCCTGATTACAGTATTGCCAGCACAGAATTTCACACATTTAGTTATGAACAAACACTTCTTTGCATTGCCATGAGTTACCTGAATTTTGAGCACTTCATATGAACTATCAAGAGGCTGTGTGTTTTATTCTGGATTTTTTGTGTTGGCCCAAAGCTGTATCACAATGTTGTCTTTGACCAGGTCTGACATCTGCACAGAACATTTAAAATAACAACTGCTTGCCCAGGATTTCAAGAATAAGTCCTTGAAGAGAGGTGGCACCTCTCTGACACTTCCCTGGTACTTCAGTCACTGTTTGCTGTGTTTGCTTCAGAGTTTCACACTCAGGGAGCTGCTGCTGTGGGGAGAAGAGCTTGCCAAGTTTTGTGAGGTGGTCCCATGCTGGAGTGAAGGGAAGGAGCACTTCTGCTGTGAAACCAGGCTGAGATGGGATTGTTCAGCCTGGAGAGGAAAATGGAGATGTTACAGCACCTTCCAGTACCTAAAGGGATCCTGAGAGAGATGGGCAGAGACTTTTGACAAAGGCATGTAGTGACAAGACTCATAGAATGGCCTTAAACTGACAGAGGGCAGGGTTATGTGGAATATGTGGAATGAATTCTCGGTGAGGGTGGGCAGGACTTGGCACAGGGTGCCCAGAGCAGCTGTGGCTGCCCCTGGATCCCTGGCAGTGCCCCAGGCCAGGCTGGACAGGGCTGGGAGCAGCCTGGGACAGTGGAAGGTGTCCCTGCCATGGCAGGGGTGGCACTGGATGGGCTTGGAAGTCCCCTCTGAACCAAACCATGCTGTGGCTCTGTAACTTGCAGTAGAGTACTTTCAGACATATAAAGACACCTCAGGGCACCATGAATTGCTTCCTTTCACCCCTTCTTGGCAAAAGATTTATGATTAAAAATATGTGGACCATAGGACTGGTTTTGCTGAAAACTTATTGAAGAATCTAATTGAAGAAGCAGAATGCCAAAACTTTAACAAAGGCTTTTTTTCTTCCCCCATCTGTTTGGTCAGGTGTCTCGGTATAGAAGGTGTTTTAACAAAAGGTTGTGCAGATGGTAAGGGAAAACATTCAACTGTTTGACTAAAAATCATTTCCTCTCTCAAAGAGGGAGTGCTTTCACAGATCTCATTAGATCAACTGTTATAACTTCCAGGAGTTGCCACAGGGTACAAAATGCTTGGGTTTGGTGGCACAAATTTATAAGCAAGAAAAAAAATCAGTAATAGAAAGAAAAGGGAATGCTCAGATAGCTTTAATTTTGGAGTACACATCCAAAGGAATGACATACTTCCTCCTTTGCTCTATAAATATTATGTATTCCTTTATTTGCCACACCATGTGAACTCCAATATTGCTTTGCCACCTCTGTTGCGCAGGCTGGGTGTTAATTGTGGCTGGTGTAGCAATGCAAGGAACCAGTGCTGATTCACAGGGCTGCTGCCTGCTCGGGGCTCCTCTCATTACCTTGTTATTTTGCTGCAGTGGGATCAGCTCTGTGCTGATGCTGTGCAAGCAGAAAGATAGTCTGGAGGAGTCTGCAGTCTCAGACAGCCTGTGTGCCTTACTCCAAACTGTAAGGTCTGTCTGATTCTGCTGAGTGAGTCACAGTTTTGTTTTGCCATATTCAGATGACACCTCCTCCTCTCAGTGAAAACATGCTGGAAGAGCCTGGCAGCATAACCAAACAACAAAAGAGTGCTGCTGATGGCTGACAGCTCTGACAGGTGCATTTGAAACTGGAGTCAGTTTTGTCACGCTGCGCAGAAAGGAGCATTGATGCTGGAAAAATAAGTGGATTTTTGAAATGTAATTTTGTAACTCTGCCAAATTACCAACTCCAAGCATTGCGATCTCCAAGCAGGGTTTTTGAGATGCAGATTTGTTTGTTTTGTGAGAGCACCTAAATATTTCATTCTTTAGCAGAGGGTTTGCCGTGGTGGCTGGGGAAGATTTGCCTGTCCCGCTTTGAGGAGAGCAGGATGACTCTGGGGTTCTGCAGCGCTCCGAGCGCGCTTCTGTTCCAGCCCTGTAATTCCTCATCACAAATTGCCTTGACTGGTTCAATGATTTTTGTCATTGTACAGGTCACTAACGTTCAGTCATAATCTGAAGCAGAATTCTTGTGTTAGCCTTTTGCAGACTTTGGGTTCATCGTGTTTGTGCTGTGCGAGGAAAACAGGCCCTGCTAAAAGCAAATGCCTTGCATGACTGTTGTTTCATTATTTTTCTTTTTACCATAATCTCTCTTTATAAAGGTGATAACTTAAGATAAATTTAGAAATTCTAAATGATTAGGGATTTTGTTTAACCTGTAATCTGTATTCAGCTCTCTGAAAAGATCTGTTTTTTGAGGAAAACTTACAGGAACTTTAAGATAATAAATAACGTCACTTGACTTCAGACATAGATGAACCAACAAGGGACTGTTTTTAAACAAATGTGCTAAAGCAAATGGAATAAAATAGATTTAGTGTGTTTCTGGTGTGATTCTGAGGTATTGGTGAATTTAGGACAAGCACTGAGTGTGGAAGGGTCTGTCTTGAATTCTTCATGTGCTCAGAAAACATTAAATCATTTTTGGTAAAAAAAGTATGATGTTAGTTTGATAATGGTTTGATAGAGTAATAATTTGTGTTTGTCTCACAATCAGACATACGAGTCTTAGGGTCCATAGACTGGGGTCTTCAAAAGGCCCTCAAATTTCTAATATTGATAGTTTTCCATTGAAAGACTAAATTAACATCATTAGCACCACTATGAGGCTTTGGTTGTCATTTTAGGGTGATCATTTCAAGCATGCTTCCCTCTTCCTTGGAAGATACAGCCCTTCCTTTCTGGGTGTGAAATGGTAGAATTTTACATGTCTAAAATGAATTAATTTTTTTACCCCTAAGTGTGAATATCTTCTGAGCATGCAAACTAGTCAGCTAAATGAAGGTAGGGACCATAGCATTTTTGTTTGGAAAATTACATCTAGTTCTTTATAACGTTGGCTCCATGTTTAAAGAAGTCTCAGTGTATATTTTTACATGCACAATTCACAGCTGCAGACAAGCCTAACTAGCATTTGGACTTGACTTTCTTCTTGAAAAAAATCTGACTCTCAAATGCATTCTTTTCTTGTGAGTCTTAGGAATATTGATTTAATTTTTTTTTTTCCCTAATGACTTATGTGTCAGACCACCCTTTATTTCTAGTACTGAAATGAAGTGACAGTCTATGGCTGGCTGTGGAATCAGTGATGTCTTGGTCATGGCCCAACACAGATTTCAGGCACAGCACTTGTGCCTCCCTTGCCAGCCTCTGAGGCTAAAAGTCTGCCTCTGTCCCAGTATCTCATCTGCTTTCTCACTTGGACTCGAAAATAAAGGTCAGGCCTTGACTTTACAGGTCAGTGCAATGAGAGGCAACAAACCACACTGAGGAGGGGAAAGAAAAAACCCTTTCAATTTGTGTGCTGGGGTCAGACCCAGGCAGGGTTTGTGCTCTGTTCTTCCAGCACAGGGGGAGTTTCCCTCCCTGTTCTCCTCACTGTGAGGTGCTGGGGGCCTTCTGCTCCCCAATTCTTCAGCACAGCCAATTCCCAGTGAGCTGTAGGAGCATCCATTGCCTCAGAGCCTCCTCCATGGAGCAGCAGTGTCTGTGTGACAGGGGGCTGTAAAGAATGATTTGGGAACACAGAACTGTCTAATGAATAGGGTGATATTTTAAGGCCAAACATCACTTTCACTCTTTGCTTTATGAAAGTTCCGTGTCTGTTTTATCTTTATTTCCATTTGCTTAAAATTCTCCTACCTGGAGCTCTGAACACACATGTACCTGCATATATATTAAACATAAATATATATACACACACACCATACTATGTTAACATACAAAACTTTCATTTCTGTATTTTAAGCTCTGCCAAAAAAAGCAGTTTAGAAGTGAACACAGACCAATTCTTGATCTGAGCCCAGAAGGGACTGCAGACTCTGTGATTACACCTCTTGTTCTGCTCAGTAAAATGAGGCACAGCTTGGCTGAGGACGTGCTGAAGGTCCTAAACAAGTCTGGCAGTGCTGAGAATCCTGTGGGGGTGTTTTGCTTCTTGGTACATTCATGTGACAAACTGTTGGCTGTAGTGCTTTAAGCTGGGGAAGAGCTTTACAAACAAACAAGGAACACTGAGGGAACAAACCCAACATTTTATAGAGTGCTATGCAAAAGTGTACTAAAAAAATCATTCTGAAAAAGCCAATATGGTGCTTCTGATATTTCTCAGGAGAGAAGTTCAGAAACTTCCTAGTATTTCCTTCAAACTTGGGTTTATCAGCTAATTAACATGGAATTAACCAGAGAAAAAATGTCAGATAAGTGGGGAGAAAAAGATCAAATGTTTCCTGAGATGCAAGGAAACAGCTAAAATGGTGCAGAGCATTGCCTTCTTCTTCTAGTTTGAATATTATGCCTCCCAAAAATGAAAGGAGAGGGAAGCAGGTGTGAAAAGCACCATGTGATGATTGGCCTGTCCTGTTGGGCAACTAATGGAGACTCAGCTGTTTGCTGTTATCCAGCCTGGGATTAGAGGATAAACATGTCTGGGAATTTAGCATAGGCAGTGCAGGGCTGGTTCCCATGCTCTGGGATGGGCGTGCAGTGCCTTGCTCTGCGTTGTAACCTGTGAGTAGGGAATGGGGTAAACAGTCCCTGTCCTGTGCCATTGGGAACCACAGCAGGGCATGGAAGGGACACTCAAAAAATGCAAACTTTTGGCTAAAATACTACAGGAAAACCACTGATCATCAGTTCTCTATATTCATTTATCTGCTGGTTGTGTACCTGGGTTCTCAGCACAGTTTTACTCTGGGTTGCTGTCCCATGGAGATCTTTGCCATGTCACTGTAAGGAGAGCTGATTTAAGGGGTTTGTCCCCCAAAGAAGCTGCACCTTTCCCTAAATGCTGGCTGTGTAGGTGTGTTAGAAAGGTAAAATAGGATTGTGCTGCATGATAGAAGTAAAAAAAACCCATAATCCTTTATTTAGTTTATCCTATAGCAGAATTCTCTAGTGGAAAAATTAATTACTAGAGACTTTCACCTACAGTAGAAGAAGAACTTGAGGAAGGAAATTCAAGGAAAATATCAAGGAAAGTGGGAAGTGAGGGATACCAGGAGTGAGGTTTGTTGTGTTATTGCTGAGCCAATTCCAATCCCACCACGGCCAGATACCAGAAACCTGAATTTTCTTCACTTCCTGGGAGTTAATTCATATTTTGGTGGAGTTCAAGGAGGACTTGTAGGACAAGCAAAGCAACTCTCTATGAAGCTTATAAAAACTTGTGATGTATTTTGTAACATCTACACACTGGATCCAAATCTCAGATACCCCATTAATTATAAATTTTTGCAACGTAGGCAGCCTGCAGTGACCCACTAATGATAGCACAGGGGAAGATGTTCCAGGAATTTTTTAGCCACAGATGAGGTTTGGAAAAGGAATCAGATGCATAACCAGGCTTTCTTCCCAGTAAAGTGTTTAAATCCTGACATTTTGAGAAAATAAAAAATTTGCATGAATATAGGTTTGGCAGATAATTTATCCCACAAAGTAAGGAAAGGAGTGGTGAATGCTGAAGTGTTTTCTTTCTTTTTAAATTAATGTTATTGATTTTCATTCCAGAATGACAGTTTTCTTTGTTAAATAATTGCTGTAATTCAAAGAAATATTCCCTTTTGAGTAAAAAAGAATGTTTCTGTTTGAATCAATTATAAGGTCGGTGTGTGTACAAATTTTTCTTTCACTAAGCAAAAATTGCAATAATTAGAGGCTGTGATTCACATAACAGAAGGCTAAAAATAAAAGTAGCAATGTTTTGCCTTTTTGCATATGTTTATTCTTGCTATTTAGAATTTAGTAACAGGAGAATAAATACATTTTCTGGGAAAGGGGGAAATTGTTGGTGAGAAAACAATGGAGATTTCTTTTTTCTTTCCTTGTGTCCATTGGGCAAATATGCAGATTTTCTTCTACCTCTTGTTTGCTTTCTTGCCCCAAATATCTACAGAATGAGTGAACTGCAGGATATTTTTGCCCTCTTATGCAAATTACACGTCACTACATAATTACCTGTTAGAGTAATTGCTTGGTTCCTTACACAGAGGTAGCAACTATATGCAAATAAAGCACACAAATACCTGAATATTTTGGTATTTGTTTCATGTGCATGAAAATATGCGTCACAGTTTCTGTGTAAAGATGATCATCTCATTTCTAGTGAAATGCAAACGAGTTCTGAGCAGCATATCTCAGGATCTAAATTCAATTAGACTCGTGTAATAATCTGTCAGGAGGGCATTACATGCAGGGTTTTCTAGATATCAAACCCTTTCTATCTTGTATCAAACACTTGAACAAAATAATTGTGAATTAGGAGAATGAAGTGCAGTCTGCCTCAGGATCGTGAGATCTCCTCTCGAGGATGCTCCCACAGATCTCACAGAAGAGCAGGGTATTTATCATCCCACCAATGATTCCTTCTGCACAGAGGGATTAGATGAGGACAGGCTTAAAAATCACCTTTGGCAAAAGTCGGTGTTGGATTGGGTTCTCTTGATCTGGATTATTCCAAGTATTCTGTAATGAAAATGTGCCTTTTGCTGTATTTCTTGAAGCCTCCCTAAATCTTCTCACCTCTTGCACACCAGACAGTTGCAATTTTTTATAGATTTTATGGTGATTGGTGCAGATTCAGTAAGACAGAGACCTCAGCCTGACTGGTGCCATTGGAAGTGATGGGTGCTTGGGATTGTTCCCTTTTCCCTGGAAACACTGAAGGCTCCCCAGGATGGCTTCAGCATGGAGGGATTCCACAAGGCTGATTCAGTCTAGATTGTTTATCTTTTGAACACCACTGACCACAAATTACCTGGCCTTCCGTGGCCATTAATTAATGGACTCCATTAGTGAGCAGCCAATTACAGGATGATTATTTTTCCCTCATATCCTTGGCTCTTTGCATTCCTGCTTTTCTTTTGTCCATGAGGCAGAGTAGGGGATGCAGCCAGCCCAGATCCCACATGGGACTGACCCCATTGCTGCTGTACTCTCACCTGTCCTCATTTTTCTGATGCTTTTGATGCCATCACTCAGCTCCTACTTCCTAAATTCTTTGTATTTTTGCTTTCTGTGCCCTCACTCTGACAATTGTTGCATTGCTCACTCTGTATGTGTTTCCCTTGTAGATGTGTCTCTAGTTCTCTCTGAAAGTCACCTGCTCTGTGATGAGAAAAAGAATGTTGGCATTGGTTTTATTATTTCAGTTTTTTATTCTTTGAAGGGGTTGGTATTGAACATGGAAATAAAAAGACGGCAAGAAGTGTTTGGCAAAGATAGTATCTTATATCTTATGAAAAGATGGGAAAAATCCTTTCATTAAATGAAAAGATAACCAGATTTTTAGATGCAGTAAATTCTGTGCTTTCAACCATGCA
Source organism: Setophaga petechia (assembly GCA_024362935.1). NCBI lineage: Eukaryota > Metazoa > Chordata > Aves > Passeriformes > Parulidae > Setophaga > Setophaga petechia. The sequence continues at coordinate 7,556,836 of JANCRA010000033.1, read as the reverse complement.
TTCCAGTAGCTGGATAGCTGAATTTTGGCAAGCTGGCCCAACATGTCCTGGGAATTTATGGGAATGATGTGGAACGGGGGCAATGCAGGTGAAGGAGGAGTTTCTCGCAGGCTCCCAGTGCAAACTGGTCCAACTGGAGGCTGGGATGCTTTTAGAACACCCTGCTTCTGGGAGGAGCAGTCCCCTAAAGCACCTGTGTTCAGCAGTGCCTTTGAAGAATGCTCTGCAATCTGTGAGCACAATCTCACTCCTGCTCGAGCTGCAGATTAAACCCAGGCCTGAGATTCAGTGGTGTGGTGGCAGCCTTTAAAAGCAATGATTTATAAACACAAACTGTAGCTAAATTTTTCAGGGAACTGGATCTGCAGACATCAATGGCACGATTAGAAACACCGTGGGGAGTACATGCATAAAGCTTCTTTTAATTCTGGGCTTTTCAAGCGTTTAATAGCTTGACAGCAACATTTTAATAACAGCCGACTAGGCCCAGTTTTGGCATTCACCACACACGGAAACAGCTCCTGGAACTTGTCCATGGAACAGAGAATTCCGTTTCTGCAGGCTAGAGCTCATGTGGAGATAGAGCCGAGATAGAGCACTTGGAATTCAGGACACTTTTGCATCGCTGGGTGCTTGGGAACGTTACATGTCCCTGTACCAAAGCCGCCCCTCTGCAGGGGGCTGCGTGCTCCATGAATTTTTCAACACACGTTTTCTTCCTGAGCTGACTTCCCCGGCAGTGCTGAAGGAAGGTGTCGTGCAGCAATGAAGTTTTTTTGGTTGTGGAATTTTGTGGCGCGCTCCGAGCCCCTGTCAGTGACCAGGCAGAGTGGGGGTCATGTCTGGAGACCCTTTGGAAACACTCCTGAGTACCAGGGCTCCTGTCAGTAGTAGCTGCCTTGAAAAAAAAGAAAAGATTCGACCCTTCTGAACTTTGGTTTCAACCTTAAGAAGGGAAAATATTAAAGAATAAAAAAAAACCCAACAATTTAAACTCAATTGTGTTTCAAGGGACTCAAAAAATCGTATTTCCTAATAGTACTGTATCTTTGATTCTCTTTTGTTGTATCTTTACAATTCTTACAGCTCTGAAGGAAAAATATAAATATACTTATAGTTATTCAAACTGATGCTGATTGTTACAGGAACTGTATGTACCAATAAATACTTTATCCAAGGAAAGTGAAAATTAAGAATATTTAGGCTGTTAACCTGGAATTGCTACTTAGGCTCTTGCATGCAAGGAGACTTCAGTCTTCCATCAGAGACTAGATGCAGGCTTAGACCAAAACAATTATCTGTACAGTGCTTCTCTGCTTCAGCTGTTCTTTGGTTTCTCTTTGTGGGATGTTGCTTATCTAAAAAGAGAAAAGAGGAAACTGAGTGTAAAACATATATCTGTTGAAAGAAACTTCCAGGGCTTTTTTGCTTTTATAGATTCAATATCTTGATCAAATATGATATTTTTATACCTTTCCCAGAAGGTAAAAAAAAGACAGTTTTCTAACAAACACTATTGTGGAAATGAGATTGACAAGGTGTTTCTCAGGGTTGTATGTTTTTGCATTTTAAGGTGTAGGAGAAATAAATTGCTTTGATTCATCACGTTTGCATCTCACCATGGCAGAAATTGCTCACCACTCACCCAAATTCATCCACTGACCTTGTTAAATATATGTGTGGGCTTTTGCAGGCAACAGGCCTAAATATAGAAGCAAATTGCAAATGCTGTTTGACCAAATGGTCTCACATTGGCTGGGCAATTCTGCACATGCTGGCTGCACCAAATACTGGGAAATTAATTAACTTGCCTGTCATTGAGCTGCTAATGTGGAGCAAGGCAAGCAAGCAGAGATAGCCAAACACACAGGGCATGAGGCACTTCAAGTTTGGTCTGACCTATGCCAGGGCAGTGATTGTATACTCTAAATTTTGCTCTGTGGGGGTTTCTCCTTCTCTTGGCTGGTTTTGTCTTGTGTCTGAGCCCTGGTCACAGCTCTGGCTCAGGGCTGGCACAGAGTTAGGCATCTCTTCATCTAAAAACATCACAAAGGGCAGCTGGAGATGGAGATCTGCACCATCCCCTTACCCCATGGTGCCTCTTTAAGCAAGTGAAACAAATTGTTTGAGGAACATAAAAAATTGTGGATGGGGTGAAAAATTGTGCCAGAAAATGGCAGTGCAGAAGGGGAGGTTCCTTTAATTGGGTTGTGAGGTTTTTGAGCTGAATTTTAAGGGAGATTTTCTCCACCCTGGATTCTGCTATTAATGAAGAGTAGAGGACAGAGTCCCTCTGGATTCCTGTGCAAGTAATCAAACATAATATCTTCAATATTGAAAAATATCAATGCTGCAGTTATTTGTGCATATTCTTGTTTTTAAGCATGTGAATGATCCCACTGCCATCAAATGTTTCTTTTGCTGCCTGATTTGACTTACTTTCCCATTAGAAATTGGAAAAATCCAGGTGTCAAAAGCAAGCTTTTTCTGGCATTATTCTGGCCAAAATAAACCATCCAAGCCAAATGCTTTGAAGTGCACTCTGACTTCAAAACCTGTGTAAAAAGTGGGAACACCTCTGGTTCAGATGTTATTACTGTATGTGCTGACTCCTAATATCAGCCATGGTTTCAGCATCATTTATAAATTATTTCTATTTCTCCATTAATGTTGGTGGCAGGTCCAGGCTGGGGTCATTCCCCTCAGCTCATTATTTTGTTGTCTTCCCCTGAGTAGAAGCTGCAAAAAAGCCTTCAAAATGTGCAAAATAGAAGGATTACACATTTTGTACCTGGGTTTTTTGTTTCTAGATGGTAAAGGAGCATTGACATCCTCACAAAACCCCCTTGCCTTGCATTGGAAACAGGACATTTTAAAATACAGATAGTTTTAAAGATATTTTTCAACCCTTCCATTTAGATTTCTCCCAGGATTAAGTTGCTATACTGATGATTGCAGTGGTTAGATTAGTGATTTAGGTGACTGGTTTTGAGGTATATAAAAGCAGGTTTTAGCTGTTTATTACATTTCACTGCTCCTTTTAAGGTAGCAAAGCCCCACATTTCTATGTAAAGATGTTTATGGCAGAAAAATCAGGACCAAAATAAACAGTTAAGATTTGAACAAAACGGATCACTCAACAGCATTTACATGATCCATAGACTTTAATCCCTCTTACCAGGGAATCTTCTCTGGGTTCAGTGGCATTGTTTGCTTTAGCTCCCTAAAAAATGCACATGATGGGAAGAGGTATGTTGATAATAATGTGCTGTGAATAGCATGAAGGCATTCTGTGCACAGCATATCATATCATCCATCATTAAGTTCTTCTCCTCCCTCTCTCTTGCTAATGGCAGCGAATCAAATATTTAAATGCATTTGTTAATACTACGTGCAACTGTAAGAGTATGTGGAGCAGGAAGGAAGCAGATTGTGCAGCACAAAATTAAGCTGTAAAGTGCATTTTAAACTGGAGATTTGGTAATGGACGAAGAGCAAATTAACTCAGAGAATTAACATTAGAATTTGCACTTTAAATGCTTCCTAATTGGCACCTCTTGGGATCCATTTTGAACTCACCCAACACAATTTTTTTTTCTTTTTACTGAAAACAGTCAGTTTGGGCTGACAGCACCTGGGTCGTAGTGAATGAGAGATGATGATGTATTTGGCAGCTTTTCTAGTTGAGCACTGACAAGTCTTGTTCTCTAAAGAAAAAAATCAAAACATATCAATCCACATGCTCACTGTACTGAGGAACTTCGTTGTCATATCTTTCAAATTGTTTTAATGTTTCAGCACTGCAGAAGTGAAGGCATAACAGAAGGAGACAACTATATGCAGTTTCACTTTGTTGAAAACAACTACATAAGGAAAGCAGAACATAACTAGCAGAGTCCTGATAAGGTCATGTCAAACAAATTAATAGGAGATGGAAAAGCAAAGCTTAAAAATCATTCTTTTAAGATGATAGTCCTGCTGGATGGAAGTTGGGCCAGCCCATCCAGTCCTTCTCTTGGCTTTCTGCCTTGTGTGTCCCCAGGATTCTGGGCTGTCTGGATGTGAATATTGGCTAATCCTTTCCTGGAATTCTGTGTGTGTGCTGACCTGTGTGCCACCCAGGCCTCATCTGAGCTGTTCACTGAGTGCCATCCAAGAGCCACATCCTGCCCTCCCTCCCAGATGACAGAAAGACAAGGCAAGGTGACATCAGCCTGGTTTTAGATCATTTCTGAGGGCAGAACTCCTGGCTCCCCAGAGCATGCACCACTTCCAGGGGCTGTGCAGCTGGAAACCCTCCTCCCTGTAGGGTGATTTGTGACACATCAGACAGCTGGGGCTGATTTCTGGTGGTGGATTGTGCATCACAGTGGTGCTGGATCACTGCTCAGGTGATCACTGCACTCTGCAGCCTCAAACAGGCTCCTGTGGTGCCAGGGGGATCCAAGCCTGGGTCAGGTAGAAGAGCAAGGATCTGCAGGAGACAATCTCCTCATTCCTTTGGGAAAAGGGTTGATTCCAGCCTCAGCAAGGGGATAAATGCTAAAAATATGGAAAGACTCTGGGGGAAAGGTCCCTTGTCCTCTCCTTGCCTTTTGGTCTGCAGCAGCACAGTGGAGAGATGATTTCCAGCCTAACCTAAATGCTACAGACCCAGGCAGTTCCTTTAATTCTGAATTCTGAGTGAATCACCATACAGGAATTCTGTGGTTTTCTCACAACAGAACTTTACAGTTTTATTTATGAATACTTAAACTCTCAGTTACAATGAAGAAAAATAGTTTTGAATGCGAATATATACCTGGCTTTTCTTTCTCTTTCAGCACTAGGGGCCAAATCTGCAAAACTTATTCATTAATATGGCTGAGCTTTACTGAAGGACTTCATTAACTAAAGAATAGGATAAATATATATTTAATTTATATAGATAAGAAATAATATATATTTAATATATATAAATATATATCATTTTTTTTTACTATTACCACCTTTGTTGTGAAGAAATTAAGAGTCAAGGGGAAAAAGAGGGTAGAACAGAACTGACATAAAAAGTTGTAATAACAATATCTGTGACCTTGAATTTGTTCATTCTGCCTCATTCTATTAAGCTGCCCAAGGATTGCTCATTTTAGGAACTAATTTTTTGTTCTGCATTGAAAATAATCGAGTCTCAATAGGTTTGTGTTTAAACACAGCCTTGTTTGCTTCCCTGTAACCTGTTGCTCAGTTCTACTGACTAAATGTCTTGAGGCACAGTCTTCTCATCCTTTTGTCAGTGGAATCTACTTAATTATTCACCTTAGAGCAAAGATGTTACAATTATAGCCTTGCCTTTGTGTCAGTAACCAAGCTTCTCTTTGACTGTTATGTTAACTGTTTCAGAATTAAAATATCTGCCTATAAATCTGGCCCCTTTATTCATGTGAATTCATGGGGCCTGTTACTAAGCAGAGAAGTTTGTGGTTTAATCTGATAGCCACTATTTCACAGATCACATAGATGAATCTAAAATTCTGATTAAAGGAGTGTGGGAAAGCATTTATGCATTTATTTTAGTCGGTTTGATTTTGTTTTTGTTTTTTTTTTTTTTCCAAAGGATTTCTGTGGGCTTGGGATCTGGCACTCTATTTTTCTTCTGTAATGATTTACAATTATCTCCCTTCTATCCTCAACAATACTTGTGAAAGGAGCTGCCACTTCCAGTAATTCCCAGTCCTGGAACCTTCCTGTAAATTTCCCTGTGTTTCCTGACCTATCCCTTCTAGGAAAGAAGGAACCCAGAGTGTATTCCCTGTTTGCAGCAAATATTAACACATTTATTGTTGTAGACCCTATTCACACACATCTCTAATCAACCCCACTTGGGTAAATCAGTGATAAATTATCACTGTTTCTCCACTGAGGTTTTGGCAGTTTTGGTTTTATGTGTGTGTGAATGCAGGAAAACAAAGTTTTGAAGGTTTGCCTATAAGGGACTCATAAGTGTGACAAAACATCTCAAGCTGGAAACTCTCAAAGTGAGAGTTCTCCAAGTGGCTGTGGATTTTAAATGGCTCATTTTCAGGTTTTAATTGGGAGACTCCAGTTTGGGACCTGCAGGAAATGAGGACTCAGCACCTTGGGAGGACTGGTCCCTGATCAAACAGCGCTGGGCTCATTGAAATCATTCTCTGTGCTCATGACACCATGCCATGCTTTTCAACCCCAAGGTTGTTTTTTGTATTTAGTGTAAAGGTCACGTTAGGATTAAAAACAATGAGCAGCTCAGAGTGTGGCCAGTGACCCTGTGAGAGAAATGGAAACTCAGTTCACAGTGAGATCTGCGTGTGCTGAGCACAGAGCTGTGGCCAAGAAGTGGAATTTTCTAATTACGTAGTCATTTTGAGAAGGAATGTGCTTGTTAGAAGCAGGCCAGGTGTGCACTTGTGATGGGAGCTGGGGAGGCTGTGTAATTACACACCTTGCATAATATAAACTTTACAATAGCCATACAATTGATGCAGCAAGATGTAAATACAGCAAGTTAAAGTGTCTGAAAGGACACCTGTAATCTAGCCTACAGCTGGTACAATTACATTTGAAACAGTCTTGCATGAAGATTTATTAGTGTGTTAAAGTTGCCACTATTCTAAACAAAAAAAAAAAAAAATAAAAAGGGAAATACTTCAGAATATTTTGACAATATCTTTTCAATGAGAAATGGAAGTTATTTGAGGAATCTTCCTGTAATTTCCTGAAAAGTCACATTGAAATCCAGTTTCTTCAAATATTCTTCCATTCAATAATTATGCAGTAGTTTTCAGTAAATTGATTTTATATTTGTAAAGGACTTTGCACAGTGTGTGTCTGCCCAAAAGATCACCAGAACTTCTTTCCCTTTGCAACAAATAAAAGCATCAGGGCTAATTTAAAGACAGAGAAAGGATGGGAAAGAAAATTATTTCTACATTAGATTATGTTCGGATTATGGTAGTTTCCACTTGTATTATTAAAGAAAGAGATAGGAGGGAGGAAAGAAAAATATTTCTACATTAGATTATGCTGGGATTATGGCACTTCATTTGTAGGGGTTTCAGCTGAAAGATATTTCAGTATTAGTGAAAAAGGCTCCTTATTAAGGTGCTGTTCCCCACTTAGCACTGCTGGGTGACCCTGGGAGCAGGGGCACAGAGCCACTCCTGTCCCAGGGTGCCCGTGCTCAGCTGGGGTGAGATGCAGGAGGCTCCTGGTGTCACCCTTGGCCAATTCTCCTGCCCAGAGCAGGGAGTCCTGCAGTGCCTGGTGCCATCCTGGTGCCCATCATGCAGCTGGTGAGGAGGTGACTCAGAGCCAGCAGGGTGTCCCAGGGCCAGCAGGAGCTGGGGAGGGGCTGGGAGTGCCCAGCTTGGTGCTGTGCCCGGGCAGGTCACCCCTACCCTGGGCCACCCCACACCTACAGGTGCCACACCTCGTGTGTGTGCAGGTGTGTGGTGCATAAACATGAGGGCTCTTTGCATGAGCAAGCAACTCCTTGGGAGAGGCTCCCAGGGCAGTGCTGGGATAATTCTGTGCTCTCTTTGTCACTGCAGGCCTTGGGTGTGCATGGAGGAGCTCCTGTTAAAGCTCTCTGCTTTTGCTGTCCCTGCTCTTGCCCTCCTTCCATCACACCAGATTCACTCTGATGCTCAGTTTGTTGTAGGATGTGCAGCCCCCACCTGCCCCCCTTCAGCCATAAAAGTGGATGAGCTAATTATAAAAAAGGGGAAAATTAGTCCATTTGTCTGATGGAGGTGGGAGGTTTCTGCTCAGTTTTCCTCCTTTGCTTGCTGCTGCTCTGTGAACAACAGAACAAGCCTCAGGACAGGAACTCAGCCCAAGTGATGCTCACAGCAATATTTCATTATTTCCTCCCCTGGCTGTTGAACCACCCAGCAGCTTTCCATGCCTTGAGGTAGGAAAAGGAGCATTGTGCTGGTGACCCATGGCAGGCAGGTACCAGGGACAACACCGAGGGCTGGTGCAGGGGAAGGTGTGTGCCAGAGGGGTAAAGTAATCCAAATAAATGCTCTGAGCATTGCAGGCAGTGCTGACAGCTAACAGGTGCTCTGTGGAAAGGAAAAGGTCACCTCCCTTTTTAAAAACTTAACAGATTAAGCCCTTTAGTTCTCACAGCTAGCAATTCTCTTCACTAATACAGCATTTGTGAGCTTTTTGCTCTTCTTCCTAAAAAAAGCAAAAAATTTATTTGTCTTTGCTCTACTCCATACTCTGGCACAATGAAGGTCCTTCCCTTGCAGGCAAAGTTCACCCAAAATCAGCCACATCCATCCATGCCCCCTGTCCCTGCCAAGTTCACCCAAAATCACCCACATCCATTCATGCCCCTGCAAAATTCACCCAAGAATCAGCCACATTCATCCATGCCCCTGCAAATTTCACCCAAAATCACCCACATCCACCCATGCCCCTGCCGAGTTCACCCAAAAATCAGCCACATCCACCCATGCCCCTGACTCTGCAAAAACATCCACCCATGCCCCCTGCCAAGTTCACCCAAAATCAGCCACATCCACCCATGCCCCTGCCAAGTTCACCCAAAAATCAGCCACATCCATCCATGCCCCTGCAAAATTCACCCAAAATCAGCCACACCCATCCATGCCCCTGCAAAATTCACCCAAATTCACCCACATCCATCCATGCCCCTGCAAAATTCACCCAAAATCAGCCTCATCCACCCATGCCCTGCCCCTGGAGCACAGCAGGGAGAGGGTGGGAGTCAGTGCCAGCCCTTGGCACACACACAGATCCAGTGCCCTGCATTTCTGCACCTTCCCCCAGGCACCCTGAGCATTGAGCAATGGGAGGGAGGTGAGCAGCAGCAGCAGGGTGTGAGCCATGCCCGGGGGGCTCAGCAAACCCAGGTGCCCTGAGAGACCCGTTAGGGGCATTTCCAGGGCTCCAGGAGCTCAGGCTGCCCGGAGCAGGGGATGGGAACTTGGCTGCACTGTTTGATCGTGATCCGTACCCAGCAAAGCGGAAAAATGACAAACAAAGGGATCTTTTTGCTCATAATTTAGAAGGAAGTGTAAAATCTGGTGTGACAAGTTTAGTAAAATAAAGGCACAGGAAAGAGCCATTCAGTGCTTGCATGCATTTCATGAAGAAGAGCAGCTCATCTTGGCTCTGACCATTGCCTTGTAAATTTAGGAAAATAGCTATTTTGCAAACAATTCTTTGGATCTTCCTTATTATCACAATAAATTAACTCATCTTTCCTTTCTTTCTATTTGAACACGGTTTTTGAATTGAATGTGACTGACATGTAGGCAAATAACCTTCAAGAAAGAGCAAGGGTTTGTTGGGAAAAGTGAAAGGAGAGAAACATGAGAGAGAAATTAGGACTTTGTAGTGGAAATATGGAAACCTGCATGAGAAGGGAGCAGAAAGGTGCCTTGCAGAGAATTTGTACAAAGCTTTCTGAACCATCCTTGCTCTTTTGACCTGCACTAAAATCATCTTCTCATCAATGCTCATAGTCATTTTGGCTTCATTTTACAGAAATTAGGTTGAAAATTAAAAATGAACAATTAGCACTGTGTAACTACCTCTGGAGGATGGTTGCAGTGGTGATGGGCAAAACAGCAACCTCCCCCTCACCAGCTGAACCCATGGGAGAATTGTGGCTGATTTTTGTGTGAACTTCGCTTGCAAGGGAGGGACCTTCATTGTGTCACAGTATGGAGAGTAGAGCAAAGACAAATCATTTTTTTAGTTTGTTTTTTTGAAGAAGAAGAAGAAGAAGAGGGAAAAGCTCCCAAATATTGCTGTATTAGTGATGAATATTTCTTGCTGTGAGAACTAAAGGGCTTAGTCTGTTAAGTTTTTAGGAAGGGAGGTGACCTGGTTGCATGTCTAAGTGCCTCCAGGGCACAGCATGCAATATATGTTTCTAATCTAGTGAAGAAAGACATGGGAAGAACCAAAGAGTGGAGGAGAAACCCTTTAAGTTCACCTTAGAGGTAAAGCATCAAGTAACAGGGCACTGAGCCTGGGGGGAAAAAAATTATGGAGTGAAATAACAGTTTCTCATCTCAATCAAGATGTTATTCTAAAGGAAAGGTTTTATTCAAACAGAAATGATTGGATTTAAAACAGATTACACCAGATAAGGGGAAGATTTGCAAATTCAGGGGTGGCCTGGTGGCCCAGGGTGGCTCTCTGTGGCTTTCCTAAGTTCGTTATGGTCTTAAATAAATTAGAGGCATGTCAGATTGGAATAGCAGAGCTCTGACTCTCTTCCTTTGCCCACTCTGACTCATGCAACCTCTGCAAAGATATCTCTGTTTGGAGGGTGGCAAGAGAGTGCTGGGCCTTTGGTTTACCAAACCTGTCACAGTGCATTTTACACTCTCCTGTATATTATAAGAAATCTAAATCTTACAGTTGTGGCTGGATTCCAGTCCCTTTACATCACTTAGGTGGATAATTTGTTCCACTGTGTTTTTCTTTCTTCTCAGCTGTACTTTCCCTTTGAAGCCTCCAGCTACTGGATTGGGGAGGTAAATTACAGTCTGTCCTAGGCCTGAATTGTGCCTCTTGTTTCAATTTTTGGAACTCACATAATGGATTCATCCCAGGATTGCTTGCATTCAGAGGATTGAATAACTGGGACCCCTTTTCACAGAAGCTGCTGTGTGAAAATTGTTATGATACTTAAAAATGATCTTTTAGTACTTCCTTTCTTGAGGCTACAGGAGAAACAATGTTTTCTCTGTGTCATTAAGTGCAAAATAAAGAAAGGTACTTGCTGAGTTTCCAACATGTGCACTCTCTCCTTGGCTTGATGTTCCTTCTTTGGTGCCTGTGCAGGTTCACAGAGTCATTTTTGCTCTCTGTAGTGGCAGATAGAGACACCTGTGTGAGAATTTGGCCCTAAATACTCACCAGAGAATTACAGATTTCTGAATTAATCAGGAAATATTCTGGTGGCAATGTCTATGGCCGTGGCAAAGCTGTAGTGAGATGTTTAAAGGGGATTCCTTTGGGTTTTTATGGATATGTTTTTTTGTTTTATCATCTATCCAGTCAAATCTCACTAAACTTTGAAGCATCTGGAATCTAGCAAAAATTGGTGACATTATAATGAAGGGGAAAAGCAGCTTTGGGAAATAATTGGGATTTTAGTTCCCTGAACTGCCCTGGTGCCTTATTCCCTGCCACTGTTTTGGAGAGTTTTTAACCCTTCAGATACCTCTGAGGGACCCATCAAAAATGGAGAAGATGAAAACTGATCCTGATATTTTAAAAGAGGAAAACCAAGGGAAATTCTTCCCTTTTTAAAAACTGAGCTGGAAGAGTAAAATACTTTAAGTTTTTTTTTTTTTCTTTTAAAAGAAGGTGACTTGTACAGCTCACCCTCATATCAGCCTTGGGAACTGCAGTGTCTTTATCATCTGCTCAGTGTGAACAATTTAATGCTAATTAATGCCTGTCTATGATGGACACCTGCAATCCAAGGGCTGGATTTTTAAACTGCATTGTTGTGTTCTCCATGTGTATTTCCAAGGAGCTGATCTGGACAGATTTATACCATTAATGCATTTTTTAAATCTTGCAGACATTTAGATTCTCTGTGTCCTAAACACAGACATATTTAGAAGAAATAAAAATGCAAATGAAGAACTGGTTTGTGTTTGGTTAATGAACAGAGCAGGAAGTGGGGATGTGCAAATGCCCAGCAGGCTCAGGGGTTAAACCTCCCCTCTTTAATTTTTACAATGGATTCTCAACATCCAATATAAACAAAACTCAGCAAATTATTCCTTGTGCCGTGCTCAGCTGTCCAATCACACTCTCCTTTATTCCTTATTAAATATGTACTGCTTGAAAAGTATTTGAGGCAACTGGGAAAGTGCTGTGTGAGATGCAGGGGAAGCCTTAACCACCAGGAATTTAAATGTTAAGCTGCACAGTGTACAAGTCACATAACCAGGAAGTTATTTTAATCAATTCCTTTAAATGCCCCAGGCCTGAAGGAGAAAGTTAATGTAAAAATTAGAAAATAAGCCTCTCAAAACCATTATTGAGGGTGAGACAAAAATAGTTATGAATTTAATCTGTGGTGGAACTTGGTGTGTAGAGATTCCTAAATATTGATCATATTGGGGTGGCTCCTGCACATGTGACAGGAGATGGGATGAGATGAGATGAGATCCCACTGAAGAATTTATTAATGAATATTGTCTCTGCTGTGAAGAGCTTGGAGTGCAAATTCTGTGTTAAGTTTTCAGAAGAAAAGTCTGAAATTACAGATAAGAACAAAACATTAAAACCTCTCTGCAGAGTTGGACTTTCTGTAACTGTGGTGGACCTTGGCTGGGTTCGTGGCAGGTGTGGTGGAGTTCCAGAGGGAAGGGAGGGGTTGGTGTTGGATGGGGTCAGATTATCAGTACAAATATCCTGTCCTATTGCAAACAGGTATCTGCTGTCCCTCAGACCCACCACGGCCACCCCCACGTGTCTGATTTGAGGGCAAGAAGCTGCTAAATATCAAAATTTTGCATGTAGGGAATCTATTTGGGAATCCCTCATTTAGTCCTGCCACATTCCTTCCACTCCAGCAGCTGAGTTTGAGCTTGGACTGGAGCAGGAAGATACAAAATTCACCCTGGAGCATCTGAGTGATCCAGCAGTGGCAGGTTGGCCCTGCAGAGCAGATGGTGTTTGAGGTGGCCCAGAGTCGTGCTTCCAGTCTCACCAGTGAGCAAAACCAGGAGCTTCTTGAAGGGAGAGGTTCCTGGGGTGGGGTGGGAAAAAATCACAGGAAAAAGAAATAAGAATTTAAAAATCCCTGCTGTGGATTTGGCAGGCAACAAAGAGAACCAGACTGGCTGAAGGAAAACTTTTGTCAAAAGCATTTTCTGCACAAAAACATGGTTTTAAGCAAAACTTGAGATGGTCCAAATGATTTACCCCTTGCTCCCTTACAAAATAGTGATGGTCTTAATGAAATTTTATTCAGAGAAATTAAGACTGATGCATTTTAAATTTCAAATCAGCTTTTTCCTTAGAACATTTGTATTGAAAAAGAGTAAAACAGTCAACACTGAGACACTCCTCCATTGAAACAAAACACTTTGTCTGACTAAATTGAAATTTTGCTCAGAAATATTTCACTTCAAGTTCTGTCGCTGTTGATATTTTGTATTTTTCCCTGATCCCAGATTACTATGGCTTTGTTTAATTTACATGTTTTACCTTGTAAAAAGTTCTTTATCTATTTAGAAACTTTATCTATTTAGAAACTTTATCTAGTTTATCTATTCAGAAACTGATTTAGTGCAGCGGAGTTGAAGCACTGCACAGCACCAGTGTGCACAGAAGGCTGTTCTTGAATTTGCCTTTTTATTTTCACTCCTGCTCAGACCTCTCAAGACAGCAGCTTCAAAATGTGCACTCCTGAGAGCATCCACAATGGGACTGGAAGGCCACTGGGAGTCAGGTTAATGTGGTTTTTAGAAGGGGATGCAGTGGGTGCTGTGGCAGAGCTGCATCCTCGCTGCAGGTGGTGTAATTCAGGATTGAAGGTCCAGTCCTATCCCCCAGCTGTTAGCAGCTGTATTTAGTTGGATTTTCCATGGGATTTCCTCCTTCCCCCTGCTGCAGCTCAGCATTGTTGGTCTCTCAGTCCCCAGCCAAGCACTGTGAGCCCAGGCTTGCTCAAGCACGTAATGTGCAGCAGAAATGTCAGACTTGTGCCGTCACCTGAGATCAGTCACAGCCCTCCCAAAGGGGCTGCAGCTCCACTGGAGAGCACACGAGCTGCAAACACCTTCTGTGCATTTAATAAAGGATTCTCTGAGCTTGAAAAGCACCTTCAAATGAAGGATGCTCAACCAGCTCCTCCTCGCTGTGTCTGGTGATTCCTTTGTGCAAAAGGAAAGTGAAATTCTTGCCCATTCAAGAGAAAAAGCACACCAAACATTCAACACCTCCTTAGGATTTTGGGGCATCTTCTGCTCATTTCTCAGGTCAGTGTTTCTGTGATAGGTTGAGGTGTTGTGGTTATCCATGTCAGAGGCCAGACACAACTCTCAGAGCCCTGAGGGAAGGGTGACACAGTGCATCAAAGCAGGTCTGCAAGGACCTTGTGCAACCCCTGGGCAGCTCCTGCATCCCTGCTTTGAAGGAAGCTTCCTTTGTTCCCAGATCCACATTTTGTTTTCTGCAGCAGGCTTTGTTTCTGCTTGAAGAAATCTTCTCAGTGGTTTAAAAAGTCTCTTCGTGCTTGCTGCTGGCTGTGCAATGCCCGGTGAATGAGTTTTGATAATTTCTGTTGGGATTAATTAATTAATTGCAAATGTCTTCAGGCTAAATTGTGAGTTTGCATGTCAGGATGCTGTACATAATCAACAAAATCACTCAGGGGCTTGACATTATGGAGGTTACATGGAGATTGTGAGAGGAGCACATTCATTCCACATTAGTCAAAACTTTCTATATGTTATTTATAGAACAGTTCCTCTTTTATGAATTCTCAGAGTCAGAAGCAGAGATTTAAGATGAAACGTAAGGATAATAACCGAAGCAGGGAGATAATTTCACTGATTGATACTATTTGATAAAGTTGCAAAATGTTTGAATAGGATGAGTTACAATTTTAATGGGAAGTAGGATTGGAATAAATAAATAAAATTCAGTAATAACATTTCAGGTTAGATGGAGCACTGCTCTCCCAAATGAATGAGCACTAATGAAGCATTGTATGAACTTCTAGAGGCTGGCTACACCAGCCAAGTGAAGGGCACTGGATGCATTATAAAGTCAGAGAAAGATCTTTAATTTGGATGTTATCAGCACCAACTGACCTATGAGAATAAACAGTGCACGAGGCACATAAAAAGCATTTCTTAAATCTATAAACCTGAACGTTTTGGCTTCTGTCCTGATCCTAGATTATTTGGTTGTGCTTTTTTTTTTTTTTTTTAATTTAACTGACATCACCTGCCTTATAAAAAGTCTATTCAGGAGCTGCACTAAATCCAGCAAAGTCGAGACAAACCCAGCTACACAAAGGCTTTATGGTTTATAATGAAACAGGAGGCAGATTTTCCAAACGTCTTTATATCTGTATTTTGAAATCATCAGTTTAAATCCCCTTGGCAATGAAAGCATTGTTGCTTCTGCTGGATTCAGAGGCACTTTTCATGCACTTGGTAAAATGATTTGTTGGTTCAAGTAAGCTTATGGTTTTGATCCATAGTAGATGGAATTTTTTGGGGTTTTTTCCTAGTAATGAATGCAGCTCATTGGTCTTAGTCTGCAGCAGCTGCAGTCCCAGTATGTCCCAGTCAGTGACCAGTTTTCCCTGCAGGGCCTGGGAATACCCACCAGGCTGGCTGCCTTTCCCTGATCTATTTTAAGGGTTCATCAAAGCAGATTCTGAACTTCCACTTGGAATGCTGCACGAAGCAGCCCAGGCCTTTGCAGGCCTTGTGTTATTTCCATTTCTGGCGGGATGTTTTGGTTGCATAATCAGGTGCACATGGAAATGTGGCATGCAGCAGAGTGCTGTGAGCATGCGTGGAAACGCAGCGTCCGCCTGGGGAGGCTGGACAGGGTTTGAAGGTGATTTTGCTCTCAACATTCAGGGGTTTTAAGGGTGCTGCTGTAATAACAGCAAAAGCAAAACTCTGCCTGGTTGAGTTGAAAACCCTGCTCCAAGAAAGTAGCTTTGTCTTGGCCTTTGATAACAAGGTTTTGTTAAAAAGGGATGTAAAATAGTAATGCAAAAGTTGGTTTTGTTCAGCTTGTGGATGTTCTTTCCTCCCGAGCACCTGACTGTCTGAGGCATTATGGATTGGTGGGAAAAATGCAACTGTGTGTGGTGTTCACTAGAATTGGCCAGTTGTGCCTGCATTTATTTGGTTTATATTTACAATTATCTCTTATGCATGTGGAAATTAGACGTGTCCTGCGAGTGTGTTGGAGCATATACTTCACTAAATCAAAAGAAGTTTATGTAAATAGATGCCATAGTAAAATCTGCTGTTAAAATCCAGCATAGAGACAGCATTCCTGGATATTCTCCAGAGATGTTAGAGCTCCAGATTGCTGCAGCACAGTTTGATCTCCCTTTTAGCTCTCCAGAACTTGCTTTTTAACAATTAGGGCCTGGACAGGCAGAACTGGAAGGAAAGGGCTGCTCTCCTCAGCTCTTGAGGTGGAAAAGGGCAGGAGTAGCACAAGGGGTTCCCAGGAACAGGAGGATGCTTCCAACCCAAAGAATGCCAAAGGTGGCCATGGAGCTCCTCTGGCAGGTGTGTGTTACACATCCTGGAGCATCCTTTGAAATCTCTGTCATCCTGGTAAACACTGCTTCCCAATGGGGTTTTGGGATGGCTGTCTGCTTCTTTTTTGGGAGTATAATCTTTGATTCCTCCTGATCTTTCACGTTGTCACTTGGCCCACAGTACCACGGAGGAGTTGAAATGTAACCTGCTTCTTCTTAGTCCAGGTCTGGATCACATTCATAGTTGGGTCCTCACTCTTTAATCAATTCCTCTTTACAAAATCCCATCTTCAGAGTCTTCCACGGGGTGGGTTGGCTTTTTGTTGTTTGTTTTGTTTCGCTGTTTGTGTTTTTAAAAAATTTATTTATTGTTGGATTTCATCTGGTACGAAGGTTTAAACTACAGAAGTAATTTAAAATATCGTGGCATTTCCTTTCTTAATTAATCCCAACTGCTTTCCTTGGTAGCACAGAAAGTATCAGTATTTGATGGGGACGTTTTGCCTTCATCACTGGGGCAGTGGGTTCTTCCTGCCGAGTCTGTAAACAGCAGACAAGCCACAGAGTTCAGCCTTCATGTTCTGCTTTTCATTAAGCCCAGACTAGAGGAGCACCCAGCTGTGTCTTCCTGTAAGGTCTGTCAGTCTTCCAAAGCTTGTTAACATGCTAATATAAAAGGAAATAGGGCTGACTTCAAGGAATTTACAACTAGTCTTAAACTTCAAAGAGTAGAGCTACATCTCTTCAATACAACATCAACAACAACAAAAATCCTATAATAAAAGTTCTGTTAGCCACGAGGACAGATCTGGGTGCACTGAACACTTCAGCCATAGTGCAGGATGCCACATTTCTTGTTGCAAGTTGCAACAAAAAGCCTCCTGCAGTTGTGAAACTTTGTTCATAGCTGGTAGGTTTGATCAGAGACAAGATAAATTGCTGTCCAGCCCACAATTAGGATATCAGGCAGAGAGTTGTCAATCTCTCCTTCCCTGAACCTGTTTTCCATGTAAATGCTTGCAGGGGGATGGATGGTGGATCAGGTTGGAACAGTAGGCAGCATTCTCAGGTGGCAGGAATTGGAAGGACTCCTATGACTTCAAGGGGAATTACTGCACATCTGAGGAAGCAGCTGCAGTGTCGTCTGAGGGTGTTCAGGCAAGGTGGGACACATTCTGTGCATTGCCATGGAAAAAGAGAGCACTGCTCTGTGGAATCCAGGGGAATGACCCAGGCTGGAGCTGAACCTGCAGCAGGGCTCACAGAAATGGGGCCAAGTGATGCTCCCCCAGCCTCCAGTGAGCTGAGCATCAGGGACTTCCTGAATTAGGATCAATATAATTTATATCAAGAAGCAATCCATTGTCCCCCACCTCACTTTCTTGCCAAATCTCTTTTTACTTGAGTGGATAACATGAAAATGCCTCTTTCTCCCCTTGGAGGGCTCCCTGCTCCTGGTGGAGCCCAGAGGATATTTCAGGTCTTGCAGGAACAAGGTGAGATGAGGTTCTGCATCCCTGAAGTTCTCAGATGGGAACATTTCATCAGTAGTGAGTTAATTTCTGTGTTTATTACCTGTGGATCAGATTTCTGGCAAAGGAAAAACACCTTAGACATTCAATAATGTACCATTATTTTGATATTTGAAAAGATTCCCTTTACAATTCTCCTGGAGAAAGCTGAAGAATTTGGATGCATAGGCATAAGGGTTGTTGCACAGCTGAGATAATTATATATTGAATGGCTTTGGCAGGGACCCTGAGCAATAAATGTGTCAGATGACACATTCTGGAGTCATTTGAGGAGATTTCTTCATGGGGTAATTTTTTAAATCAAGATTGAACTCTTTGTTTCAAGGAACGATAAGAATTTGTGTCTATTCACTTGACCTCAAAATTGGTTGTTTTGGTCACTCAGAAATATTAAAAGCAACTCAATTGCAGAAATTAAAAAAAAATTTTAAAAAGGCAAAGTAGCATATTAAACTCTGCTGTTATTCACACTGTTCCTTCTCTGACAGCTTGTTAAAAATGTTGGGGGAATAGGTGCTGTTGTTATGCTTTCGTTATTTGGTGCTAATTAGAACAAACTTACACAGAATCAAGAGTGGTTTCTGAAGGGAACGGATGGTTTAATGGGAATTAATTGAAAATGCAGCCCCCGGTGGTACAGGAGGGCACAGGGAGCAATGGCACACGTTTAGATTCCCTCACCAAAGTGCTCTGAGCTCCTGGCAAAGGCAGCTGTGACTGCATCCACCCTGGGAAAGCACAGGCAGGAAGATTGAGGACCTGGATGGCTGGGCTGAAACCAGAACCAAGCACAGCCATGTCCAAGTTTCATTTTCCAGCTTCCTTTCATCCTTGGAAAATGCAGAGATGTGGATGGCAACAGGTTGTGTATCAGCCCTGCTGCTGAGTCCAGAAATGGGGTTGGCAAAGCAAAAATAACTTGTCAAATATCCCATAAAGTAATTTTTACAGTTATTTCCCTTGTGTATTGATACCATTCGTGGCTGCAGTTTCCATCCCCAGTTCACCTGGGGGTTCTCTCATGTGTTGGAATTTCTGTTCTTTCTGCTGGCTCCTGTTGGTCTTATCAAGGGTCACTGGAAAATAACCCTCTCCAAAACACAAATAAAAGAATTCTTATGTAAATAAACAAACTGCCCCATAAAGCCTTTGTTTCTTTGACAGCAAAGCTGGGCATTTAGGCAGTGATGTGCCATTGTTTTCAATGTTCTTGAAAATCCCATTTTAAGAGGCAAAAAATGATAGGAAAGGCTGCATCAGTCTTGTTAAATTCCTGGGGATGGAGCTAAACATGATCTGGTGTGTATCTATTGCCTTCTGCCAAAAGCACCTCAATTTTGTCAGAGAAAAATGGTAGGAGACACTGTGCCATAAGCTGATAAGGTCATATTAAATCAGCTGTCCGTTGAGTCTCACATATTTTATATATAGACATCCCCTGAGGGGGTTGTGTTCAGACCCTGGGACAGCCAGCACATAGGTGATGGCTGACAAGCCCAGCAAATCAGCTAGAAGGAAACCACACTTTTTTCTTTCTTTTTTTTTTTTTGGGTGGGGGTGGAAAGTGTGCAAATTAAACAAAAAACTCAAGATGACATCATTTAGAATGATGATTGTGTGGCATTTGTGAGCATTTGTAGCAGCAAGAGAGAATTTGGCAGTGGAGCCTTTGGGATGGGGGATCCCAGCTGAGACACTGGAGCATGACAGGGATTTGGGAGCAGCCCCCTTCCCTGCAGGAGTCATGAGCAGCAGCAGCAAAACAGAGAATTAATGTTAAAAAGGAAATCAAGTTCCACAGTAAAGTTATTAAAATTATCATAGAATTTGCTTTGGAAAAAAAAAAAATTGTTGCTTAATATAGCCTTAAGAATCTGGCACATTCTCGATGATGTTAATCCATCTGCTGACATTTCATCTTCCTCTTATTGGTTTTCTTTCCAGTTTTTTGATACCTCCAGCATTTTAGATGTTATGTTATTGAAGTCGTGGGTCTTGTAGAAAACAAATTACTCCATAGACTTAATTGCACCCATCTCACTCTTTATCTTGTTGAGGTGAACTTCTTATCTGCATTTCATTGTGGGGAAAAAAAAATCTGTGATAGGAAACAAACATACAAAAAGGGAGCAGGGGTTGATCACCTCTTGCCGTTTTCCCAAGAGCAAAATTAACAAGATAAGCCATTATTACCTGTCAGGTATTATCTAAAGCTCAAATATTCTGGGCCCTGGGTAGACCTGAGGAAACCTTGTGCTTTTGTGGCAAACGATGAAAAAAGTATTCCTGCTTGTATTATTTAGACAGTTAAGTTGGAGAACTTTTTCTTTCTGGGAAACTCCCACGGTGGAGAAGGATTTTATTAGAGGAGCTTGGTGCATTTATCATGTGGAGCCGGAGAAGGAACATATTTGAAATGATCACCTAAAATTCCAGTTTCACTGTTGTGATTCTGAATTTTTACTGAAAGCATCTTGGTTTTCCAGACTGCTCCCTTTCCCCTTACTGTCACCTCTGTGCTAGAATTCACATAGAATTTCCAGATCTCTTTCACTGGTGCAATACTTTCAGCATTGTGTTTTTGTGTTTCTTGATGCTTTTGGGTTGGGTTTTTTTGTAGCTGGTGCATTGTTTTATGCAGAATAATTCAAGGAGCCAGCAGATGAACGGCGTGTGTTGTACACATTTCTCAAGGTGTTCCAGATTCCCTCTTTAAACAAGCATGTGCTTGTGTGCAGCTCTGCTCGTGGAGCTTTGTGGTTGATGTCTATAAGTTATTCCACTTGATGAAGGTATGGATTCAGTGCTGGAATTAGCGGAGTGTGTGGATCAGGGAAGTCAAGGCAGGAGGGGAATCTGCGGGGAAAACCCAATTGAGTGGCTTACCCGAGACTTCTGAAGTAAGTTCCTTAATTTCTTTGTGTTTTCTCTTTTTGCTGCAAGGTTTTTCTTTGTTTGTACGTGTTTAATTAGTACCTCAAAAGCATATGCAAACGAGCTGTCTGGCTAAAGATTTTGGAGCACGCGGGAGTGGATGAAAGTGGTTGAGGAATACAAAGGAGCACCTACAGGGAAAACGTGCTTCTGCCTCCTGTCCCTTGGCTGCCAACAAGCCAAACTCCAACCTGGCTCTGCTGAAGCCAAATCTGAAACTTTTTGTGGCCAGGCTTTCACCTCAGGCTAAAATAGGTATTTGACAAAGGTCCAACTCTTCAGTTGGTTGTAGAGTGTCCCTAAAAGATTGCTGAGCTGCCTGGTGGGATGTGTCCGTAGCCTAAATTACACTGTGGGATGATTCCCAGCAGGAGGATGGCCAGGAGGCACTGCTAAATCTGGCCCTTAGGAAAACTGACACTCTCAATGTTCCACATAGGTTCTCCCACTCCCTTACTGTCAGAAAATGCTGAATTAGAAAGCTGTTATGAGATCCAGCTTTGTTAGAGAAACGTTTTCAGATAACGGGGAATTCGGGGATTTATTCACCGGATGATAGTGGATGAATGGAGTCTGTTTTCTGTGCATGAATTGTAATTGACTTTATTATGAGGTTTTCAATGTATTCGTTATTTGAGCTGATTTCCTGATTCATTCTTTGTCAGTGGATTGGCTGCCAGCACTTCATTGTGGGTTTCCAACATTTAAAATTTCAGCTCTTTGTAATGGGTATCCAAGTCACATGGCGTTCTTCTTTTTCCTGGTTGGAAAAGGGGTTGATGCAAATACTAAAACTGAACGTGAATTTAAAATTCACTTTTTGAAACCCTTTTAAAGTACATTATTTTTAGGCAAAACTTGTCTCAAAACCTGTTCCTTTTCCTTGTCCTGATCAAGCAACATACCAAAGTCTTGAGTGACACGCAGGTTTTTGCTCTGGTATTTGCACAGATTGGTGTGTAGGAGCTCACTTGAAGGATCAGGTTGGAAAACAACTTGAATGCAGTGAAACAGAATATTCACAGGCTTATTTGCAGCTTTCTCTCACTTCTAATAATAAGTGTAAGTGTGGATCACTTGAGCTGTCTCGCTGTTCCCAGCTCTCTGCAAGTTCTTCAGGGATTTATTTCTCTCTCTCTCTCTAGGGCTGCCTGTTGGAAAACAGGAGACTCTCAGGCTAAATTCACCCTGCACACATACAGTGTTGACTTCTTATCATCAATCTGTGACTCAAGACCAAATGCAACCCACACTCCAGTTATTTGACCCTCTGGAATTCTGCCTCCCTCCCTTTGAGCAGCACTGTTCTGTGGGCTGACAGTGCTGGGTGTTCCCAGGACACTCTCTTTTTTCTCTTTGCTGCAGATTTATGCACAGGTAGAATTTCTAGGCATAAAACATGTGATGTAAAAGTGGAATGGAAGTTGACCTCTTTGGTGTTTGTATCAGCATCCTGAGGCATGAGTTCATCCTAATTTTCCTACTCTGGTTCTTCATGGGCTGATCAGCTGCTAAGTCCTTGTGTTCATGGCTTGGGGTCTCAAACACTTCAGGATAAATTGCTATATTCCCCCAGTCTTTCATTCCTCCATCTATGGGTCAGGAATAACATGGAATGGCATTTTTGTGAAATGTGCAGAAAGCTTTGTCTAGCTCCTGACTTTGGCACAGAAATTGAAACACAACGAACCCTTAATAGAATTAAAGAGTTGGCAATACTTTTCTGCTCCATGTGTGTAATTGTCAGTTGAATTGGATGGAGAGTTTTGATATTCAGAGCCATAAAACCAGTAGTTTGAGCATTCCAACTCCAGTTAGTGGCTGAGGAAGCAAGTTCATGCATCTGTGTCACCTTCCTGTCAGGGTCGTGGTACTTTGGGAAACTCTGAAGCACAGAACAGGCTGGGGTTGAAGATGACTGTGATAGTCAATGGTGCTGTGAAGCACAATATTAATGCTCTGGCATTACCCATTCATGTTAATTCTGGGATCTTGTGGGATTTGTGGAATGTCAGCATATCCTGGGAGGCAGGAATTAACCCCATATCCATACAGTGACATGACTGACTAAATTTAGCAAAGCTTTTGTGTGTACACTTCATGAGGAGTCACTCATTGACTGTTCTCATTAACAGGCAATTTTTTTTCCATCAACAAGAGTAAACCAAGCAAGTTTTTATCAGAAAAATTATCAGAGGATGAAAATATTTTAGAATATATGTTCATGATGGTTTCCTTGGCATGTCAGAACAATCATTGCTGATTTTTTCTTGGTATTCAAAATATTGGAGAAGAAAGGAAAAAGTGAGGAGACAAAGCCTTTCTGAAGGGTTTCACACTTTAAGTGTAGTTACTATTATCAATCCCAATTTTAAGAGGTGTTCCTATGTCCTTGTTTCTGAGGGACACAGGATTAGAGCTTATCTCCAGTAATTTCTGTCCCTGATAATGATTTATTTATTTCATATACAGGTAGAGTGTATAGAGTGTTTCATATACAGATAGAGTTCAAGGAGATTTAAAATTCCCTCCTGCACAAGCTCTCCCCATTGTGATGAAAGTCTCAGTTTCATAGGCCCAGGTGCAGGATCCTCTCTCCTTCGAAGATTTTCTTCTCTTCCTACCCTAACAGGTCCTACTTGTCTTAGTGTAAATATTCAGCTGAACTCTTTCTATAAATGAAGGAAAGAAATCCATGACAAAGCTCTCTCAGCACCTTTTTTTTTTTCTTTTAATAACAATATGGTTAATTATCTTTAAAATCTGCTGAACAATTAAAGACATTCCCATAAACAGCCCAGGCACTCCTCCAGCCCCCGTGCATTACCAGCATTGTGCAGCAACTTACATGAGCAACACAGCTCCCAAAAATGTGCAATTTGGCCCAAGAGAGGGCTGCTAAAAATCCTGCATTCCTCTTCTTGCTGAAAATGGCTTTCTGAGCAATTTCAGAGCAGTCATTTGCACAAACACCTTCTGACATGGCTCAGAGAGGAGAAAATCCTTATATTTGCAAGAAAATGCTAGGATGAACTCAACCACTCCTGTCCACTTTGCAGATGGAGAAAGTGAGGCATAAAAGGGCTTTTTCTTCAATTTCCAGCAGGAGCTGGTGGCAGAGGAGGGAGGGAAGCCCAGGTGCAGAGAACCTGGGTGCTCCAGCTGCACCATTTCACTTCAGCCAGGAAAGGTTGGCCCTATGACACCACATTTTATAATATATATAGAAAGTGTGTATATTTATATATATAACTTAAAAGGTAGGTGGATTTTTTTCCATGTTAAATTTATAGATAATTTACATAACTAATTTGTAAGCCAAAGTGTAAATGATGCTCAGCTGAAGTGACCATTTTGACAAGCAAGTGCAAACATTGTCAGAACATTGGCAGATCTGCTTTGGACAAGACTGAGCTTGACAGCTTTTTCTGTGTTCATCTGGATTTTCTGGGGGGGCAGCAAGGGGGGGAATCGTGTTTTGTTTTTTTTAAAAAGCTACTTAAGATTATAGCACTGTAATGGTCTGTTGTTTTTAAATTTTCCATTGAGCCATGTCATTTAAGATATTAAAAAAGCTGGTATGAAAGCCAGAAAGCTGTGGTTTTTTTGGTTTTTATTTCTGTGCTTTTTGGGCCCAATTCTGTTTAAACAAAAGAAACGTGGAATGCTCTGAACCATTTGACATAATAATTCAGCTCTGGTTAAAGATGATGACTTAAAGAAAGCTTGCAAGACCCTTTACACCAGTGTTAGATAGGGATTGCAGGGATTGTGAGTGGAGAGATCAACATTTTAAAATCCCTGAAATATGCAAGGTAATTTTGTTTTTGTTTTTGTTTTGTTTTGGTTTTTTTTAATTTTAGAATACTAAAATTGAGGATTTGAATGGCTTTATATTCTGGAAATTTTGAAAGTCTACAACTTGACATAAAGCCCATGGAAAACTCATGATGCTGTTAATTTTTAAAAAAAAAATCCCATTTTTATTATAGACAATATTTTATTTTTTAAATAGAATACAAGTTAGTTTTGGACATTTAGTGGCAAATAGCAAGTTGGGGTTATCCAGGGTTAGAAAAACATGATTTTCCCATTCTTGTCTTGCCCTACTAGTGTGATGTCTCTAGGTCTAGTGTCTTTTTAACTCCAAAATATACAAAAGGACAGATTATAATTTTGCCTGTGGACCATTATTTATCATTGCTCTTCTTAATGATCTGCATTAATAAAAAGAATATTTAAGAAACCATAAAGAAAGCTAACCCAATTCTCTTTTAATGCAGCGCGTAATTAAATCTTTATTGAGATTTGAGAGCTGTGCAACCACAAATGAAAAGAAAACAAAACAAAAAATGAGGTGTGATCATGTCTTTATATCCAACACATATTGGGAAAAATCTGTGCAGGAAAATGTTCTGTATAAGATCAGGTAAAAGATTGTGACTATTCCAGGAATCCTCCTGCATATATAAGGATTGCATGTGGCAGGATTATGGAAGTGAAGAATAAGGTACCCAGAACTGAAAAATGTTTAGTTTTGTCACAGAGGTGTAATAAAGGATATTTTGGATAATGGATCTGTGTTTTGCTACATAGAGACAAGCTCATGTTTTCACTAATAATTTTTTACAGTTATGAAGCTTGTAGAACAGAGATCTTCCCTTTTACTGCCCTTAGAGTTCACTGAGAAATGGGAGAAACCCCCTCTCTAGAATACAAGTTATCTTGTATTTTTGCTAACGTATGTAATTACTGATGTGGGTGTTCCCACATCTTAGAATGGAAAAAGTGCTTGCCAAGATTGAAAAACCATAGTAAGCAATATAAATGATTTCTCTCACACACCAGCGTTTCTTGCTGAGACAAGTGAACTGGAACTGGGTTTAAAACCATATAATTATACTCCTATATATCATTTATTAAATCAGATTTCCCCCACCCTCTTTGCTTTCAAGTCACTTCTGAAAAACCTTGTATTCCAAGAGGTCTGAGAGCTGGGGTCCTGGACGAGCACTTTCTTAACAATGAAATCCAGTAAAATATATAAACAGCACATCTGGCCCCATGTGATGCCCTGTCCCTGTGCCACCACTGCTCCTTGCTTTGATCTTTGCCATGGCTCTGGTGTCACTGAAGTCTGCACAGATACAAGGTGGGGTCATTTGGGGACTACCCTGGTCATCCATGGAGCATTTTGTCCATCCAGCTTGGTTTCCTTTGTGGCACAGGCCATGAAATTCCACCTCTCCATTCCTCACTCGTGCCCAGAACTGCCTGTTCAGGTAATCCACGGACTGTAGAGAGCTGCTTGTGGATTTCCTTATTTCACACTCATTTCTATGCAGTTTAAAATACAAAGAAGCTGACCCAGTGTTTTCACACCCCTGCAATAGAAGGACTATTAAATGATTTTTCCAGAGCACACAGATTGTGTATGCAAAGGTCCAGTACGCAAATCCTGACTTGTTTATGCCTCAGGTTGTGCATACAAAAAGCTGTTTAACTTGGAGCCAATATCTCTCTCTTTCCAGCACCCACACCTCCCTCAACCCACCTCCTCCCAGAGAGCCTGGGGAAAAGAGTTTACAGCACTCTCCAAAAGGCTGGGGAGCTGTGTTGGACACAGGGACCTTCTCAACTGGTGCCATTGCCATCCTAACCCAAGGAGATATTCCAGCCGTGGGTTTATGGGCAGGGTCCCACCTTGGGAAGCTTTACTTTGTGTCAGGGGATATGGGGAATGTTGAATTTGTGGGGTAGGTGGTGCCACTCAAGTCCTTAGAACTTTGCTCAGTTCATCCTGTAAATTGCTGATTAAGATGAGGCGGCATCTTCTGGGACTTTCACTCTGTAGCTTGAGAGTTCAGAATTTCTCAGAACTTGTATTCTGAGGTCTTTGTGCAGCAGATCAGAGTCTGGACAGGGTTTTTTCAGGTTTAAATGTTAATTCACATAAGCAAGAGTTGCAGTTTTGTTTTATGTGCTCATTTTTTTTCTTTGGTCATTCTGTTACTAACAGTCACTGAGAAAGGAAAGTTGGATATTGATGGTTTGATATATCAAGGGAAGAAATTCTTTTACCACTCACTGCTATGTGCACATGATGAAGATGCATTAGATTTCAGTCTAAAGTTCCCATCAATCTTTTCTTTTTCTATTGCATCTCCTCTTCCACCTATCCTTCTCTTCTATCCTAGGGTGGTTGTGTTTTATTTGGGGTTTTTTGCCACTCTTTGCTTTTACTCCTTTTCTGTTCAATCCTTTTGAAGGCTTGTCAAGCAATGCTCCACTTCTGCTTGAGCTCTTTGGTCTTCCAGGGTGAGAACAGAGCTCCAGCAGTTCCCATGTGGTGCTGCTGCCTCCAAGATTCCTAAGTTCCAACTCATGTATTTAAGGAGATGTTTTGGGTTTTTTTCTCTTGGGGCTTAACTGATTTATTTAACAGATCTCCTTTCTTGTGCTAGCCAATTTACCACGTGCTTTTTACAAAATATAATATGCAATAGAACAAAACACCATTATTTGAAGGAATATGCTGATGAGTATGAGAGTTCTTTATGCTGATTGTTACTTAGTGACTACTTGAAAACTGTGATACTCAGGGCTATCCTTTTTAGGGAAATATTATTTTATTATTATTAATATTATAAAGAAATATTATTATATTATTAATTCTCATTAATAAAAAGCACAAACCATACAAAAGATAAAGAGAACAAACCTGGCCATAAGGAAAACAAACATGCACTGGGTGTTCTGCTCATGACCTACCATGAGTAGAAATCTGCTGAACTTACAGCAATGTTTGTCATAGGGAAACTTATAACATATTGTCCTTTTGTTGAGTTTTATGCCTTCTATTAGCTTGCTAATCTAATTAGGAAGCCAATTGGCACCCAGTACGCAGTGACGGAAGCAGCACCACCTATTCTTGTGGCAGCTTTGGTTGGGCTTTATGGGTGGTCTTTGTTCCTAAAGGCTTCTATGAATACCACATATTAGCTGAGCTGGTTCCCCCTTGATGTCTGTGTTGTATTGTACACATGTTGTCACTGTTTGACACTTAAACAATCCAGATTCTTACCCAGCCCATATTTAGTGCCATAATAAACTTCTGAGCATATGTTTTTGAGAGCAGCAGTAACATCCATCACCGCAACGTGACAGATAAATAAGCACTACTGGAGAGTGTCCACGTCTTCAGAGGGCAGAGCTGGACTGCAAGGTGTGTGCCAAGGGGATGTGGTCATCTGCCTTGCCCTCACTGAACCTTTTTCCCTCTCCTTGTTTCACTAAATCAAAACAGTTTCTGAAGAGACCTAAAAAATTCACCCCGTCCATGTGAAAAGCACGTTGTTCCAAAACTCTTCTAGGGAAACATTTCCTGTTTGGGGCTTTGGCTTGACACACAGGAGATGTAAGGCATAAAGCATTGCTCTCCCCTCTTCCTCTCAATGCCTCTCTCTTGCAGCGAGGAGCTCCGTGGAGCCCTGGCAGATGTGATGGGGACGTCCCTGCTCCCGTGAGTCTCCTCTTGTTTGTGCAAAATTCCTCTCCTTGAGTAGAGCTTTTGCTCCAACAGACGTGGAGGGATTTCTTCTGGGTTTTGTTTGGTCATTTTCGGTTGTTGCTGTTGTTTGGGATTTGTTTTTGAGGTGGTTTTTGTAGAACAGAAGAGGGAATCACACACGAGGAGCTTCAGGATTTGTGTTGGGCTCTCTGAGCAAGACCAGAGGCTGACAGAGACTAATGGCAGCACAAAAGACTTAAAGTGTGGTCATGTCTTGTCTTAGCTGGGTAAACACATTCAATGAGAGCTCTGTCTGAACAAGGACAGAGAAGTTGAGCCTTGAACAAGGAAATAATTTATGTAAGTTTTAATGAATATTTAATGTGGAACGTTAATTATAAAAAAGAGGGTATGTATTTTGATGTCGTGCCTTTAAGTGTCAGATCATGCAGTGTCTCCCTGGCCTGAGGAGGATGATCAGCTTGCTAATTACAGATGTATATCAATCCAGTGAGAGTTCCCTGCCCTCATACCAATATCTCTTTAAAAAAAACAGCTGGTGTAGATGAAAAAGAGAAAATACCTTTAAAACCAATGTATGAGAACCATCTGCCTTTATTGCCTTTGTTGAGTTTCCTATTGATCAATATTGCTGAACACAAGAGAAGACAGTTATTAATAGAAGACAAACCAGAAATTTCTTAGTGCCAGTCGTTTGTAATATAAACATAATTCTTAATGTTTTATAACGATATGTAAATGTAAGAAGTTTTTTGGACTAGAGTAGTATTTTTGTGAAGATAAGTGGCATTTCTGAGGTAGCCTTTTTGTTCTGTGCCTGTACACCCTTGCACCCTCTTGGGCCTGCTAACTATTCCCACCTCCATGAGGGGCCCATGGGGTGGTTCTGCAGGCAAGGGGCAGCAGATGCAGCTGAGGCTCCCACCACAGTGAAAAAGAAAAAAAAAAAATCAAAATTTTTTTACTCAGCATGTTCCAGTGCTCAACAATACCCTATGCTATGAACCGAAACACAAATAAAGGTGAAGTTACCAGATGCTGTCACAATACTAAAATTCTGTTTTAAGACTGACTTTTAGAGTCTCATTGCAAAATCCAAGCGTGCATTGGATTTTGTAGTGAGACTCTAAGAGTCGGTCTTAGAGTCTGTGGGTCCTACTTTTAAAGGAATATTTGTTTGTGTTTGACCTTGGTTTGAAATTCACCTGTCCTCATTAGGAAAATGAAGCCCAGCACCACTGACCCTTCTGTCTCCCCCAAAGCACAAATACTTGAAGCTGCACCCAGGCCTGGACTCTGTGCTGATTTCATGTGTGCACAGCGAGTGAGAGAGCAGGCAACACGCCTGGGAATAAACCACATCAGCTCTCAAAGGGAGATTTTAAAGTTTTAATATTATGCTTGTCTAGTTTGATCTCCTATCTGGTCCTTGAATTGTATCATTGCAAGGAACATGAGAGCAGCAGCATGACCATGAGGTATATTGTGTTACAGAATGAGGTTACACAGCACCAAAGCACCACCATATTTCAGTAACAAATGCAGCTTCTGGGGAGTTTTGTTATCATTGCATAAGCTTCACTGCTCCCTAGAAGATGACACTGATTCAGACAGAAAACACTAATTCAGTTCTTGCCAGCAGAGCCAATTGTCTCTCTGATTACATTAGACTGACAACTGGTTTTCAATGTCATTGTCAGCCGCAGCTTCTCTTACATGGTGCACTGGAGCATGAACTGGGCTCCCTTTATTTAATTATTTCTGCCCATTTCTGTGCTTGTGAATAAGGCAAATGTGAACCTCTCATCTCATAGATAAGAAAATATCAGGTGTTCAGGTTTCAAAACTCAGGCTTCAGCAGTGCAGTCCAGCACCTTTTTAAAGGCAGATCCTGAATGCATGCATCATTCTAAAGAATTAATTTGAAATTATCATATCTTCTTTTGTGTGTTGGTCGACTAGAGGTAACCTAGGATTTCTGCATGAAATAATTGTTTCATTAAATAATTTACTGAATATATTAATGTTTTTTCTTAATTAAGTGGTAGCTGGAAGACTGCCTGTGAGCTGCCCATTGCAGGCAGCTGTTATTTAAAATGTGCAGTGCACTGCTGGTGTTTTTGGGCACACGAGCCCTGTGTCCATTCTGGGTGGATAAGTGTGGAGCTCAGAGGGTTTCTGTCCATGCAGAATCTGACAGGGCTCTGTGCTGTCCCTCCTGCCCTGGGCTGACGCAGGGGATGGTGGTGAGGGTTGGCAGTGGAGCTGTCACCTGGCAGGCAGGGCACAAATTTGGGCCTCAGCCTGTGCTGGTTTGGGCAGCACAAGCAGCGTGTGGGGCTCTCTGTGAACCAACCCCCCTTGTTCCAGCCAGCTGTGCTGTTTGACAGGGAGTGATGGCCTTTGCAGTGTCACCGCAGCCATGGGCTGGCACCAGCTCCCTCCATGGTGAGCAGCGTGTGGCCAGCTGAGGTACAGCCTGGCCACCAGCCAGAAAACCTCTTCTCTTTCTCTGCTCTCTGCCCAGCTGTGGTTTGTTTGTTATCTGGAGCACAGGACTGCCCAGGGAGCCCTGAGCTCATTTTTACATGAGTGTGTCCATGCTCAGCCTCTTTCCCTCCCTCCCATGTGTCCCTCCATGGAAGGGAGACCCAGGAGGTTGCTAAGGGGGCTCAACAACATCTGGTCAAGACGTTGCACCATCTTGGTGTTGCTCCTCAAGTTCTCTCCAACACCCTGCTGGTCACTGCTACTCTTCCTCAGCAGAAAAGGGATCAAGTGTGGAGGCAGCATTTTTACTTTGTGAAATAAAAAATGCTGCCTTCTTTTTCTTTTTCTTCACCTATTCTTGACTAGACATAGAATTATCTTTTTCCTTTTCATGCTTTCATTTCTATTATGTCATAAATGCATTTAAAAAAATATCAAGCTGAATTTTTTCACAAGGTCTTGTTTCTAGAGGAGCTGTGTGAGAAAAGCAAGAGGTTGGCAATAAAGTCAGGAGAGGTATCGGCAATGAAGGTTGCCATGCCAAACAAAATGCTGTTAAAATAGTATTCTTGCATTAGTTTTCTATACTTCTATTAAAAGCACCCCAGAATGTCTTAGAACATGTGAAATGAAGCTCCATTAAACGATTGTTGCCAACTTTGTTATTTCTCCATGCCTGCAGAATAAGAGATTTATGCTCTTCAGAAACGTGTCTCCTCCTTCTGAATTCCCTTCCACTGCTCCCATTGCCCAGAAGTCAAACAAAGCTAACCTCCTCCAGGTCCCAGAGTGAAAAAATGCAAACACACTGCATTTAAAAGTAGATTTAGCAACTCCAAAGTGGGCGATTTGGTTCCACCCATCAAACCTGAGTTCTCTGATCTGAAGTCAGATGGGTGCTACTCCTAGCGAGATGTGTGCCAAATCTAATTAAGCTTTGCATAATGCGCATCTTGGGTGATTTGATTTATTAGCTTTGTTTGAAGAAAGTAATAATAAAAAAAGAAAATGGCTTTGGTAATAAGCTGTTTGAATTCCCTGTGCAAGTAGGCACAGTCCCTCCTGGATCTCCCTGAAACGCTCTCGAGGTGCACGAGCTGCCCATGGACGGATGGTGGGAGCTGGAGCAAAAACGGTGTCTGGAGCAGGGTCCTGCCTCCACTGCTGCCCTGGCTGTTGGCTCAGCACGGGTGTTTAAGTATTCCCCACTGGGGATAATGATTTCTATTGTCACAACCACCATAAAACCCTGGAAGTTGTCTTTATCACCATTTTCACCAGTGGAACCTGGTGCGCAGAGATTGGAGATGGCCGCGGTGTAGCGCGGCAGAAAATTGCATTTGCACAAATGCTGGAAAAATACTCCCAAACCCCATGCTGGTGAGGCAGGGCTGCTTTTGATTCCTGTAATAGCTGTGTGTTCCTCCTCTGTTAATGTTTTAGCTCAATACTGTGTGGTGCAGACGAGTCCTGTGGCCAAGATCCTCGAGATCTCAGCTCCTGGTGATTCTGGTGGCTGGCCATGGCGTTGTCTCACATCCTGTAGCATTCCTGGAGCTGCCATCCCAATATTGATTGTTTTTCTTGTCTTTGATGCCTTGTGGGTTAAAGAGGAGGATTTCCTACAGGGCTCTGATAAGCCTGGCTCTTCTCCTGCTGCTGATAAGAGATCCTTTTCCTCCTCCATCCCTCAGAGCTGACTCGTAGATCCATTGCAGCATGACCCAAGGTGAATCTCTGTTTGTGACCATCACTGGTGTTCATCACACACCATGGAAAGATTTGGAAAAGTGACATGTACTGAAAATTATAGATGTGCCTTGGTGGCTGCAACACTGCCCTGGGATCAGTGGGAAAGGCAATTCCCTTGGGATCAGATCCACAGCAGTATTTTGGGATGAAACTGTAATTGAATGTGAATAAGGGCCAATAATCTGGGACCTGAATATCAGGACAATTTTTCCTAATCCCACTCCTGACCTACAGCAGGCACAAAACACAACCAAAGATTGGGCATCTGCAATTTTTATTTCCAGGGAAAATATCTGTGACTTGTACTTTGCATTTGCAATGAGAACAGAGCCTGGAGGACCAGCAGTTGGGATGTTGTGTCATCCTGGGGCCAAACAACGACTTGAAAACATCCTACACTGGGAATGTTCCTACTGGAACCTAAAGGGAATTGTGTGTTTATCTTCCCTCTTTTTAAGATGACCTCTCCTAAAACAACTTTCATGTTTGCAACTTGTAAGTGGGAATTAGGTTCAGGATCAGATTTATTCTTAGTTCAGGAAACATTATTTTTTTGTTTCATTTATTTTAAACACATTTGAAAAATTTGAAGAATTGAAAAATTGTGTAGAATATCCATAGGGGTAAAATGATTCAATGTAAATAATTTTTGCAGTTTCGTTTTTTCTGTAAAAAGAAAAAGCAAATGTGGTTTTCTGAATAATCAAGCTTTGAGATGTTTTAGCAGCTTTAATGAGAAAAATTCTTCTATTCTTATTGGTAAAAAATGAAGAAATAATTTTCTTTACACTGGAATAGTAGAAGAATTAAGGGAAATGTATGAATTAGCACCAGCTTTATGCAAGCTAGATTTATCCAAAATTTGAGTAGCCCCAAAATGGTCCCTGAGGTTTTAATTATGATACTTGCTTAGTTATAGCTTTTGCTTTTCTGGTCAAACATACAACTGAACCTTGTGACAGAAACATTCACCTAAAATACTATTATTAAGCAAATATGAGAAAATATCATCAAAAACATTGAATACATATATTTTCTTACCAGAAAAGGATTCATAGCATTTCATCACAGCCAGGCAGAAGAAACAAGCTCTGCAACCTCTTGTGTGTGATCAACATAGTTTGAATTTTGAATATTAAAATATTTAAAATTTACTTACAGACCTTTAATATCTCCCATAACTTATCTGGCAATTAATTTCAAATGCCACATCAGTGGCAGAGGGGATTTAATATGTTTTGCCAGTAATTTTGTTTTTATCAGAGACAGATAATGGCTCATTATGAAAAATTCCCATTTCCATGCAGTAGGATATGAAATGAAAGTTTAGAGAAGAGATGAAAAAGGTGTTTTCTGCTTCCCACAGTACCGTGGTTTGCAGCAGGCACCATTTGCCCCCTCCAGCTGTGCAGTGGCTCTGGCGTGGGGGGAAAATCAACGAGGCAGCTTTGGGGGAAGTTTCCTGTGGTTGTGCTGAACAGAAGGGTCTCACCCTACCTGTCCTTGCAGCCATGGACCCTCCTTTGTCCTTGCAAACACAGCACCAGGGCGAGAGCTCCTCACTGGGCTAACCCTGGGACGGAGGCTGAGAGGTTCAACGGCACCTGAGAGCGCGAGCGCTCTGCTCCTGTTGAATTTTAATGGGTTTTGAGTGCTTGGCTCCTCCAGCTCCTCTGCACAGCTCAGCTTTGGTTCCTCTGCCTGCTCAGGGCCTGGACTAACACGGTTTAACCCAAGGGGCAAAAGCTCTTTGATGCCAGCCGGGCGCTCTGTTCCAAAAGCCGCCTGCGTGGCGGGGAACGGCAGCGCCGTGTGTGCACAGAGGGGCCTGTGGAGGGGCCAGGGGAAGAAGAGTTTATCTTTAAACTGGTTTGAATGACTTGCAGACACAATGCAGCTCAGCATCCGCC
The DNA here is from genome assembly GCA_024362935.1 of Setophaga petechia. Classification (NCBI taxonomy): domain Eukaryota; kingdom Metazoa; phylum Chordata; class Aves; order Passeriformes; family Parulidae; genus Setophaga; species Setophaga petechia. Next base: position 7,522,414 of record JANCRA010000033.1, on the reverse strand, counting down.
TCTGCTGACTCTGCACGCCGCGCCGGGCTCCGGCTCTCCGTGACTCAGAGGCAGCAGGAGCGCGATTACGGCTCCTGGCTCCAGCCTTGAGTCTGTTGGGAGGAGGAGAGTAATTCATTAATTTATTTGGGACACTGGATGGTTTCCTCGCTGTCTGCAAGAGCAGGGTGTGAGCAGTCCCAGCTCCAGCTGCTGGCAGACAGGTTTTGCAGAAGCCAGCGTTCCTCACCCGCCAGCCGGAGCGGCCGAGCCAGGATGAGCCTCTTGTGCCAACATGGAGGCATTGGGGGCTCTTAATTAAATTCTTACTGTGCTCATGAGTTCAGTAATTAGAGATTCAGTTTTTCAAAGCCTGCTAGGGGAATTTTCTATAGTGCTAAGTATTTTTATTTTCACTGGAAACGATAGGGCTGAAGTGTCGGAGCCGTTTGGGATTTGCTTGAGAGAAAAGGAAAACAGGTGGGAACGTCATCCTTAGGGGACTTGGCAGCCTTGTACTGAGCTGGTACTGAGAGCTGCTGTGGATCTGTCCCTGAGATTACCTATTAATTGATGAGTCAAATAACCCCAGAAACCTGCAGGCTTACATTCCTCCTGCCAGTGCAAACTGGGAGTTGTTTAGCAAAAGGACACGCCGGGATTATTGCAGAGCACTGAAGGTGGCACAAGACCTTACTGTGATTTCTTTCTTGCTGTGCAATAAAATACTAAAATAATGTAAAAGTCCCCTTTACAGTGATTGCATTTCAGACAGATGATTCTCCATCCTGACAAGAGTTTAATCTTTTCCCTTGAACTCCCAGAGAGCTGCATGGTTGTGAGTGCAATGCCACAGGGGCAAAGCCACCCTACAATGTTGTATATGCAGCTAAATTTCCTTATTCTGTGAGATGCAATTACCATAAATAGAAATCTATCAACATGTGAATTATTTAAGTGGAGGGTCACTATCCTGACTGGAAATTTTGTGTACTTCCATTATATAAATATTTATTAATTATAACAGTAATAATGTCTTCTGTTTGCTTTCTGAATGTTTGCACTAATAAAAATCCACATTCCTGTGCACTGCAAGGACTAAATATGAAATATGCATTGCAAACATCATATTTCAAAGTTAGCATGTATGGAATACTCAGAGGAATAAGCTTGAGTATTAGGAGACATTATTTCCCAAGGCATTTAGAGAGTTCATTTGCCATCATTCTTAATCTCTGCAGAATGTGGCAAAGAAGCTCGATTCTGGCAGTTTAATGCTTCCAAAGGAAAACACTTTGCAAAAAGAGGTGTCTTGAACCCCTTTTATTTACTACAGACAGTATTTTCAGGCAGGGTCAATCTTGATGTGATTGATGTGTGCCAGTCACAGCACAGCCTCTTTCCCAGTCACTCAGCAGTCCCTGGACAGCAGTTTGGGTTCAGTTCTGGGTATTTTGGGTTCAGTTGTGGACAGAGCAGCCCAGCCCTGTGTTACAGCAGGAAAACCAGCCAACAGAAAATGAAGCAACAAAGATGCATCTTGGCTCCAAAGTCCATTTTTTAAGCTTGATTTCAAGAAGTACTGAAGGGAAAATCACTGCAGGGCTATGTATTTTAAATATCAAGCAGGATTTTTTTAAAAACATCTAAGTAGCTTCTGAATGTAATTCCACTTACTTCTAAATGAGACTGGTCCTGAGAAATTTTAGGAGACTTTTCAGACCTACTTCAGGAGGTTAAAATAACTTATTTTCATATCTTAAAGGAGTAAGATATTAAATGTTAAGTAGCTAGCATGAAGGATCAGTGATAATTGCTCCCCTTAAGTGGATGATTTTTAGCATTTAGGCAAAGCATTGGATTCTGTTATCCCGTTGTTCCATGGAGCTACCTGAGGAACAAGCTCTTACTAAAGGCAGGTTCAAAACCCAGATTTAATTTGTGAGTCAGCTGGAATGGAGCCTGTCAGAGGCATTTGCTCTTCTGTGGGTGGCTGAAGCACCAGGTCTTTGTAGGTTTGAAACTGTATTAAGTTTCACCAGCTTTATTCCGTGGCTGATTTTTTGGGTCTAAAATATGACAAAAACATAAACACAACCTGCCACCCCCTCCTGGCTTGGCTTGCACAAGGTTTACGTAATTGTACTTTTTTTGCTTGGAGGAACTATTTTGAAGTGATAATGGTTTTCTTAAGGAGATGCTGTGAAGATAAGCATCAAGTATTTATTTCCATAAAAACATCCATTCTCAGCCTTGAGATGAGCACCGCCTTCATTTATTAAAACTGAGAATTTCTTAATAGTATGATTGACTAATGAGCTATGGGACCCTGCAGAGGGGAGATGGCACCTACTCCCTGACTGCTCTGTAATTACAATCTGGGATGAGGGGTTTGGTCTTGCAGTTATGCAAAGGGAATTTTCTGTGTGTAATGAAGTGGGGCAGAAATGAGGATGATTTAAGTTCACAGTAGGATGGCATTTTGTCTTTAGTTTAAACTATAAACTGGAATTTAACCTCTCTAATCCCAGACCCCAAACCTGTCCATGGATATATGACTGGGGCAGTGCAAAGTGTGGGTCTCCAATGGAATTTTACAGTGATTCTTTAAATAACAAAGGACTGTGGATATAGATTAATTTATATTTTTAAAACCTTAATAAAGACCCTTGATCATATCTCAGAAAATCAGCATATTTTGGAGGTGAGAAAGGGCCAGTGTCTGCCTTCACCCTTCCCATCCCATGACTTCTCTGACCTTTAAAAATGTTTATATTGGACAATTTTAGCTATTTACCAAATCTAGGTGACACAATCTCTCCTTGGAAATTTAGTCTTGCAAGTGAGATATCCACGCGTCAGACAATTAATTAATCACAATTCCACTCCCTAAAGTCAAATTCTGACTGCTAACACATTGAAACAATTTCTGTGTTGCTGTCTTCAGATAACTACATGCTATTTATGATTGTCAGGGAGAAGGTCAAAACCCCACTGGGAAAACCATAAAAATCTCCCACATTTTTGAATGAGTTTTCCTCTGGATTGGTGATTTTCATCTTCTTCCAATGGGCTGAGTGCAGTTTTTATTAAATATTTAAACTTTCTTGTTATGGGCTGGGTTTTTGAAAGTTGCTGATCCAAGTCCTGCCCTGCTCCAGGTCTGGAGACCCCAAGCTGGGAGTCACTTCTTGGGACAGGGCATCCCTAATTTTTGCTCACTGTTTTTGCCAGTCATGGGTTCCAGGAGTTTGAAAAATCTGATGAATTTCAGCGCCTTTATTGGGGAGATCCAAACCAGCTCACAGATCTTTGGCGCTTGAGGTAGGAGGAAGAACTGTATTTCACTTTTCTTTCAGAGCAGAGAAATGTTTTCATTTCCAAAGATCAGTATCAGGGAAATTGTCTTCCAAAAACCCCTGTTCAGGACTGCAGCCATCTGAAAGATGTACTCCACTTTATGTAAAGCTCAGTAAAAACTAAAAAATCATTACAATCTTCCCCTAACTTGAATTTTAAATGAGACTAAAGTTAGGCTTTTTTTTTCTAATTAATTGCAAGGTCTTTGACCATACATTGACTTGTATTAATTGCTTATCCTGGACAATTTTAAATTTAGAAAAGCAACTAATCCTGGCAAAAAGTATCCAAAATATTTTCTAAAATGTTTTCAGCAATTGAAAAATTATGGAAAAGCTAAAAGAAGTATTTGACTTGGCCCAAAGCAAAACAGCTTCTTTATTTTTGAATACTTAGCATTTATTTCTATGACACTGAGGGAAACATGAGAATGAATGACTGCTTAAAAAAGAAATCAATTATTTTAGCAAACGCTGCAATGAGACATTCTGGTTTTCAGGGAAGCTTTTCTGTTTGTTTTGGTCTCAGAAAGAAACGCTTGGCTGAAACTGGCACAAAGACACAGGAGGATCCAGGGCTGCTGAACCTGCAGTTTTAGTCTGAGTGCCAGGCACTGTTTTCCAGGCTGCTGGAGAGCCATGGAGAGCTCCAGAACGTTTTCATGGAATTTCATGCAAACCCTTTATCACCTCAGCGCTCCCTGTCCCCACAGATAGAATCCTTTCACTGCCTTACCAAACCAACAGTATTTACACATCAAAACAATAATTCATTTTCAGATTTAGCCCTTCATTAAAAAGATAAGTAGGGCTTAATTGGCATCCAGTGCCTGTGTAGCTGCTCTGTGCTAGAGCAGAGTTAAGTGGGGTTTCTCAGACAAGGGCCTTGGGCGAGCCCTGTGTCTGGGATGAATTTCTCCCCAATTAAACTCATTTGTTTTCACATTCACATAATGGCACCTGAGATATGGAATGTCTCAACCACTTCCTTCAGCTTTTTTCTGAGGGTGGGGAATTGTTTAAATCTGAGCTGCAAACTTATTACGGTAGAATATACCCTGCAAATAAATGTCCAATGTGCTACAGGATTATCTGATTAAAGAGGTTAAATTATCCTCTTATTACTTTAATAGTTTATCTTTTCTGAGGTTCAGGTAGAATGATGTTTTATTGAAGATGTGCCAAGGGGTGGAGTTTTGCCTCTGATGATGTTTTGGATAGAAGTTGGGTTTGAAGCAGCATCGGGGGTGCCAAATCTTATGACCTGTTCATGCCAGAGTGGGGTTGGGGTGGTGGCAATTGAGGAAGATTTGTCTTCTCAAAGATTGTGAGAAATACCTCTGCAAAGAGCTCTGCTGCATCTGGTTTGGAGCTGCCCGTGCTCAGAGGAAGTTCAGAAAGTTTAGAACAGAATCCAGAGGGGTTTTACTGAGCAGAGCCTTCCCACTAACCAATCTCACAGCAGGACGTAGAACCAAGCAAAACACAGCTCTGTCATCTCTGAAAATTTTAGCTTTTAACTTTTCTAGATTTTGAATTCCTGTGGTCAAAACTAAAATGAGGAAAATTAGGCTGATCTACAGAGAATTCTCAGTCTGATCTGTGGACACTCAGGGCCACACCTTAAAGGTTCCTTGACTTGCCAAAGTCCACAGGCATTATTGTCCTGTTGGAAGCACAGCATTTCCATTTTTGGAAATCCCAGGGAGACACTGGTGTAGAAATGTTTGGGGTTTTTTTAAAGCTCTTTATTCTGCACTTATCTTCTTGCTGAGAAAGGCAGCATCCTCTGTTAGAACCAAGAACAACAGGTCCTGGCTTTGCCTCTGTTGCCTCTGAAAGTCCAAGATTAGGCACAAAGTCCAGTTTTGGGACTCACCTGCTCTGTAGGAATGTGTTACCTGAGCACAGGCTGAATGAGTTGGAGCACACCAGAGATTGGGGAAGAACTTCAACCTGCTTTATCCCTTCTCAAGGGTCCAAAATTGTGGCTCCCATGGGCAGGGGTGGGATGGCAGATCCCACTGGTCTGCTGGAAGTTGCACAGTCACTAAGGAGCATCACCCCAGCCCCTCTCAACTTCTCAGCTTTCTTTCACCACAAAACCAAGGAGGATAATTCTGACTCATGTTTGTATTGTACTTGAGACTTCTGGCTGGAAAATATAGAAGGATTTGTATTATTTTGCTCATGAAACATTGTGGTGGGACTCATGATCTCCTTGCCCTCTTCTGTTGCAATCTTGCATCAAGAGGCATAACACAAACCTCTGTCCTGATGGAATGAGACAAATAATTGAATACGCTCAAATGCTGTGTCAGAAAGTTAATCTTTCTTCCAGTTTGGCATTCCTCTGGATGTTAATAACCACAAGAATTAGTGATGGAAAGATCTAATGTTGCAAGAGCAGTAACATGGGAAGCTGTGGAAAATTATCTCTGTCTCCATCGGTAACGGGGAGCAGGGAGGTTGTGATGCAGCTGAAATTAAACTGCAGTTTGGCCACCAGGGCAGACACACAGCAGTGCTTGCTGTGCACCTCAGAGGTGTCCTGGCTGCACAGGAGCACTGTGTTTAAAACCATGGTGCTGGACTTGTATGGTCCAAATCTGTGCTCCAGCAAATGAATTCAGCTGAACGTCCCTTCTGTAGAGTTGCATCCACGGTGGCTGCAACCTAACGTATCACAAAAAACTGCACCTTAATAATAAAAAAAAAATTAAAAAGAGCAACCATGCAGGCAAGAAGAAGCATCTGCATTTGCTTTACTGGATCTTTTTGTCAGGCATTGTGATCAGGCTGACAGTTAGCCCTGAGGAAAGTTATAAATTCTGCGCTGAATTGCGGTACAATCATTCACCATGGCATTTCTGCCCTCTGGCCACGCTCTGGTTATCCATAATTGTGGCAGATAATGGTTTTTTATGGCTGGAAACATTCTTTGCAGGCACAGGGACAATAACCAGGGCTGAAAATGTAATTAAAGTGAATGGATGAACTTTCTTAAAGAAACAGTGTAGATTATTACTGCAGCTTAACACCTACAAAGCCTGAGGCAAAATGGCAGCATCTGAAAAAACTTGTATAAATTTTAAATGTAGGGCGAGCTTGAAGGTGGATATTAGATTACAGAAGGAAAACTGAGACATTTGATGTAACAGATAACTAAGAGCTTAGATCATCTCCAGAAATATAAACTAATGTAACTTATCTTTCTCTGTCAGTTGGAATATGTTATTTGTGATCAGTGGCACCTTGTTTTCATGAATCTGTGGAGGAGTTTGTTGCAGATTTCATCCATTCATGCAAAAAGCATCTTCCTTAAATAATTAGAGTAAGAAAAAGATGGGATATCTTCTCTGTAATAGCTGTTTCTTATCATGGAATGAAACAGATTTTATCTTTTTTTCACGTAGCACCATTAAACTTCTGGAAATCAGGTTTTATTGAACAGTTCTATAAAGGCACAAATGAATAGGAAACAGCAGATTTCTGGGTTTTGCAGCACTTCTGCAACAAATTTTCTGTTTCTGGTTTAGTCACCTCTTGGGGCAGTGTGAGTTACCTGCAGGCAGTTCCTTGCCCAGGTGGAGATGCTTCCAAACTTCTGATAAGAGTCATTCTCCTGTACCTGCTGAAAACCAGAATGAGACAACACATTTATTATGATTAACAAAGACTTTAAGACTTCTTTGAACACGAATAATATCTTCTGTTCTTATTAATTTAACCATTCATGAGCTGACAATGGGCAGTCTAAATGTTAGACTTGGCTCTTGTGCTTCTTCTGTTCCTGCATCTGGGCTGGCATTGGAAAACCTTCATTGTTTTGGGGTCATAAAGACAATTTTAGAGCTGCATGGCTTTCTGAGGTGACATTTCTGAGCTGCTCCCAGTTTGCATGCAGGAGAACTGGTCGAAAAACTTAGAAGTTGATTGAAGCAGATGATTTTTTCCCCCCATTCTATTTTTGGTGTTCAGCTTTATTCCCACAGCAAGGCTCCAGCAGCCACCCCAGGACAGCAGCAGGAGCAGGCAGCCTGTCATGGCACAGCTGGAACAGCTGACTGCCCCACCAACTGCAAATTAAAGCAACTTTCTGTGTGGGATAAAATGAGAACTGGCAAAGCTGCTTTTGTGTGTTTTAAATTACCTCCCCAGTTGAGGGTAGGTGATGCTAATGTGGAACCACAGGCAGTGCAGGCAGCTGGCTCCTGCACACCTTGTGCCTGGTGAGTGAGCTTGGCCTTGGAGTGATGGCTGATGTGATCAAGATGAATTTTGGAGCCTCGTGTGTGTATTTGGGTTTTCTCAGCAAATTGTTGGCTGTTTTATTGTGAAAAAGTGAGTCCTGTGAAAAGCATCACAGACCAAAGGGACAGTGTCACCAGAACAAGTGAAAACCTCTCTGTGTTGGAAGGGGCAGAGGGAAGAGACCTCAAAAAGGTCATTTGAAGCTCTGCTAGAACAAGTTACTGGCAGAAACCTCTGCCCAGTGGGATTTCCTGGTTAGCAGCAGGAGAGATCACTTTCTTTCCTCAAGAACAAAAGGAACCCACAGGGATGCAGAGCTTGGCTGTCACTGTGCCATGCACTTGTAACTCTGAGTTCAGAGATAAATACACAACAGCCCAGGTACAGAATTGGCTGCACGTGGCCAAATTCCATCACCAAATTCTTCAGCAGAGGGAGAAGAATGTCAATGGAAGCAGAATTTGCCCTCAGACCCTTCCTCAGTGCACAGAAAGGTTTTCAGACATTTTTCTTTTGCCACTTATCATGGTTTGGGCTGCCAAGAGTCCTAAAACATGTCAGAGACTCTGTAAATGTATTCATTTATTTATCCTAGCCTTCAGCTGAAAGATGACTTCAGACACTGCTCCATTTCAGTGATAGAATGAGAGGGGAAATCAGTCAGAGAAAGCCGATTCCACAAAGAGAATTTTGAATTTTCTGTTTTGTAGAAGAAAAATATCATAGCGACAGCTGAGCCAAAAGAAAATGGTAGAAAAGCTCTCTTTCATTTTCATCTAATGGCTTTCCTATTACTGGTTCTCTGATCCACCCACACAAAGCACAGATCAGGAATCTGGGCTTGGTAGAAGGTTCTCTGTGATTTAGCCACTGCTCATAACTCTGAGATTTTTTCCTCTTGAAAAAGAAGGGAAGAAAAGGGGAAAAGTCAGGCAAGATACTGCTAAAAAAATATATATCTGTGTCCTTTTGCTGTATTATACAGTCAACTTATACATGGCTGATTCACATTATGGCATAAATATCACTGACATGATCCCACCTGACAAGATCATGTGATGTGGCATATTAAACTTAAAGAAAAGAATCTTTTACATCAGATGTCCTCCATCAATTTCAATTTCCAAGTAATATAGCTTAAAGAATTTGGCATATGAAAGAAATGCTGGTGTCTGTCTGGAGTAAAAAACTCCATGTATTTTAGATGCTGTACGGCACAGAAATCAGAAAATGAATTTTTTTTTTTTTAATTGCAGATTTTTAAATGGCGAATTTTAAGAAACATTGGGTTTTTATAAGTTTAATTTCAAACTAAGCAACTCAACAGAGGGAGCAGGAGCAGCAAAACGCTGAGCAGAAGGTTTCTCTCAATTAACCATGCTGTTTATCTCCACGTGCAGCGTGTTGCCACATGCTTTTGATTAATACAAACACCCAGCTCCTGGTAGGAATTTGTGTGCATATGAAAGTGCTATAGAAACCCACTCAGCTCAGGAGAAAAAAAAGAAGGGTTTCAATATTAAGAAGAGAGAAAAATGGCACAGCTTCCACTTGGTTCCTCTGGCTGCTCCCTGTCCTGATGGCACTCCAGGTTTTGTTCGTGTCTGGGATTGTGTTTATTCACAAAGGTGGAACTTTTGATTGAAAAGATCCATTTGTCTGTAAAATTTTCTCTTTTCTGAGAGATGTTTTTGAGAGTAGACTTAATTTATGCAAAAAATACTCTTAAAAAAAGGGTTATACTGGTTTTCCTTTCATTTCTGTTGACCATAGTCATCTGCTGACAAATAAAATAATAATTTTAAAGAAAAAAATATTCATAAATATCTATCTGCAACTTCATCTTTGCAAAAGAATTAAGATCTTTTTTTTATATCTATTGTGGGGAATTTGTGGTGGACATTTCCTGCTGTGCTGGGAATGGCACAGCCTTTCCCACCATTACCCAAATGCCCATCAAAGATTGAAAAACCCAAGTCTGGCAAGGAAAAGACCACACTGAAATGGTCAAATAACTGAAATCACTGAAAGAATTTTTTCCTGCTGCTCCCATTTTTTCATATTTTCCAAAGCTGCTCCTTCAGTGAGGAGGAGATAATTTGGTGGATGAGGGAGGGAAGGAAAGGGCAGTTTAGATGAGTGAGCTCAGGGCTGCCAGGTGTTGCTGAGGTGATTTGTGTGTGGGGGGCCATGGCAGTGTCCATGTGCCACCCCTTGTCCCCAGACTCCACGTGGGGCTCATGGCTGGGTCACCCTCTCTGCTGGGGCTGCTGCTCTGCTCCTGCAGCCCCAGGAGAGGCACCAAAACCAGAGGAAATAGAAATGTGAAATAGAAAGGGAATGGAAATAGTCAAAGGGAATAGAAATATTCAAAAAGAATAGAAATGTAAATAATGGAAAGGAAAAGAGCCCTAACAGGTACAGAGCAGGCAGCTCTGAGGATCAGGCTCTCAGTGGGCTGTGGTGCAGAGGCAGTGGTGCATGATCCAGCTGAGAGGCTCACAAAGATCCATGGCTCTGAACACAGGCTTTAACCACAAGTGGAATATAAACCCTTCATTTAGCTTGGGGTAGAGAAAGGAACAAAACTGTTTCTTGATGTCGTGTCAGAAGAGATCATGTCTGATTCTGATGTGCTGCAAAAGAAATTTTGCATGTGATGGAGCCCACAGTTCCTCCATGTCCTTCATGCCTTTTGGGCACAGAGAGGGGCAGACAGTTGGGCTCAGCACAGTGCTCTGATGATGCCAGACAAGTATGGAGAGAGGGGAAAGTTCTTTTGCTCTGGGCAGCCAGAAAGAAAACACAACTTTTGTACAGCTTGGCCTTGCTGTGTGTGAGGGGGATTGCTCAGGCAAGCTTTATTCAGCCAGGAGATGGTTCAGGGCTCTTGGTGGTTCCTTTTTCCAGGAAAAGAAAGGAGTGTTTTCAGGGCTTTAGAAAATAAAATTCTTAAACCTATCTATCTGTAGGTATAGGACTGAAATGAGATTTGTTACAAAGGCAGCAATTCAAGTGTTTTGTGCCTGTGCTTTCTGCACCAGCTGTCAGACACACGCTCAGCCAGGTTTGCTCATCCAGCCCCTGTTCAGGTGCAGGGTTTGTGTCCTGACTTCCTTTCCCATGCTTTCAACAACAGCAGCAGCTCACCTGCCTCAGAAAGATGCTGCAAAACAGACCTTGGGAACTGAGAGAGGTTGTGCTTTAGGGGTGCTGAATAAGTAAAAAAACCTTGGCACGCGTTTTCTGACCATGTTTCTATCTCCTCTGGCGCTTCCTTCTAGAGAGAGAAAGCTTGCAATCAAAAGAGTTAAATGAGTTAAATGTTGCAAGAAATGCCTATTTCAACTTTACGTGCCCTAATTTCACTGTTGAAAGTTTCTTTGATCTTTTTTTTCAGTTTAGCTTTAGTAGGAGAAACTTGTGCCTAACAACAACAATGCAGCGTGGCCAAGTCTTCAGGTAATTTGCTCAAAGTAGAAAAGCAACGAGCAAGGGTGTAGGAAAAAGCTTCAACAGGATCTGATGCTACAGCATAGAAAGGTTTCTATTTGTTTAAATTGGTTTTGGGGTCGTCAATAAATAAATCCCAACCCAATCTTTCAAGGATTGTGCAGTCTGTGGGTGTTTCATCTGTAACATGTGATGTAAATAGTCTGTCTTGGTTTGTACAAAAGATGAGTGGTTATTTTAATAGCAGCAATCATAAATGAGTGGTCATTTAAAATTAAATGAAAATTTAAATTAAAAATTGTTTTGAACTAAGCTTATTTCAATTAATCATCCTTTAGAAAAATATTTGTGTTTTAAGCTAGCTATCAAATCCTTGTAGTAATTTCTGGGAAAAAAATTCTCTAATATTTATTTTTAATGGTACATAATTGTCTTTCAAGAGACTTGGTTGTTAGGCTTATTTAGCAATATTTGCAGTAAGAAACTTCCTAGCAAATTCAAAACATTTCCAAAGAAGAGAGAAGCACGTGCTTGTCAGTGCTGTAGCCCTCTGTCATTTGGATTTGCAGACTTTTGGGGAAGGTTGTAGGGGAAGAGAATTAAAAGGAAAATGTCAGAAATGTTCCTGATACTTTTGTGGATCATTAGAAAAATTAACTGTCGCTCCCCAGCGTTTGGAGTCAGTGCTCTCCCAGCACTCAGAGATCTGCACTAAGAGCCTGATGCATGCTGACATCTAGCAGAACTCATTCCTTCACTCCCAAAAACTCAAAGGGAAGAAGCTGCAGAAGTCCACAGGGAACTGCCACAGAACCACAATGTTTGGAGGGCAGGAGAGGAATATCCTGTATGGGATCCTGTAATTTTGGATGTTAAGTCGTATTTGTGTTTCAGTGAAAATCAAAAATCACTTGTGTCGTGTGTGTGAGGTGTAAACACCAGTAAAACTGGTGAAATGGAAGGTTTGTAATATCTGATATTTTATTCTTTATTTCTACCTTTCCTTGTGTATTTCCAGCACTTTATTTGGATAGGGAGCAGATGCTGAGAGATCTCTGTGTGCCTGCCCTAGCCAGGAGTTTTTCTGGGCAGCCATTCTTGGGCTGGAATGAGATTCAAGTGAGAAGTGTCTTTGATAAGGAACATTCTGATATCAGCCATTGGTCCTTGCAAGCTGCATGAAACTGTGATTTTACTAATTAGATGGACTGTGCAATTTCCCATTTTTTTTAATAAAGTCTGTAAAGCAGTCGTGAAAGGGTCCAGGGAAAAGGGAGGGAGTGTGTGAAAGCAGCTGAAAAAAAAATGTCTTTAACATCTACGTAATTTATAAAGTCCTTAATTGGAACCTATTAAGTGAAAAACCTCAGGATCAAAATATTTCATTACTGTAATGATAACAGTAGGGATGGAAAGCAAGGAATGAGAACACTGCTCTGGATTCTGTTTCTCCTAAGTAGTTTCTGTATTTTCTAACTTAAGAAGTTTTTACACCTTTTTACACTTGTTGGCAAAACAGCGGCTCAAAGTGATTTCGTTCCTTTATTATTTTTTAAACTTTATGCTGCAAAAAGCAAAGTCTTTCTGGATGTGATTGTGCTTAAAGCTAGCTGCAATATTTAGGGGAAACAATCACAAATTCCAGTCACAGCTGTGTATATAATTACTTTTCTGAACTGGAAGGAGAACTGGGAAGAAAATGGGTTGGTTTGAAATCACGTTTCATTTTTCTTGTGTTTCCTTCCCAATGTTTTAGTGCTTTGTTGTGTTTAGTGTTGCAGCACTTTTCCTGTTGCAACAAAACCAAAAACCCTAAAACACAAAATAGGCAAGAAAAAAAAAAGAACAAAACCTATATGTTGCCACTGATAAAAAACTCTAAGCTAAATGAAAGGCATCGTTGGATTATTGTTTCCAATCTCAATTATGATCCTTAAATTTGGCATTGAGACTGGCAAATTTATCCCCAAAACATGGGCTCCCTTCCTCAGGGGAGGCTTGGTGAGTTGATCTGGTACAAGTGAGCTGCCCTGCAGAGCCATGGTGAGGAGGCAGCTCTGCTCTCCTCTGCAGAAGTTCTGCCTCAGCCTGACATGGACTCAACTCCAGTTTTTAGGTCACCCTGCTATGGGTCGTGTACTACGGTCTTTGCTATTTTGTTTTGGAATGATGGCATCCGCTTGGAAACCTTGAAGCAGCACCAGCTGACAGCCAATTTCTGTACTGATAAAATTGAGGGTGTGTTCAGACTGGGAGTCAGCTAGATACCAATGTAATTTTATACATTAATTAATTATATACATTAAGTCTAAACACCAAAAGCTAACAACGGTCTGGTTTAACCTTCTGGCATGGGTCTATCTTCATTTAAGCCTCTGACTGTAAAGATCTTTGTAATGTCCATGCAGCTCAGGAGCTATCAAGAGCCAGGGCCTCCAGCACCAGGTTCCAAGAAAACCTGTTCTTTTTAGAGCTGAATTTTTGGAAGTATATTTGAGGAAATAGGGAAGAGAACAATACAGTTCTCTTTGAATGAAGTGGGGAACTCTGTAGCACATAAAGAACCTGGCAGGGGTCCATGAAAATTACCATCAGAGATAAAAGGGATCTAACCATTGCTATGCTGGGAGAGTACAGTGAAACCCTGATGTTGGGCTTTTGGCAGGTCTAGGCATAAGACAAACACTTAGTGATGCATAGCCCAGGCAGAGCTGGCATCTTCTCCTCTGGAGCTGCCCTGCCAGCTGCCTCAGCCACAAACGGGATCCCACAGACGAGTACAGTCAAGGAGGAACAATGGGAAAGGTGAAATCTATTCCAGGGGTTCAGAAGGAGCAGCAGGACTGGGAAGCCTTGCTTATAATGCTAATTTGGCTTTTCTGCATCAGAGCTACAGTGGAATGGGGGGAAGTGCATGGTCTTGGACATGTGGAAAACTGGAGATGCTGGGTGTGGTCTGTCCATGCCATCAGTGGGTAACCACAAACTCAGCTCAAATCACTGACCCTGCCCATGGGACCTGAGCTCAGGCTGGCTGCCAGAGAATGTGGGGGTCCCTGGCTGTGTCTGCCTCACCAGAGGGACAATGAGGGAGAGTGAGGGCCCATGTGAAGGTGCTGATGGTGCCCAGTGGGCACCTGGGGCCCTGCAGAACCTGTGGTGCATTGGCTTGGTCACACAGGACAGAGGTGCACTGGTGGTGACCATAGGAAAGCACTTACCTTGATCCTTGAGTACTCACTAGTTATAAACTCAGAGGTGCTGTGGTAATTAATCTGAAATACCTCCAGGAATGCTGTAAACATGAAAAGTGTCACCTCAAATTTGTTGTAAAATGAGGTGACAAATCATTTGAGCAAATGTTGAGTACCTGTCATAAGACATCCTCTCATAAGAGTGAGAATCTTCTAATAATCATTAGCAGCTTATTTGCATGGAGTTTTCCTGCATTTGATGTGAAATCTTGTTTGGCTGGATGCAAGGAAGGCTAAGTATGTGCTGAAAGCCAGTAATTTGATTATCTACACTCTTTCTGTCTAGTTATATGATCCTTGCAAAGTCCTTTATTAAACCCCTTTTAGAAAGAGTTGCTAAACCTTGGTGGAATGCCAACCATGCTAATACAATCTGGCCAGTGAAGAGTAGGTGCTTATTGAACAGAAAACTTTAATCTTGTTAAGAGTGGATACAAGAGGAAACGGTAATGACTGGGTTGTGCTGAAACTGTCGCTCAGACAATGAAGGTGGCACCTAGGCTGTGGTGTGGACACACCTGTCCTTTTTCATACTGAAAAACTCTTCTTTCATGTAGGATAATCCTAATGGATGGGATTCCAGGAGAGCTTTCACAGGTCATAATTATCCTCCATGCCAGCCGTTCCTCAATGGGCGTCTTGGTCACTTCATTTGCGTGCTCTGTAGCTACCATTTGTTTCTTCCAAGGGGAGGGATTCCTTTGAGGCAAGATTGGTTAGCAGTTTCTATCTTTCAAAAACAATTTCTAGAGCATCGATAGATGCTGTGCAAAGTCGTAGATAGCAATAAAATGATATCTAAAATAAGATGTGCTCTTGGCATTTTGTCTGTACGTGTTAGGGTGCGATGGAGGAGGCCGTGCAATTTGAAGGGATTAATGGAAGCTGGGCAGTGATCTGCCACAGCACATGGAAAAGAGTCCCCTGTAGGGAACCCTCAGTCCCAAATGCAAGAGCTATGGATGGGGACATGCATTTCCAGAGCTGGGCCACATTCCTTCTAGGGCCATGAGCTGCTTATGGAAACACTGGAAAGCCACACTGAAATAGCCAGGCCGAGAGTGGCTGAAAGCTACGGGTGCTTTCAGTGAAAGGTTTAATTAGGATGGGGAATTTGGGCCAAGTAACAGCACAACAATGCTGAGAGAAACTAGGAGACCTGTTCTGCTGTGAGTTCTATTTAAAGACTGAGTCAGGGCAAACACTGCAGCCCGAAGAGGTGCAAGAGGAGGGGACACTGTGAATGCCCAGTGTGGCACTTGCATGCACCCAGCTCACCCAGCTCACTGAGTCTGGGTATCCACACTCTCTGTTACTGCCCTAACATGACCCTGAGAGAAATTCGTGCCCAACATTGGCAGCATCAGAGGGGATGAACCCATTGAGAGAGAGGGGACTTGCTCCCCATGCAATGTGACAGGTCACAGGTGGGACAGAGGTGACCCCACGTCATCACTTGACTTCAGCCAGCCTCGTGTGGTTCATCCTGTTTTGGAAAAAGCCACAATAAAGTTACAGCCCCCTCTGCTCTTTCTGGGGGGTGTGCTTTGTTTCTGTGTCCATCACAAGGTCCAGTGACCATTGGAGTTGTTGTGGCTCTGCATTTTCTCTTCCAGGAAAGAGTGGCTGGCATTCATGTCAAGGTCATGTCTGAGCACAGACTGATTAAATCTCATAATTATTATAAGCAGTAATAGAAGTAAGGCTCTTATTTAGTGGTAAAAATTAGCTTTCTCCTTGGAATGAGGAAAGAATAAATGCTCATCATTGTTTCTATATACCATTAAGCAGAATATTTGATAGAAACCCAGTTGTGAAATTAGACTCTGTCAGTACCTTTTCTGGTCTCATTTTACAATTATGTGCATTGACATCTGTTATTGCTAATTACTTCTCCAAACTTCAGCAATGATCTCTTGCACTTCCTGTAAGAAATGCTGAAAGCTTTTAACAAACAAATTAATTATGTATAGTCTTTGATGCAAATTAGCCCAATTAGTTGTAGCATTGATACCTTCTTCATGTAAAAAGAAAAAAAGAGAAAGAATGATCATATACATATTTATAAGTACCCTTTTGACAGATGATGGTAGGTCATGATGAGGAATACGTTTAGATTTATGGAATGACTTTTTAAAAATGACAAACCAAAGTAACAGTCTTGTGAAAATGTGTTGACTTCACAAAATATGTTGAATATTTAAAGATGGTTCTTGCTGGGAGAATGAGTGTAAAGTGATTGTTGTTCTTCTAAGTGACACCTTGAGTAAACAGAATAGTGTTGCACTGTGTGACACTAACTTGTAACGGATATTATTGATCAAATGGGATTTTTTTCAGTATTTCATCCTCGATGCATTTGAACTTCACCCATTTGGGGTGGAAATGGTCTACAACAAAAATACATGAAATTTGACTAAAAAAATCTGTGATTTTGTTAGGAGAGGGAGTGTGACCACATGTGCCAACAGGGCACTTTATGGCCCCTCAAACACCAATCTGCCTGGCTTTTCCTTTCAGTAAATTCACCTTGCACCCTTGGACCAGGTCAGCCCTTCCCAGGAAGAATAACATGTTCAATCCACACACGTTCCTGTGGAGCTCCCTTATAGCTTTCCCCTTGAACACATGCAATTTATTGACTAAATCTGAAGATTTTTTTTCTTTCCCTTTTGGTTGTTTCCTTTGTTTTGTTGCATGTTGAGGAATGTGAATGACAAATTTTCTGTGGTTGTCTTTTGAGGGTTGGTCATTGTCGAGAGCGGGTGTGGCAACAGTCACTGCTGGAATGTGTTGGGAACTTAATTCCCCTTCTGACTACTCTGCCCAGGTATTTCATTAATTCCTACCAGGGCAGCCTGTGGAGAGTTACAAAACTGGGACTGCAGCCTTTATGAAACGCCAGTTCCAGGAAATAACTGGTTTGCCTTCAATCTGCAGCTTCCAAAAATTACAGCATCAACCACATGCTACAGAGGGTTACTTTATGCATTTATCATTTCTGAGATTACATTTTCCTGCCATAGAGCTCTTTGAAATCAGCCATAACTTGTGTTTGAATATGTCAAAGAAAGAGAAAAAAGTCATGCTTTGTTTGAATAGTTTTTCCCTAATGGGACAGAGTAAAAAAACTATGTTTGCGTGTTTTGTAACTCGCAGGCAAAACTCTTTCTCTAAAAGTGTTTCAGCAGAGGGATGGGAGAGAAATTGCACTCCACACTATTGGTTTTCAAAACTTCAGTGTTTGAGGTTTTCTCACAACTGTAAATCAAGTTGCAGTTTTTGTGGTTTTTGTGAAAAAATATGAATATCATTTGAAAAACTACTTTTTATATTGAGATATTTCTGTGAGGGAAATGTTTGACAGAAATGCCTGGTTGAGGACAGTGTGAACTTAACCACAGAAAGATGCTACAGAAACTGGCTGTGGTAATCTGGGGAAACAGCATTTACTTCATGGTGTTTCTTACAAAGATGGGGCATTGCAAATCTTCCACTCTGTAGAAGTAAAAGTGGAAGTAAAAAAGCCCCAAAAGCTCATTGGGATGAATATCAATATTTGCTTTTTCACCCCACTGAGATATTGTGAAATTTTGTTTTCAGTTTTGTAACCAGAAAAACTTTGTTCTAATAAGCAGAAATGGAAAGTCAAGTCTAGTGTCAGATATTTCAAAAAGATCAGTTTGGGAAGGGAGAGTTACAGGTTTGAACTCTTCTGTTTTTTATTGGGTTACCAAGACCAATAAAATAAAATAAACCAAAGTGAGTGCAGTCACCTGTGCCATGCAGGTGTGCAGGCAGAGAGGGTGAGTCACACACACTTGGGCACCCACTGGGTTTGTGTGGATATGAGGAGGGGATTTTTTAAAACCAACAGGTGCTGGCCTTAAAATTCCCAGTGTTCCTACAGATGGGACCATTCAGGGATCTTCAGCAGGGACCACGCAGGGCTCTGCAGCAGATTTTGCCAGACCAAGGGCTGTGTGACTCACCTGGGACCAGAGCAAGCTCCAGCTTTGCCTGTGGGTTGTCCTGGTCCAGACCCCATCCTGTCCTTCACTCAGAGCCTCTGTCAGTGGGGGACAGAGCATCCAGGACCTTGCAGACCAGGGGCAGCCTTAGAGCTCCCAGGCTCCCATCTGGAGGTGGCAGCTTGGCCAGAAAATTTGCAGGAGCATCACACCTTCTGCAGGGCAAATTTCTCAGGATTGAGGCATCCCCTGGGATTTTGGTTCAGGATGGGCAGCACTAATCACAAATACAGACACTGAGGGGCTGGGAGGAGGGAGCTGAGCCCTGAATTTTGGTTGTGTTCATCTGGGTCCAGGTCCCAACAGAGAGCCCAAAGGCCCCAAGTCCTCAGCCTGTGTCCTAACTGCAAACCCAGTTTCTTTTCTCCCCACTTGCATTGTTTTCTCTTGGAATTCTGCCTCATGTTTTCCTAATTATTCCACTGCAATTCTCAAGCCAATAGTTGCATGAGGAAGCTGATCATAACGATTTAAACACTTCTACAAAAGACAGATTAGCAGATTAGTGACTGCTCTGGAAAATGTGCAGCAGTGCTTGAAAATTAATCCTGCTCTTAATTCAGGGAAGAAACAAGCAGCTCTGTTATTAGTGTTTCCTATTTAAAATACACTTCAATTTTCTGATTTTAAAATTGCAAATGCTGTAAGAATATGGTGAAGTATGTGTTCTGAAGAAACCTCTTGAGGTTTCCTTTAGCTAATTATTTACAGTATGAAGATCTGGCATAACAGGTACAGGCATCCTGACGATTATGTATGAATATAATCATGGCCTGTCAGATGTTTTTAATTAAGCTTTCCTCAGTCTGAGTGCTCTGAATGGTGATGAGCATTAACATCCTTCAGCAGAGCAGTGCACAACTTCCTTGCAGACTGTGACCATGTGCTGTGCTCAGTGTTGAGCTTTGAAGTCTGGATTTAGTTTGAAGCTGGGTGAAGTCAGGTCCTGTGTTTGTGCCCTGGTGATTCCTGCTCCCAACTTTAAGCTTCTATCTGACTGTAGACTGAACTGGGTGTAAGGAGATTTTCTGCAGCCAACATCTCATGGAGGGATCTAAAAAAGACAGCCTGGATACATTCCCAAATGTACTCCAACATCAGGTTCTGCAAGGTGAACTCCAGCACCAGCTCCTGCCCCTTCCTCATTCTCAGGAGTGCTGCACCAGTGACTGGCCTGGTGGAGGGGTTACATGGAGTGGAAATAATGTGAAAAACTGAGTGATAGGCTTGATAAAGACACAAGGTCAGCAAAGTGATTTCTGCCCTCCATCCAGCAGTGGTGAGGCCACATCTGGTGAGCAGTGTCACATCCAGGGATCCCCAGTGCAAGAGAGACTTTGGCAAAGCAGAGCAGGGCTCAGAGGCTGCTCCTGCTTTGAGCAGGAGGTTGGACCAGATAAAATCCAGAGATCCCTTCCAGACTCACTTGTTCTGCCCTGTAATATCTCATGAGGGGCGAGGGCATTACTTTTCCTAAAGAATTCTGTTTCTTAGTGTGCTCAGAGCTGAGAGCACTCAAACTGTGTCGGAGTTTTGCTGTCTCCTCAAAGCAATTTATTGGTGTCTCATATCAACATAATGTGAGGAAATATATTGTTTATATGGTGATTGAGGATGGCATCTGAACACAGGTACAGAGAGGCTTTCTGCATGCCCAGGAAGAAAAATTAAACTTTATAGCATTGTTGCTTCTAATATATAATCAGTTGGCTATTGCTTGGCTGTATTAGCAAGAATTTTGTCCACAAAAGGACTCTGGGAAGTGACTCCTTGATCTAACTAAAAATTCTGTATGTTCAAAACCAAAAATATGGTTTAATACCTAGGAAAACTGTCCTAGGATGAAATATATTAGAGTGGTGTCTCTTGCTAAAGGATGTGGTGGAGGGATGTTTCTTTTATTCCCCCTCCCTCCCCAAAATTCACCACAAAAATAGAATACAGGTACCTGATCACAGCCTTCCCAGCTGGAGGGCAAACCCTCAGCAGAAGTGCATCACAATAACTAAACCAAGCAGTTTGTTTTCTCCAGTTGACTTTCAAAGACCATTTACTCCATGGACCTGCTTCCCCTGCTCCCTTAGGGGCCACCAGCCACAATCACAGTGCCCTGGCTGAAGGTATTTATTAAGGAAGTTGTTCTGAGAGGAGAGGGCTCAGCTGACCTGCAATGTGGAGTTTTTAATTTCTTTCAATCTACCACAATCTGGGATCTAAACAGATCCAGACCCACAGAGCTGTACAAACCTACAGAGTGTGCTGGTGCCCCTGGATCTCTCCTGTGCATCCAATCCAGTGTGTCCTCTTTGTTTTCATTTTGCTTTTTCTTTTTTTCTCCCCTGCTCTTTTTTTTCTTTTTTTCTTTTTTTTTTCCTTTTTCCAGAAGAGCTGGGGAGGGGGTTGTGGGTCCTGCTTTTTAAAGAGGGAAACTTCTGGCCATCTGCATGTAAAACAGGTTGTTGCCTGCATGAATATCTATGCGTGGTCATTTAGGAATGCCCATGCATTTCCCTGTTTTGTGTACAAAACTGTGTGAATTGCATGCAATTTAGGGCAGAGAGTGCAATCACAAAGTATTGCTGCACAGAGTACAGCAGCTCAGCTTTTGTCAAAAAATGAGCTATGTAAATAAAGGTAATACTGGCAGAGATGATGAAATTAAGATTAGCAAATAATGAGTAAAATTATTGACTTGACTACAAAGAGAAACTGGATGAGAATCTTATCTGGGAAACAAATGTAAATCCTCAGATTCCATTAGAGATACATTAGGGGTTGGTGACAGCTCCCAATCTAATCCATTAAATATCCATATTAGCCCTGAAAGGGCTGCATTACAAAGATTCTGTGTAGGGCTGGTTACACTGAGTCCTCCTGGTACAATAAAAAATCTATTACTTAACCACTTCCTGAAATCATCATCTGCAACTGTAACTGTTTGAAATTAGCTGAACAGGATCCTCTTTTTTGTTAATTTGCTTATGATTATAATTAAGAGAAAACCATCCTTTTAAAAAACTAGTTAGTTTTCAACTTCAGGCCAAAACCTTCCCATTATCCAAATGAAAGAGCAGAGATAAAATATTTTCTATTTTATTTGGTATCAGCTTCTTAAGTATTTAAATTATTTTAGCAAATGCTTAAAAACATAAATCATGCAAACTTGTGATTATGTGCTTGCATAGTGATTTGTAATGTCAAATTTTTGGAAAATTATTATTTGCATTCTTGATAAAGAATCTCTTGTCTGTTATTATACCTGTTTCTGCTATATGGAAATCACAGTGCTTAAACAAACTGCATTATGAAAAACATGTGTTTTGAGAACCTGTTCTCTAAAGATATTTAATTTCCATTTAGAACACTAGCTTTAAAATTAATGACTCTGCTTCAAAATGCAAATTCCCCTTCTCTATTTCAAGCAGACAAACTGAAGTTCACTGACTCCTGAAATATCGTTGCTTTGTCCCAAGAAAGCTCTGTCTTTTTAAATCTCAGCTCTAATTCCTCTTTGATTTTGCATCAACACCTTAATGGGGAAAAAATTCGCCACAAATCAGCATCTGATTAGCCCAAATCATCCCCTCTTAATCCCCCTCTGAAAAAAAAATGCCATTTCCAAAGTACTGTTGTATGCCGATGTAGCATCTTTGTAAATTTAAAAACCCAGGTGTATCGATGAAAATACATAGAACATTTTAATTAAAACTCATAAAATTGTTGGACATCTGCTCCAAATTGTTCAACATTTTAGTGGTTAACAGATTTTGTGCACCTAGATAATGAATTACTCGTTATTATTGGCATAAATAGTAGCTGTGGGGCTTTTTATAGCAAGATCAGAAGCCTCTTTGTGCGAGCTCTGGCTTACTTTATAGTCTTTTGGCAGATGCCTATTAGAACCAATAAGTTTAGCTAAAAAAAGGGAGGCAGAGTTAAACACAGGAAACAAGAGTTGAATGTCCGCCAATAAAAATGATCACAAATCAGGGCTGCTGATGTCATAACCCTTGAGGTCAGAGGTTGGGCGCGGAATAAATGGCTCTGAAAGGGGCAGCCTGTCTGGAGGGCTGAGCTGTTGTTGGCAGGCAGGCACGGCCATGAGTAAATGGGAGGCACAATGCTGCCACTGGGCCTCATTAGCAGCCGGGCCCGGTGAAGAGAAGTGTTTGATGAGTCCTACACGTCCCACTGTGGCACTGTGTGATGTAAATGGAATAATTACTATGATCTAATGGGCGTCTCTTTTGCATGCGGGCCCCCGGTGAATGAAGCCCCTCTTTTATGGCATTCAGCCCGGGTTGTGTAAACTGTGGGGTGCCACTGGGGATGGAGCGGCGGCAGGTCCCGCCGACCCGCTCGCATTCACCCTCAATAGAAAGGGAAGGCCAAGTAATTTACTCTGCTGCCTTTCACCATGAGAGTGGCAGATTGAAGGTCACACTCGATTTGGCAGGACTTGAGTCGCTCTCTGAGCGAGACAGATGCAGCATCTCCCCGCTTCGGGGACTTTCGGGGACGAGCCGCGTGAATGGAATTGCGTGCGTGTGCTGGGCCCAGCCAGACAATACACGGGGTGTCCCCCTTTTTTGGGGAGCAAACCCCCTGGATTGGAGCTCTCTGCTCCCTCTTTCATTAGTTTCACGTGTCTGAGCACACCCTGCTCTGCCCAGGGTGGCTCTCGAGGTCTCGCTGGGTACGGGTGGAACCCCCGGTTCAGCTGGTAACAAACAGCCCATTGTTGTCTCTATATAGATCATTAAAAGTCTGAATAAAAATAATTGCATCTTGTGTAGACGTACTGCTTGTCCAGGCTGAAAAGATGCGACATTGTCTCTGCCTAAAATTTGTTAGGAATGTCCTGGTAATGATATTATATCCAGTGTGTGATGCTGCATGTTCTGTCTGAATGCAGGCTGCTGCAGTCCTGACATAACAAGATTTCGTTGTGGCTGATTTCAGATGTCTATATTAACAATCAGCATCATTTCCTTATTAATTACATGGTTTGTGCATCCATATGGCTTAAATTAAATTTCTCAGACTTTTTTTTTTTTTTTTAAGTGGGATAGTGTTTTTCAGAAACTCACTCGTTCCAGAATTGTTTTGTGCATTTTTCCCCAGCAATTCCCTGTGGGCATGCTTTTTAGGGAACTGCAGACCAACTTTTATTTTTGATGTTTTCTTTTATTATACACTCCATGCATGGCTAATGGAGGCCAAACCATGGGCACATAGAAGTCAATGGAAAAATTCTCAATGACTTCAGTAGGACCAGGATTAAAGTGTGTGGTCTACACAAAATTCAGTGGAGTCCAGTCTCTTGGAAAATATTTTTCCATGAGATACTTTATAAGGTCATTTTAATTATGACCTGTACAGTATTTCTGTTGTTTGCGGTCACACGGAATCCTCACTCATCATTTGTGAAGACAACACAATCTTTCCTTTAGGCAACATTTTTTATTTTTAAAGAAGGAATAGATTGTGGATACTTGGGAGGGTCAAATCTAGGTCAGCATCAGTGCTCTAAGCAGTACTCTAAACACATGTTTACATCATTTGGAACCCATTATTCATGGTTTTATATTACTTATTGTGAAATAATGCATCAACAGTTTTGCTTTGTTTTGTATTTAACTGGTAATATTTGAGTGTTAAACTCCACATCAGCGGAGTGTGGGAGAAACAAACATGTACAATTACTAGACAAAATAGATTGGAAGTTGATGATCTTCTGTTGCCTGTGGAATCATGGAAGCAGTGATGTGGTTTTCTTGGCTACTTCAAAGGAATCCACAAAAAAAGCACCTACTAAAAGCAAAAGCTATTGTCAGGAACTGTAAATTTTCTGTACCTGGGTCTGTGTGCTTAGGTCTTTCTAACAGTTTAGAAAATTGTTTGAGGTCCACAAATCGAAGAAGTCTGGAAACCCCTGATGTTGTACCTTTCAGGATCTTATGGATTATTTGCTGTAATTTTATGGTTCCTTTGCTTCTTGGGCTAAATCTGAATTAACCTGGCAGCAAGCATCCAAACCTGCCCAGGGCTTGGTCAGTGCCCTGAAAGACAATACCTGTGCTTTCCTTGGCAGTGCCAAGTGTCTGACACAGCTTTCACATTTCCCAGCTGCAAACAGAGCCAGCCAGGGAGGAGGCAGGAACATTCTGCATTGCACATCCTCAGCTCTCAGGAGTCACCAATCCATGGATTTCCCTTTGCATCACACCAGGCTTTGCCCTTCCTTTGGCCCCAGAGAGCCAACAGGGTCTTGTCCTTGGGACATGGAGCCCTAGGCAGGTCAAATAGGATTTCCTGACACTCAGCAAGTGCAAGGGGAGCAGGGGATGTGAGGCTGAGTTCACAGGCCCTTCCTTTGCAGGTTTGGGGTGTGCCTGGCTGCAGCTTCACACTCTCAGTGTCACCCAGGCCGTGTCACCCAGTCTGTCCCCAGGCTGGCTTTGCTCTCTGTGGCTCCATGGTCCAGTGCATCCATAAAATAGGGGAACATCACACCCACCCCATCTAAATTCACCCTCTATTTCTGCTGCCTCCCATTCATTGCTGTCCCCTGTCCAGCCAGCAGGACACAGGGAATGTCACACCTTGGTCTGAGGCACCCTTGTGTGGCCAGAGCTGGCAGCTCTGGGTTTCCCTGAGAGCTTCGAGCAGGATTTGTGCCAGGCAGTTCAAAGAGCACCAGAAATGCAAGACAGTCTCAGCCAGATTGCCCGAGTTGCTCAACACTCAGCAGTTCCCTTGCTGAGTCTGCACCTGAATAAGTGGCTTGATTTTTCAAAGTTATTTGCCTGGCTGTAGCTCTCACTGCTCCTCATGATAAATAAAGATCCAGAGGGAGTTGTTGTCTATGAAGTACCTGGGAAACCTTCCCTGTTATACATACTGTTATTAGAATTATTATTCTTTTATTTGTTAAAGCTGTTATTTGTTCCTATAAATATTCTGTGGTAAATTAATCCCACTTGAGTAGATGAAGCAGGTTTGGCTCTGTCATTTAATATACCTGAAGGTAAACATTGCTGATAGAAATCTGTCAGAGGCAGGAAAACACAAAAGCCGGTTCAGAGTTTCAAGCGCCTTTCTGTCAGTATCGATCCTCCTGAATCTGATTTTTTTACTGTTTCTTGCTTTTTTGGTAGCACGGCAGCAGAAAAACAATTACGAATCCCACTCCTCCCCCAACCGATCCCCTGAAAAAAAAAAAAAAGGTTAAATTTAAATAATCATTTCGAGCGCTGTTCCTGTTGTAGGTGGGGTTTGGAATGCAGAGTACAACAGACCCTCGCATTTTTCACTGATTATCTTTAATTACTTGTGAGGGCTGAGCAGCTCGCATTACCCCCAGGCACCGCAGACTGACAAGGAATCTTCTTTCAAGCCTTTTATAGAGCATCGCATTATCGAGCGACTAACAGAGCAAAACTGACACCAAAAGAAAGTTCATTATTTACTTTCGTTATTGTCGAAAGACTTGTATTTACTTCTGGAGCCCTACTTTTAAACACACTTTCCACTCGGAAAGTGTTGCCACTGTGGGGCTTCTCCCCTGCCCCGAGGAGGTTTGGGAGCAGCAGAGCCCAGAGCTCCTGCAGGAAAAGCTTCAGGAAAAAGAGAAGCCCAGAAACTCCTTCAGGAAAAGCTCGTTGTGCTTTTTCAAAGCACCCGCACCTCTAATTTGAAGTTTTGGAGGTATTCCTTTAGCCAGACACTCAGCGGGATAAGGAAAACGGGAAATTTGCTGTACTAAGGAGGGGTTTTTTCACTTTTCAATTCTCGTTCTGTGTTTTCAGAGGATGCGCGCTCTGAGCTGGGAGCTGACGCTCGCACTGAGAGCTCTGCTCTCCTGTGTCTGTCACAGATGATGCCACGGGGAAGGCAGCAGGGCTGGGGTGCCCAGAGCTGACAGATCTGTGCCAAAGTGCCACCTTCGGGCACCGAAAATCCCGGGGTCTCTGATGGGAACCTTCTTTGCTCGGGTTAACAAAGCATGGGACAAACGTCTCCTGGGTGGTGGGAAGAGTGGAGGTTTAATCTGTGCGAAAGCATTCCCGGTGCCTGAATTTTAGCACATTTGCCTTGACGAACCTCCAGCTGTGATTTAATCGCACAAAATCCCCACGCAGCACATGGGGGCAGTGAGGACACTGAGTTATCAAAAAGTTGGAGTCAGAGGAAGATGAGCCAAGGGCATGTCCCTCTTTCTCTGAGCCTGAGGGTTCACCTGCATCCCGAAATTCAGCTGGGGTTGCTAAGCTGAGCTCACAGTGTGAGAGATGAGTGCTGGGACTGCTGCTTGTGACAAAGCACTGCTCTATCCATCCTCACCAGACTGCCTTGTGCGCCACTACATGGAAAAATCCAAACCCAGAGTCTTCTCTTGGACGCTGGGAATTCGAATCAATGCTTTCTGTCTCATTACTGCAGGATAAAAGCTGCCCAGTGCTCCCAGAGGGCAGGGGTGGCTGTGTCAGTCTCAGGTGTAGAGCAGGGGCAGAACAATTTCGTTCCTGAGATTCAAGTTGCAAACGCATCTGC
The DNA here is from genome assembly GCA_024362935.1 of Setophaga petechia. Classification (NCBI taxonomy): domain Eukaryota; kingdom Metazoa; phylum Chordata; class Aves; order Passeriformes; family Parulidae; genus Setophaga; species Setophaga petechia. The sequence continues at coordinate 7,495,528 of JANCRA010000033.1, read as the reverse complement.
AGTTCACAGAGTGCAATTCCTGCAGTTCTGTGTGTCTGGGAAAACCTTGAGAGGTGTCCAATAATTGCCACTGGGATACCAGCACAGATTGTACCTTTAACCCCTCCACATTGTACAGATGTAATTTAAATTACTAACAAAAATCTAGTGGCCAGAAATTAAGACATTGCTGCTGTATGGGTAATTACTTATTAATCTAAGCATGTATTTATCCTCCTTTAGCAGTGCCAGGTTCCATATGTAATTTGTTTGACCTATTTGCTTTTAAAACTGAACTGATTTAATTATTTATTTTTTTACTGCATCTGTGGGAGTGTTAATCGAGCCTTAATAGGCAGATGGAAGTATTTGCAAACCATTTTATTTGTCTGATTTTCAGTACTGTGGTTTATCAAGCAGCTGATGAGTAAATTGAAAAGCCATTCTGTGTATACAGATAATTTTAATCACAGTACATACTGAAAACTTTGGGCAGCGATGTTTTAAAATAATTTTTTGTCTGATAATGAGGTTTGCAGGTAGGAATGATGTAAATATACCCTGATATAGGTAAAACGTCATTAAGCCATGTGTCCATGTTGTACTGTAAGCAGCAGTTTCAACCTCAGCACTCTTTTCAGTGCCTCATTCCTCCTCTGTATCTCATAATTTCATGATTATTGGGGTTTTTCTGCAAAGACAACCCAGGTAACAAGCAATCAGGTGGATTTTATAGATAATATTCTGGAAACATTTTTCAAAAATAAAGCTTTGGAAGAGCTTATTAAAACTCCCTGTCTCACAGTACTTATGCCTATCTGTTACCTGTAGGATTGTTTTATTTATGTATTTTCTAATCATGGGAAAGACCAATCTAAGAATAAGATTAGGGACATCTTGTGAAATTGCCATAAAAGTGGGATTCCTCTCCATATTTATCAGTGAATGCTTTGGAACAAGCATTGTTTTTCCCAAGAGAAGGACATAAAGGCAGTGCAAGCATTTCCACCTGACAGCCTGGGAGTTTCAGAGGCCAGAACAGCAGAATTGGGCACTGGCAACAATTCCTTCACAAACTCAACTCCTGTCCTCCTTGGAGCTGCCCAGAAATCCCATCAATCCAAAATTCCCAGCCACCTTTCCTGCAGCTCTTCTATTTGAGAGCAATTTGGTCCGCAAAGCTGCTCTTGTGTTCTGCTGAATTGTTTTAGGGGTTGTGTTTGGTTTTTGTTTTGGGGAGTTATTTTGTGATAATGGAAAGGCAGAGTGGTGCCTCTGACCCAGAGGAGGCTGGAGAAGGATTAGAGGTCAGGGCAGACAAGCTGTGCCACAGAGCTGCTGCTGGGGGAAGGCAGGATGCATTATGCAAGCTGAGGTGCATCTTATATTAGGATGGAGTCTTGCAATGCCAATATAAATAAAGTGAGTAGGGCTGCCAAAGAAAACAGTCTTCTCCTTTATTAGTCAACCTTTTCAATTCTAATTAATTTTTTTTATAAAGGGAAAAAAAATAGCTAATGGCCTGTAGCTGTGGGATGGGAAGATAGGGCAGAGATAATGGGAACATCATTATAAAAAGTAAAATGCTGTGTAAAAAGGGAAGATAGTAAAGGTGAAGCATGTTTGGCACTTTACAGTATCCATTAGCTGCGAGCTACTCTACTCAGATGGGTCTTGACTGGTTCTCCCAGAAACTTTGGCAACTTTCTTCCTCTCTGTTTTGAGAGAAACAAGTGCCTGTGCTGGGAGGGCTGGGCTGGGCTGTGAGCACGGGGCTGCCACAGCCACACTGGGAAGAAGGGCTTGAAAATCAGGACTCAGTGGCCTCAGTGGCACCTCAGGCCTTGAAACACTTGCACAGGGACTTCACTACAGGTCAGGAAAATTTGTGTGTGCCTTGGAGCCCACAAACCCCTGGGCTCTGCTGCTGACCCGCAGCCATCCCCGAGCGCAGGAGCTGGGCTGCAGCTGGGCAATATCCACACCAGCCATAAACAAGTTAAACTGGATGTCTGAAGCCTTCCTCACATGGCATCAGGGCACTCCTAGTGGGTTTGTTTGGCTTTTGGGAAAGCAGAGAACCTGGCCACATGCAGCTCTGAGCCACAGGACTGCCTTGCTCCCGCTTACCCTGGCCCGTCCCTGGCACACTTAAAAGCTGCCCAGATTAATAACTGTTAATTACCACTGGGCACCAAAGGAAGCTTGGACTGCTCTTTTGTCATGAGATTGCTTCTCCATCTCTTGCCAATGCAGCATCTTATGAGTAGAAGAAAAGAGAACACGTGTATTTTAAAACCCTTTGCTTTCTGAGCAGCAAAAAATGAAAAATGCCTTCATCCTTGCTGGACACACGGAATAAATCTGGAGGTGTTTATGTCCTCACTGCTACAAAATGGATTTTCCTCCTCAAATAGAGTCTCCCTTCTGCTTGACCTGATGTTTATTCTCAAAGCATTTTGCCTCCAGCTGTCCCCTGCCTGCTCTGCCCCTCTGTGTCCCCAGGTAGCCACTGCCAGCAGTGACAGCAACACTCTCCAGCCTTCCTGCTCAAGTTTCTGAGTGGCCTTAAATTGTTTTCTGTGTCAGAGCTGCAGACATGATAGTGGCTCTGCTTAGCCTAAAGAAATTTCCCCTCCAGGAAGGCAACTACCAGATGAGGTGAGGATCAGACCCAGCTGGATATTCAGATTTCTTGATGGTACTATAGGATAAAATTTCTTTTTTATTTTTTTATTTCACAAGGGATCCTGTTCATACTGGAGACACTTAGGCATCTCTCTAATGATTTGGCACATTTAAAAAATGAAAAAATAATGCATTGTACAATGCAGTTTATTTTCTGAAAGAAAACAGCAAATCACATGTGAGACCACTCCAGAGTGTGCAATTGAAAAAAAAAAGGAACCTAAATAACTGTTACATTCTCAACAGTATAGTCTTGTGAATAACTAGAAGGACCTATTCATTTGCCTCCAAATATATCTCCACTCAAATGATTCTTCTGTTTGGGGGAATCCCTATTAATAGAGACCAAGGAAAATAATGTCCTCTTTGTCTCTTTCTAAGACATGTCCTTATTGTGTTTTGGACAATTGGGTCATTTATGATGATGAGGTAACTTGTTCTGAATCCTGAAAATGTAATTTCAGATGAACTGTGAGTAGTTTTACTAGTTGTTGAAATGTCTTTGCAACCTAATTTACAATTTACAATAGGCAGCATTCTAACTTTGGTCTAAACAGCAGTTTGAGCATCTGTCCTCTTCCTTGGATGGAAAGGGGATAAAAAGGTTTAAAATAACATGTCATGGTGGTGAGTTCTGCTCTTTTCATACATTAGGTGCATATATTCATGTTGGGAGAGCAGGGCCAGGTGGCAGAGGGTGAGTCCCCTGGGCAAGGTGCCAGGTGTGTGCAGCAGGTGATGGACAAGCTTCACCTCAGCCAAAAACTGCTCCCAGGATGGCAAACAACAGCCCAGAACTGATCCTTTGGCTCTTCCAAATCTCCAGCAGCAGCTCCCCATACAGTACAGGCTGCTGATTCCCACCTGAGAGCAAAGCTTGGCTCTCTGCTTCCAGTTTCTCTTATTTTGGAGAAGTCAGAGATTGGTATTTACAGCAGAGGCCATTACAGAGGGCTCATAAACCTCTCAGGTCTGCAGATTGTAAGCAGGTAATTAAAGTTCAGCACCTGTTTAAGGGTTGTGCTGGTATGGAGCTCGCTCAGGCCCTGGAGTTTTGGGGCAGGAGCTGTGGGATGATGCTCCAGGGGTCCTGTCCTCACCACAGCCAGCTCCTCTCAGAGGACTCTGGGCAGAGAAAGGGACAGACAGCCTCTGTACTCGTTTCTACACAACTCTGTACACAGCACATTTGTATTATATGACATGAAAATAAACCTGAGCCTTGCTCAGACCCCTTTATTTCACTGGGTTTTATCTGAAAGAAGCAAAGTGGAGCTGTGGATTCTCACTCAGTTCACACAGGGAGCCCAAGATTTGCATTTGAACGTCAGAGTAGACTTTATTAATTTATTAATTTCAACCAGTGTCCAGGTGTCCTAGCTTTGCCTTTATGATATATCTTTATTTATTGAATTCTACTTGATGTTTTCACAACTGGGCTAGAAAAACTAACAAAACAAGAAGAGGAGGATGCAAGAGCTTGACTCAGCATGGATATTGATGTGGTTTAAGACTCTGTTTAAACTCAGCTCATGTAAACCATTGTGCTGATATAAGTAAGTATGTTGTAGCCTGCTGCTGCCAACCATTTTCACTGCAATTTACAGCTGTGCTGTAAATTACCCGGTGCAGCTAAACTTCTATAAACTAGGTTAAGTTTATTTCAAGGGTATTTTCACATAAAGCTGTATTGCTTTAATTATCTCTTTTAAAACCACATAATTTTGTTAATCCAGTGTAACTTTTTATATGTAAAGTAGCCTTCAGAAAATTGACGGGGCGCCAAAATCTGCTCAGTCAGGGATTTTGCTTTGCTGGAAGTTTGGAGGAACCTTCTTTACAGTTATATTTATGAGCAGAATTTTCCCTTTTTCTTCTCTTAGAACCTGGAGTAAATAACTCCTTAACTCACTGATTTACTAGGATTACAGTGTCATGTGAAGAATAAGAGCTAGGTTATTATCTAGTCAATAAAACCAGATCTCATTCTCCAAGGAAAAATGCTTTTCCTTATCAGTCTGCTTTCAAAAAACCTCAACTAAACAACCAAATGAACTACTTTAAGATTAAAATCTTTAGGCAGGGAGGGTTTCACCCAAGCATAACAAAAGTTTTAGTCTACAAAGCTTTCATTTTACACTCGAGCTCTGTGAATGAAGTTCCATCCCTGGTGCTTTATTTACCCTGTAATTTATTTCCCCTTCTCTACCCAACCAACCATGGACAGGAAAACACCTCCAAGAGCACCTCCTTTAAGTGAAAACACCAGTTTGGAAATGGAGTTTTGCTGAGGCAGTTCTGGCTGGAGAAAACACGCCTGATATTTACAACAGGGGAAAGCAGGAGGGGCTGTTTCTTTAGCTGAGGTAAATTTGGGTATTTCCACTGCTCCCACTGGAGTGACAGTGACTCTGTGCTGCTTTGAGGCCTGGCCAATTTGTGTCTCTTATCAGTTTTAGCTTAACAGTGCTGGATGGCTGTCTTCATTCTGCTACACTATTTACAAAATGATGGTCATTAACTAGATGATGACTTAATAAATGTGTAAGATAAATTCCTCTTGGCTGGGAAGCAAAGATGGTTGGCAGCTTCTGCTTGCTTAAATTAAAACAAGTTGCTTCGACATTACATTTCCAAACAGGCAAAAACTTGCACTGCCATTCAGAGTGGTAAAATGAAACCATGACAATATTGCTGCTCGAGTGGGTGGTGCTGGAAATTGTTTTACTTAAAACCTCTCATCTATCTGGGCACAAAATGCAGCAGCCTGTTGCTTTCTGTTCAACATGTGCAGAGCTAACATGGCTACCCAGATACGAGTATTTCCTAAACCTCAGAGTATTTGCTGTCTCCATGTATGTAGAGATATGGATTTGGATTAATTGAGTGAATGTTTCCTCTCCAGCTCTCCCTTTTGTTAACTGCTCTCTCTGCAGCCTTTGCACACATGCCAAGTGCTCAGCTTGGAGAGGAGCAATAATGTGGTTAAAAAAAGCAACGCAATTATTTTAAGCATTTTCTCGCTGAAGTTTTTTTCCAGCTGCAGTTAATTTCTGTCTGATTAGTCTGACCTTTCACCCTCCAAGGAAGTAGTTTAGCAAAAGGGATAAGTGTAGGCACAGCATATCTGTGTATGTGAGCGTGTGCTGATGTATTCCATCATTGGCTTTATTGGGTTATGTTCAGCATGGACAAGTTCTGCTTACAAATGTTTCTTTACACCTTTTAGATGTGCTCAGATTTATCACTGGTGCTTGAAATCATGCAGTTTTCTTATTTGATGAATGTGAAATCACAAGAAAGTTTCTACTTTGTTGTTCTTTTTTTTCCTAAGCCCTACTATAGCAAATGAAAACATTGAAATAGTGTTTTCCTTTCCTTCTGAATTAATTCCTGTACTTTAAACACATCTATTTACTGATCAGCTGTTATACAATTGTAAGTCTTTGCTTGTGGTTATTAAATAAATATAAGTTTGCTGCAACAAAATACAGCCCTAGAGTGTGAACACCACAGGAGAGTGGCAGCTGTGAAGGAAGAGAGCTTTGAGATCCCTCTTACCTGAGATTTCATTTTCTGTCCCAAGCACCTGCCCATATTTTTGCCTTAGATCTTGTAGAGAACAAGTGCTCATTGATTTGTGTGTTATATGAAAAGGATTCCCAACTGTGTTTTTTTCTTTGTGCTACTGCTTGAGCCTACGATGATTTGAAATCAGTTGCAAGCATTTGTACAAAAGGTTTGATGCACCTACATTACAGTGTTCTGGGCACTTGTCCTGCTCCAGAGAGGTCCAGCTGAGGTGTTCAAATCCAAACCTAGGGCTGGATTTCTGTAAATCATAAGAATATCTCAGATTTAATTTGGAGCTGCTTTTCAAACATCACAAGTTATGGAAAGTTGGTGGCAGAAATACAATTCCATTGATGTATTTGTTCTCTCCCAGTCTGACTTGCAGCTGTGGTGCTACAAACCCAATGAGGGCAATTATTATGGGATTTGGGGCTGAGGATTTCATCTGGGATCTGATCAGCTGTTGCTGTGACACCTTTGTGGCACTCCCAGCTGTAATTGGCACAGTCCTTAAATGACAGCTTTTATGGATTGTCTCGTTTGGCACTGGGTCAGGTGTTTGAAAAATAAATCCAGTTTGTGAGTGCACACAACCAAAGAGGTGTATTCCAAGCCAAGAGCAGTGTGTGGAGCTGAATGGATGCAGATGATTCCTGCATTCACAGCCTGGCAGACTTTTGGTGAGTTTTGGAAGCACCCAAGAGGTGGGAGCAGGAGCAGGTGAACCAGCAGGATCCTCAAGGCACTGTCACTACCTGCAGTGATGGAGCTGGGAAAACCAAAGCTCCTCTTGCACTGAATCTGGAGAGGGATGGGAAGGGGCCCTGGTGACAAGGAGCAGGAAAGAGGCCAAGGAAGGCAGTGAATTCTTTGGCTCAGAATTGAAATCACAGGTTTGGGGCCAGAGGGAAAGTCCTGAGCAGGCAAGGCTTTCCCTTGGTGGAGGTAGATCAAGTTAGGGAAGATTTAAGCAAACTGTGCATACACACATCCACAGGACCTGATGGAATGGGCCAATGAGAGCTGAGGAAGCCAGCTGATGTCCTTGTGATGTCACTCTCAAAGATCTCAGAATCACAAAAAATATGAAGCTGGAAGGAGCATTTGGAGGTCATAAAGTTCCTCCTGAAAAGGTCATGGCATTTCAGAGAGATTCCTGCCTGGCCATGCTGCAGATTTTCTCTATGAAAATGAGCAGTTCAGATGGCTTCTTACAATCTCTGATTTTGCTCCATTTTCTTTAAAATGTATCTTTTCCTCAGTCTTGCTTCATTGATTGTGGGTTTTCTCTGCTTGGAAACTTTGGACAGTGTGTATTCCTGTTCAGTTAGAAGCTCCTGATTGTGCTGTATGAAATGGGACAATACTATTAAGATGTTGCTCTTATTGTGATTAGTTTCTACAGCAAGGAAAAATAAGCTATGCAAACGTCCTTTACTACTTTTTTTAGTCAGGTGTTTAAAATCTGGAATTTTCTAGGTCCTGAGATGTATCCTTGTCAGCAATGCCCTGGAGACAAAAGAGCAGTCAATTCAAAAGAGGGGGGTTTTTTATCACTCCATCCCAGCTTTTAATTTTGCAATGACCTTTCCATTTGGGAAGCAAGTCACACCTCCCTTGCCATGGTGCTCCATAGCTGTGTTCCAGGGCACACGTTGGTGTGTGTTGGTGACTGTCATGCAGGAAAACAACGTGTGTGACAATCTTGCCCAAAGCACACGAGCAAAGTTCACATTAGGAACCCGCTTAAATTGAAGCAAAGCTTGGCACACGCAGCAACAGTTCAAAAATCCAGTCTTGTGTTGTCACAAATTCTCTGTCATTAGCTTAATGTTAGTGTGAATTGGGTGTGCTGCCAGGCTTCCTTCCCTTCCTGCAGGGAATTCTGTATCACTGCTCCTATTACACTGAGAGTCCCCAGCACTGGGAGCTGGTAACACTGGTGCACCACTGATTTGCCAGAACGATATGAGATGCTCACAAAAAAAAAAGTCTAATTTCAGCATCTGTCAAAGAAATGAAGCTGCTCAACAAAAGAGCTCACTTGATTGCTTTGAAAAAAAATTAAGTGCTGGCTTATGACACACAAGGCATAAATTAAATCATAACTAGATCAAGATTACTGACAAGAAGTGATGACAGGTGTTGTGAATATGTTGACACGGGGGTGCTGCCCTGTGTAACAATTGTCAGTCATCGGCCAGTTCCGAGTTTGGCTGTGGCTAATGGGGAAGGGTTAATGGCAATGAGTAGGAACTGCTAACAGTCACATGGTCAAAAATTGTAATTTATGGTACAAACATTTGCTTCCTAAGCAGCTGGAGACAGCTGTGATGCAGCAGTATTAGGCTAAGCCATGTGTAAAATAGTACAAGTATATTCGGTGCAGTGGTTAAGGAGCAATTTCTGGCAGAGACACTGGACTGGGATTGGGGAGATGGGGCTTTGCATTCTGACACAGCCCTCCCTGTGACCCTGGGCAAGATGTGTCACCTCTGTGCACATCAGCTCTGAGTACAGGATGATATTTCTGTTGTCTGTCTTGCCTGTTTAGGCTGTTAGCTCACTGGTGCATGGCCTGACCCGTCTGTGGAGCTGCACACCTGGCACACCTGATTTGCTCTGCTGTAATCTGCAGCGTCACAAAAGCACAGCTAATTACTAATCCTGGTGGGGAGGAAGGCTCATTCCTCGCCCCAGAGAACTTACAGACTTAAAATAACAAAAATTATTGCTGCTGAGGTAAAAGCAGAGCTGCATATGCAGCCAGATGATTCCCACATGCCATTATTTAATAGATACAGACTGATGCCAAAATTACATGGATGAAATTATATCATCTCTATTGACATGTTTGACACATGCATTCCCTCCGCTACATGCTGTGGTCTCTGCTGCAGTTTGGGATGCATAAAATGAGAGCTCCCTGCCTGCAGCACTTCACAAGGATGTTTATGGACAGAAAAATGGACGGGGGGTAAATATCTGCCAGTCAGCCCCCTCTCAGCTCTCAGCATCTTTCTTCAGAGAAATGCATCATTATAGCTCAACTGTGATGTTTATGAAGTATCATTAGCATTATTCAGTTACTGATTTCAGATGTCTTCTTCTCTGGCCAGAGCAATCATTATGGGTCTGTGCAAGAGGAGCTGTGACAGATGTCACAGTTTGTTACAGTCACTGTATGCCAGATTTAGCCTCTGGCCATGTACTGCTTGAGTACTTCCTCTAAAAGCATCTTGTGAGTACCCTGCAGTAGAAACAAGTGACAAGGACTTCAGATATATTTGTGACATTGAATGGACGCATTTTTAGGATGGGATTATGATGTGGTAAGCAGGGAAACAAAGAGCAGAAGACACTTGCACAAAACCAGTTTCCTGCTGATTCTTAGCTACATCCTTTCATCCAGGTGATGCACTAATAGCAGCCAAGTCCTGCACATCTGGGCTTAAAGGAATTTTGGTTTCATGTTTCAAAACTATTGCAGTTGTTTAATATTATCTTATCTGTATTTTCCTCACAGCTCAAACTGCTGCCTTAGCTGTTGAGGTAAATTGTGATGATGAAAGGAAGAAAGGCACAAATAACCATGGCTTGTCAGATAGAGACCCAGGGTCCAACTCAATCATGAATTCTATTTGTTCTTGAGCTACAAAGATACAAACCACCCTCTTGGTCTGGCCAGAGGAGAAACTGAGAAATCTGTGCTTGCTTTACTGTAGACACAGGATCTGGTGTTGCCAGATGTGGTGTGCTGGTATGTACTTGAACTCAAACAGGTTCTGTGTGTCAATACATGTGCCTCATTTTGGGAGCCGCTGGTGGTCTACACACACACCCATCCTCTCCTTTCCCTTCCCTGGCCATGCTGAGGGGCTCCCACTTCAAACTGCAGCTGACTGGGTGGAGAACCATGTTTGAGATTGACACCATGCTGCTCGTTCCATATGTGAGTCAGGAGCTCCAAGCTGGCAGCAGACACTCGGGTGCTGTTCCAGGTCACCTCTCAAATGTTTGTCAAGAGGACACACAAATACCATATGTTAAGTCAGACTGATAAAAACAAATACACAAAACCCTGGAGAACTCCCTGGTGTCATCATAACCCTCAGAAATTCTGTCCCACCCGCTCGAGAGGGAGGTGAGAAAATGAGTGACAGGGCCTGGCTTACCAATTACTGCTGAGGCTCCACGATTCAATTAATGCTTCTCAAACTGGGAGAAAGGATGCAACAATGTCTCCTCTCCAATGCTAATGACTGGTATCAAAAGACAAGAATTGTGAAGAAAGCCTCTTGTGAAAAATAGTCCTTCTTTGCATGTACCTCTGAGAAGGAGTCAGAGACAGGATATTATCCATGTGGCCAAATGATCCATAGGATACTTCTGTCCTCCAGAATAACTGCATTCTTCTGCAGGGGCTGCTTGTCCCATTGATGCTTTCTAAGGGACACTGCTGCCATGTGCTCCTTAATTAGGAGATTAGGAGAATTCTTTGACTGAAAATTAAGAATCACTATGGCTTATTTTTATCACTAAAAGATCGCTCCAGCAACTTCCTCCAGGAAATTGCAAGGGGAAGTCATTATGTGAGGGGGGCTGGGGAGGCAAAAGCCAGCTCGATTGTGCATATGAACCCCAGATGAAATGTGTCCCAGCTCTGTGAGGGGGGCACAGGGGTGTTTACTAGGTCATTTACCATCTCCTTGTTTTTAAAGTTTCCTTTTCCACGATTACTTGTTGACCTTAATTGTTTCCATGCCCACGAGATAAGTCTTTGTACTTCCTACGGAGGCTTAGTGGAGAGGTCTGGGGATTGCTCTTGCTAATTGCCCCGTGTTCCTTCATTTCCCCTGAGTGTCTGTGGCCAGCCCATTCCCACATATGCTCCCAAAATCCACTTTAATCGGAGGGGCAGCGCTGCACAGCTGACGACATATGTTTAGCTGCATTCAGGGCTCGCTGAAGCGCGCCTCTCATGTTACATAAAAGGGGAAGGTCAGTACAAAACAAACAGCTTTTTACAAGCTACGGCTTAAGAATCCTGTCCTAAAGAACTCTTGCATCTCAGGGAGTGACAAATCAGCTTGTCGCTGAGCTCTGTTCTCTCTCGAGCCTTTTTTTTTCTTCTTCTTTCCCTTTTTTTTTTTTTTTTTTTTTGCATACATTAGGAATGCTGTTAGTCTCCCAGGACAACCTGTGTTCAACCCTTCTCTGCTGGCAGGAATAAAGCTGTCCAGGGCCCGATGCTCAGCTTCCCTGGAGCACAGCAGTGCTCCTCCAGCCCTGTGTGCACCTGCTGCTGCAGGGCAGCCCCAGATTCCTGCAGAGCAAACTCCCATGGCACTGCCTGCTGGGCTCTGGGAAGAGGTTTGTCTGTGCTCAGGGTGAAATAAGGAAAGGAGATACTTAGTGAAAACCTGAGCCAATTTCAGTGGAATTGCTTGTTTCCTCTTATTTCCTTTTGACTGTTTGGGGTTTTTTCCTTCATTTGACCTGCAACCAAGGTAGGAGATGACCTGGAGAAGGTTTCCCAAGGAGAGTTTGGCTCTCAATTCCCATTTCCTTTCACGGGATCAGGGCACACCAATCCTGTCTGTGGGTCTGCCCACCTCTGGCAGGAGCCCTGGCAGAGGGGCTGCACTGAGCTCTTTGCTGGGGGGCAGAGGAGTAAATCCAAACCTTTCTGCACATCTCAGCGAAGGCATCTCCCAGCTGGGTACAGCCTGGGGCTGGCAGAGCAAACCCAGCTGGGCTGGTGCCAGCCCCATCTCTGCTGGGTGGGTGCAGGGGCAGGTTTGAGGGTCTGCACAAGCCCTGCTCTGAGGGTGTGGGCAGAGTGCCCATTTCCCTGGGAACCCACGGGGGCAGGAGGATATTTCTCGCCGAGATCAGTCCTTGTGAAACACAGCTCCAAACATCTGTGTGGCAGTATCTGCGAGGGCATCCTCCTATTCAGCCTTCCCACATTTTTTTCGGAGCCTTTACAACACGCAGCTCCCCTGGGAAGCCTGGCTGATTCAGCAGATTCCTGCAGACAAGGGCAGCTTGTGGCACTGATTCACTCACTTTGGTTATTTATACCGTGCTGGGTGCTGTGTGAAGCAAGAGCAAAGCACTGCTCATGCCCCAGAGGCATCAGAAGCCAAGAAAGCAGCAGGATCCAGGGAGTGCGCTAATCCATGAGAGGGCAGAGGAGCAGGCAGATGGGCTGGGACAAAACTCTGCTTCCAACCTCATCCCTGAGCAAAACCACGGCTTCTCCACTGGGTTTCTGCGTGCAAGCCTGGTTTACACGAGGAGGATGTGTTGTAATATGGATTCCAGGTGCCTGAGCTGTGTTTGGGATGGTTTCCAGCCTGCTGGGGCCGGGGGCAGCTGTGGCTGCAGCAGGAGGGCTGTGGGGTGGCACAGCAGCTCCCCCACCACGGCACGGGTTAGGCAGGGGTTTGTGCCAGTTTACACTGCTGAGAAGCATGCTTGTCACTGATATTTCATACATCTGGAAGCTCCTATCAAGAGCAAAAATACCCTTAAACCTGTAGGGGGAAAAAAATTATAGATATATTAGTTTTAGTGTGCTTTTCAGATGGTGTTTGGCTCAGTCATGGGGTGGATTCCATCAAGTCTGGACGCCACTTGCAGTAGGGGCCTGATGAATTCACAGAATTCACAGAATGACTGGTTTGGAAGAGGCCTTAAAGATCATTGATTCCAACCCATGATGAGTCTTGGACACTTTTAGAAATGTGTTTTTTCTGTTGTTAAATAATGGCTGATATAAATAGTGGGATTTTTTTGCAGGGCATGATTCCTTCCAGATTTCCCTATGAGTACTGAATTATGTGGCTCTGCCAGCTGTGGGCTTTGTGCTGCCATGCCAGGGTGTGTTGGTGACCTTGGAAACTAAAATCCCAGGGTATGGCAGAAGCAAATGATGCCACCAAAAAGGGTGCAAGTGCTCATTTGTTTGGGGGAAAGTAAACCTATTTTAGTGAGTCAATTTTATAGTGAGTTTTCTGCTTCCTTTTTTTTTTATTTTTAATTTAGTGTAGATTTTTAAAAGCTCTTCTGCAGCCAGCTAATTAAACTGATGCAAATGGTTTCAATGTTCTTTTGGGGAAAAGTTTACAGAAACAGTTCTTGGTATAGGCTAATAAAATTCCAGCACTTGGCCTTGAAATAAGCACAGAGGGAACTTCAGATGCAGGCAGTCCTACTGCTTTTAAAGTTTAGGAAAACTTTGGGGGATGGGACAGGAGCTCTGATTGACAGCTCCATTGAGATTGTCTCCCTTGTTCTCCCAGTGTTAATGCATTTCACCAACACTAAATTCACATTTGAGTGCATGATAACGAGAGGTAAAAAAAATCATTCTCAGAGGATGCTGGTGCTGCTGGTCATAGCTGGGGACAGAAGTTCTGTTTCAAACAATTTCAGGCTGTGCAAAGACCGTTCTGACAGCAAATCCACCTGTTCCACAAAGCGTTCACTGCCCAAACTGCGGCATTTAATTGCCCTGAAGTGAAACCCCAGCTCAGAGGGGAATTTTCACTGTCCTCAGCCAAGCCCAGGATTCGTACCACAACATTTTCCCCAGCCCAAGGATGCAGTGAGCCCGTGTGTGCGATGCGATCCCAGCCCTCGCGTGCCGCCCCGCCGTGAGTTTCGCTTTGCTGCTCTGCTGAGGGTTTAGATGAAGATCTTTGCAGCTGGAGCTCAGCTTGGTTCCTGCAGCCAGCCTGCATCCCTGGAGCTGGCTGGGGAGCACGCCTGCTCCGGCTTGATCAAAGGCTCTGGGGTTCCCTGCTGGTGCCGTGGCCATTGGGAAGCAGCATTCCTCAGCAGGTGTAAAAGTCCCTCAAGAGAAGGGCATGGAGCCTCAGAGCAAAATAGACATCAGCTAATCTCTCATGCCTAGATGATTTTACTGTGACGTTCTGCCAAGCAGCCCGAGGCAGTGAAAAATAAACTGCTAGCATTATAGTATCATTACGTTTCTGATTCTCCAGAGAAGCCAATATTTGTTTGCTTTTCTCTGAAGTGTTTCATGTCACCACGTATGTTCTCTCCCCTTCTTTTCAGAGCAGGCAGAGGGGGAGGAGGAAAGTTTTACAGCAACTGCACAGCCCAGATTTTGTGCTGCTTTGGGGCTGGAGGGTTGGGGGCTTTGTTGCTGCTCTTTTTTTTATACCTATGAAATTTGTAAGGATTATTTGGCAACCTGTGAGCGCGGTGTCGAAGTGAGCATTGATTCGGAAAGGGGCCAATCGCTGCAAACAAATTTTGCAGCCAAAAGCGCTGTAAATTCGATAGGTGCAAACACAATGTGGAAGGGGCTCATGGGCTGAGCCCCAGGCGCTTGCTCTGAGGCCAAGGTCTTTATTTTTCTCACCCGGACTGTGCTGCAGCCGAGCGTTTTCTGCATCCCCAGAGCCTCCCAGCCCCCGGGCTGATTCCCCCGGGTTCAGCGGCCCCAGGGCTGATTCCTCCGTGTTCAGCGGTCCCGAGGCTCTCAGGAGGTGCAAACCCCAGCGGGATCAGGCAGTTTCCATTGGGACGGGTCCCGCTGCGCCCGGCCGGGGATGCGCATCCCGGGCTGGCGGCTCAGCCCCGCGGGCGGCGGGCGCTCCCTCCCCGCTACCTGACGGCATCCCCGGCTCCTCCGGCAGGACAGACCCACACCGCAGGTCCCGGCTGCCCTGCCCAGCGTGGTTCAGCCCGGCGGAGCGGCTGAATGCCGTGGGTAATGCCGCGGGTAATGCCGGGGAGCGCCGCGCTGCCCCGGGCACGGACGGGTGGCACCCGGAGCCCCGGGCACAGGGGACACTGAGCCCAGCACCGCCCGGAAAATGTCACCTCACCCCGAACCTGCCGTCTGGCTTCCCGGCCAGGAGAAAACGGGACAGGATTTTTATTTTTTTAATTGGGTAACCACTAATTTGCCCGCCCGTAGTAAGAGCTAAAGCAGCTGAAGCGATTCCCGAGACGTGGTGCCGCTATGCGAGCTCCTGGCAAAACGATTTTATGGAGGTTTTGCTCTGTTTTGGCTTTTTCTTTTCGGCCGCGGTGATTTCAGCAGAGGCTGTGGGGTGGCTCTAAGACAGACCCGACTTTAGGAGCGGTTCTAGGACCCCCTCCCGGCTCTGGGGAAACCCTCGGGGCTCACAGCAGAGCAAAGCGAGCAGCCCCGCTTTTTGTACCATTCCAGCCGATAAAAACATCCTGGTGCTGCTCGGGTGGTGCTACAGGCACCGCGAAAGCTCCAAACAATCAAACTTTGGGAAGGAGTCGCTGGAAGGCTGCTCTGACCCGGAGCCGGCTCTGTCCCCATTGTTCCCGGGTGAAATGTTAACTTGCTTTCCTTTG
This sequence comes from Setophaga petechia, assembly GCA_024362935.1. NCBI lineage: Eukaryota > Metazoa > Chordata > Aves > Passeriformes > Parulidae > Setophaga > Setophaga petechia. Next base: position 7,479,916 of record JANCRA010000033.1, on the reverse strand, counting down.
AAGGCGCTCACAGACGAGGGAATTACCAGAGTTACCAAATTACGGTGTTCCAGCAGCCTGGATGCCGCCGTTCTCCTTAGGCATCTTGCCGAAAGTTGCTTTTTATCCTCGCAGATGATAAAAAATAAGAATGAAGTTAATTATGGGGTTCCTTTCCCAGTCTACTATCTTAACCCTGCTATCTTAATGTGAGGTTAAAATGTGCAACATTTCAGCTGTTCTCATGACTGAAACGCGTGAAAAAATAACAGAAATTCGGTCACTTATTTTATTATAGAAATTTTCAAGGAAGCAACCTCAACTCGTGATAACCCTTAAGAATTTTCTTATCTTTTAACTTCAATTTTTAAAATATTCGTCTGAAGTAAAGATACAGGAAAGGATACCACAAAGGTCAAAGGTACAACAAATGAGCAGGACATAAAAGATGCTGTTAAAAAAAAAAGAAACACCTTGAGCACTGCCCAGCTGTTTTGCAGCACAACATTTTCCCCGTGTTTCTTACATCAACATTTGCCTGGAGGAAGGGAAGGAAAGTGATGACAGGGAAACGTTATGACGGGAGAAAGATAATTAAAGGTGGCATTTAAAAATAAAAATAATGGTGGAAAGTACTGTGAATAGCAATGCCAGTTTGTCTGGGTTGTGATTCCACAATTTCCAGGTAATAAGGATTTTCAGTTATTTATTGTTTATAAACATTAGAAAAACATACATTTCAGATTCTAGACTCAATATTTTTCTTCCATACTTTAATTTTTCTGGATCCTTATTTAAAAGTTCAGTTTCTAATGATCAATTAGCATGTCTAGTGTATGTTGTAAATGACTAATACCAAATAGCAGAGATGCAAGATATACCAAGACAGTTTCTCAAAGTATTTGCTAAACTCTATGAAAGATGATAAACCATTAAAAACGGTTGGATGGGTCATTCTCTGAAAGGGGTAGTGGATTCCTAATTATGGTGTATTAATCTCTTTCCATAATACTTTTAATAATAATAATATTTTTAAATTTTTTCCTGGAGTTATTGGAATTCATCACTCCTTTTTTGGTTTCTGTTTTTGCACAAGGAAAAATCAGCATCCACACCTTTAGAGTATTTTTAGAAAAATGCATTAAAAATTGTCAGTGGCATCAGGGGATGGATTTTATCAGCAGTTTGCACCAGAGAAGGATCTGCCTCCCACCTGTGTGCTGAACTGTGGCTGCCTCACATTTCAGTAACAAACCCTGGAGACTCCTTGGCCTCTCTGGAAATGTTGGATTAGCAGCACTCAGCCTGTTCAGCTCTGGCATTGTCTTTCATTTTGTTTTTGGAAGGGAAAATGGTGAGAAATAGCTGCCAGGATTCCCCAGATCCCTCTTGTCTCCAAAGACAACTCCAGCATGTTTCTGCATTAGCCCAAGTATCCCCAGGCTTGGTTTCATTTTTTCTTGGATAGAGGAGGACTTGCTGTCTGCTCTTTGCAGAAAATGGAATGCTTGCACAGCTTCTCGGAGAGAAAATTTGACATAATGAAACAAACCAAAAAGAAAAATGGGAAAATCAAATTTTTGGGAGAAAAAACCATTTCCCCCCACCTCGTAGTTGCTCCAGCATTTCAGTGTGTGGTGGCCACCACACACCTGATTCCCTTCATTTCAGACTTGTCACAGAAATGAATTCTTGGAGGGAGCAGAGGGATCTCCCCCCACCCTGCAGAGCCTCTGGGGAGGGATCTGGGGATGGAGGAGCCTGGCTGGGATCCACAGGCAGCCAGGCCTGGCTCTGCACAGCCAAAAACGAAGTCACCTGTGTGCCCTGGCCTGTGGCACCAGCTGTGCCTTACCTGTCACACAGGCTGGGGTAACTTGGGTTTCTTTTCACTGAGCAAATCAATATGGTTACAGGGAACTTTAGGGAATATCCTGCTTCTTTTCTGTATGAGTCTGCTCAGAGCAGAGACAGTTAATGGCTTGTGTCTGTGAAGGGAGAGGGTGAATATTACTGAGACAGATCAGGAGCGAGGGCAGAATCCTTGTTGTCATCAAGCCTTTCTGACACTGTTCCACAGTAGGCAAAAAATGAAATAAAATTGCATCAGGAATGAGTTTGGCTTGGAGGATGGCTCCTGACTGAAGGCTAGTTTTTGGTCCACTTTGATGTGTTGAAGAACAAGAACTTCCAGTACCAATTCTGCTTATGCTCATAAATCATGGGGGTTGGAGAGGAGGAGAAGTGACACACTGGTTCTGTTTCTCCACCAACGTGGGCTGCAGTCCATCCTAGTGACTATGAAATATCTAAGGCTGATAAAAAATGCTCAGCACTATCTAAGTCAAGAGGCCAATAGAGCCTGCAGTATTTATACACCTGTGGCTTGAATAGCAGGGTAATGAATGACAAACCTTTTTCTTGCATGTGTGGTTTGGGTTTGTTTTTTTTTTTTGGTTTTTTTTTTTTTTTTTTTGCCATTTCTAGCTTGCACTGCAGCGAGTCTTGTGCCCTTTGGATTGTTTATACCTTGTCAAACCTGTTTTAAATAAAGCATTGTGCTGCACTTTCGGTTTGTCAGGGAAATTGCTGCCCTCTCCTGGTTTGAAGCAATTCTCGACCAGCCGAAGGCATCTCCAAGCAAATCCCGGTTGCAGTGTGATAATATGATCCAATATGAAATTAATTAAGGCTACACAATAGTTTCTTTAAGACTAAATCAGAAAAGAGGGCACGCAGCCCTATCTGGGACAATAGGATTGGATCCAAATGCAGTTTTAAAGACGCATCCCGCCTCCCCTGATCAGAGTGCATTTAATGAGATTCATGCAATTTCTTTCTGAAAACAATAGCTTTAACCATTGGTTGCATAACCCAGGATATCCAGCTGAGGCCCCCCAAGTACAGAGTGTTCCACAAAAAGGAATGACAAAAAGTCCTCTAGTTCAACTTAAATAATTAAAACAAGATCTGGAGAAACGGCCAGCCCGGTGAGATGCCTTGCAGGGGATCGGGGAGTGGAGGAGGCGAGATAAAACTCCTGAGGGCAAAGTTAAATTTGTCCATTCCTATTCTCTTTCTGGGGCTGGGCAGCACGAAGTGCCAGGACCCCTGAGAGTGCTCAGCCCCCTCGGCCCTTTGGTGGCTTTCAGCACCTTGCAGGATCAGGTCCCATGGCCATAATTCAGAAAAGGGTATCTATTGTCTGCACAGAAACTGAGGAGCTGGGCAGCATATACTGCCTGAGACGTGCTGCAGTTTGGGCTGGCATTTGTGCCTCTCATTTTACACCAAGTTTAAAGTTTCTTGGCTCCTGGAGATCCTACCCTGAGCCCAATGATCTTCTGCCATGGAAGTGGGTGGGAACAAGACGTGGCAATACAGGCAGTGCTATAGACAATGCTTATTTATGATTGTGGAAGCATTGCAAACAAAGGGAAAAATTCCTCTTGCCCCTCCAGCTACAATAGCTTCACAAAGCATTCAGAGCAACAAATGCCATTTTCCAAAAGTGTGTACCAGCAATCTGAGAAGAGTGTGGCCTTGTGGCCTTCCTGGAAGTGTGGAAAGCCAAGAGCTGTGGCCTCTGCAAGGCCGTATTAGTGGTGAGCACTGGCTTTCAGAAACACTTCATGCATAGCAACATTCTCAGAGTAGTTTCCCTCTACTCCTCTTTTAAGACTAAACTTATTTAAGCTGTGCTTTGAAGATCTCGCTTTTGCATCCTACTGTGATAGCATGCAGCAACAATCCTGTTTGTCAGGTGATTTTGAAACAAAATGCAGCCTTGTGGCAAACAGAATCTCCTGTTCCCAAGGCAGAAGTGAAGACAAATGCTCGGTGCTTCCCTGCTGTCTGCTTAGAGCTGCAGAGATAAATTTCTAGTATTTCCAAGGCTCAGAACTTGCAGATATGGTGCCTGTGAGTGAAGCTGGGGCTTGACTTTTGTCTGATTATTTTACAGGCTGCATTTCCTGTGCTGCTGAGGCAGCACACAATTAAAGCTGCATTGCTGGTGTCTTTCACATATTTACTTATGACAAGGCCAGGTCTGATTCTTCCTCTTCACAGCAGAGCATTTTACACTTCAACAGACATGATTTGGTCCAGCAGGGTTCTTTTGCATCCTGTCTTTTATAGGCATCTGCAGCAGCATTTATTCCTAAATAATTTGCTAAGTAAGTAACTACAGAAGAATCATCATGAGAGACAGCAGGAGTTTCTTTACTTTGGTCAGCTTTATACTGCACCTAAATCTGTTACTGAGATGTGTGTTGTGTGTGGACATGTGTGAAATGGACATGCTCCCAACCCATCCTATTTTGGTTACAAAAAAACAAAGAAAGGAAAACCAGGCTGGAGTGGCACAAAGAGGATGTCCAGACTGCTTCTTCCCTAAACACCACCTGAGGCTGGAACATGACAGGGATTTGACACTTTCTGAGGGGTTCCTCACCAGATGCTGCCTGACAGAGATGCTGGATGATCACAGTGGATTCTGTTTCTCACGAGCTTGTTCCAATTCTAATTCCAGCCTTGTGATCACATTAAGGGATGAACTAATCCTCTTGCTGCCCACATAGGCTTCTGTGAAGATTCTGTATCCATGATAGAGCCAACATTTGCATGAAACAGAGGAGAATAACTGAGCACCCTTGTTAATTTTTCTCTCAAGGTGTTTGAGCACAGCCCAAGGCTCCTTCAATGGGCAGGAAAAAGCCATGACCTGAGAGCTTGGTGGTGTCCAGTTCCTTACTGGGGCTGGAGCATGGAGCTGGGGGTTGTTGGGGCTGTGCTGTGGGACATTTCCCCTCTCTCACTGTGGTCAGCCTTGGCCTGCCCTGGGACAGCTTTCACTGCCACACTGTCACTCCTGCTTCCAAGTCCACAATTAATTTTCCTTTTGAACTTGTGCAAGAATTCCAACAGATTTATAGGTTGTCAGAGGTATTTCAATCTGGGCTGAAGGAAAATTGTAAAATGCTTTTCTTTTCTTAAAAATAATCTGAATTTTGACAGAAGCTTCAGCCCAGCTACTATTTTGTGAACTGGCCCATGCTGCCATCCCCACCTGGACTCATTTGTCCTCGCTTTTTTTAATCACCAAAACAAGGGACAAGGGCAATAAAAAAACCCCAACCCCAAACCTACAAACAACAACGCTGCTCTGCCTGTTACCAGATGCCACTGTGGTGATCTCAAGCATAAGCTGTACATTTTTATCTTTTAAGTGGAGAGGTCCCTTGGGCACAGGCAGTGCCCCTGTCCACAGCTATCCTTGTCAGCCGGCCCCGCTGCGCGCTCGGCGCTGCGAGGCTCACACCATACGGCCGTGTGAGGAGAATAGCACTGGACAAGGGCAGAGATCAGGGTCTGGGGTCCTGGGGACATTGTGGTTTAAGGGACTGGCATCTCTGCATGTGGAGCCATCCCTGGGAAGGGCGAGCCTGCAGCCAGGAGCAGCCGGGGCTCGGCGCTGCTCTGCGCTTTTATTTGCGTTTATTGTTTGCGATCGCCGACGCTCATCTTTGGGTATTTCCAGAATTAAGGGGTAATAGGACAAGACAACAAAGGAGTCTAAAGCTTGCTGAGGGAGGCTGGGGTACTCTGTGGCACTGAAGCATTTCCAGGGCCTTGTTCCTGACTACCACATCTTCCCACTCTGGAGCCCCCAAATGCCACTGCTCCACACTTGGGCATTCACAGCTTGCCCCAACCAAGGGTTGGATCTAAGCTTAGCCAGGCAAGCTCTTCATTCATCATGCCCAATTTCCAGTGTGGGCCTATCCATTATCATGAAGTCCCCAGTTATTCCAGGATCCCGATGAGAATGGTTCCCAGCTGGATTTGCTTTGGCTCCCCACACCAGATGTGCACCATTCCTTTAGTGCAGTGGATGTAAAGAGGGGTAGCTCTCTTTTCTAGGGTCTGCTGTCTGTCTTGCATTGACTCTGCAACATGGTTTCTTACCCTCTCCCCAACAATTTCTTTGTTCTTGTGCAAGAAATTCCTCACTGCACATGTTTTCCTACAGGAGTTCATTTCTACTCCATCCTCTCTCCATCTGATTAGGACAGAAAAAATGTGTTCTAGTTTGCCCCTGTTTGTACTGCAGTAAAGACTTGTTTGGTAGAAAGTGAAGGGTGTCAACTACATGAGTAATCTGCAGCGTTTAAATCTGCAACTTTAAATCTGTCTTTAAAACTTTATGGGATGTTGCCTGCAAGAAAAATTGTCGTGGTTCTGTTTTGTACTTCAGTCACAAGTGGTTTGACTGTGTGGAGAAAAAGAGAGAAAAACATAGATTTATACAAGAGCAGATAATATAAATGCAAAGTAATTAAAGTGGTCATAAAAGACTCCTCAAAATACGTATTTCCAATTATTCCTATCATGATTTTAGGGCAGTTTAAGCAGCTGCTGCCAGACCAGAGCAGGGCATTCACAAGGCAGAACAATCGAAGCTGTAACAAGCTACAACCCCACATGATTCTAATGCAAAACGTTTATGCAGTGACATTCCTAAGGATTTACAAAACATGGGGTACTTGTGGAAGGTGACAAAGCTCCAAGCAGGCAGTGCTCAGTCCAGCTGGGATTTGCACAGAGGTGACAAACCCAGGGTGTTGCAATCACTGCACTGAGACCTGCCTGGTGTGAGGGGAGCTCTGAACCTCCTGCCTGGGACATGCTTTCACCTGCTGCCTCATTTTACAAACGAATATGCAGCTCCAAAAGTTAACACTGCAAATACTTGAGCAAAACTTTAAGCATATTTCATCCTCTTTTTTTTTTTTTTTTTTAGTTTTTTGAGTTTGCGTGTGCAGGGTGAGCAGCTGCGCGCCTTCCACTGTACGTGTGCGCATTTCCATTTCAAAGATTTATTTGGGGAAGATCCCTCTTTAAGCTGTTGGAGGGAATGAGGAGGTGTCAGAGGGTTTCCCCTATCAGGCAGTCGGTGGTCTCCAGCTGCTGTGCAGAAAAAACCTCTTTGTATGCTCAGAGCATCTCCCTTTCTGCGAGGGAGTGGCGAGTGCAAGCGCGGGGCAGCTCCCTGCCTGTCAGCCAGCACCTGAGAGGCACAGGGAGAGCAGCAGCTCAATAAATCACCCAGCAATAAATCAAACATAGCTGGGAATCGATCTGAACAATTAACAATGATTCCTTTGAAGCTGACAGTAGAGGCCCCAAAAGACAGGAGCACAAGAGCAAACCGTTGCTCTCAAGACTTTGGCTCTTGGGAAATGCATTTTGTGTCCAAAGTGTGCATGGATTTGGGAAGTGAGTTTCATGGAACATAGGAAGAATTTAATATTTTTGTAATTTAGGTGCTTGGCTTTACAGTAGTCCTCAGTGTAACAAACACCAGGGTTTGAATCTCCAGTGACCTACAAATCCTCAAGTGCTGGTTCTGCTCCACACAGGGTCTCCAGGTGGGGGATGTACATAGGAGAGTCAGGGCTGAGCCATTTACCAGCTCTGAGGAGTGTGAACTGGATGTTTCTGAGAAATTTGAAAACGCTAGAGAAGTAAAGGAAGGGAAAATGTAACAAGGCTGGTCTACACTTCAAACATTTCAGAGTTCAGAGGGTTCCAGAAGGCTGTACTGTACACGAGGATCCTCAGGGCATGGGCACGGATTAGGTGACCTCTGGAAACTCATTCCAGCCCAGTGATTCTTTAAGAAGACAAATACACTGGAAGATGCAAATCTTACATGAAAAGTGTAACATGGGGCCCACTTGTGGGATCCCATATACGATTTAGGTTTTGCACAGTTGTGAAAGAAGGTTCAATGAATAACTGCCAGTTGTTCTGGTATTTGGAAGGTGAGACCGAAAAACAAAGGAATGAAGACTTAAATTAGATGGTTACAATTCAATATTTCCTATCTGAGCTGCAAGGTGCTCTAAAAAATGGGTATTTAAAAATTGCTGCCATCTCAGAGAGAATAAGACAATGCTGGACGTCTCTCCCAGAGAAATCCTCCTGGACATGGCTGTGCAAAACGTTGTAGGAGATTAAAGCCAAGCATTCCAGTGACTTGTTTAAACATATCTTCTTATATCTCTTTGCAGCAATCCTTAAGCCCCAACCACCAAAGACTATCTCCTCAGAGCAGTGACAAATTCCAATCCCAAACAAACCACCTGGGGCATGCTGAATCGCTAAACACAAATGTCAGAGGTCTAGATCATTTCCAATATTCTTTGACATTGCTTATGATGTGGCCTCTGGCACATTCCCAACAGAAGAAAGTTCAGTTATATTTCTTTCAATTAAAGAATCTGATTTAGCCACTAATCATGTCAAAGAATGTCTGGGGGAGGGAGAGGAAGAGAACGTGAGCGAGTGGTGGTGAGTTCAGATGGGATGGCTCGTGCTGTCTGCAGGGAGGAATGGGCACTGTGGGATCAGGCTGGGACAAAGGCTGGCACAAATAGAAAATCAGTGTACATGTGTCAAAAATATTGTTGGTTTGATGAAATCACACAAATCCTATTAATGCACAACCTCAAGCATGCTGCTGTAGTGAAAATCCCACTCTCAGGGTTCAGGTTTTGGGAAGAAGACAAGAAAATGATGGCAAGAATCAGGATATCAGTGAATGGGAGGGCTCAGCAGGATTCATCCAGCATCTCCTGCATTCTCACCCAACCCCAAATGTGCTCCTCTGTCAGCCCTAGAAAACCTCAGTGTTGGACATGAGGGCAGGACAGGTAACTCAGCGGGGATGAGTCTGACCCTGCTGCACCTCTCTGTACAAACCCACTTGAGGGAAAGCCACAGTCCAAAATACAACATGCTGAGCCCTGTATTTTGGTGGATCAGGACATCTAGGATTGCTTCACCCATGTGAAAGTGTTCCTGATCTTCAGGGAACAGTGGAAAAAACAGACAGTTCCCAAACCTCAAAAAAGGTTTGAGATCGTTGTTAAGAGGATTTGCATTTGGAAAATTTTGCCAGGTTACACAAGCAGATGCAATACTTGGAATATTTCTGCTTAGGTTTTCCAAACCTTTTTTTCCAACATCCCTGAGGTAACATTGCTTAAGATGGGAACAGATGGACCTTTGTACATAATCCTGGGTGAGTCTCAGTGATTTCTGGGGCTAGGGTCTTACTGGGCACTGTGGCATCCAGTGAGACACCAGCCAGATCTCCATGAGCAGGAGGGATGCTGTAAGAGCAGCTGAGGTATATCTTATTTCTTCTCCGTAACTGTAATATACAGAAAGATAAGTAAATAGTGGTAATATATCTGAAAACCCACCACAAACACCTGTACAGCCATGAGAGCGGCCATGCAATTTTTTAATGTTGCTCACATATATTTATTGGTTATAAAATCATAGCAATCTCTTTTTGTGCGTTTTTTATAGTTTTACACAGAACAATTTTGCACAATTATTTTGGCATTTTCACACTGGACTAGCAATGGGAAATTTTAGCAGTGAGTAACACAAGGAGAGAAGTTTGGGCTGGCACTATGGACTCACCAAAATCTCATCCTGATGCATCTTCCTCAGGGCTGCACTGGTGCTCCCAGCTGGGTGTGCAGAACTGTGCAGCCTCATTCACACACAACTCCATGGCCTCATCCATAGATTTATTTTCTTTACAAAAGTGCTCAGGCCCATATTACTCATGAAGTCCAGCAGCATTGATGTGAGGGTTCTGCATGACTACACAGATGTGTGAGATACCAAGGTTTTACAATATTCCATGGGTTTGGTACATCTGGTTTAAAAGCAAGAGCACCAATTGCATTTTTCTCAGTAACAGACGTGGCCTCTGCTGGAGAGAAACCCTCGATGTGAGTGCTAAGGTTTTCTTAAGGTAACACCTTGGTCAAGGATCAGCCCTGTTGCTAACCTTGCACTTGGGAAGCTGACACCTCCAAGGAGTGAAATATTGAGGACAGATGTAGAAGCTCTCGGGCCCTGGCTGTGTTGCCAATTCTGTGTCATGCTGCACATCTTACACACATTAAGGAGCAAATGGGCTCATTCCCACGACAGCAAACTTCACAAATCAGAACAAAAATTATTTATCGTGACAGGCAGGTGGTACTGCAGACAGAAATGTCTCTTGACCTTGTGGAAATGTGGTTATGATGGTCTTACAGAGGCTGGTTTTTCCTTCCTGTTGGTTTAAGAAAAATCTTCTGGTTTAAGGCATGGAAAAACATATTTAAAATGGTGATATGTCTCAGGCATGTGGATTTTATAACTTGCTTGCTGTTTGCAGCCAGTTAAGGTGTTATACATGCTGTTTAAAACATAGTTTTTATTAGAAAAGCAACATCTGCCTGTGTTTGCACTAAATCTTCACCAGCATCCACCAGAGCTGGCCAGCACACGCCAGCCTGACTGGAACAAGGTAACAATACTGCTCCCCAAATCTCTGTGAAATTGGAGATAATTCCATGCAGGGCCGATTTTCAAAGGCCTTGTTTAGCATCTCTAAAGGCTGGGCTGAGGGGCTGGGGAATTTTTGGGCAGTGCCCTGCTGCCTGGCGCCTGTCTGCATTCTTCCAGGGAAATCCTGGAGCAGCAGAGGCTGAGCCCGGGCTCCTGGGGTGCTCGTGATGCAGAGATGGAGGTTGTCACCTATTGGTGTCAGCTGGGGATGCTGTGCACCTTTCTGATGGCCTGGATTTCGGGGGGGATTCATTCAAACTGGATCAGAGCAATTCGTAGGGTGCAAAAAGCTTTATTTGCAGGAGTGTGCTCGGTGTGTTTGTCTTGGCAATACGGATGTGAAAGGGAGGTGGGTTTGTTCTCCCTGGGCTTGACTGAGGAAGATGAAAGGGAAGGGAGTATTTTTAAGCTAAATGACAAATGTTAGTGCAACAGCTACTGAGCAGGGACTAGCCAGGACACCTTGGGGCTGGAAGTGAAAAGATTTATAGCCATGAAGGCAGGGAGGTTTTCTTCCAAGAAAAGGAGTGGGAACAGGAGCAGCACCTTCCCCAGGGCACTGTTAGGATGCCCTGGATGAATCTGAGATGTGTTAGGAGATGGAGACAGGCAGGGCAGAGGGTCGGGATGGGATTGGTAGCGCAGGGTGGTGTTGGCAGGGACGTGTGTCTGTCACACATTCTGCACTTGCACTGGCTCTAGCACACCCAGAGCCCCCTGAGAGCCCCCTGAGACCCTGCAGCAGCCTGGGCAGCCTTGTCCCCTCTGTGCCCTGTGCCCAGGCAGGGTCAGAGCACAGGGAGAAGCAGGAGTGCCTCCACTCCTTGCTCACATTCCTGCCCCTGCACCTGGGAGCTAAGGCAGCTTTTCCAGCATCACCTCTCTCCTCTCAGACACAGAGGATCCACTGCAATTTCTGAAGAGTAGAGGAAATACGGGGAAAAAAGCACAAAAATGAAGATTTAGATGTGTTGAAGTAAAATTCTGGATATTTTTCCCCCTTTTTCTTGCAGACGACATATTTGCAAACCAGGGGTGCTGCAGGGGAGGAGGGAGGGATTCCTAAACTCTGTTGTGGAATGAATACACTGCTGAACTAATGAATAGAAACAAGATGTTTTAACCACCACCTAGAGAGGTTGCTGAGTGGCCATAATCAGTGCTCCCTAGGAGGTGGCCAAAATGTCTCCTTGCCATTCATTAGATCAGAATAGCTTTGGGTTTATAATGTGATCCTTCTTCCTGACCTTCCTTCTGTTCTTAAGTGACTTCAGGACTATAAATTCCTCCCTAGAAATAGCATTATTTATTTAACTGTCTTGTGTTTGTTATGGTCAGTTGCTATCTTTCTTTAGGAGATGTCATTTTGAATCAAAATGGAATTTAGTGGTGACAGGGTTTGGTGCCCCCCAGTTTTTATACTGAAATTAGCCTTGCATGAGCTAAGATTAGTCTGTTTGCAAAATGTTCCTGTTCTTTATAACCTGTCTGTGAGAAACATTCTGCTGTATTAGAGCTCGTTGTACCAACATCTCTGGGCTAATTTGCCGCTGCTTTAAATATCAAGGATGATTTTCAGATGGATCCCTGAGGCCTTGGCTATGAAACTGAGCCATACCCAGCTCCCCATGGCACTCTGGGGCTGCCTTCTCCTTTTGGGCACAGCAAATCTCTGTTCCCAGCAGCAGAGCAGGTGATTTCCAGTGCAGTCCTGTCCTTCTGATACCCCTGGCACTGTCAGGAGCTCAGGCACCCACTGGGGAGCAAGGAAAAATCACCTCCATGGTTATTACACTTCATCAGCTTCTCTAACTACTTCAGGCAATTTCCTTTTGGGATTTTTGAAAATTTGCATGATAGGTATCTTTACATCCCTGTGAAAAGCACTAGATATTTTTAAATTGTATTTCATCCTTAGAAAGTGCTGGGACTTCCAGCTGAACTCCAAGAGGCAGCTGGGGATGCTCACCAGGGCAAGGAGCTCCCAGATTCCTGCAAATCCCTTTGTGAACATGTCCTTGTGCTGGGAGAGGAGACAAATCTCTGGTTGAGATCCCTTCTGGGCCTGTCTGTGGGAAAACAATTTGGGAAGTGCAGAGCTGTTCCCTTGCAGGTTTATGCCCTCCTTTGTGTGACAGAGAAGGGAAAATGAATTACTTGTATATTTGAATTATTTGTGGAGAGGTAGAGTGGATTTCTGTGCAGAAACAAACACGAATGAATTAATAAAAAATTTATACCAGAAGGAACTGCCTGTGGAAGGGCCAGACTTTGCAAGTTGAGTTATAAGAGGAGAGAGAGTTTAGGCAAAAATGACAAAACTTTTGGGGCTCCAAAACCCATTGAGTGGTCAATAGCAAAACTGTACATTTAAAAATTAATGAGCTTTGGCTCCTGTGCTGGTTCTCAGCTCCTGGAAATGCTGGGACCTTCAGGGCTTCCAGAAACAAGGGATATTGACAGAGCTGTAGCACCTCAGCACCTGGGAACAGCATTTGTGCTGGCAGAAAGGGATTTTAGGAGGAAAAGTACAGGATTTGCTGAATTGCAGATTGTTGTAGAAAGGTTTAAAATATTTGCTTAGGGACAGTTGTTCATATGTCCTTCCTGATGGGTGAGGGAAGTGCAGCTTGCCATGGTGTGTGAGCTCCACTTATAAATCTGATGGATATTCCCAGGGGTCTGGAGACCACTGAGAGGACCTGAAGATCCATCTCCAACAGACAGTTTGCCTGAATTATAATTCTAATAATTTACAAGATCTCTGCCAAAGGCAGAATAAAACTGCTTTTTAAATTTTTAAAATTTTTTTTAAATGCAGGAGTATGGTTTAACTAAGCAGTATGGAAAATGTCTGCAGTGGGGTGTGCTGGATGTTAGAAAATAAGTGGCTGCATTGAAACCAAACCAGTGATTTGGTTTTCCACATTTCTCAGGAAGTTACTGAACTTAAAATAATTTTTGTTGTTTTAATGGGAGGGTAATGAATAAATAAATAAAAGCACCAGGCCAATCTGCAAACCAACAGAGACTTTATGTTTTATTTTATTCTTTGTTTATGAGGTTCATAAAGTTCAGTTTATGTTTTACTGGAGCTGAGCCTCACACACTTCCAGCTTCAGGGCCAGATGTGGAAAGTACCTAAATGCTGTAAAAAACAGTTTGAAAGATTATCTGAGTGTGGTGGAGCTGAAAGCCACAGAGATCTCAGACTCTTGGGAAACCTCCAGCTGAGATTCCCAGATAAACTGGGACAAACTGCCTTGGAGATGGTGTGACCCAGGAGTCAGCCCCTTGTGTTAGTAACTTCTCCAGGAAAATGTCCAAAGCTCTCAGAAGTTTTCCTAAGGTTAAGTGTGTGGGGAGAGGAACTGAGATTTTCAAATAAATTGAATGACACAGTGTGATGGTGTTCACAGGGGTCCCAGGATGCGGGAAGAGATGAGAATGACTTCATGTTTCAGAAGGCTGATTTATTATTTTATGATATATATTACATTGAAACTATACTAAAATAATAGAAGAAAAGGTTTCATCAGAAGGCTGGCTAAGCTAAGAATAGAATCAGAAAGAATGTTAACAAAGGTTTGTGGCTCGGGCCTTGTGTCCAAGCCAGCTGACTGTGATTGGCCATTAATTAGAAACAACCACATGAGCCAATCCCAGATGCACCTGTTGCATTCCACAGCAGCAGATAATCAATGTTCACATTTTGTTCCTGAGGCCTCTCAGCTTCTCAGGAGGAAAAATCCTAAGGAAAGGATTTTCATGAAAAGATTTCTGTGACAATACACTGCTTTGTATCTTCTGAGTTCAACAAAGCAAGTTCATTTTGGAGTTTGGTGGTGCTCTGTCAGACCCCTTGGGGCTGGATTCAGAGCTCACTTGTATTCAGAAGTGACTCCCCTGACTGAGCAAACTCAGACACTTTCCTCTCATGAGGTTTTGAGAGCCTTGCCAGCCTTTTCCTGCTGCTGTAATGACAACCAAGCCCAGGAAATGCATCTGCTGCTGGTCCCAGCAGATGGGCTCTCAGCCCTGCTGTGCTGCCCAGGGATGGTCCTGCTGCAGTTTTGGGGACTGTTCAGCTTGTCCCAGACAAACATGAACCAAAATTACATTTCAGTCTCAGCTACTGAAAGCTCCTGGTGTCCTGAGGGGCCTTGCTGCCCTGTGGGTTCTCCAGGTGTCCTGGGTGTCCTGCCAGGATGGGTGCAGGATGTCTCTTGCAGGGTTCAGCATCTTTTCTGCACCACAGGTGTGAAAGCACATCCAGGGGTCGGGAATGAAGTGTTTCCTTCCCTCTGTTCCCAGAGAGGCATTCAGGAGCATTCTCAGAGCATGACACAGTCAGATTACAAACTTCAGCCATCCCTTTGCATCCAGCACCCACAGAGGAGTCAGGGGTGATGCAATGGCAGGGTGAGGCCAGCACATGGGCTAAGGACAGGTTTTGAAAACTGAACCGAGTCAGACAGCAGATTTTGCAGAAGTATGTAAGTGCTGTGCATGCCAGATTCTGGCTGATTACAACAATCCAGGTGAAACTGTCCTTTAATCCCTCTGAACTCAAATCCAGGACAGACTCATCCTCCCCACTCTCACTGGGTTGGATTTACATGTGCAAACACCTCTTCAAACCCAGCCTTGCCTCTTCTGCCCTGCAAATTAGTGCATTTCTTCTATCTCTATTCCACCTTAATTTTGTGGGCTTTTAAAAGCTGAAAATGCCACAGTCAAAATTCCTTGGTAAAGCACAATGTTGATAACCACTTAACAAAAAATGTCCCTGGCAGATATATTTAGTTTACCCAAGAGTTAATGGAAAGCAGTGTCCAATTCCAAGTGTTGACATGATTTGTCAAGTTTGCCATTCTATATGCTTGAAGTTTCCTTTGAGGGGAACTGACCCAAAAC
Source organism: Setophaga petechia (assembly GCA_024362935.1). Classification (NCBI taxonomy): domain Eukaryota; kingdom Metazoa; phylum Chordata; class Aves; order Passeriformes; family Parulidae; genus Setophaga; species Setophaga petechia. Next base: position 7,464,595 of record JANCRA010000033.1, on the reverse strand, counting down.
TGTAACACTAAATAAACACTCTCTTCAAATAACCAATGGTGGTTTTCCTAAATTGCCAATCAAATCCATAAATAAAGACACAAACTCTGAGTGTGTTTAAGTCGTGTTTAGCAGAACAGAACTAAACAATAACATTCTTGTTAGAATGTATTTTCATTTCAAAGCCGTTTTCCCATGAACATTCCAAATGTAAACAGCCCTAAAGATTTCTAAATTATCTTTGCCTTTGCTTCTTGGGTGGATGGGAGAAAGAATGAATCTGAAGCTACATTAGAAACACTGAAGTTGGATATGAAAGTCACAGAGACACAATGCTGCATATTGTCATAATTATCACTTCGTAAAGAAAAGAAAGAAAAGACCAGTTGACTTGGGTTATGAGGACTGGGATCTAAGCAGCATTTGAAGCCGTCTTATGTTGCAAAAGAAAAGGAAATGTGTCTTAGTTTTGTTCACAGAAAACACAACACCCCCAGTCCGAGCTCAGACATCCAGGACTGGCATCTACCTTTGGGTGCTCTGGGTAAAATCAAAGCAAAGAGGAATTCTGCTCCAAATTCTCTCTGTGGTCAGGGCTAAGCAGGGAAAAAGAGCATGAAAGCAAGGCCAGAGAGAGAATTTAAAGCTGAATTTGTGTCCAAGGTCTGCTTTTCTGCCAGGTCAGCCTGGATGGACTTTTCTCTCCTGTTGCTCAGTCCCTTCCCTCTATGAGATTAATCCCGTTTTCCACTTGATATTGTGCTGTTCCTAATGTCCCAGTGAGTTAGGCCACTGGGCAGGAAGGAGAAATGCCTCAGGGAGGCCAATTGTTCTGAAATCCTCCTTCTCCTCCCTGGATTTGGTATTTTCCTGGGATCCCTGGCTGCGGAGCTCTTCCCAAGGCCACTGGAGTTATCAGACCTCAACTGCCTCCACTGAGATCTTATCTTTCACAGACTGAATTCTTACTTCAAATGCCCTTTCTCATTCAGATCGTGTTCGGCTGGTTCTGGGAAGATCTCAGAAATCCAAACACATCAGTGGCCCTAAAAAAGGGAGGGATTTCTGTGCAGAAGGATGCCCCAGACCACAGGCAGCCCCATGGCTGAGCTCCCTGCTCGTTCTGCTTCCATCAGGGCACACCCTGGCAGCTGCCATAAAGTCATAGAATGGCTTGGGCTGGAAAGGACCTTCAAGATCATCCAGTTTCAATGCCTAAAGGAGGCTAAAAGCCGGCAGAAAATCTCTTTTGCCTTGCAGGAGTCTTGCAAAGATTAATAATCTCCATCAGGTGCTTCCAGAGCTGCAGCAGCTCCTCTGATTTAGAGCAGATTTTACTCTATTTCTCAATTTTCCATCCATGCCGTTATTTTGTTGGGTTTTTCCCCTGTTCTAAGCCAAACCCGTGCCAGAAAACTCTGCAGCCGTGGGGAGGAGGGCAAGGACCATTGAAGGACCTGCCCAAGGTGCTTTTTTCCTCTAAATTATCCATTTCACAGCATCAATTGTGCCAGCACCTCCCTGGGGCTGTGCATTCCCTGTCCCTAACCACCAGCGAGTGTGACACCCTGGGCACACACATCGCAGCAATCAGTGCTGGATCAATGCTTTTTTATTTAGAGGTAGGGTAATCGAGAGGTGTTTTAAACAGTTTTATTTTTAGTTGAATGTGAAGGGTGAGATAATATAGATGTTATAATTTATGTTATTATAAATTACAATGTATTACTTTTAAATTACAATATATTATAAGTGGTTTTGGCATTAATAATTTGGTAATAATAGTTCGGTATTAATATTTTTAATATTAGGGGTGAGTAATAATTATATCATTATAGTGAGTTGTTTTATGTTGCATGGACAAGGTCTGGAGGTAAATTCCAATTAAAGAGTGTTTTCCCACTGTCTCCAAGATTGGAGTTCAGCTCAATCCCCAAGGATGTGCAGAAGAGCCCCTTTCCCACTTTCCACACCCTGGGGGAAGCTCAAGAGCTTCCCTGTCCATCCCTCCACCCATCCCCGGCCCTAAACCCAGACTCAGCGCGGCGGGAGATGTGATTCTGGAGCGGAGAGAGTTAATTTTTCCTGATGAATCAATGGCTCCATCACATGATGGGGCTGAAACCTCAAACCCGTGCCAGAGCCCGCGTTGCGCACACACCTCTGTTTTGCCCCCAGGTGCATCGCGCAGTTTGGGGAGAGCAGAGATGCCAGTTTCTGTGCAGGTATTTCACATTATCACTGAGATTCCCCCCGGGCTAAAAAGGAGGAGGGAATCCTCCGTTTGAAAAGGATATTTAAGTCTCTGGGGCCACTAGGAATGTGTTTTTCTAAGTGCTATCTACAAGCGAGGAGAAACAAAAGAGCCGAGGAAGACTCAAACCGGTCTTTGTCGCGCACAAGGAGCACCACAAAGAGCACATTTATTTTTAATCTGGTATTAAGCCGCAAGAATTAATCCCCGATATTTAAACACTTAAGCATTTAAGTCCCATTAAAGCTCGCTGGTTTTTCGGAGCGCTTCACATAAATAATTGTGGGTGCTGGTGGAAACAGTAGCTGGGGAAAAGAAATCGGGGGCTGAAAATGTCTGCTGAATTCAGTTAAGAATTCACCGAATTTTAAGTTTCCCAAAAAGTGTTTCTGACCCTTCCCAGAACTACTGAAACCCCTCAAGTTAGTCAGATGACAGGGAATCGGTGGCTCTAAAATGTAGGAAAAAATATGGATTTACCTTTTAATTTATTCTCTTCTTACTTTACATAATGAGTCTTCATTTGAAGTTTGTAAAGTATTTTAAAACATTATGTCTGGGCACATAAGATATTAAAGAACCCTAAACTAAGTTATGATTATCCAATAAGGAAGGTGGGCAGCAGTAGGGATGGGAGAAAAAACCACCCCAAATTGCCCAGCTTTTGGCATGGGGCAGGAGCAGGCACTGAGACACCACTGCACAGCAGCCTAAAAGTGCTTAAAGGATTTTTTTTCCTGGCTTTTCCAGCCAGAAAATCCCAGTGACCAATAAAATGGCTTCAAGATAAAACTCTCTGTACACACATATCTTCAGGTTTGAGCTAAAACACTGAATATTTTCTACTGCAGAGACTTCTCTCTAGGTGACTTTTTGCTAAGAAAGTTCTGTCAGCTGAGAAGGAAGAGTTGGCAGAAAGTTGTGTATCACAGCAGTAAATCTTCTGAAATGTATTTTTATAGCACCTTTTATCTGATCCATAAACTCTGTGAGGCAGAAGAACGACATCGTTCCACAAAAGCACTCAGAGGTGAAACGATTAACCACAAATCACACTGGTCCTAATTTTATATTCAGGATTGTAACCTGGAGTAAGGTCTTTGAAGTGAAGACATCCTGAATTTACACCAGGTCAGCACCTGGCGAGTAGCCTAAAATGAAATTTGGGCCCTCCTTTCCTATGAGGATGAATACTCTCCATGCAAAAAAATGGAATATCCTCACAGTGGTGGTTCTAAAGGCAGCTTTTGGGTTTGTTACATGATCCCACTTGGTTTTGTGGTGCTTATGGGAGTTTCATTCTGGTTAAACAATCATGTGGTGCAGGCCAAGATGAGAAATCTGGATGTGAGGCTGGGGAGCTGCATCATACAGATTTCCTTTCCAATGTATGGATAAGTTCGACTCCATGTTTTATTTTGAGATCCCTCTAACATCCCTAGGTTGAATATCTCAGCTGTTGTTGAAATGGAGTTCAGCTGGTAGAAGTCCAGGCTCTGACTCAAACATTTCTTTTAGGAGTAAGTCTGGATTTCTATTTGAAAAAAGTCTTTTCAGTGGTTTGTTTCTTCCCCTGTGTCCTAAAATCCCTGCATCTTTCCCTCCATCTCCTCTAAACCCATGCCTGTGCTCCTGTGCTTGGGAAGTGGCACCAAAAGCTCTGATGGTGGGGCTGGGATTTCTCATTTGTGTTTGGTTTTGGAAGAGGTGACGGGCATGGCTTGAGCTCCAGACAGGACAGGGGGACCTTTGTCAGTTCCATCATTTTCTAGACAGTTTCACCAAGTGTGCAGTGAATGTTAAAGAGCCAGGGAGAGCCTTGGAGAGGGGGGATGATAAATCATGCCGTGAAACTCAATAGGAATTGTTTCCTTTGCTGTGTGATATGTGAAAACTCTGCTAGAGGGGATGTCTCTCAGAGCTGCCCATTACCTAAATTCCCTTCAGCTCAAATGTAAATCCTTTTAAGAGACTAAAGATGCTTTGAAGTTGAAGAGTAGCTCCCAATGACAAATATATATTTTTTTCTAAATGTTGTTAGTCCTTTGCCTCTCCCAGCAAATCCCTTCTCCCACATTCTGTAAGACACAGCAAAACAAGCCTGCAGTTATTAATAATTTTTCAACTGTCGCCTCCTGATTTTTCACCAGTTTGATTGCTATTGTTATTCTCACTCTGTTTTTCTTATGTCTTGTCATCTTTAATGCTGTTGGAGGGTGTGAAAAATGAAATTTGGGGAGAGCCCATGGAGCTGCTGAGCAGCAGTGGGTGCCAGCAACCAGGAGCAGATGAGGACTCAGCTCCCTCCTACACAAGCTGAGGTGAAAACCTTCCCTACATCAAGGCTTGAAGCACCAAAATTAAGTGTATTGAAGGCTGGAGTTAGCACAGGCAGGTTATCATAGAAATTTCTTGTTGGCTGAGATCTGTACTTTCAGCTAACAATGAATCCTTCTAAGAATTTTCTTCCACAAGTTTTCTTTAGGAAATACAATTTTTTTCCATGGGGAAATCTAAAATTCTTGCAGACCTTCAACTGCCTACTTGGGTGGAAAAAACAGTTGAGTTTGTTACAAAGCAATTTTATGAAATAGATGTTGTTTGTTTTTTTTTTTTTTTAATCCAAAGGAGAACAGTTTTGAAACTGCCTCTATGTTCTGTGGGATTCCTCCAAACACACAAACACATCCTTGTGTTCCCTGTGGCACCAACGTGGACAAACAGCTCCCACTTGGATTAACAGGACTTGGTGAAGCCTCTGCAGGGCTGAGCCTTTTTTTACTCTGTCGGGACAGAATTCCTAGAAGGAAAATCACACCCAGGCTGTTGAGAAACCCACAGGAGCCACCCTGAGGGTGCAGGAAAAATCCCAAACTTGGTGTAAAGCAGCATAAATGCTGTGGGATTCATCTTTGTGCATGGAGAGCCTTCCCAGAAGGAGTCTCTGACCAGAGACCAGCGCTGCTGTTCTCCCACTTTTCCTCAGGTTCACTTTGCTTTCTTTCCATGCAGTTGCCATTAGGGTTTCTTTATTTGGGAATTGGGAGTGAAGTTCTTCAGGAGGGGTGAAAATGAGATTGCAGAGCCCAAATCTCTGGAGTTTGGGTGACACCAGTTGTGCTCTGCATTCTTTGGCTGTGCAAGGCTGAGGGTGACACTTCAGGTTTGAGCCTTCCCAAACTTCAGAGATTTTTCCATTTTGCTAATTAGTCTTCCCTGAAAAGCCAAACTCAGATTCCATTCTGGGCTTTCTCATTTTCAAGACCTCAGTTCATTTAAGCCATGAAAATTCATGTTTGGACACATAATTTTTGCCTTAAAGAGGTATTTTTAAAAATCTCAGGTAATTTTTTCTTTGTGAGATGAGCTGCTAAAACCAGAAATTACAGAATTTAGGATTTTTTTTTCTTCAAAGGGCTGGAGGTGACCATGACTAACCAAAAAGGTATTCCCAGGTCCTGATACTGTTTTGCAAACTGTTCTATATTAAATATCATCCCTCTAGTGAGAGCTGTCAAAACACTTTCATCTAACCTTCACCAGTAGAAAAATCTTAGTGATGCCACATAACAAACATTATACAAATAACTGTCAGAATTCATTAAATCTCCTTTGAAAAAAATATTTTCTCATGTGCTTTGAGTATTTTAATTTCTTAAGGTGTCATTTCTAAGCACTCTAGTGCTGATTTGCTTCTGGAACCCTTAGATCTCATTTTCATTAATTTTAATGGAAGCTGTAAAATGCAGAACACTTAAAAGTATTTTCCTATTCCTGTTTATATTGGGTTTATGCCATTTCAGTGACACAAAAAGCACAGATGAGGCAGCTGCAGATGTTTTCATGTCCATTTCAAAAAGTTGTGTCCATGCTTGGGGCAGAAGTAGATGGAAACTGAATATAGAGGCTTTAGGCAGCACTAAATTATACATGGTTTCAGTGCCAGCAGAGTGTAACAGCTTCTGAGCAGCATGCCCATCTCTATCACTCATCAGCAACAAAAAAATCAGCTCATCTCAGAGATGCTCCAGCTCATGAAAAGGCCCAGATTCCAAATTAATTAATCTGGATCATTTACACATTGTAGCATTTCGAAGCTCTGCTTTGAGGGAGCTGGATAACACATAGAACAAAATGATTGTTCCCACCCCACAGGGCAGGTGAATAAAAGAAAATGGTAAAATTGAGGCCATATTGGTTTGCAGCATCAGCAGGCAGCAATTTCTTCTCTTCTGTCACAATTTCTGTAAATAAATTGCTGTTTCACACACATCTGAGTATTGAAACTGTGCAGGAGAAAAGCTGCTCTCGTCTGGAGTGGGTAATGCAGGTGTGAGGAGGGACCTGCCTGCAGTGAGGGCTGGGTGGGCATTCCCTGCTGCTCTGCTGGCACGTGCCAAGGCTGCGTGTGGGCACCAGCTGTGGGTGTCTCTGGGGCTGCACTGAAGGCTCTTGATATGGTAGTTCATGTTCACACTCAGGTGTTTATTGTTTCTTATCAGTAACACAGTCTCACTGCTGTGAGTTGGGCAGCTTTTCATTAGAAGGCACAAAATGGCCAATATCTCTTGGTACAAGGGCTTTTAAGACTAAACTATCCAATTAAGAACTGGCACCTGGATTATTTTCCCTTTTAACCCAGTAATTGCAATCCCAAAGAGCCCACAATGTGGACTTTTCTGCCCAATTACAAAATGCCACCCAAACCCATGAAGAAGCAGCTCAGGACAACACCCTGGGCCCTCCATCTTGCTGCCATCCACAACATACTAAAAATCCCAAACCCTAAATTTCTCACCCAGTGACACACCTAAACTGTTCTCTATAATCTATTTCCCACTTTTGTGGATTCCAATCTACCTTGAAGTCTGGGAAACTTTCTCCATGAATGAGGGTCACAGTCAGTGCTCCCTGGGGGTCAGGGCACCCCAGAGCAGACAGAGGAATATTCCCTGTTTTGGCCTGGGTTTCCAGAGCTGCAGGTCACCCTGTGGTCACCCCTTGGGCTCTCCAACTGCCTGGCACTGTCCTCCTGTCACACCTGGTTAGTTATTACCTGTGTCCAGAATTGGGACTGTGTCATGGAGCCAAGCCTGGAGTCAGCCCTGGCCCTGCAGGGTGGTGGCTCTGGGGCAGTGCCACCATCACTGTCCCCCCGTGCAGGTCTGGGGTTTCTTTATGGTCATAAGGACCTGGCTGGACTCTGAATGCACTGACATTTGCTCTGAGAACAGATGAAAAAAAGAAAAAAAAAAAAAAAAACACATAAAGTTCCCAGAGATCTAAAAGCAGAAACATGTGTTGGAATATGAGCACAGGCTTTTTCTTCTTAACTAAATTGAGCAGTAGGAGATAGGAGTTTGGGTGACCCCTTCCTCACAGTGGGTGTTACACAGACTCAGGCTTTAAGCACTTCCTTAAGGACTGTCAGGAGACTGGGAAATTATTCAGTCAAAGAGGGCAGCACAAACAACAATGTCGAGGGAAGGATTTTATATTTCAATTTAAGTGAATCCATTTGTTTCCTTTTCAATGGGAACAGCGCTGTGACTCTGCAAGAGTTAGGAATGAGCTCAGCAACTGGAAACTGAAAAGCAGAAAATCCTTTTGCTCCTCTGGCTGAGGTTTGGGCCTCGCTGTTGTAATGGTGGTTTCAGTGGTCCAAGGCATGGCTCTGATTAGCCCTGCCTCGGTGTCACAGTACCTGTGCACATCACTTTAAATCATCATCCATGAGCTGCTCATCCCCAAGGAAATGTGTGCTGCTGCTTGCATTCACTTCTGAGGGGGTTTAGGCACATAGAGATCTACAAATGCTGTTAGTCAGAATTCAGTGCAGAGGTGCTTCCTTTCTGTGTGCTTTGTAAACTTTCCAAAGTTCCAGGAGAGCTGGAAGGAATCTCATTTTTGCTTTCTGCTCCTGCCATTTCCTCTGCAGCCACCCAGCACTGTGCTGGTTCGTGGCTCACTCACCTCTGCTGGCTTGGTACCATCAGAGCTCCAAGAGCTGCTCATTTCCACCTAGAAACTTTCCAAACCTCCTGACAGGGGGGTCTCCACTGACACAGGGGCTCCAGTGCTCCATGTTTAATGAAGGAGCCCTGGTTTCATGTATTAGCTGACATTCTGTTTGATTTTTCTGCTTCCCTCTCTACAATTTAAGTTTTGCATTTCAGAAAGGGTGATGCTCCTTTTCTTCTAGGACATTCAGGGTTTCATTGTTTTCCTCTTCAGTCTCTGTAGCCTCTGGTGGCAAGACTTGGAGAGCCAGCAAACCAGGCTGGGGGAGTTTTCCAGGCTACTGTCGAGAGGATTATTTATGTCCATTACAAAAATAACTGGGTTTCTAAGTATCCATCTTGTGGGGCACTCTTAGCTCACTGTAACATTTTCATCATGAATAACCAATTAAAAACCCTTATTTTGCAAAGCTGTGTTAAAGTGCCCATCTGGGGAAACTGCAGGCACTGGCACTGCTGGCCCAAATACACCCAAAAAATGAACTTTGCAGTGCTTTTCAGAAAGCCATGCATTTTCACACTTTCTGAGAGTTCTATCATTTATTAGCTGGACCTGTTCCAGTGCCTGGGTTCCTGGCAGAGGTGCCAGTGCCAATGCTGCTTCTCCTTTGTCCTGCTGTGTCAAAGTGGAGCTGTGTGAGCTGGGGGCCCAGCTGTGCCCGTGACCATGGCAGGATGCAGCAAATGTGACCTTTGCCAAGGATCCAGCTCCCTGGATGTGGCTCTGCAGGGCAGCAAAGTCCCTCCCTGGCTCAGTGAGGGATTGGATTCGACACCTGCCTGCCAAAGCCCAGGCTGGGAGAGCAGGGCCGGGGTGCTCTGAAGGGGATAATGTGCTTCAGCTGCCCAGGGCCTGTCAAAACCAGGCCTCTGCTTCTGGTGCTGGAACAGATGGAGGGTTTGGAGGTCAAAAACCAGTGGATTTCAGTAAGGGAGGCTTTCCTTAAAAGCTGTAAACATAAGAGTTAATTCAGGACTGAAAGTGCAAGGCATTGGACCCGTTCTCTCTATTTGCCCTTCACAGACCCCTCTGCCCTCCTCACCTGTGATATGAAGGAAGGCAAGAGGGGATTTTGGAGGCACAGCAATGACCCCCCATGGCAGCACAAGTGCTGGGGTGTGTGCCAGGTCAGCCCCTTGCCTTGCACCTCTCTGGGGTTTGCTCATGTGCTTTTCCACAGGGATTCTGCTGGGCAAAGCCTTGCTTCCAAGAAAGCCCTGCAGAGCCTGGGTGAATTTGGAATTCCTGTTACTGAGAGGCTCAGGAGTTCAAATGAAGCCCAGAATTGCATGGAGTGTTCCAGTCAACACATTTTTGGTTTTCCTTCTTAAAACATTCATGAAAGCATTCTGTAGCCAGCTGTGTGGCAGCCAACAGCCCTTGCTTCCTTCCACATCAGAACAAGTAGGAGCATCTTTTTTAGTTGGGAGAAAACAAAAAAATCACTCTAACTTGATTTTCCCTTTGATCCCTTATATTCCCTACATGCTTTCCTCTCTGTTTATAGCATCTGACATAATTCCTTTGGTCAGATTTTATGCCTGAAGTCATTTAGGCCAATTTTAGCTTCTTTTTTTTTTTTTTTCCCAGGGCTTTGACGTCTCAAGCAACTTAATCTAGGTCAGTAAAGTACCTGCTGTTGAAAGGAATTTTCTTGAGTAATGTTTTGATGTCAGAAGGGCCTTCCTTGGCATGTGCAGGTCTGAGGTCACCAAGCCTATACAGCATTGGAAAGGGCAAAGCCACTAGGTGTTAAATATTGGCCAAAAAGCAGCCTGCAGGGATTGAAATGAATTTGGATTTTAAAGGAGGAATTTGGTGATTTTTAAACAGCTGAAGTGCTGTAGTGTAAAAATCCCAGCAATGCTTCCTTTGGGGGAGAATGTGCATGAGAAATGTTTGGGTTCAGGATCACAGGAGCAGCAATTACAAAGAATTCCCAGATTCCCACCAAACCTAAGTGTTGAGTTTACAACTGGGAGAGCCCAGGGAGCTCATTCTGAGAGCAGCCAGGAATGTGGGAGCTCCTGGAGGAGCCAGCCTGATGGAGCTGACACTGCAGTGTTATAGTTCTGCTTTTGGGGTGCTTTAAGGAACATTTTTGAGGACTCTTATCACAAGTTCATTTATCACAACCAGGGCTGAAGGGCAGGTCTCCCTTCTGGCTTTCAGACACCCAATGAAGACACTGGGGACAGGAAATTACCACTGTAGCCAAGGCAGAAAATGCTGATAAAAATGGCAGAAAATGCTGGGAGAAGATGGAATTAAACTACAAGATATTCCACAAGCAGGACTAACAAAGATTTTGTTTTCTGTGTTCTGCAATCATTTCATGATTGATTTAATTTTGTATCTGTAAAAGGGAATCTCTAAATGAAGCTTTTCCTCTTGTTGGCCTTGGGTATTTGCAGGGGCCTTCCTCCTGTACCTACTCAACTGTTTTCTCAAGAACTGGAGGAATTTAAATTGCCATTTATCTGACCTTCTGTCACATTTGATTAACAAGGGTTCAAACATCACTGAGGTGGGTCGCAGGTAAAATGACAACAACTCAGCAAAATACATAATTGCTCTTCATTTCCAAATGACAAAAAAAACCCCAAAAAACCAAAAAAAAACCAGGGCAGTCCCATCTTTCCCCTAAATCTTTAGAAGAAATATTGTGAACTCCATTTATCTGCTCCTTCAGTCATTTAAAGCAGCAGCACAAGCCAATATTTCAGCACTGCTTCAGAGCATCCCCTGAACAGTCTAATTTGAATGACATTACTGGAAGCTGCAGAGATTGTGGATGTGCTTGTTTAGCCCATCACTGAGGAGCCCATCAGTCCTACACTAACAAGGAGTGATATTTTTGCCCTTCTAAATTGACTTTGCCTTAATTTGTTACATTTGGTGAGCTGGTTTCTGGTGGAATCAAGTATGATACAATGGCTCTCCAGTCATGCTCTGCAGAGCATTTTTTGGTGGGCTTGATCAAACCCATGGTCATGAGATGCTTTTTTCCCCCCTCATTTCCAGTTGAGAAGTTGTATTATGAGGCTCTAAAAATATATTCACATGTTTTCATTAAATTGTTTCTCCATGGCAGCAATTGTTAGAGCTGCTGTGTTCATGCCTTTGATGACTATTGGGAGGAGTGGTGGCTTTTGTGATTGGAAATGGATGAAGCCAATCCAAATATGTGTTTGCATGAGGGATGTGTTTTGTGAGGGAGAGAAAATTCTATTTACATGTGCACTAAGCAGAATAGTTCTTTCTTTTTTTTTTTCCCTTTTCATCCTTCTATGAACTTTTAAAGTAGGAAGATTTACTTAAGTAATTTATTTTTTTTTTAATGTATGGAAATGAAAGTGTGGGATTTATCTCTGGGAAGGTCTTACATGTCTGCATAAAATGTTTTGGTAGGCAAAGAACAACTTAAATGTAACTGGTGCATTTCAGCAAAGGTCTCTCTTAGTCAAACATTTCTTCAGGCATCTGAGTTTTGCAGGAGGTTGCCAAAACAAAGCTTTGAAAAAAGAGTAAAACACCTTTTCTTCTGCTTGTTCAGCTTTCCTCTTTTAGAAAGTGAGATTATGACAGGTCACCATTCAGTGAGTTTCTCTTTTACCATTTTCTTTTAAGTTAGGATCTAAGGGAACAAAAAGAAGCTAAGGAAACTAAGACAGAAGCTAAGGAAAATGTACATTAAATAAATATATACACATGTAAATACAGAAAGGTTTAATATCACAATTTTAATAAATGAAAGAATAAAATATTATTTTTTTCTTTTCCACCTCCCCTTTTAGAGTTGGATTTTAAGCTATAAATTCAATCCAGGAGGTTTCTCAAAAGGTCTTTTTTAAATAAAACTGGTCAAAAACTGATTTCCTTATCCTGAAATCTTTCTGAGATCTGTTAAGCAAAATCCCACTCCAAAGAGCCTGAAAAGTTCAAACTCTGTCCCCAAAATTTTGCATCCTAGAACCGAACATAAACCTATAAATAGAAGCAAATTAAAATACTTTCATACATGAAAGTTTTAAATTGAGTAATTTTAATAGTACAGTTTAATTAAATACCTAAATTAGAAGAATTTAATTTTGAAACAGAGGTCTTTTGGTTTTATTTTAAGTGCAAGAACAGCCCACTTAGGTTTCACAGGGAATTCTTGATTCTCCTGGAGAAGGTCACCTGAGCTGAGATCTCTGCTGATCCAGCAAGAAGCAGAATTCAGCAGGATTTATTTCTTAGCCTTGCTCTTTTGCAGGGGTTAAAAGTGAGCCTTCCTCCTCTTTACAGCTATAAACACTGCAGTCCACATGAAGAGAAATCTATTTAAAAGTGGCTGAATAAAGTCAAGAAGGTAAATTAGAATCATCTGCTTCCCAAAGCCTTTCTTGTCTCCATGAAACAATGCCCTCTCCTGCCTCCCAGGCTGTGACTAATTCTCTAACAGTCCTTTTGTTCCAAATAAAACTCTCATGGAGGCTGACCATATTTTAATGAACAAATGCAGGGAAGATTGACTGTACAGGATTTTTTTTTTTTGTCCTCTTTAGCTCAGTGGCAGTGAGTGGAGGGGGCAGAAGGACAGGACAGGAGTCTCAGTGTAGGCGCTGAAGGATGCCCAGAGGATTTTTTTGCTGCTGCGTTTTTGGGTCATGCTATGGATACAGTTAATTTGGTTCATAATTAGGAGTATTTATCCAGCTTATCTGTCAGGGATCTCTGTGAGGAAGCAGATGCTGAGATTCCCTGGAAAACCGTGATGTCCCTACTTTTGGGAGAGGCAGGAGGATGGGATTTGCTCCAGAGGGCTGTGAGTGGAGGGTCTGACACATTCCTGCCTTTGGAGGCCACAGGACCAGGAGTCCATGAACTCTCTCCCCTTGGTCAGTCCCCAAGCCCTCAGCCCTGGAAACATCAACTCCTCACCATAGAATTTTGCAGGATGCCCTGGGAAAGGCACAGGGAAATCCCTGGGGGTCTGAGCCTCCTGCAGCTCAGAATTGGGTGCATTTCTCCTTGTTGGAATAGCCCACTCAGAGGGAAGGGTTAAAAGGAGGGCTCTGTGGTCAAACCCTCAAAGAACCTGTGTCATTAAATCGTGCAAAGTCTGATACCCTCACACAGTTTAAGGTGAGCTCTACTTTGATGTTTGGAAGCCTTAACCTGCCTTTGGGAGTGCTCCTCAGGCTCTGCCAGACCTTCTCCTGAGAGGGAAAGCAGCCCTTGTGACACCTGGAGCAGCTGGTGAAAGGCAGGTAACAGGAATTTGGAAGAACTGAGGCACTCTGGCCACCTCACAGCCTCACAGATTTCACTCTTTTACACTGACTTGGCCCAAAGCAACTGAACCTGCTTTTCTAGTGACTCCCCTTGCAGCTCCAAGATCATTCTTCCAATCTGCCTTCCTGAAAATTGGGGAATCCCCTGAATCATTGATGGTCAGAAGGACCATGTCTTCTTTATGGCTTTACTATTAAAAATCAGAAACCAATTGCAAACTGAGCTTCAGAAATAAATCTAGAATAGTTCCTTTAATGTCAGCAGTTCTCTAAAATAGTAGCAAATAAGAAAGACCAGAAAATACCAACCCCATTTATTAATTTTATTTAAACATTTTGTTGCTGTTGTTGTTCCTAGGAGATCTTGTTAAATTGCAATCCTCTGACCAATATCCAGCATTTCAGGAAAGTAGGTCTTGTTTATATAATTTATATAAATCCATAATTATACATTATATATAATCCCATAATTTTTCCAGCTGCAAAATTTGGGCTGAAGCTGCAACCTGAATTCAAGTGATTTTAAAGGACTACATAAATTTAAGAGGGATTTAAATCAACTCAGGCTAATTCCTCTGATCTTCTATTGAAAATGCCTGACTTCATTCCAGAGAACAGGATCCAAAATCTCTTGTATGAAGAAAGGGCCTTTGGGGGTGAAGAAATGGAAGCTAAACCTGAAATTTTCATGCCATCTTACATCATTAGAAATCCCCATGAAGACAATGGCAATTTTGTATTTGAGCAATGATCCTACAGAACATTTTTCCCCTACTCACTTTTGGATCCTGCTGGGGCTGGCTGTTGTTTGTAAGCTCAGGAATGTCAGAGATGAGAGAAGAACCTGCACACATCTTCCTTCACTCCCCCATACACTTTGTTTTCATGTTCCCCAGCAAACTCCTCAAGCTTTTTGTTTGCTTGTTTATTTTTACCAACTATTTGCTCTTGTTTCTCTTACTGCTTTAAAACTATGCAGGCTAAAGGTCTGAGTACCCAGATGAAGCATCCTTGATTTGCTGGTTGTTTCACTGCACTTGTGAGAGCATTCCAGCAGCAAACACGCTGGCAGCCCATCAAACTGGGGATGCAGAACCTGGGAATGCCAGCCCTGCAAACCCAGACAGCTTCATCAAGAAAATTCTGTCCAAAAAAAAAAAAAAAAATCCCTGGCACAGAGGTGGCTGCTACACTTGGAATCCAACATCTTGGATTGTCCCTTGGCCATAGTGCCCCAGGCTCCAAACACAAACAAATCAGCCCTTCATAAAGAGATGCTTATGTGCTAAATCCTTCTTTTCCTTGGCTTTGGCAAGCATCAGTAAACATCTTGGCAATAAAGAGCAAGAGATTACATGTTCTATATGGGCAGGCCTCTGATGCAGCCCAGGGAGGGACCATATCTGCTCCTGATGAAAGCAGAATGCTGAGTGTTATGCAATCACTCATGTGAAATGCACCCAGAGCAGCCTGCTGGTCAAAACCCATGGTGGAGCTCAGGGGTGTTTTGTCAGGGCTTGGTGGACAGATGTTGTACCTTGGCTGGGTCCTTTTCTGAGAGATTATCTCATTTCAGTCCTCCTTTGCTTCCCCTTCCCTTCTTCCCAGCCGTTCATGACTCAGGCAGTCAAAATATTGCTTGAAAATGGAAAATGATTACTTGAGAAAAAAAACAGTGAGTTGAAAATAATGTCTCATTTTTACATTCTGCAATTGTGTCTGTAGGGACAGTAATTGCTGTTTGTTTTAGTGGCTGATGTAGATGCTTAGAGTGATTTTTTTTTCACATTACAAGTAGGACATCACTTACACTTAAGTTGCTTGTCATACCTTTTAAACTAATAAAACTCCCACAGATGAAAGCTTGCTTCATGTAAAAGAACTGTTGAAAAAGTGTCTCTATGGACATAAAACCTGACATGATGATAATCTGAAACTGCTCACTCCCCAAGGATGACAAAACTCTAACAACTTCAAAGCGAAGAAAGACTTGCCAGAGGGGAAATTGTAATTAAAATTAGATAACCTGTATGAAAAGCATCCAATTTGTAGCCTGTAAAAGCATTTTAGAAGCACAGTTCTTCAGCCCCAGGACCATAGCTGTAACAATTATCTCAAGACTTTCACAGTGGAATCAAAACATGTTAATTTGTTAATGAGTCGGTATGTAGCAGTAAGGAAAAACTCTAATGAGGGAATACAAACACAAAAACTGCATTTTTGTTTTTGAGTGAATGCACTGCTGAAGTCCATGCTTTGGTTGCTGTGGAGGTTCCCCATCTCTTCCTGAAAAAGGTGGGTTTGAATTGAGTGAATGGATTTTTTTCCCCTTAATCCTAGCCAAAGTCCAGGTGGATCTGAGCCTTCCACATGGAGGGGTTTCCTCTCCAGCCTTTCCTGCAGGAATGTTGGGATTCTGCAGAGCCTGTGCCTGGCTGGGAGCCCTGCTCACCCCAAAACCCCATCTCCCAGCTGGGACTCCTTGAGCCACCTTTCAGTGCCACCACACACAACTTCCAAGTGATAAAAGATGTTAATTATCACAATTTCAAAGTGATAATGTAAAATAAGCACAACAACCTCTTTTGGCTGCACTCTGAGGAGTAAAACCTCTTTATCTACCTGGAGCAGGGAGGCAGCAGCTGGACCAAGGATTAGATTGAGTCCTGACACTGTGGCAGATCTCAAAGAGCAAAGAGGAACCTCAAACCCAGCTGAGAAGGCAGATTACTTCTTGTTTCCCCACTTCCCAGCAGAGCTTTTCATCCACCCTGTGTTTTGCAGCAGCTAATCCATAAATCTGGAATTTCTCCAAAGTGGCTGTGCTGCAGTGGCTGCTCCCCCAGCAGGGCAGAGATGGAGCTTTCCCTGGTACTGTGCCAGCACAGAGCAGCAAAAATATTAATTTTCAGCTAATGATTGTATGCCTCAGATTAGGAGAGGATTAGGAACTTCTTTGAGAGTTTGGGTTGTTGTGAGGTTGGAGGGCAGAAGTGCAGTGGGGAGAAATAGGCAACGGTAAGAAAAGCCTGAGGAGAAATATGAAAAGGAAGAAGAAAGGAAGCAAGAGGGATGGGAAGGAGGAAAGAAAAGACTGCATGTGAGGAGGAAAGTTAAAAAAAAAAAACCTGTGGTATTTTACATTGATTGGGACTTGCTAAAACAAAAGAGCTTGAGCCTCAGGTCAAATAAATCTTATTTCTTTCTTCCTCCACTGCATTACTTCATGAAGTAAGAAGAGTTTAGGGCCTGGTCATATCAATACTGTCAATGAGTGCAGAACTAAGGGAAGTTTTAAAGCCAAAAATACCTTTTCCATCATTTGACTGCTCATCACTTCATCTGGGAAAACCCAGACAGAATTTCCATAAGGAGAAATTCTCCTCAGCTGGGCTGTTGGTAGGCACAAGGAAACCCTGTGGCGTGAGGGCAGGATGGCTTAGTGGGAATTAGGGACTCTGGGAAAACAAACTGGTCTGTCAATACCCAACAGCATTTGTGTCTTTCAGTCTGTCTGTTCAATCTCTTTGTTCTCTTTTCTGTGGTCAGTAAAATTTAAGATGCAAAGGTCCATCCAAACCTACCTGCCTCTCACTCATCTTCACTCTATCCACGTCCTTTAGCTCAAATCCTGTTTGCTGCTCCATCCTCATTCAGAAATTTGTAATTTTGGATCCTGAATGAGCCCCAGAGCCAATGAACACACAGTGTTGCCACACTAAAATGTGTGCCACATCCTTGCAGGTGACAGCAGAAAAGGTGCCCAGCATCATCACCTCCCATCAGTAAAGAGCTCACAGAGCAGAGATGCTGAGAGAAGGAAAAAGGCTTGGAGGGAAAAGTCAGAATAGCCTGGGTGTAAATAGTGATCTTCTGGAGCTGAATCTCATAATTAGCAGGGCAGACTCCTCTTTGATGTAGGATTAATATAGAAAGCAAAGATTAATGTACAATGTTACTTCCTGAGTGAGCTGTTTCATTATCCTGGTAGCTTCACAATATGATAATAATCATGGGACTGGATCTGATCTTTTCCAGTTGAGACAATAGGGAGAGGGTGAGTGTTATCTCTGCCTTCCTCCACATGACACAGTAATCCACTGTGCTGCTCCTGACAGCTGCACATCCTCCTGAAGGCCTTGCACATGGCCCATGCTTGCAAGCATTGATAATGATAAAATATTCATGATATCATTTTTGCTTGAGGCAAATATACATTCTGGTGATCTGATGTAAATGCATGGAGTTATCTCCTGCTGGTCTCTATTTATGGGAGCAGTGACTCCAGGTACTGCTATTATTAGCACTCTTATGAACACTGTTTGCTTTGTTGCAACACTTCTCATTTAATCAAACATCCCAAGGCACTTGGAGGAAAAGTTGTCCTGTATCAGTAGTGCCAATTTTAAGTAAATATTCTCCCAGCCAAACATTTGCCTTTACCTGGGAACTGCAGGCTGCTGTCTGCTGCACGGGCCCAGAATGCAGCAGGCATTTTTTTGATCCCATTTTCGGTTGTTTTAAAGGCTTTCTGTGTTGGAAGAAAGGTTGTAAAAGGATTTTGGGAGAACAGAGAGATGGTGAAGCAAAGGAGCAAACTGCCAGGTTCTTTGGCTCTCTGAATTTTTTCATATCAGGAAGAGGCTTTGTGCCTTCCATGAGGTCCCTCCCAGTGTCAGGCTGTGATTCAGAATCTCTGTGAGCCAGAAACTTAAATAACCTGGTGAAGATTCCCATTCAGGAAACAGGGACAGCAAAGCATACCTGCCTCAAATAGGATGATTTTTAATCTGCCTAACCAGGGACAAAGACATCTTTCTTGTTGATTTTCTGTGATTGTGGGAAGAGGTATTCCACTGCTCCTTATCGTCAGCCTTGCTGCTGCTGCACACGAAATGTGGAGGGTCGTACCAAAGCCCTGAATCATTCACTCAGCAGCATTGTTTGGGTTAGGTTTGGGATGTTTCTCAGATTCAAGTTGAGGCTGGTTTGATGTTGTGCTCTTCAAAGTTTTTCAGCACCCAGCCCTTTTGTGGCTCCGTGGAGTTCAGAAGTTGGCTGGAGCCTCGTGCTCTATCGGAGCTTTCACAACAGCAGCCAAGCCAATTAATCTTTTCTAAAGATGCAATGTGGAACAATATTGAGTCTTCTATTTTTATGGCAGTGTTTTTGCTTTATTTCTCACTCAGATCCTAGGCTTCATCTCTGGATGCTGAATAACTCCTTACATGCTGAAGCTATAATATATTTTCTATATTTTCTAACTGCAGATCCTATAAACCAGGGAAATATGCCAGTCTGGGATTGTCTGTGAGCAAATTTAATTGACCTGCACCCTTCCCAGCATTGTCCTTCATGACACCTTTCCTTTGATGGGCAGAGTGTCAATTCCTGACCTTTAAATTAAAAGATTAGAGATAGAACCAGGGATCTGTCTCATGTCCCAGACTGCTGCTCTGAGTTGGACCACTGGGATTAGAGAGAGGCAATAAATAACATTGATCTCCTGGGGTCTTCAGGTTGGACATCAGGAGGGATTTGCTCACTGAAGGGGTGGTCAGGCATTACAAGAGGCTGTTGGGAGAGGTCGTGGAGTCTCCATCCCTGGAGGTGTCCAGGGAAAAGCTGGATGAGGCACTCAGTGCTCTGGGCTGGTGACAAGGTGGGGACCAGGCACAGGTTGGACTCGATGGTCTGGGAGATCTTTTCCCACCTCACAGATTCTGTGTTTGTGTGACTCTTTTGCGGTGGTGCTCACTTGCCAACACCCATTAGCCACACACACTCACTGCCCAAGTATTTACACAAATTTGTATTTGCAGTGAGTGTGCAGGAAAATAAAAATGTGGCGTGCATCTTTCTCATTCCACTAAGGGAGAACAAAAAAACTTTTCCCTTTTTTTTTTTTTTTTTTTTACCATGGCAGGGCTCCTAATTTGACATTAGATACTAATAATATTTTGTAACTAACACACAGTGCAGCTTGAGTCCACTGTCAGCTGCTGCATTGCCTGTGGACCACAGCCTCAGGAGAAGCTAAAATAAGAAAGTTGCTTTAATAGTGAATTTACTTGTGGCCTGGACAATGTGGAGCACCACTGGTGGGAGGTTTGTCTCCCTGCTCCACAGCAGGTCATCCCTAGAGCAGGGATGGGCCAAAGCAGGAGGCAGAGTGATGCCAGGAGGGGTCAGCAGGGCCCAGGGCTGCCCAGTCCGAGAGCTGCCACAATCCTTGCACCTCTCCAGGTGGGCATCCCCCAAACCAGCACCAGAAAGCACCTGAACCCTTCCTGAGCCACCTCCTGAACCCTTCCACTCCTGAGCCACCTCCTGAACCCTTCCTGAGCCACCACCTGAACCCTTCCACTCCTGAGCCACCACCTGAACCCTTCCTGAGCCACCTCCTGAACCCTTCCTGAGCCACCTCCTGAACCCTTCCACTCCTGAGCCACCTCCTGAATGCTTCCACTCCTGAGCCACCACCTCCCCTGGGCTCCAGGGACAGCTGGAATTGCTCTTCCTGATGACTCCAGCAGTACAAACAGTGAGGGAATCTCTCCCCTTGTGAATCACCAAAAATGGAAAATAATCGTCTTAAATTAAAGATATAATCAGTCTGCAAGCACTAAAACTTTGTCAGCACAAGAATAAGACATTCTCCTTAATCCTGTCCGTGCTGAAAGAAGTTTATTCAAGTATTTATCTAACCTTGTATTTAACCAGGAAATCCAGCTGAGCTAATCACTTTGTGCCAAAGAAGTATTTGGGCACTCGTCTGCCATGACATTTCTGAGTGATGCTGTGCACTGTGGCCGTCCTGCTAATGCTTTCATCACACGCAGGAGGAACCACACATCTTTCAATTATGTTTCCTTCAGAAAATCAAAGAGCCTTGTCATCAGGGAAGACATAAAATAATGTTGTGCATTATTTGTAGAGGTGATGCCTCGAGATGAGAGGCCAAGGGTTCTGCCTGGTGTGCTCTCCATGGGCCTGTCCAAGTTCACACCACCTCAGGCTGCACTTTACATCTCCAACATGCACCAATGCTCTTTCCTTCTGAGATTTCAAACAAGAGGCTCCTTTTCTTGTGCCATACACCCAAGAGTTTGATGGCTTGGTTACCTCTGCCTCATAAATAATACAACAATGTACTTTGTGTCTCGTAAAGAACAAGATATTCTCTGTACACAGACACACATGTGTGCTTCCACACTGGGACTGTGATGATTTTATAGGTAGAAAGACACAAAAGAGAATGAAGAAATTATGCTCTTCACAGAGGTGAAATTATGTGGCTAACAGCAGCACCAGATTTGTGGTTATTCTGGGCAGAGGCTTGCACACTGAAAGTCTCAAGGACAGCTCATTAGGGCACTTCCACCTCCAGGCCTGCAGCACCAAAGAAGGCATCACATGCCTCAGTTTCCCTGCAGGAAAAATGGTGGTGGCTGAACTGACCTCATGCCAGGCCTCTGGATGACCAGTGCTATGGACATCTGCTCCTAATATTGGTGTTCTCTCCCACCATGGCAGTGCCAATGGGAGAAAAACAGCCCAAATGGGCCCTTGGATTTCAGCAGCTCGTCCCACCTCTGTCTGTGCAAGACTCACATGTTAGGGTCATGAGAAATGAATAAAAGAGAAAGAATTTTTTAAAAAGGCAAGCACTGCAGACTCATCCCCCTCTTTGCCTCTTGGAAGAATCATTCAACAGAAATAATTGTCAAATAATGAGCTGCCACCACCCCCTCCATTGTCCCCTCCAAGTCACTGCCTTGCTGAGTCACGCTGTCCCCAAAGCATCCTGCAGGGACCTCCCTGGCCCAGCCTGGAGCCACCCATCCCCAGGGGCCCAAAACTGTCTCAGTGTCCCCTTGGACACCTGCAGGAGCCCTGTGTGCCCTCTGCCCCTTCCAGCATCAGGCCTTGCACTAGAAACCGTGCAGACACAGCCACAGCCACATGTGAGCCACTGAATAGGCTGCAGCCAGGCACGTTGTCCTCAGATCAGGCCCTGGAAGAATTGAAACCAAGTGTGAGATCTGAGCAGGGTGAAATGAGCTCCAAATGAAACTGGAGTTAGGGCTCCCTAGCAGGGAGCAGGGGATTGGATTGTTAGGGTTTAATAAAGTGTGGCCAGTGCTTTAATAAAGTGTGGCCAGTATATTACCCAACATGCTTTTACAATTACTGAGAAACAAGGACAGGAACTTCATTAACACTTTACAGGGGGAAGAAAGCTGTGCTACAGGCCAGTGATATATTGCTATTGTGACTGTAGGTGTCCTGCTTTTAAGAAAGCAAGGAAAAAATCTGGGGAAGGGAGTAATTACACTGTCAGCAAATGTGTTTGTGTTCTCAATGAAGTCACCCTCCCAAATCCCACAAATTTCTGGGACAGAAGGTGACTCCATAAACACAGCCAGAGCCGTAATGTGAGAGACAAAACTCCTGAAGGGGAAAAAACCCCCAAACATTTAAAAGCACATGCAGAATCATTTACAAAGAGTGTTTTCCAGGGCTGCACCAACCCTGGGCAGGGTTGCACTCCCCACTCTTGAAGCAGAGGGGAGCTGCTTTGATAAAGCACAGGTGAGCTGCATCTTGTGAGCTGCGTGTCAGGCAGGATTAACTCCCTGGCAAATTATCAAAGCCAACTGATAGCAAAACAAGTTGGGACTCTCCTACAGTGGCAGTTTAAAACTAGGTGTAACTTCACCTAAAACAAATGAATAGAGCGGGGGTGTAAGGGGACTACCTAACTAATTAACCCCTTGATTAACTCCCAGGCGGATTTCAGCGTTTTGTGGAAATCAAGGAGGTCTCAAGAAACTTAAAACTGTGTTGGGTAAGTTCAGAGTAAAATTCAATTACTGGGAGAATTCTTTCTGCGTGGTTTGGGGATTCAGAGAGGAAAGGAGGTGAAATGTTTCCCTGGGTCTGCTCCTGCCCTTTGCTGCTCAGCTCTGCACAGATTCCCACGTTGCAGGAGCAAGCTCACAGTGAAACACACACACTGCTCCTCAGAGTGGGGAAAAGCTGCTCAGCAGCTTGGAAAGAGAAGTTCTAAATAACCCCTGAGAATGTAAAACCACCCCTTGAATTGCCACACAGAGCTTTGAGACAGTTTTTATGCTGTTTTGTATTAGAGCAGCTGAAGCACACACACACACACACACACATGAGGAATTATTAATTCCTCCCATTAGGCTACAGGAGGAGTCTGTAACCCCTGTGACAGCACAAACCATCACACACAGCCTCAGAAATGCTGTCCTCTGTGTTTTCTAACAATTTCCTACTTTTGCATTGCTGTGCCCCTGCAGCAGGAAATACCAACCCTTGTTAGGTGTTCGCAGGGAGCTCAGGGCATCCCTGCTGCCCCAAGAGACCCTGCAGCCTGGGGAGGCTCAGGGAGCAGCCAGTCCTGTGGCTCTGCACATGGGAAAAGCAGGCATGCAAAGTGGGATGCTGGGCTGAAAATGTGGCTTGTCAGGGCTAATGAAGGAGAGGGGAGGCAATTAAAAAGGAGAAAAGCGACAATCTGACAACACGCTCAATTAACGCAATCAGATTGTGCTCTCACTTCATCAGGGGTAAATCAAAGAGTGGTAGGGATGATATGAACTTTTTAATATTAAAAACTACTCCCATAATATGCAAAGTCAGGGAATACCAGTAAATTTCTGTCTGCTGCCGATCATTAACTGATTTAGGATAGACCTTGTTGAGTAATTATGTTTAATAAGAGCTTGTCCATACAAGCTGCTATCAGATGTCATTTTGTACAGTTTCAAGCCAGATATAATGGGCAAGATGCACATATTAACTTTCTGTAATACTGCACTGGCTTTTTATGGGAGAAGGGTGGGAAAATTCAAAACTGATTATTGTGTGGCTTCCTTTCAGACAGTTGTATTTGATCTAATTTGATTTATCGCTGCACATTTTGAATGAGCAGAAATGTCTGCAGGGGAAAAAAGAGACTTGTTACAGTAAATGCTCGTGTTAATGTATTTTCACCTGCTTGCTTGGTGGGCTCCAGAGCTGGCTGTATTTATGACTGTTTGGAGCCTTGTGGATTAAAAAACCTCCTCTCTATCTTTTTGCTCTCTGTTGTAGGGATGCAATGAGCTTCCCACACCCTCCAAAGCAGTGATTGTGTAACTAATCCATGCTGGCATAACAATGTCTTCACCTAGATCACTGATATTGCTAAAGAGAAATACAGGATAAAGGCTGGTGTCTATTTTCCTGAGGAAAGCACAGCTGTAACTCACAGGCAATTTTTTTCCAGGTGGTTCTAGAGCATAAATATCTTGAACCTCCTAGAGGAGTGAGCCCAAAGGTTTGGAGTTCCACTCCTTTTTAGAGAAGTGCAGAAAAGTTTTGGTTCTAGCATTACTTGAAGGCACAAAACCACAAACAGTTTCCCTGGTTGCTTGAGGGTTTCTGGGTCCCCAGTGCAACTCAGCTGAGTCTTTCATGTGCTGCCACTGTTTTTCTTCAACAGTGAGCATGGGGAGAGGAACCAGTGGCTTTTCCATCACACTCTTTCCAAGAAAGGCACACATATTTAAAAAAAACACAAGGAAATGCATAAATATCTGTGAGTCTGAGCCACCCACCCTGCAGCACAAGGACTCAAGGCTCTCCTGCAGTTTAAGCCCAGAGTTAGAAAATGAGAGCTGTTTGGGCTGACTTTGTCACTGGCTTTCTGTGTGATGGCTGGAAGGGCTGGATCTCTGCAGTGACTTGTTCCACACCAAGAAGCAGTGTGAGTTTTGGAATTGATCAGCATCTGGGCTCTGTGATCCAGGCCAAGGCAGGGCAGTACCACAGCTCAGGTGCCTCGTGCCTGCACCCAGTGTTGTGTGTCTGCAGGGCCAGGGGCTGTTTCTGCTGGGACAGCAGGGTGTGTGTCCCACTCTGGAGTGATCCCCACCATTTCCAGGTGTTGTTGGCTCCTGCTCAATCCCCCTTTGAACAGCATCACTGATGGGCACCATTAGTGCCCATCTGAGGAGGTTCTGTGCTGCTGGAAACTCCATCAGTTCCCCTGAAAGCAGGAGAGGGGCAGGACGTGCATCTCTGCACCTGGAAACAGCAGCCAAAACAGCACAAACCCTTCCCTTCCTTAGGTGGGTTTTGAGTTCAAATTAGGCTTCCCAGCCTTATCTAACTCAGGTAAGTCTTAGTCACTGGCATTGCAAGAACTTGTTATGGTTTTGTTTGGCAGAGGCTGTTCACATGTTCCCGTGTGTGGATTGCAGGGACACGTGTTTGCCTTGCCAAGGGAGATCTCACACACGAACACTGATTATCCTGGGAATTTAAGATTCCCTACTAATGTTTTCTGGGTTTGTTTGGGTGCTGCTCTGCTTGGGTCAGCCCTGGCTTTGCTCTGTTGGTTACTTGGACTCGGCTCCTTCTCTCAACACACAAAGAACTCCTCTGTGGTTGCTGCTGGTGGTCAGAAGAAATCCTCCTGAAATAGGTGTTGACCTGTTAGGTGTTGGTCAGGGAGGTAATTTGTTCTTCTAACACTGATTTAAAATTTAGAAAAAAAGGCAGAATTTACATAAACCTAGAGGAATAGACATTTATTTCAATATAAAAGTGGGAGAGGACTAAGAAAAGAAGGCATTGTAGACTCATGTTCTCCTGATGTGTTTGGTAATGTTTCTGTTGACATTTCTCCTGTTACAGCATAAGTTTATGGGGTATTTCCATATGTCTCTAGAATGGCCTGAATGAGAACAAATCTGTGGGAACCTCAGATTCCTATCTCCATCTAGATGCAAAGCATCATTTTCTCAGCCATATTTGCATTCCAAGATATACAAAACACAGCAAACACAAACGTTTGGCACCCAGGGAAGTCTCTGTCGTTTGCATTCTCATCTCCAGCCCTGCACGTGCCACCATGGGCTGGGCTGGCCCTGCATGGGGTGACAGCACTCCCAAACCCAACACCCTGCACACAGACTCTGCTTTTTCTCACATGCACCCTCGTTAGAGAATTTCTCTCATTACCTGGGCTGTAATCCCTCCCTGGGGGGGAGGCCTGGTGCACTGAATTAATTTCATTTGGCCACAGAAACTCCCTGTGCCTTTGGCATCTCAGCCTTTGCACCAGAGGAAAAGCTGTCTGAGGCAGAGCTGCTGCCTTTACAAGGCCCTGTAGGAAATATCTCACACCAAGCTGGGCTGGAGGTCATTGCTGAGCTAAAACTCTGCCAATGCTTGCTTTAAGGGAGAGCAGCTTGGGGATTTTTGCTCTCCTTTCAGAAGCCTGTTTGGGGCTTGATCTGCCTTTATTGACTGAGCTGAGTAATGTGCAGGAGGGACAAGCTCAGCTTTGGAGAGGGGCTAAAGGCAAGTCCACACCTGGCATCTCCTCTGCATCATTCCTTACAGCTCCAATGGGGTGAAAATTTTCCACATTTTCCTTCATCTGTTCCTTTCCTTTCCTTTCTTTCAATTATATCTGGCATTTTCAGAGGTGAATGTTTTCAAGGATTTCTTCAGAGACAAAATAATTCTGCAGAAAGTACCTGCCTTTTTTTTTTTTTTTTTTGCACATGCATTTTTTTCATGGAAAAGGGAAAATTAGAAGCTTAGTTGAAAATATAAAAACGCTGTTCAGTCCAAAAACTTCTGAGCTTTGAGTGTAACTGAAATGTTTGAAAGGTTGAAATTCCTGCAGAAAATGGAGGAAAACAAACACGTTTTCACTATTGTTAGTTATTCCAGTATTTCACTGGAGGCATTTCAAGGGGGAAGTTGGTCTTCCCACAGCAGTTACTGCTTGAGTCCTCTAATTCCCTCTTTTTATTGCTTTTCCCACATTTTATACCAAATTCTAATATTTCTTATCTCCCTCCCGTCTTTCTGGCTGTGCAACACTCAAATCTTGCTGTCATTTTGTATTCATGAGGGGGGTGGAGGAAGTAGACATAGCTGAAAATTATAATTTCTAGCAATGATAACAAAAATTAGAACTATGGCTTAGACTTTACTTTTTTGGGGGAAAAAATTCTGAAAAAAAAAAAAGATGTTCCCCCTCTCTGCCAAAACTTGACAGGCTCTACTTGAGCGTTTCTTAGATGGCGTGTGGATTCAAGGGCTTCACATTTCATCAGCACCCTTAATGAGCTTGAGGAGCCTCTAATAAATCTCAGCCCTTTTAATGAATTCTTTATAGCTCTTAACTGCTCCAGATAGAGATTGACGAGTGTAACCGGTAGCACGAAATCTTGGCAGGCAATAAGAGGAGCGGCCCCATCCTTTCCCTCTGGCATCCCATCTGAATTTCTGCAGCAGAGATAACCAGGAGTCTGTCACTGCTATGAAGTTTGTGAAATTTAATTAGGAAACTAATAAAACAGCTCTCATCTAGCACTGCAGTTACCTAGGAGATGTGATGTGTTGTTTGAGGGCTTCTCCCAAGGGAGAGTGTGCTGGAGAGCTGTTATCTGAGCAGAGAGCTTGATTGACCACTTCTGTGTTGTAAACCCCTTTCTAGTAGGGTTAATACTTGACTAAAAGACATATTTGCACTACTTGAGTGAGCCCTTGATGAGCAGGGGTTGATGGTTGATATTTAAACACCACTCACATCGGAGAGGCACGTGGGGGTTTTTTCCTTTCTTCTAATTTCTGTTCTTGGTCACATTCTCAATCAAAAAAGGCCCATTTCCCAGTTCGAACTCCAGTGTCTGGAAATCATCTTAGCACAATTAAAGATTTTTTTCTTTGGGCTTTTTAGAGGTGAAGTTGTCTCAGCTGGAGTGGAGGAGCCAGAAATGATGGTGAGAGTGGAATCAGATCAGATTGAACCCAGTGGCTCTTTCTGCAAGATCTGCTCCTGAGAAAAAGCTGGATGTGATATGTCCAGACTGGTCTTTTCAGCTCACTGAATGTTTTGGCACTAATTTCAATCAAGGAAATTTCACTTTAATGAAATTATTGTCAATATATCTCATAGTTAGTAGATTAGATTTTGGTTTGTTGGTATATTCTGGAAAACATAGTTCTGTCCGTTAATCCACAAGTATTTACAGTTTATGTCTAGTCTTAGAATACAGCAAAAAATGGGTTCATTGTACCTTGAGAACTTTTAAGATTTCAGATATTTTTCCCATACCACAACAGAAAACCACTCATCTCTGTCTTTAGATTTTTTTGGTGATAAGTCAACTTATATTTGAAAATTAAAAGCTGCTTCAAATAAAGGAGATTTTATTCAGTTCTGAAAATGTCAAAGAAAGCTTTTTGACCATTTCAAAGCCATTGTTTTTGGAAGAATAATTGAAATGAAAAAAACCTACTGAAGCCATCCCACCCCTCCCAACTATATCTGTTTGGGCAAAGCAGAATATTCCAGCAATAAAAAGAAACCACATTAAAAACTATTGACCAATTCTATTTAATATTTATTCTTCTTTGATAACTGAGGAGAATAGAAAAATCTTCTCAGCAAGGCACCATGAGAAGGATTTCTTGGAGAGCAGTTTTACTGAGAAAACTGTGATGAATATCTCAGCTGCAGACCTGGCCTTTTGGCACCTCAGGAAACGAGCATTGAGGAGTTTTTGCACTTCCTGGAAGCTCCTGGCCAGGGGATTGTGTTGTCAAAGGATGTAGATAGCACAGTGAGCTGAAATTGGGGCAGTGGTGTCCCCAAAACTCTTGGATGGAGAGGGTGGAACGTGGCCTTGTGCAATAGCGGGTTTGTCGGAGCCTTGCAGTGACAAGGTTGTTAAAGTGATTTATTATCAGCATAAAGGGTGTTCAATAATAATAAAACAATGACCAATCCTCACTTTCTGCTAAAAGGCAGCTGCTCATGGCCCGTGGCAGGCGGATGGCTGAACTTGTAAGATGGATTCTACAGAGTTCAGAACTGTAAAGTCAAATTGTTTGTCCCTTAAAAATATTGAGAGATCTTTGGTATTCCAGTGTCCCACAATAAAATACCCCAAAAAGAACTGTATTTTCATAGCAGCTCACAGCCTGGTAAGAGGTTTCTCAGCTGTGGAGTGTTTGTGGTGCAGAAAGTACCTTTATCTGGTTGCATCAAGGGAGTTGGGACTGGCCTTTATTGTTCCATGCCCTGCTGTCTTGCAGAGGTGCCAAGTGACTCATTTGACCTCGATGAACAATGCTGAGGTGCTGTGAGCAGCACCTGAGTAATGAAGGTGGCACTGAGCTCAGCCCTGAGCCAGGTTTATGAAATGATGCCCATGTTTGACCTATCAAACCTCCTGCTGAACTGGTGACAGTGTTTGACCAACACATCATTGAGAGTTTCTCATGGTTAGGGAGCAATTGAGCGAAATTAAATTATTTTCCTGCAGGCTGAAAAGCCCTTGGGAATGTTATTTGATTATGGAGCTTCCTGGCTCTCAGGTATGGAGAGCTCTCAAAACCAGCTTTATTAATTTTTCCTGAAAAATTACATTTCCAAGTCCTTGTCTGAAGGGGCTCTGCTCCAAAGGGATGTCCTCAACATGACTTAAAGTCATCTTTACCCTGAGGAATACTGGGTGGAATAGATGGATGAACAAGTGCCAAAAGGCATTGCCTAGAAGTGTAACATCTCTGAGTAAGGATGGAGTTAAACTTCCATCTCTGGTGTAATTACTGAGAGTAATGGGCTGTTTGTAATTATGATGATGATATTAAACCTGATAAAATTTTTGGGCCAGATTCTTGCCTCGTTTATAGTGGTATGAACCAGGAGACTGTGAAAGGAGATCTTGGCCCAAGACAGTTCTTGAGATAAACCTCAGGCTAAACAAGATTGAAATCTCCCACACCCATGATACCTCTCCAAACATCTCTTTTATTCTTGGGTTAAAGGCCAGGTATATTTATGGTGCAAACTATATTAAGATTATCACCATTAATTAACTATGTTCTGAAGCTTTTAATCTCAACCTCTTCAGGAGCACTGAGATAATTTACATACCAAAACAGTAGTGTTGAAAAAGTTTCCATCTGTTTTCCAGCTTTTTCCAAGAAATTTTTAAAGGCTGGCCATTTTCCCAGGAGACCATGTCCCCAAGGAAGCGTATCCTGACCAGCACTGCTTTCCAAATTCACTAATTAAGGTGTTTCTGTGAGTCATGGGGACTTTCCTCTTCTTTCATAAGATATGAGTGATGCTCTTTGGGGAGAATAAATAAATAAATGAATCCAAAGAGTGTTACTAATGGGCTGGAAGAATGATATCCTATAAATTCACCTGATTTTAGCTGATACAGGCAGAATCCTGTAAGAGTTAGACTTTCAGATTATCTCAATAGATTAATTCCCCTGACTTTCTGAGCTGTCCTTTTATACATTCAATGTAGAAAGCAAATAGATGACATCAGTAAATCTGGTGTAGCAACGTGGCTTAGGATGTAAACCATTTTAAACTCTGAACAGATTTAAAAGCAAAATGAAAAGGTATTTATGAAAAAAAATTATCAGAAGAAAAATCTAAATAAGCAAAACCTTATTTGCTTGCAATGCATAATTTCAGCAGTTTTATTTATAACAAAACCTTAGTTCTCTTAGAGATAAAAGCTGTCATACAATGTTTTCTCAGCGACTATCTAGTAATCATTCTTAATTTTATTTACTTAAACACTTGCAGCTTTTCTTAGCACATGCAAAGTGATGAGAAAACCTTGATTGCCAAGTGCAATTTCTCTAAATTATTGCTCTCATAACACAAGTTCAAAAGAAGAAATGAAAATAGGAAGCTCTCCTAGAGCAGGCCTCTCTACTCCTAAACCCTCATTTCAACTAAAAAATTATAAATTCCCATTTTTGTATGTTCTGTACACTGTGTACACAACCAGCAGTGTCAAAAAAAGTTTGCAATTAAATCAGTGGTGTTGAATTTGTGACTAAAACAGGACAAAAAAATTGGTCTATGCCAAGTAGAATGAAGTTTCTAGAAGTTGTGTGTGACAAAGAAAGGGGCAGAAGCTGTGTCGGGCAGAGGGTGTATTCTGTTGTGGAGTAGGCAGTGGAAGATGGCAAGAAGTACCAAAACTGTTATAGTGACCCCAGGCTGCTGTGGTTTTCCCAAGTTCAGAACTGCCCAAAGAGCTGTGGTCCAGTCCAGGTCACAACTGGAAAAGAACTGTCTCCAAAGCCAAGCTTTGTGCCCAAAGACCCAGGAATATCAAATAACTGTCTCCAAAGCCAAGCTTTGTGCCCAAGGACCCAGGAATATCAAATAACTGTCTCCAAAGCCAAGCTTTGTGCCCAAAGACCCAGGAATACCAAAGAATGGTCTCCAAAGCCAAGCTTTGTGCCCGAGGACCCAGGAATACCAAATAACTGTCTCCAAAGCCAAGCTTTGTGCCCAAGGGCCCAGGAATATCACAGGGGGAGCTGATACTGCAATTTTTTTATCATTTGGGTTCTGTACACATTTCACTCTTCAGCCAAAAGAGAGTTGGGCACACCAAGGTGGGAATTGCTTCTGTCCAGTGTAAGAATTGTTTGGTTTTGTTTATTCTGGTGCCATTCAGGTTTACCTCCAGCCTGTGCTCTGAACTGGCCCCTGAGTTACAGAGGAGCAAAGCAGCAGCCAGAGCTGCAGCTGAACCCCCTTTTCCTCCTTGTGCCTGGAGCTGAGGAGGGCAGGTCAGGAAGCAGCACCTGGCCCCTGCCCAAGGGAGACCTTGACCAGCAATGGGAACTGTCCTGGGAAATGGGAACTGTCCTGGGAAATGGGAAATGGGAAACGGGAACTATCCTGGGAAATGGGAAATGGGAACTGTCCTGGGAAATGGGAAAATGGGAAATGGGAACTGTCCTGGGAAAATGGGAAATGGGAACTGTCCTGGGAAATGAGAAAATGGGAAATAGGAATATCCAGGGAAATGGGTATTTCTCCTTCCTCCACCTGAGTGACATGACCCAGACATGGACCAGGGCTGCAGCAAGAGGGAAAGGACTTTATTCCTTGCCTTCCTTTGAACTGGTAATTCACATGATCCTTCTGTTTTCACACAAAAGGGTACTTGGTAATTTTGTATTCTATAACAATGAGTCTGGTATTTCCGTAGTGATGCATATTGTTATAATCTCTCTGCTTTGTTTCCTTGACATATTTTTTTATTAAAAAGTCTTCCCAGCCTTAAATAAGTACAGAATAAGTGTGGTCATTCTGGGAACATGAGAGGCCTGATTATCTGACCATCAAAGGCTATGCTGTAAACAGGATACTAGTAAACAGGAACTGAACCCCATATGGAGAGTTTGTGGTTTTCTTCAGCCTCTGTTTGTTATGTCTTACATCCTGTTAATTATAGAAAAAGAGCTGGAAAGTTGGAAATAATCTTTTCTCCAGATTATTTCCAGCTTCCCTCCGATAGAACAAAATGCAGTGTAGTACTGCCTTACCTTGCTTCCTTCAGATGTAAAGCATTAAGACTATTCATTGCAAGGGGATCACTTTTCAAGAGGATTACAAGCAGATTTTTTTTTCCTTTTAATTACAAAATGAAAATTTAGATCTTAGCATCTTATGCAGGGAATCCTCTCAATTGTTACAACAGCACTTCAGTGTATTCTTTGGATTTTGTCTCAGAGCCTTTGATATCTTTTTAATGCCATTTGTATAGCTGGTATAAATCATATCTCAATAAGTGG
Source organism: Setophaga petechia (assembly GCA_024362935.1). NCBI lineage: Eukaryota > Metazoa > Chordata > Aves > Passeriformes > Parulidae > Setophaga > Setophaga petechia. Next base: position 7,432,396 of record JANCRA010000033.1, on the reverse strand, counting down.
GTCCTTAAAATGAAGATTTTGTTGCACAAAACAAATGGCAGAATTTAAAGTCATGGCTTTCAAGCTATCTGTGTGGTTGGTGTCTTTCCAGGCTGTCCGTGGATGCAGAGGGATTTCTCCAGAGCTGGCTGAAGCAGTGGGCAGAGCAGACAGCTGCTCCTGCATTCCCATAGCTTCTCCTTGACCTTTGATTTGCACAAAGGATGGTCCTTCTTTCCTTTCAGCCCATGCTTCCAGTGCCAGCAAACAGATTCATGAGAAAAATCCTGGAAAGTGTTCAAATCTGGAGCTTTGTGTTTTGGGGTACGTTCCCACTCCTCGTTCAGGACCTGCTTTGGAGTTTTGGTGCTTGAAGGAGCCACATCAGAGGAACAGTGTGAGGGGGGTCATGCTTTGTTTAGACTCATTCTTACCAGATCAGGCTCTGGTTTTGCAAAACAGAGAGCCAAAATCTGTTTGGTTCAAGGTCCCACGTTAGCTGTGACGAGCAGAAAGTACCAACCACTGCTTATATTTCTTAGACAGCCCTGGACCAGACCACAAATAAATCTCCTGTTATGTTATTTTTCAGCTCTCCATTCTCAGTGCTGTCTCTTTAAGCTGCTCTCTGATGCCAGCCATCTGCTCCCAATTGCTGTGTGTTACTCTTGAGATCTGTAAGGCCAAGTCTGTGCACTCTGCCCCCAGCAGCAAACTCAGCCCAAATCCCTCCATCCTCAAAGCTCCCACCAGTTCTCTTCCTTGTGGGGAGGAAAGGGAGATTTCTGCCCCGTATTTCCCCAGGCTCAGGGTATTGCAGCACCTCCAGTCCTGGGGCTGCCACTGGGACAGGGAAATAATGTCAGGATTATGGGATCACCAGAAGGAATTAAAGAAATGCCGAGAGAATTGGCTGCTTGTGAACAATAAGGTTTGGATGCTATAAAAATGCCCTGTTCTGGCGTAACTCTGCTCCCATTACACTCAAGGAATAAAATTCCTGCCAACTTTACTAGGAGCACAGTGTGGCTAGTGCTGAGAGCTTTTGAAAATCCCACCGTAGAGCTACACCCACTTCATGTATCCATTTTAATGACATGATTAATAAAATACCAATGGAGCTCCAAACAGTTCTGTGCTCATTTTCCAAAGCACTTTGACTCATCCGTAATCATAACCAGACTTCCAATTACACTGGATTTTAATTGTTCTCCTTTAAGGATAATTACTAGTACTCTGAAAAAAATTACTGTGAGTAGCTGGTGATGAGTAGGAATAGGCATCCTCGCTTCTCTCCGTCTGTTCTGTCATTTGAGTTACGAGGAATGTAATTGGATATGTGACACCCAGACAGAGAGTGGTTTCCAGGATCTGAGAGGGCTCTGTTTCAGTTAATGTGTTAATTTGGGTTCCATCTCCTTATTTGTTCTGCTTTGATCTATCATTTCATAAAGCCAAAGCACCAGATTATTAAGTGTGTGTGCTTGATTTATGTGCAAGACTCTATTTGCATACACATTAATATTTTTAAAGTTTTGGTCCAAATTTCTGCAAGCCATGGTGTGGAGTAATACGAGCTGTAATTTCATACTGCGTGGCAACAACTGGTGGGAATAAAATCATCCTGTGATTTGGCCATATTCACACACCAGGAGCTATTTTCCATTTGGAAATTTCAAATATTGCCAATTGAAATATATCTGTAAGCAAGCTGTAAAGAGAGGCATTGCATGAGCTGAAGGGCTCGGGGCAGGAGGCTGAATCTCATGCTCAGTGTATGAGATTATCAAGAATATGACATTAAAACCTCAGCAAGCAGGAGCTGCATTTCTACTTGCCTGAGAATAGACAGCCAGGGACTCAGTTCCCTGACTGGGAGAAGAGTTGGGGCTGAATTTGCTGAATTGTTGCCCAAGAGTTGGGATTTGTGACTGCTCCCAGCACAGGGCTGGCTTTTGGCATGGTTGTATTTATGCTGTCCTGGTTAAAGTGCCAGTGCCAGGATCCTGCTGCCATTTCTCCATAAACCCAGATTATACAAATGCAAGGAGGGTATCATTGTGAAAAACTGTGTCTTTACACATTTAGGCCTCTGAGAAACTAAAGATTTACTTTTAATCTAACACTTAGCCCAGAGAGGTTAACAGAGCTGCTAAGATCCAGAAGTTGCTGTACTTCTCTAGTACTTTCTTTTTCAAATTTGTGTAGGATACCTTCAGACATAAAGTATAGAATAATGTAAATATGATTATCTGTTCTTTGAAGTTTTATTATAGTAATTATTTGTATTAGATGAGTATTGTTTCAATAATGCTCTTTTTCTTCAAATTACTCCACAAAATCTATATTATAATTAATTTTATTATTAAATAAAAAGGTTTCCAGTGGAAAATACTGACCCTGAGAAAGGTGTAATCTTCCTTGTAAAATATTTGTTCCAGTGACATTTCTATCACCATGGTAAAATTTTTGAAAATTTCAGGAAAAAAAATTGGGATACAGATCCCAGCCAGTACAGCTGAGGGGAGGATGAAGGTCTCTGGTTCAACCTCTGCCCACAGCCTTCAGCTGAGGCTCTGGAATTCAGCACTCTGTAAAATAAGGTGTTCCCTGAGCTATCAGATCAGCTGGATCTGCCCTGCTCTGGTTGGTCATGCTTGACTTTGCTCTCTGCTGGAACTCAGATCTCTGAGCTGGTTTGGTTTCTGACTGACCAGTTAGTGTCACAGATGCTGGTTTGTACTTTTGCTGCAGTAAATCTGTCCCATCACTGCCTTGGCTTTGCAGATATGGTGGAGACAATCGTGGAATTTGAAGATCTTCGAATTTCCTAAAGGTGCTCAATGGTTGTGTTTGCCTCCCAATGTCCAAGATATTCTTCCAGGGGAAGATCATCTTCAATATGATCTCCTGGATGATGGTTTGACTCTCCCACAGAGAACTATGGTTGTCCTGCTGCTCCATGGCCTGGCCCATCACTGACTCTGCATTCTGAAGGTTCCTGGCTTGCTTGGAGCTACCAAACTTTGGGTTCAGATCTGCAATTAGATGGTTTTGTAAGTTACTCTTTCACTTTGAAGCCATTGCTTCCCTTCCATTTCATTTCTGCTTCATAAATGCACAGCACAGTTTTGCCTCCTTTTAGCTTGTCAGGATAATCCAATCCAGACCCTTCTGCTTTGAATTACAGCCTTTTCCAACTCACAGACTTTCAGAACTGGCTTTCCTTTTAATCCCTTTTTATTTATTTATTTGTATGTATCTTGTCTCAGCAAATTATGTTGCTTCATGTCATCTTAAACGATGTGGTGTAAAATTAAAAGAAAAGCCACTTTGTAATGTATCAAAATGTTATTTAAAAAACCCCCCCAAAATGTTTGTCATTTATTTTGCTCACAAGTAATCCCAAGCGGCAGCACACTGTGAGGTTTTCTGTGAATGCACTTACAATAGGAGCCAACCACACATTTCACTGAATCAACAGGCTTGTCTCGAGATATTTATGACATGAATGTTCAGACTTCTGTTTAGTCAGCCATCCCCAGGGTAGGCAGCATTTTTGATAGCGCCTGAAGGAATTAGGCACATGTTGTCAGAGGGCTCTTTGAAACTCCTGAAAAATCACTGCAAGCACGGCTTTGATGGCTGAGTCATTTGGGGTCTTGCAGATGCTGTGCTGAGTACCAAATTCCCAGGGCACAGGGGGTGGGATTGCAGCCCTGCCAGCAGCTGGAGCCGGGGCAGCTCTCTGCTCACAGACTGAGCGGTGACAAGCCCATTTTGTCACAGGAACCGAGAAGCTGCATTAGCTCTGGATGTGTCACCTATAAAAACATCATTGTCTGTCTGCACAGCTCCCAGGCTGACTTTGTGTCAGTCCCAGGGAGGATGCTGCCCTCCCCTTGCCCGGGCCAGGCTGGATGGATGCCTCCGAGCTGCCTCCTCTGCTGCGGCTCCCTGATCCTCAACAAGCTCCTTGTTTTGTTTTTGCTGTCTGAGTTAACTCCAGAGCAAACAGGAGCTTTTCCCATGTTTGGGGTTCATCCACAAACCCCTCTGCAGCTTTAGCACCAGAGCTGGAAAGCAGAGGCGTGCTCTGCATGAGGGCAGGGGAGGCTGATGCCAACCTCGGTGCCAGCTCTCCACCAGCTCCTCTCACCACGGCCCCTCGGGTGCCATCTGAGCTATTTTTCCAGCTAGAGCCAGACTACTTCATCATGTCCTCGGTATGAAAAAACTTGTGAAGGGGGCAACCTTTGATGCCTGAGAGCTTTCAGAAGTGTTAATGCCATGTCTGGGGTATTGTCACGGAGGGCTGAATTCCAGCGCGGGCGGCAGCCGGGGTGGAGCTGGGCCATGTGGAGAGAGAAGGGCATTTCTTGCTAAGGCTTTGTGCTCAGGCTTTTATGATGCTTTTAATATGAGAGACTCTTATCATGGTTCATTTGCTTCCATGCCTGTGGTTTTGCCACTTGGGAGCAATTACAGGAGTCTGATTCGTGCTAAGGGAAGGGCTGGCGTTTGGAGGGTGAATTATGTGGTTATTTTTTGGTGGACTTTTGCTGGTATTGAGCTAAAAGACATTAAGGCAATTTGGTCCAGCTCAGATGGCATTTGTCTTGTGTGTGGCCACACTTTATTTTGTTACTTATACTCCTGGATTGTTTGGAAATGAAATGCTGATAGAAGTTTGAACACAAGCTGTGGATGATTTGCCTTTGCCATAAAAATGGCAGGCTCTTAATTAAGATCTACTATGGGGTTTTTTAAGTGCATTTTTAAATTTATTATTTGCTTTGACTTTCCAGAACATCTATGCTCTAACCAGTTCATTTTGTTTCTGGTTTTGTCCCACCAGTATTGATGTCACTTGAAAATCTGATTGTCAACATCATGAAAACAGTGCTAGGAAAAGCCACAAAATATTGCACAAGACCCAGAAGGACTGAAAGTTGGAGGATTTCTTTCAGGGGATATATTGTTTTCACTGGTGAGTAGGTGGAGCCATTTTTTCCCCCCGATTGCACTCTAGAACAGCTCAAGTTGCTGTGACTGGAATTTTGATTCTATGGATCATCTTGCTGAAATAATTTGACAGCAGTAAAGCTTTTCTCCAGGGCCCTTGCTGTAAATTATATGTGTTTCATGCTCCATTATTAATTAAAACCAGGGTTTTTTTCCATTTAAACAGTGTAATTTCTTGAGGTGGGAAGAGGGTTTCTTTGGCTGGCGGTTGTTCATTAAATTGGGAGTAAAATTGGTTTGCATCTTCTGAAGTTGAAGGTAAATCTGTTAAAACTTTTATTATAAAATCTGAAATTGGGCAGAACTCTGGAGCCCTGAGACTCAGATGAAGTCCAGAGTGATGGTCAGAAGAGTCCTAAAAGAAGCCAAAGGCAGGAATTTTGAGGAGAAAAAAAAAGTGGAATGTTTGTTCTCTTCTCAGGCATTAAGGGAACTAAAAATTGCACCCAAATTGGAATGTGAAGTTCAGCCTCAAATGTGGAGACTACTGGACACATTCTGCTGCTACTCAGGCAGCAGAATGATGGGGTTTGAGCAGGAGAGATTATCCCCAAATAAATTGTCCATTCTGAACATTTGTGCATTCACTACTCACAGTGTCTGACACTTACAATATTCTTCCTCCTAATTTATGCGATCCAGGGAGAAAGGAAAAGTAGGGGGACATATTTTATTTTATTTTATTTTATTTTATTTTATTTTATTTTATTTTATTTTATTTTATTTTATTTTATTTTATTTTATTTTATTTTATTTTATTTTATTTTATCCAGAGCTAAAAAGAGTTTATTTATTTTCCAAGAAATTCAGCCTCACCCTTACCCCATTGGCATGTCACACAATCATTGAAGTTCTGTTCCTTGAAGTAGCCCTGAAATCCTGAAAATCACAGGAAATCTCTCTCACATTTGATTTTTTTTAACTATTGCAGGGGAACACTGCTCCAAAGCTCCACCAGGATCCACTTGGCTGGGCAATGTGGGTTTCCTCTCTGAGCTGGGAAGCTGCAGCCCTCAGGATGGAAATTCTGTCTCCTCCAGGACAGGATCCAGGAGAAGCTCTGGGAAGGTGCACAGGTACCTCATGGGATGCTCTCAAACCTGCTCTGCTGGGCTGCCTTTGCTTGGTGGGCTGTGGGAGCAAACAAGAGATGAGAGGGCCCAGGAGGCTGATCTGGCTCTGCTTTCTGATTCAGGTAAATAAATAAACCAAAGGATAAAGTGACCACAGCAAAACATGTTACAAAAATCCAGACTTATTGAAGCAATGAGAAGCATGGATAACCAGTGTGAGAACAGCAGAGGAGCAGAAGGCAGAGCAGTGATGTCCCTTGCATGATAAAGGCCATCTGAACACTTTCTAATTACACTTATTAATACACTTGCTAAATGACAAAATGGAATCAGTCCTTGCTGCCTGACATCCTAACCCTGCTAACAAAGCAGGGGCATTTGATTTCCACCAAAGGAACTCAGAAGCACTAAGACAATTCCCTAATACAGGATTTTTAAGAGGATTTCTTAAAAACAGATCCCTGTTTAAAAGTGGCCTGGAGTCCTGTGGGGCAGCAGCAGCAGGGACAGAGGGCTCTTGGAAGGGGAAAATGGGAAGTGGATCTTCAGCTCATCCAGGCTGTCCCATTTGTCACCAGCCTTGGCTTCATCCAGATATTTGTGCCAGATGAGCTTTAAAAGAGCAAAGCAGAAAGTCTGTCATTTGTGTTTAACACAGAACAGTTTCACCAGGTATCCTCCTTGTGCTTACCCTAAAACTCTATAAGACATCCTGTCAGCTGCAGAATACACACAAATAACATCCCCTCATGGGGCTCAGGAGGATGAAATCCAGATGGAAGGACAGAAAGCACAGGCCAAACCTTAATGTGCTGCAGCCTGGCACTGCCACCCCAGGACAGTGCCAGTTTGCTGTGGGAGAGCCCACACACATTTCCCCACACATTTTCCTGCTCAGGTTTGCTGAGCTGCATCCCCAGCACAGCATCTCTGTCACAGTCACCTGCCAGGGCTGCAGAGGGGTCTCAGGGATGGTGATTTCCATCCAGCCAGGTGTGGGGATGCTGGGGATAACTGGTGTTTATCCCCTGGGCTGTGCAGCCAGCAGCTGCTCCTGTTAGCACCATTTGCATTTGGCCTTGGCAAGGCTGGGAGTGAATCAACTGCTCTCCATGGGTGGGGACAGAAATTCTGCCTCCTTTGGGCTTGCAGCCCTTGCTGCAACGTTAAACCTGCATCTGGGGATGGGAGGGAAAGATTGATTGAAAAATAATGGTCTGTTAAAATGAGGGTTTTTAAAGTAATTAAAGCCAGAAAATAAGCTCTGAAAGAAGATGAGCAAGGAGCACCTGTGTGTATTCACTGTCATTTAAATACAAACTTCTATTTTTGGATGCTGATCTCTGCCTCTCCCCATCCTTCCATGTCCCCTGGCAACAGGGCAGTGCAGGCCTGGAGAAGCAACAAATCCAGCAATTAGTGACAGTTTTATTAATTCATGTCTACAACCTGAGTAGATTATTGCTTTGCCATATAAGATCTGCTTTCTGTGCAGGTGTGTGCAGGAAGGTACAGCTCAGATAAATCCAGGATGAGTAATGGGTATCAGACACTTTTGAGTCAGCCCTAAAAAGTTTTTTTTGTTCTTGAATGTCTCTTCTAAGAAAGCAACAAGAGGCTATCAAAATTAAATGAGCAGGTGGCAAATTCAGAGTAGGGAGAATGAGATTTTTCTTAAGGTGTTCTGTATTTAATCTATGGAACTCCTGCTAGGGGACACTCAGAAACTTGGGTTCAAAATTCAGCAAATTAAAGTCACCCAGCAGCATTCCCATGCTCCCCACCAGGAGCCCACTGCCAGGGACTGCTCCACAGACCTTCAGCTGGGATCCCTACACCCATTCCTGATGCTCCTAGGGAATTTAAACAGGTATTTCACAGGGCAGCTCTGAGACCTGACTAGCATGGACAAATCACTTTGAAAATTTGGATGAAAGGCACTACTAAGTCCAGCCCAAAACTCACTTTTCACCCTGTGCAAACCATAACTGAGCTGGCAAAACTCATTTAATACAGCAGCTTTATCATAGGGGATAATCTGTAAAAAAGTTGCAACACCAAATGTTGGCAAGTTCCCAGCACATCATCACCCATTTCAGGTGCAGAGCAGTGACCTGGTGATAAGCTCCTACTTGTTCTGCATCCAGCTCTGCTGGGATGATGCATTAGGAAATTCCCCACTGGCTGCCTCAGGTTTTATCCCAAGGGCTTTGTGCTGGACAGGAGGGATGGGGCTCTGCTGCTGTCAGGGCAAAGAGCTCCAGCAAACACCAACACACATGGGCAGCACCTTCTAAAGCTGCTTTAAAAACTCTGTTTGGATTTCACAATTAGGACAGATGTCAGTCCTTTGGGGATTAAGGCAGCCTGGTCCTTCTCGTGCAGCTGATCTCCACTTGAAGGACATAAGGTTTGTTTGTCTGGTGTTGATGTTCCAAGCAGACATCATTAAGGTCTGGATCATCAACATTTTGTCGTGGGAGCAAGGAGATTGAAGAGGTTTTTGACATGGTGATACCATTTTGGAAAGATTTTGTGAGAAGGCAGATTTTTTTGCTGCTATATGGAATAGAGAAAAACTAGGTAGAGATCCCAGATTTTCTTACAGTAAAATAAATATTAAGTAAAGAGACCAGGTTTTTTTAGCAAAATGGTCTGCATAGCATAATCTTATTGTTGAGCTCATAGGGAAATGTAACAAACAGCATTTTCAAGTGGTTTTGTATTCCAGCTATTTCACAAGCTTGTTCTGAACACTTATGGAACCCTTTATGTTTTCAGAGCTCCTGAAAACAACAAACTTGCTAAAAAAAAATACAGGCACTATTTTTAGTGCTGCAATGTCTAAAATAATAGCACATTGACAGGAACTCCCTCAGTTGCAAAAGGAAGCCACAGTGCTTGGTGGTTTATGGTCCCCCTCCAGTTCCCAACTGGCTGAGCTCAGACAGATGAGTCCAGGGGATGCTGGGTGGGCAGGACCAGCAATCCTTCCCCAGGGCTGGATGCAGCCACCTCTGTGGTAAAACCTGCTCTCTTTGACCACCACCAGACCTTCAGCTCCAGCTTTCTGGTGTGAAGCCTGAGCTTGGAAAAAAGAGTGTTTCCAACTGCAGTGCTTTACCCATTTTACTCATTTTTTATCCTCTCTTTGACTTCCCAGTGAAATCTCTCACTGTTGTTTCTCCCATTCCTGAATTATTTTCCCAGAATTTTGTGGCAGAGAGCAGAGGCTCTCTCCAAAAGAGATATAAAGGTATCTGCACAGGGAGCAGGACTGACACACCATTCCCATCCCGTGGCTACCTGAGCTGCCACCCGAGCTGCCTGTGGGCAGCATATCCATTCCCACTGTAACCCTGGTGTTTCTCCCAAAATGTAACATGAATCCAGGAGCAGCTTTGTTGAACTATAATCTGGGTCAACAGTGTCTGCTGGGTTGAAAGGTCATGCTGAAACCCCATCTGTTTTAGCTCTCCGTTGGAACCATGAAAGTACTTTAAACTTGAGATGTTCTGTAGCATTCCTAAATTATCAGTAATGTGTAGTGACACCAAGAACTGTGGTCTAGAAATGCCATGTTTCTCTCTCTTTTTTTTGCGTGTGTTTTGATCTAACTGGGTGAAGCATCAGATTTAGGAAGTAAATTCAAATCAGCTGGACATAGGTCAGTGGCTGTGTGTGCAAAGGACAGTATAGTAGGTGCCTCTGGCCCATAAAAAGCCTGTCCCACTGAGATCTGGCTCCAGGGCTTATTAAATACCAGCCATTTTTGACTAGTAAAAGACCAAACAAAATGTGCTTTTTCCCCTTTGATGATTAAAATCAGCCTGAAGTGAGTGGCATCATTGATATAAACACTTGCTTTTATGCAAGTGCTGTCCTAAGAGATTAGAGCATTGCGTGCTTCCTTGTAAGATATTTTGCTTTCAGGTGACAGCAAACATAACCTACAGACTGAGGGACAGCTTTGCTAGGCCAGGTTGCTCAAAGCCCTGTCCAATTTGACCTTGAGCACTTCCAGGGATGGGACAGCCCAGTTTCCCTGGGCAGCCCTTTCTTGGGATGTGTCCTGCTCCTGCCAGCCCTCAGTGCAGGGCAGCTCTGTGTGCCCAGCGCCTCCCTGACAGCCAGGGTTTAAAGCTGCTCTATAAACCAAAGACCACACTGGTTCCTGTTATTTATGGCTAGCTCAGAGACAGTGACACCCTTGGTGACCTCCTCCTGGCACCTTTAACCTCTCAGCTCTGTCTGCTGCCTCCCCATCTCACAAAGATGAGAAGCAAGCCCTCGCTCTGGACCAGGGCGCGGTAATTGCGCGGAGTCACGCTCACGGCACAGAGAGAGTCTGCAACTGATTATGAGGTTTTCTTCTCAATTAATTGTCAGAAGCAAAGGGGTGTTTGATGTTTAATGTCGTCTTCTTCTTGTTAAATGCATTCCCTTTGCCACCCATCCTCAGACACTGGGAATAGGCAGAGCTGAACGAGGCAGAGCTGCAGAGTTTTCGGTGTGTTTGTGTAAAATCCATCCCCAGCATCCCTCTGTAACACACAGCTCTGTACAGACCTTTGGTTGGGGTTTGTTGAAAAAATAACACTGACATCTTACTGGGAGGCACTGAATGAATCCTAAACCAGAGTTCAGGGTGGGAGATTTAGAAGCTCTGTGTGTTCTCTGGGCCGGGAGAGGGAGGATGTGCCTCTTCTGATTGTGAGTGTGTCCTCACAGATCTGATTTTGGGCACAGGAAGACAATTCCTCTGTTTGAAAATCCTCCTTGGAGCTGATGTTTCCTCCTGTGGTCTGAGCCCAGGAGCAGCCCTTTGGCTGTCAGGAGTTTAAGCAGGGAAAAAGAAAACAAGAGAGGGAAACAGCAGTGGCAAGGAGATTATCTCCCAGCCCTCTGCTGTGTCCACAGGTGGAATTGAACTGATTACAAAAAATCTTTGGAAGGTTCATTATTTTAGAATCAGTATTTTGAACTTTTAGGAAGATCTAAAGTAGATCAGGAAGTAATAAATTATTTTATGAAAAGGTAAAATGCAGACTGGGGTCTTGTAATATAGAAATTGCCAGAGATAAGTAGATAATTCTGCACTAGGCTGTGTTTTAAATTACCAATTACACCAATTATGTAAAACAAATATCTTAATTTGTTCTGATTTGGAAACAACAGGGATGTGATATTTCACTCAAAAAACCTAATAAAAATATATTTGAGGTATTCTACACCCTTTTCCAGGTTTTTATGGAGGACCTTATGCCATGCTAATGACAGTTTACATTCTGCTTAACCATTTTATTGCAGCTAGAAGGGAGGTTCCTATATGTATGTTAATACATATATATGTGTCTATATAACGTGAATAATTCTGCAATTTTTGACATGCTGAGAGAATGGGATGGTGAGGAGGACTGATCCAGAGGAAAAGCCAGCCCTGCACATGAATCTGCATCACTGCTGGTTTTGGTGCAGTCAATAATTTCCCCTGGAAGAGCTGCAGAAGTTGAGTCAATAATGATTTGTTGAGCCCAGATGTACAAGGCAGTGGTCACTGACTGTTAGAGGTGAAGGTTTAACCATCACTGACTGTTAGAGGTGAAGGTTTAACCATCAGTGACTGTTAGAGGTGAAGGTTTAACCATCACTGACTGTTAGAGGTGAAGGTTTAACCATCACACAGCTCAGCTTCACCTTTGGTGGGAAGGTTTGGTTCTCCCTCGTGCCCAGGGAAACGATTACTAATGTGCATTTTCATTTTGCCTTTTTTTTTCTCTTCTAAATTAACAGAATGTTTAAATGAGCTGTCAGGTTTGATTTCAGTTGCCATCAAAGTTGAAGTCATTTCTTGTCTTATCCAAAAGAGTGCATCCTGTCTTTACCTTACTGCACATGCAGCCTCTTTTGGATGTGTCAGATCCAGCATCCAAAACCATGAGTGACTTTTGTTAAAATTGGGCAGCTTGAACACCCTGTGCCTCATTCAAACAACTCCCTCTGCTTTCCTAAAAACTCTCCCTTTCCTTCAAGCACAGGAGATGCCAGACAGCAGCACAGAAAGGAGGGAAGAATTTCACATGAAAAGAGCACCACTGCAAGAGGTGTGCAGAACAATCCCCCCAGAATGCTGGATGGATTTATCTGTTCTTCTTTCAGGTTTGTCAGACACACCATCACCTCCTGCATCCCAGGGTTATGAGGACAAGTTCAACTTGCATCATCCTTCTCCATTTCTCAGCTGGCATTTAACTTCCAGTTGGATGCATCATGTAAGTAGACACAAAACAGTGCAAGAGACTTCATACAAAGTCCTTCTTTGAATTCCTGTGGGCATTATAAGATATATAAGGAAATATTGCTTCAGTTTTATAGTATTTCATTCAGGTTATGAGCAGCAATGGAAATGTGTGGGGAAAGGAGGGAGAAAGAAGGGCTTTTTCAGGTAAAACCAGGGTAAATACATTTATTTTCTCACTGGAAGAAGGAATTTGGTATTTCTGTTCTTGCTGAAATTTGTTAGCTGAGACAAGAATTTTCATGCAGAATCTTCTTGTAGGCAAAGAAATGGCCAAAATGTAAGCCCAGCATCAGGAATCACTGACCTGCAGCTGGAGGTGCCAATGTGTTCTTGTCTGCTCCAAAATTCAGGGTAAGAGAGATGCTGGGAAGCTGCATGCAGCTCCATCTCTGCTGTTCTCTTTTGGAAACAAATTAATGAGAAATGACCTCAGAAGCCACCCTTGCCATCAGGTTATTTCTGTCTTTTCCAGGAGTTCCAACAGCTCCTGTTGGAACTGTTCCACTAAATCACTTCCTTAGATGGTCGCTGAATCAGGGGGAGATGGTAAAAGGTGCATTTCTACATCCCCCAGCACTCTGAGGCTGCATCTGCCCCTGCCTTGTGCCTGCTCTGATCACTGACCTCCAGGAGCAGGGATTCATCTCCTGGCTGGGGGACACCCATCTGGGCAAGACTTCATCTGTCTGAAACTGCAGAAATGGCATTTTTAGGGGAAAAAACAGGGGTTGCCTGGATCTATTTCTTAGCACATCAAATCAGCTGCCAGGTTTGGTGCTGGGGTTGGAGCAAAGTCCTGACCACACCTGCAAGGCAGACAGGCTCCCACACTGGAGGTCTCCCAGCAGATGCTGAGGGTGAGACATGTTCTGCCCACCTTCTCTGCTCTCAGGGCGTGGTTCTGGGCTGGATTTTCTGTGTGTACCCTTCATGCTGGTCCAGTTGTGGCAGTGGGAGTTGACAGTCTGGCTGTGCTGGCGCACTCACACCATCACCCTGACTCCCACATCTGTCAGGGAGGCTGATGAGGTTTTTTCTGTTATCTCTGTTATCTCTCAGCAGGGAGCACTGCAGGCTACACACTGAGGGGCTTCCAAAACTGAGCCTCAAATCAAACACAACAAATTAAGCCATGGCATATGCAACACATCATTTCAGTATTTATGTTTGCAGCCTCCAGCTCCAGCATCAGAAAGCCTCAGAGACGAGTGCAATAAATAGCCTGTTCATGGAGGAGTTGGCAAGATTTATTATGTTTATGATTCTGCACAAATAGTGTTGACAGAGTTCTTTTGATACAGGGATAGTTTGTGTGCTCAGATCACCGAGGAGAGCTGCACTTGGGAGGATTTGCCCCCAGCTGAGTCTGGCTCTTTAGGTGCCTCCATCTCCTTGTGTGCTGTGTTTTAAACTCTGCCGTGTGAAGGAATTTTATATAAATCACTTTACAGTGATTTTGTGCTGCCCTTCTGAGATGGCAAACCCAGCCTTACCTCTTTGCCTGGTGTTATATCACCACAATTTAGTGATAATCATTGCTGGCATTCAGAATCCCAAGTGTGCCCAGTGTGCTGCAGTAATAAAACAGGAGGAAAGCATCCTATGAAATTTCCAATCTGAGCCATGGAATCAATAGGAATTTTTTTTCCTTAATTTCAGTGGGAGCTGGATCTTGCCCAAATTACACAAAGCAGCCTCCCACGCTCCAGAACAAATCCAGAGGCATATGGTTACTGTCAGGGGAACAGGTGGATGTTCATATGGTCTGTAAAGGAGCTGGAGACAGTTTGTTGCATTTTGATAAGAAGGTTATTCCAGGCAACTGGAATAGTGTAAAAGCAGGGAGAAGTGCAGCACAGGCAGCAGAGGCAGCAGCAGGCAGGGATAAGGCTGGGACAGGAGGGAGAGGGGAAGCCTGGCACAAAGTAATGCAGAGATTTGGAAATGAGGAGGGAAACTCCACTAAACATGTGCAAGATTTGGAGGGAAAGCTGAGCACATTTGAGAGCTTTGTGGTGCAGTTTTGCCAGGGATGGAGAGACCAGGATGGTCCACAGGTGAGGGCAAGTTCTCATGCAGTAGATCAGAGATCTGCTAGATCTCAAAGAGATCTATCCAAAGACTATTGCGAAATATTCTGTGTGGCAAACTCCGTACATAACTTCATAAGGGAGCCATTGTATTCTTGCCATTGCAAAATGAAGAATCCTGTGAGTAGGACAGAATTTTGTAACTGGAACTCCTTGCTTATACATGCTCAGCATTTAAGCTTCTGTGATGCTAAAATAGAAATGTTAATAATTTGGGAATGCTAAATCAGCACCACAGCAGTTACCCTTCTAAAGGATGTGTTTGGGAAGATACCAGGATGACGTACCCCAGCCTTGTTGCTATTGTTTCATTAACTCAGAAGAAACTTGAAGAGTCCTCTGAAGTATTTATCTGGTAAAATTGCCAACCCCAAGGATTGGTTTCTGTGTGAGCAAGGCTATGTTCCTCCCAGAGAAGGTGCTAACCAGTTGTTTAAAAACTCAGAGAGAAAACCCAGTGAAGAATCCTTTCTCAGTGATGCTGAGATGGCTCAGAGGTCGCTGTGAGGATGCTCTTTGGTGCTTCAAGAAAAGTTTGAGATGCTTGTCTTTGAAACTAAATTTTCATTTCATTCAGACGCGTAGACGTTTGAGCAAAGTGTAAAAGTGGATTATCCACTGGGGGGAATCCTTGCTGGCTGCTGTGAGCTGCGGGCAGTGCCCAGAGCCCGGGTGGCACTGCCAGCACACGCGGTCCGTGTCCCCGGGCACTGCCCGGAGCGGCGGGGGCACCTCGGCTGCAGGAGCCGTCTGCCCTCCCAAAATAACAACAATTCACTGTGCAGGGCTTGGGGGGCCCTGCCTCGCACCCGGGCTGGGCTCTCGGTGTTTGCGCGTCCCGTTCGCCCGGGTTTGCAGCAGGGACTGGGATCCACGTTCCTGCCCCGTTCCAGCCCTATTCCCTGCCCCGTTCCCAACCTCATTTCAGCCCCATTCCAGCCCTATTCCTTGCCCCATTCCCAGTCTAGTTCCCTGCCCCATTCCAGTCCCGTTCCAGCCCCATTCCCAGCCCCGTTCCCTGCCCCATTCCCTGTCCCATCCCAGCCCTATTCCCTGCCCTATTCCAGCCCCATCCCCGTTCCCAGCCCCGTTCCTATCCCCATTCCAGCCCCGTTCCCGTTCCCAGCCCCATTCCCATTCCCAGTCCCGTTCCCATCCCCATTCCAGCCCCGTTCCCATTCCCAGCCCCATTCCCAGCCCTATTCCCAGCCCTATTCCCAGCCCCGTTCCCGTTCCCAGCCCCGTTCCCTGTCCCATTCCCTGTCCCATTCCAACCCCATTCCCAGCCCTATTCCCAGCCCCGTTCCTATCCCCATTCCAGCCCGTTCCCAGCCCTATTCCCAGCCCCGTTCCTATCCCCATTCCAGCCCCGTTCCCATTCCCAGCCCTATTCCCAGCCCCGTTCCCATTCCAGCCCCGTTCCCGTTCCCAGCCCCGTTCCCGTTCCCATTCCAGCCCCGTTCCCATCCGCATTCCAGCCCCGTTCCCGTTCCCAGCCCATTCCCGGCTCCCGGCGCGGCTCCAGCGCCGCCTCCCGGCATCCCGCGGCACTCGCTGCCCGCTCACGGCGAACCTCGGGAAAATCGCAGGTGTTTGGGGGTTTTTACATCCTTCGAGCACAGATCGCCCTGAGGAGGGCACAGGTGGGTGAGGACAATCCTTCCCGAGTGCCCACAGCGCAGCGATGCTGCTCCACTGCTGCCCCTCGCTGCCTCACCCGCAAGGAAACCATCAGAGAGCGAGATCGGCATCTGCGGAACCTGAACGATACAAACGGGAAAATATTTACCCAGGAATGGCATTTCAGTGAGGGGAAAGGCTTGTGGGTTCTCACTGGAAGGTGGGTGAGGACAAAGGCACAGCTCAGGAGTGGTTCGGGATTCCTGCTCCTGGGAGGAGGGAAGAGGGCTGACAGCAATGAAAAATCATCTGTAGAGATATTGAGAGAGATATACATCTGTAGATAGATAGATGATAGATAGATAGATAGATTGATAGATCGATAGACAAGTGATAGATAGATGTGTAAATGGAAACATAATGTACCTGGAGTGACAAGCAGCCCAAAGGAGAGCACCTATGGATCAGATTGGTGCCCCGAGTGCTGCCAGACACTGTGTTGGATAGCAAGGTAAAAGAAATCCAGGACCCACATAAAAAGTGATAAAATATGTATTTTTAAGTTAAAGCAGGACCATTTGTGGCGAGGCTAGATAAGTTTTTTTGTTCTGTAATTGTTTCTGGCTCTCCTTCATCAATGCAGGAGCATTTCCATGGGATGCAGCTGGCACATGCAGCTCCTGTCCAGTTTGGGAGCACAGTCATTGTTTCCACTCCAGTCTTGTGTGTAATATAGAAATATCACAGACATTATCTCGGGCTGGGGAAGTGGAGTAGCTGGAAAATGTTCTTATGAGGAAGGTAACAAACACACTTGGTTAAAGCTGCCAGTGTGGCAGTGCTGGGGCAGGTTCCCTCCCCGGCACCCTGGGTACTGCTCTGCCTTGTGCCCCACACCAGAAAGCAGCAGCCCCACACCAGGCCTGGTGCAGAGGGTGAGCCAAGGCCTGGTCAGTGCCTGCTCCTGCTGTGTTCATGGGGTTTGGCCTTCCAGGAGCTGGTTCACACTCAGAGCACTGAGATCTGGACCCCCAAGCATCATCTCCTCGAGTGGCCCCAGTTCACCCCACACAGAGCACAGTTTGGGGTGGTTTTATATTGTAGGGTGCCCTACAGAGCCCTGCTGCTGCAAACAGACCCAGCCTGGAGCTGCTGAGGAGCTCAGTGAGCACCTGCACAGGAATGCAGGGCTTGGTTTGTTCAGAGAGCAGCGTGTGTGGGCTGAGGGAGGGGATGGAGGAGCCTGGAGCCAGGGGATGCAGGAGCCTGGAACCAGAGGATGCAGGAGCCTGGAGCCAGGGGATGGGGGAGCCCGGAGCCAGGGGATGGAGGAGCCTGGAGCCAGGGGATGGAGGAGCCCGGAGCCAGGGGATGGAGGAGCCTGGAGCCAGGGCATGGAGTGAGGAGCCAGGGGATGGAGTGAGGAGCCAGGGGATGGAGGAGCTCGGAACCAGGGGATGGGGGAGCCTGGAGCCAGGGCATGGAGTGAGGAGCCAGGGGATGGAGGAGCCTGGAACCAGGGCATGGAGTGAGGAGCCAGGGGATGGAGGAGCTCAGAGCCAGGGGATGGAGGCAGTACCACAGGAGGGGTTGGCAGATGTGCCCTGATCTGCTGTTTCTGTGCCCTGCGCTCTCCATTTCTCACCCTTCCCCTTAACACCTACTCCTGTGCCTTGCTGGCTCTCCCCAGGAGCTCCTGGCTTTCCAGTGGCTCCCTCAGAGCAGGAACAGGGAGCCGAGAGCCCCATCTCGGTGCCGCGGTCCGTGTCTCGGCTCTGAGCACGGGATCCTCCATCCCGGGGATGCTGCGGTGCTGCCGTTCCGCTGCTCGGCCGCCAGAGAGCGGACGGGGATTTCCATCCACCCGGGACCATCCTGGTGTCCCGGGACATCCCAGGACATCCCTGCAGCACCCGGAATCCTCCCCGGGACATCCCGATACTGTCGGGACAGCCCGGTACGTCCTGATCCATCCCGGTACCGTCGGGACTCCTCCGGGACATCCCCGGTGCTGCTGGGGTCCCTCTGGTACCGCTCTCTGTAGAGCCCTCTTCTATTTAAGAGGACACGTTTAATGCCCTCCTCTTCTTGCTCTTCTTTTTAAGTTATAAACTTAAAAAATATAAAAATTGTATATTTTACCCAATATAAAATTCTCATCCATTCCAGGGCACTTTACTCCTGTCCGTGGGAGACAAATTTCTTCTGGCCAAGACTTCAATTATTAATTAATGTATGTAATAGAAAAGCTGCCTAAATTGGACTAAAATGATGGATCGCCAGCTCCTCCAGCCTCACTCTGTGAGCAGTGTGGAATTACTCCATTCCAGTCACATCTCCAGGAGGTAAGAACAGTTTGGCTCGGTGCAATTTGTTAAGATAATCAGTAAAAACATATTTAGCCTGATGGGTGAGGTGATTTTACCTCAGCAGAGCAACTTCTGGTATTACCCAGTGAGATGGTCTGTGTGAATGGCAGAAATGGCAGCTTCTTCCTCCCTTCACCCACAGTGATTCCTCAGTCAAGAGTGGAATTCTGGTGCCTCAGATTTTCTCTGTCTCTAATTTAGGTCTAGCTCTGGCAATCAGAATTAGCAATTTTGGTTTGGAAAAGTTCAACAGAGATAAAGACTTGTACTGTGGGGAAGAAATTTAGATCACAACAACAAGGGGTCTGAACACTTATTCCTGCTTGATTTCTGAAATAAAAGGTGATGTAAGGAGGAACAGGAGTGGGAGCTGTTGAGGTTCTCCCTCAGCCACTCTGTTGGGAATAACAAATAACAGCATCCCTTGATTCTCCTCCAGGAGTTTTGGACTGATTGCAGCAGGATTACCCGTTGTCCCTGGGTTGCAAACATCCCCACAGAAAAACAGGATTATGTGGTCCCCTCAGTTTAAACCACGGGGAAGGACTGGCCTGTAAGATGAAAGAGACTTTTATTCCTGGAGATCAGGATTTCCTGAGGCCAGGGCTTAGCAGGGTTCCTGCAGTGGCGCTGGGCTGAGCTGTCCCCAGCCTGTCCCCCTGGCACGAGGCTGTTCCACAGCCTCTCCTCAGCCACAATGAGCATCCTTTGCACCAGATCCCAGCTGGTCCCACCTGGACAGGGGTGAGGATGAGGGGAGTGAAGCTCTTTTGGCACCTGTGTGGAGGCAAGGCTGATTTCTTCAGAGAAACTGAAGCCACACCTAAAAATTAATGATATCTCACTTCTGAGGTCAAGTGCCCTGCATTGCCCATCTCCATGCAGAGTGAGGAAACATTGTGATGGATAAATCACAAAAGCAGCACTGAACATCTTTTCCTGTTTCCTCTCTGTCCTGTAACATTGACCAAGTGTTTTAATCAGTGCCCATTCCCAGGGGATATAAATGAGCACAGCTCAACTGCCTCCTGGGTAAAGCATTTATTTCCTGGGAATCTGGTACTGTGTCTTATGTCCTTGCATTTAGCATGGGGATACAATTACCTTTTTTGTGGAAGGATATTGAAATGTCCTGGGTTTTGTTATTAATTTAATATTATTCAATTATATGATATTATAAAATTTGCAGATTCTGCCTTAAAGGTTTTAATCTCAGATTTGTGTATTACTTTGATACTTTTAGATAAATATTGTAACAAAACACTCATTTACTCTCTCAGAAGTACTTTTTTAATGACTGCAGAGAGCTCTGTGATGTGTGTTAATATTTCAAATTCTGTGTTAAAGAGCTGATCATAACTAAAGTAAGGAATATATTTTTCACTTAGATTCTTTTCATTGCAAGGTACCAATTAAACTCAGCATACCAAAAATAGCACGGGGCAAAAACAGTTGGGCTACTTAAAAAATGCCATGAGAGATTAACAAAGTATACCTAGACACAAACCATATGCAGACAAGAAAGAGCCAGGACAAATGCAAACAGTTTCAGCAGGTAAGCAGCCACACAGCAGCTTGTGTCAGATATCAAAGAGGCTGCACAGACTGTAAAACAGCATCCTGCAGCTGGCAGTGGGTAAAAAGTCCCCAATAAAAGCTGGATCATCCCTCTTTGGTTTCACAAGCTGTCCTGGGCAGTGGTTGCAAAATGGAGTTGGGAGCATCAAAAGGAGATTGGAGCATCCTGGAGCTGATCCTGGGTGTCCCTGGGATCCAGGAGAGGGCTGAGCACTGGGCAGGGAGGGATTCCTGCTCCCCTGGGCTGCCCATCCAGAGCTCCTGCACACACTGCGAGGTAAAGCCAGGCAGCACCAGGGCAGTTCTGCTTTCTCCTCAGCATCCTTAATGTGGCTGACATTCCTAATTCCCAAAATAATACCAAAAATTTAAGCCTATTACTAAGTGGTTAACATATGAAGTGAAAGAAAACCCTATAAACTCCATTTTTGTTTATGTACACACACTGTAGTAATACAATAGGAGAGAAAATGCTATTTATTGTTTGTGTGTTTGTCTAGCTTTCAACCGTTTTAGCTTCTTTACAGGATCCTTCACATTTTCATTCCTGATGTAGGTGAGCAGCAATGTCAGGAGACAATTCCATGCAGGCAGGAAGAATATACAGTGAATCTTTTATGGAAATACCCCTTGTTTGGTGGTTTCCCAAACTGGAATGGAGGTCACTGACTTCCCATGTGCATCTTGGTCTCTATTTAGGGAGGGGTTTTTGTCACTGTGTGAAATTCTGTGATGGTTACAGAATTATTTTTTAAGGTTAAATTTATTCCTCTGCCTCCCAATACCCGTGGGAATCCATTGGTGCCCGAGGACACAATTCTGTGTTTAGGAAAGGCAGAGCAGGGAAAATGCCAGGTGACTTCCAAGGTCCTTGGAATCACTCTGCTGACCCTGGTGGGAAGGGCCAAAAGGTGGAGGGACCTGATGTTCCTCAGGCTGCTCTGCCAAAGAATTGGATCACAGCCTGTGCAAATAAAGGTCAGCACAGCTGGAAATTCTGAAAAATGTGAGCAGCTTGGGCAGGTATTGCTCTGAGCAGGTGCCCAGTGCCTGGGGAGTCTGGGACAGCCAGGACCACTCATCTTCCCAAGGAATCCCCAAATCCAGCTCCTCCCTGGAGGCAAGAAGAGCTCTTTAAATGCAATTAGGACTTGAGTTACAGGCTGGCTTTGCCGTGTAATTATCAGCATTAGCTCAGCATTATCAGCCCGGGTTTCACTGCTGATCCCGGGATAATCCTCACCCGTGTGACAGCAGAGGCTGCTGCTCCTCCCCAGCCCAGCCATCCCCTCCCAGCCCTCTGGGGTTTGCTGGGTGCTGAATTTGCTGCTTTGCTGAGCACACGGTGTGGAATGGGCCAGAGGAGCCTCTCACTTCAGCCCCACACCAGGGTAGGAGAATACTAGCAAAAATTAGCCAAAAATATTTGTCTTTCCTGCCAATCCCTCTCAGTGATTTCTTTCTTTTTCCTTCTTTTTCTCCCTCCAAGTTTCACACAAAGCTCTGTCTTTAGGATTAGCTGTCTACAGGCAGCTCTTTGTGTTCAGCTGAATTTAAGATTATGGCTGAGCCATAAAAGGGGAGAAAGGTGACACTGGAGAGTTTTCTGCAGCTGTAAATCCTGAAATATTCAGGCCCGTGACATTTTTGTAGCTGGCAAATGCTGAGTGAGGCATATCTGGTCAGCACTGGGGCCCAAAACTGGCTGGATTTCACAGAAGAACCTGCTGTGAGTCTCGGGTTCAGGGGGCATCAGATGCATTCAGAGATCTTTCAGGTCAGGTGATGAAATGCTGGTTTTATTTTTTTTATTTGCTGCTGTCTGCAGTGATTGCCAGGAGGTTTCACACTGGTCTGCAAACAGTCCTGAGCTGGTGGTGGCTCTGGAGTGCTGGGATGCTTTGCCTGAGCTGTAAGCACATGTGTGTGATGAGTTAAATCTGTCTGGGAAGGTTAAATGGGCTGGAGCTGTGCAAACCAGCCTGATTCAAGTTCCAGTTCATCACTGGATTGGTATTAAATCAAATATTATTTACAGATACATGCATAATCCCTGGGTTTTGATTAACAGATCTTGAGGTGAAGGGGATCTTGGGGATTTTTACCCTGCCACATGCCTCCCCCCTGGAATCTTTGGGCTGGAAATCATATTTATGCAAGTGAGCCTCATATAGGCATTGAATTTTAACTCCAAAGTTCATGTCTTTAGTGTTCAGAGACAGGAAGGCAGCTTGAGATGTGGTTTCTCCCCATATCTAATGAGTGTTATTATGAGGAAATCTTCTACTGGATCAGATGCTTCCAATGAGTCTTTAAAAGGCTTTGGATGTATTTAACAGGGTACCAGAGCTCACCACAAACGGGAAGAGGAAAAAATTTATGAAGTCTGAGGCTTTGTCACCATGGTGACATCTATTTGAGTTTGGAAGCTGCATTAGTTTGAGCTCACAGATTTTTTCTTTTCCTGTCATTAAAGGCACGCCTCTTATCCTCTCTCAGTTCCCTCCTCCTTCTCTTCTTACCCCACAATGACTGCATTTAAAAACTAAATTTCCTTTCAGGGTAAAAAAAAATACTCAGGGTAAATTACCTCCATCCATTACTGCCTCCAGCAAGCTGCAGCTGCTGAGGTCCATTTCCAAGTGGACTTCATGTGTATAAAATGAGAGAAAAAAAAATCTCTTTTCTGTGCCATGCAGTTGAACAGCTATGATCAGATATGTCCAAGTGTGAGAGGTCTTTAATGATCTCAGGGCTGACCAGGTTCACCCTGCAGTCCCTGCCCAGGATTAGGGTGGGAGAGGTGGATTGGACCCAGGAGAGAACATCAGTGGCCTTTGGGTTTGCTCTGCAGAGCACACAGAGAAGCTCTTCAAAGGCTTGTGGTACAACATAACCCTGACTTCAACTCTGCTTTTAATGGCTACTTGGAAGATGACAACGACCACACTCCTTGGGAATCTGTCGTGGGGTGAGAAGCCTCAAAACCACAGGGCCCAAATGTGAGCAGAGCTGCAGCCTGTGCAGCCCTCACAGCTGCTGTCAGGAGATGCCAGAGCCAGCCCTGCTCCTGGCTGACAACTGCAGGGCAGGGAGGCTGAAAGGAGAGAGGTTTCTTTGATGGGTATCCAGGAGGGGTGACTGCTTCCTTCCAGGACCAGCCTGCTGTGCCTGGGAGAGGCTGATCAGCTCCCACTGCAGCCAGCATGGATGGGAGGCAAGGCAAGAGCCCTGATCCATAGGAATGGCACTTGGGGAGCCTGGAATTGATGAATTTGGTGGAGCCTTGATCCATGGGTAATGGCACTTGGGGAGCCTGGAATTGATGAATTTGGTGAAGCCTTGACCCATGGGCAACGGCACTTAGAGAAACAGGAATTGATGAATTTGGGTGACAACCTGATCCATAGGAATGGCACTTAGAGAGCCTGGAATTGATGAATTTGGGTGACAACCTGATCCATAGGCAATGGCACTTGGGGAACCTGGAATTGATGAATTTGGTGGAGCCCTGATCCATGGGCAGTGACACTTAGAGAACCTGAAATTGATGCATTTGGTGGAGCCTTGACCCATAGGCAATGGCACTTGGAGAATCTGGAATTGATGAATTTGGGTGGAGCCCTGATCCATAGGAACAGCAATTAGAGAGCCTGGAATTGATGAATTTGGGTGACAACCTGATCCATGGGCAATGGCACTTGGGGAGCCTGGAATTGATGAATTTGGGTGGAGCCCTGATCCATAGGAACAGCAATTAGAGAGCCTGGAATTGATGAATTTGGTGGAGCCCTGATCCATAGGCAGTGACACTTAGAGAACCTGGAATTGATGAATTTGGTGGAGCCTTGACCCATGGGCAATGGCACTTAGAGAAACAGGAATTGATGAATTTGGGTGACAACCTGATCCATAGGAATGGCACTTAGGGAACCTGGAATTGATGAATTTGGTGGAGCCCTGATCCATGGGCAATGGCACTTAGGGAACCTGGAATTGATGAATTTGGATGGAGCCCTGATCCATAGGAACAGCAATTAGAGAACCTGGAATTGATGAATTTGGGTGACACCCTGGTCCATAGGCAATGGCACTTAGGGAGCTCAGAATTGATGAATTTGGTGGAGCCCTGATCCATGGGCAATGGCCCTTAGAGAGCCTGGAATTGATGAATTTGGGTGACACCCTAATCCATAGGCAATGGCACTTAGAGAGCCTGGAATTGATGAATTTGGGTGACACCCTAATCCATAGGCAATGGCACTTAGAGAACCTGGAATTGATGAATTTGGGCGTTTGTTTGACTTGTCAGAGGAAGAAGCCAAGCTGTGGTTGATGTGTAGAGGAGGATTGGCTCATTCATTTGCTAATGGTTTTCTGGCCACTGGGAATCTTGGTCCTGAACAGCAGGAATTCTGTTCTGGCCCTTGGTTTTAGCAGGAGTTTTCTGCCCTGCACAGAGCAGCATCACACACCATCCTTCCCCACCTCCATCTGTGCTCACAGTCTAGTTCACTCTCAGTAACACGTATTTTATTAAATTTGGCTGTGAGAATCCCACCAATTATGAAGGGGAAAGCAAGAGTGAAGGTTAAGGGGGAAAGGTGAAGGTTAAATTCAGACATTCATGAGTTTATGGGGCAGTTTGTCCTCAAATCAAAGCCAGGCATTCATGTCGAGCTACGTAAACAGGAATAAACACTCATGTGAAAGTCACTAAAGGAGCAGAAACCCCTAAGAATGTTTGCTGCAAAATATGTGCTTTCTTCTCTCTCCCTTCCCCTCCTCTTGGCCCCACAGGAGATTGCTCAGACTGTTTCCAGCATGGACAGAGTGATGCCTCCAAAGATAAAGACAAAACCATCCCTGCCACAGACACATCTCGTGCTCTGAGCCACTGCTGGTAGCACGGCCTCAAAAACAGCAGAGGATTCCAGAGCCCCGGGGTTAGGACACATCCCAGTCCTTCCTGAGGTGCCCAGTGATGTTTTTTCCTCAATACCACACTCTGTAAAGGTTTAGCTCAAAGTAAAGTTTTGGGAAGAAATGAGAAAACTGGCGAGAACAGTTTTTTAAAAAGCAGATTAATCTCAGATGCTCAGCTACCTTTTATTTACCAAACAGAAGAAGTTTCTCTGTGTGATGCATTTCTCAAATTATAGGTTTCCCATTTCCTGGCATCCCAATAAAGTCTAGATGAATGATGAGAGAGTCTGCTGGGAGAATGAGTAAACATCTCCTACTGTCTGGAATGCAAGACGACTACTGTCTTATCCTTTGTTACAGGTTGTTAAGATAAAATTACCCTATATATCAACAGCACTGTCAATGAAATTAGAAAGGGCATTCTACCTCCACACTGCCCCCGAGGGTTTGAGGAGGGAGGAGAGAAGGCAGTTGTTGCTTTGTTTATTTTGGTTTTTCTTCTGCCGTGAAAGAAAAGGAAGAAAAAGGGTTTGGTTTGGGTTGGGGGGAGAAGATTTGTTTTGCTTCTTTTTAATGCAAATGAAAAAAGGAGGAGAGAAGCCAAGGAGAATGTGCGAGGCAGGTTTGGGTATTTCACTGACTGTGCAAGCTGGAGAGGGAAAAATTGTGGTTTGGTGAGCAATGCCCCAGGACAGCTGAACTGCAGTGGCTCCAAAGCTGGGGTGCAAGGAGACCCTGGAGCTGCAGATGGTGGCTCCAAGCAGGGCAGAGTCCCCAAGCCAAGGACAGCCCAGGGCTTCTGTCCCCATCCAGTGTGTGCTCTGAGCAAGGGCTGCTGCAAAATTTGTCAGCTGCAGTTTGGGGAGAACCCTCTTGTACATCCCAATGATCCACTGACCTGTCTGGGGTGTCTTTTATCAATTCTTGTTGCTGTTGCAGTTCTCCTGGGCTTTAGAGAGAAGATCTACTTCTGGGTTTTCTGGGAATGTGAGACTCATGAGTGTGCACTTGATTGCCAAAATACTAGAAAACACTGCATATGATCTTCCTGTACTCAGAGAAATCCAGTTCTCCTTGCAATTAGGCTGTACCACCAAAGTAATTACCTGGTTTACATTTGTTACATTAATTGTGTCTTCAGCTGTCACTGCCCTTGACCCCTAGAGCCGTAAGAGTGGGATCCAAAACTTAAATCCCATTCCATCTTTTGCACAAAAAAAATTTGATTCTCTGTTCCAGACACCTCTCCCAGATGATCCCTAAGCTGCAGAAGTGCTGGGCTGTGGTGCAGCTCAAGGGTTTCTTGTAGAGTAACTGGGCTCTAGTGCAAATCAAAGCCTCATCACTTCCATGTCCTCTCTTGTATTCATGTCAGCTTCTGTCACAATCTCATTCCTTTGCCTTTTCATTCTGTTTTTCCTGAGAACTTTGGATCGTTTCTTTTTCTTTAATTTTTAAACAAAGTCGTTTATTCATTTTTGAAACTCAAACATTTCACACTTAAAATATTTTCATTTTGAAATCAGAAAAAAAAATTAACTGAAAACAATACTGGAGAAAAGCTGGGCATAAAATTCTGAACTTGGGTGAGAAATGCTCTTGGATTCACAGAGCATTCCTGATTCCCCCATCCCATCTTGTGGCATGTCAGAAACTTTACACGTCACTCTCCTGCCCTTACGTGTGTGTGTGCACACACATACACAGGAGAATTTCCTCTGACAAGCTGTAGGGCTTTGCTACAGATTTTCCATCCCCTACCAAGTCAAGAAGAAAATATCTTAATGCTCTATTCACAAAACACTTTTGGCCTGTTTCCATGTGAACGTTATGCTTGTTTGCATAGGCAATTCAGAGGGGAGTTCATAAAACCTTGTTTTGCCTGAATTTGTGAAAGTCTGCCCGCTGCACGGTCTTAAAATGAAATTACGTTGGAAAAGGGGCTGTTTTGGGATGCATACATTTTGCACATGTCCTTTAAATAACTCAGATGTGTTTTCTGAGGAGGATGTTTTTCCTATGCACTGAAGGCCATGTTTGTGCCACCTACGAATCTCTTCAGCTTCAAAACAGCACTGAGTAAACAGCTGAGGGCTTTGCCAACTCAGTGTTTCCAGCATTTGGCTCTTCCTGTTGAAGAAATCCCTCAGCAAAGGACAACCTCTTGCTTTAGTTCTTGCTGCTTAGTTCCAGCAGAAAATCCTTCTCCTGCCTCTGTTCCCAGCCTAAATCTGTGATGATGGGGACAAAGCCTCTTCTCTGCCCAGCCCTGCCAGGAGCAGCCAGCCCAAAATGGATGTTTGTCTGTATTAATCAAACACACAAAATGTGCAACCTGAACTGCGTGCAGAAATGAGTGGAAAAAGTGCAACCTGACCACGAAAGTATTATTTTATAAGTAAGGTCCTTTAGTAGTAGTTAATTGGATACACATTTTGCTGGATTCGTGGAACATTAAAAACTATCATATCCAAATTGACTGACTGAGTTCATGTTACATCTCCAAATTGCCAGTGACCATTCTGCCTTGCAACATCAGACCTTGGGTTCAGCAATCTCGCTCCAGGGCCTTTTTTAAGTACATGGTGCTTTTTTTTTTTTCCCCCTAATAGAGATTGATTTAGTGTATGTTTAATGGCCCCATAAATCACTCAACATGCCCAACTCACATACAAATTCTGCCAAAAAAAAAAGTTTTCAAGGAAGCAGATGCCTTGTTGGTGGAACCAATTTGCCTTGCTCTCTGCATGTGCACGAACCCACCATTTCAAGAACCTCCTTATAAAAATGTTCTGCTCTCCCAAGCCTGCACATTGGTCATTTTCTCTGGGGCTGCTTTCTTACCATGCCAAGTTAAACTCGGGCGATTCCCCCGCTGTGCCCGTTCTGTTCGAGTGCCTTTTAGATCAGCAATAAATAAATTCATTGTGTGTTTCAACAAGGAGAAAGAGCTGGAGCTGGAGCAGCATTGTGCCTGCCCTTGTGAAGATCTATTGTGTGCAAAGCAGCGCGCTATCGGATGGCGTGGGTCATTTTTCATTACCCCACTGAGGATGCAGCTCAAAGCAGAGGATTATAGAAACTCATTTCCTTTGGTTAGGGGGAAAAAAAAAAGAGTTAACATTCAATAAACTGGAGGGCTATGACGCAATGTGGCCCTCAGAACCTTCCGAGCAGAGCTGTTAATAGCTTCCTTTCCCAGGACGCGGGTTTGCCCCGCTCACTTATCGACTTTGATGCATTAGTAAAAGAAAATATCAACCCCTCATAACTCTCAGAAATGATACAATACATCACTTAAAAGTAAGCTAGGATCAACACATTGTTAACTGTTTGATCTCTCGAGTCAAAATTAATGATAGGTGTTTTGCACACAAAAAAATGAATGTTAAAAGCCTATTTAAGCTAACTAAAGACATCCCTACAACATCAGGGTTGAATTGGAGGTGATTTCCTGCAATGCAGCTGTTATAAGTTTATCAGTCTGCGGGTGGCAGTAACCAGTAATCATAACCAGATTGCAGAGGGGTGGGATGGAACTTATCTTTAAATAGAAGATCTATCTGACTAACTAACTACAGAAAGCTGGTTGGGAACTGAGTCCACGGTATTATTCACTAGAACACCCAAGGGTCTGGGAGAAGCCAGTTTTCTGTATATTTTAAAGAAATGAAATGATTCTGAAGGTTTAACTGCTAGGCAGGGAGAAACCAAGGTTCATAATGATTAACAGCAGACCTCCTGCGCTCTTGTACTTGCAGCATTTACACAATGATGATAGCTAATAAGAAATGGCATTAAGAAATGACTTCAACTTTCTCCACTGAGATGTTGCCATAGGCTGTTGATGAACTTTTAGCTCATTCTCTTGTGACATGGAAAGGAAAGATCTGAAATGCAGCATATACTTCAAGCAGAAAAGCGATTGAAAAAATTCCAAGAAATCTCTGTGAAGAGCCAAAGAGAAGTGTTGCACTGTGAGACAATGCCTCTGGACAATTACAGCCTGTTAGTTTTAATGCAGCTCCAATTGCTTCCGTCTGCAGCTAATCTGACCACTGGAAACAGGCACTTTTGCAATGCCCTTTAATTTTTCTGATTTGTGTGTGGGCAGTATCTGTTGGTATTAATATGACTCTTTTCCGGATTGAATTAGGGAAAACAAGATGAGCTTTCAAAGGAGCCTCAACTTTCTTTGAGAAACGTGAGCTGCAGAGCAGAGGATCCACATGGATGGGTTAGGTCTGCCCAAGTGCCTGGTGTGCAAATTCAAGAAGGAGGCACAGAGAAGTCCCATGGGTCCCCAAATGTCCCCAGCAGCACCCCACAACCTCTTTAGCCATCCTTTAGCCATCCTGATTCTGCCAGATACTCCAGCTCCATCCTCAGGGCTGTGCCCACAGCAGGGATCCCCACAATTCCTGACTTTCTGGGCCATGCAGATCCGTTATTTTCTGTGGATGAATTAAACAGCTCATGAGCTAAAAATCTTCTTCCATCCCTGCAGTCAGACAGATACACATTTTGTTTTTAAACTGACCCTAGTTTGCAAGAGTCTTTCCCAGATCCAGCTCCCTCCCCTTGTAGGGATTGTCTCGTGCCTGCTCTTAAACCTGGCTTATGGAAACCACAGCTCCAGAGAAGCTCAAATTTGTTCTTTTTATGAGGAACAGGCTGAAAAATGGCAAACATAAAGTTCTAATAAAAATGAATGTATTTTTTAAAATTCTTCACACAGCCTTCCTTCAAACTGTGCTGCAAGTTTAAACCTAAAATAATTCTCCCCCACGTCTGACATCTGTACGTTATTTATACAACACCTTTTCTCATAGAGGTCTTTTAATTATTATTCCAGAGGTGTTTTTCAGTGGAGAAAAAGGAAATTATTGATGAAACTGTAAATTTGAAATACATTTCAATTAAGACCCTTAGTCATTTCCACTTTTTGTTTTCCAAGCCTTACTCAACAAAACCTCTTAATTATTTCTCCATGGTGATGGGATCAGCTCACTCTGCTGCTCTCCCTGCGGGGCCTATAAAACCCTCAGCTGGCAGATCTGTGTGTGCAGCAGCCTGAGAGATGTGACACGTCACAAATATCTGCAGAGGATAAATTTTCCATCGGACAAAGCATCAGAGAGGCCCCTGCACTGCCTGCATGAGGACAGGTGGATGGGGGCCAAACACTTCCCGATTTTTTGACTTGGTGTGAGAATTCCCAGCTTTGGAGGTGACCCATTCCAGGCAATCTGGTTGCCATCATTCCTGTTTGCTCACTGTGGTCACTCCAGACTCCTCACCACAACCTCTGCCCCCTGCATGCAGTGCTTTCTGTCCCTTTCAGCCCACCCCATCACAGCCATGCCTTCCAAAATTCTGCAAAATTAAAATTTTACAGGCGGGGAAACTGTGGCAATGATGGGTGAGGCCTCCTGCACAGAGTTATGCAGTGGATGATGTGAAACAGAAATCAAGACTCCAGGTCCAGCTCATTCCATGTCATACTGAGTTATGTCTTGTTAAAGGCCAGAAATGAGAGTGGAAATTATCAATATTCAATATAGGAACTTTTGCCAGAGTAGGCTCTGAAATTCTCTGGTGTGTAAATCAGTTAATTTACAGTAAGGGCTGTGTTAACACAGGGTGTGTTTTGCTGCAATCCTTAGACACACAACCCCCCTGTTAAACACACCCTGTGCAGGTGTGGGATGTGCTGCCCACCCATCTGACCTGGAGGAAAATCTCTCTACAGAGAAGGGGGGACTGGTAAACAACCAGTTAAGTGGCTGTGGCACTGTCACCCAATCCCTGCTGCACTGCCAAGGGCTGGATTCCTAAATGTGGGACCCAGATGCAGAAGGGAACAAAGACCACATGAAAGTGGTGCTGATCACCCGAGCTGTGGCTCTGAGCAAGATGCAGCAGTGCCTGGGAGGCTGACACAGGGCTGGGGACAGCCAGCACAGCCAGAAATGGCTTTTGCAAGGCACATGTGAGGGGGAAAAGGTTCCTGTGCCTCCACCAAACCTCCTTGTGTGCAGCCTTGGGCACTGAGACCATTCCTGCACACCCACACACGTGGGCAGGGCTCCCAACCCCTCTGCAGATGTGGGGCCCCCCAGCCTCCTGGAGCAGCTTGGGAGAGGAATGTTTTGGGAGCAATCCTTGCTAAAATGAGCCATGAGATGTGAAAAATCTACCTGTGTCACCCCAGGCTTTCCATGGAAGCAGTGATTTCACTAGGACCTCCCTCCCCACTGCCCAGCTTGTAAACCAGCCCAGAACCTCCTTGGACCCCCTGACTCTGTGGGCAGGGGAGGGAGGCAGGACAGGGGCAGGTTCTGCCTGGTCCCCACAGTGATGGAGGGTGGAAAGTCCCCTTGCAGAGGGGCCAGGTGTGTGGGTGGCTTCTGGTGGCCACAGAGTGACGAGGTAGATGGGACCCCTGCTCACCCTCTGATGATCGACAAGTCTCAGATTTATTGATTAACATGCACACTTTTATAATCACAGTGATAAGGCTCATACATATTGCAAAACTAGAGCTCACTATTGGTCAGCTATAAAAAGTCAGTCCCACCTTTCTCAGGATGTTTGTGGCTTCTTTTTTACCTCCTGTTATCACATATTTTCTTAAACAACTTCTTGCTCAAAGAAACCATGTCCTTGAATTAGGCAGCTGTTGCTTTCTCAGATGTACTTTCTCACATCTCTTTTCCCATGGACTATGTCTCAATAAAAAACTGTCCACAACAGAGGACTCAAGACTGTGTGAGACCATAACCTTTGAGGTGAAGGTGATCAGCAGCATGGCTGATTGCTAATTAGTGAGGGCCTTGGGGTTGGAGCCTGGGAGAGGGGCAGAGAGAGGCTGCTCCATGTTTAAGCCATAGCACATGGGGGAGAGATAACCTAATTGTGCCTCCTAATTGAAAAACTGATGGGAAAATTATCACCAAATGAGGTGAAAATCAGAAATTCCCAGAAAGGACTGAGTTGTAGGGTTTTCAACCAGTCACTGAGAGGC
Organism: Setophaga petechia; assembly: GCA_024362935.1. NCBI lineage: Eukaryota > Metazoa > Chordata > Aves > Passeriformes > Parulidae > Setophaga > Setophaga petechia. The sequence goes on along the minus strand of JANCRA010000033.1, from coordinate 7,400,408 downwards.
TGAGCTGGGAGCTTGGTTCTGGGGCTTGGTTAGAGGGGCCAGAGTTTGCCCTAAGGAGGGGAAAGGTCTTGTGGCCTTTGGTATTTTGGTGACTTCAGAAAGAAGCAAATTCTCTTTTCCCTGGAAGGACAAAGTGCTGGTGCCACCTTGATGTCACAGCCTACTTCTCCTGAGAGGAGTGCATGGAGGAAAGGAAAAAGGTGACCTCTGGTACTGGAGAGGTAAGATTTATCTTTTGTTGTCCTAAATAAAAGGATGCAGTGGTTTGCAGTGTCAGAGAAACAGGTGTTTGGATTGATCACTGAACAGGCTGCAGCTTGAAATAGAGTGTGAATCCTGGCAGAGGAGATTCTGTGTATTGTTTTTAGAATTATGTTATTTTAATTATTATTCCAATGATTTATTTGCTCTGGCTTTGCTTTCTTTTATGGTCCTGAGCAGGACTGGGGCTGGTTGTGACAGAAGCAATTCAGGCAGTGGCCTCACTTGTAGCTGGCAGGATTTGCCTGCAGGCTCTGGGTGCTGGGCAGGATTTATCTGCAGGCTCTGGGTGCTGGGCAGGATTTACCTGCAGGCTCTGGGTGCTGTGCCCTGGTCTGTGCTGCCCACCCTGCTCCACTCACTGACAGGGGTGAGCACAGCACAGAGCTGGGGATGGTTCCTGTGAGTTCTTCACATTCTGCAGGCAAAGTAATCTTGAAATTGTGAATTTTGCTGCTGCAGCTTGATCTGTAAGGAACAGTGGACGTTCCTCTATCTGTGTGTGGGACCAAAAGCATTGCATGGAACAGGGGTGCAGAAACAGAGAATGAGGAGATGCTCTGCCTTTGGAAGTTGGTTTGCTCTTGTCCTGAGGCCAGCACAGCTCAGCTGCAGCTCTGGCTGGAGAGAGTCTGAGCTCCATCCCAGAGCAGGCTGATCCCAATTCCTGAGGGTTGGAATGAGCTCTCCTTTGATCTGGCAGAGAGGAGCCACAGCAGCTGCTGTGCAGGGGACAAGGACAGGCACTCTGCAGGGTGATGGTGCTGGAGATAATCCCCAGCACGTTGTGCAACAGGAGCTCTCTCACCTGCAGCTGGGACAGGGGAACCTGTGCTGTGCACAGGGCTCAGGTGTGATGCAAATGGAGGAGTTTCTGCTCTGTCCTTCTCTGCTGTGCACCCACAACTCCTTCCTTGGGCAGAGGCTGGGGACAAAAGTTGTTCTTGCCAGTAAAATGTGTGAACTGACTCTGGAAGCTGCTCTAAAGATTTTTTTGGTTGGTTGGTTTTTCCCCTTCTTTTCCTTGGTTACAGACTCCTCTCTCACAGTTTTTTAGCAAAAAGTTCCTAACATTTATTATTCCAAACAGACTCACTAGAGTGCTTTTTTGACTTAAATGTTGATTTGATCTTGTGGGAGAAGGTGATGTGGCTGCTGTGGCCCTTTGGCCTTTGTGTGTGACACAAAGGTGACTCACAAAGAGGTGTCACACCTTTTGGACACCTGGGGATGCTGTGAGCTGACAGCTCAGTCCCCAATCAGCAATGCCAGCTCCCTGTGAGCAGCAACCCTCAGACCTGGGGGCTGCCAAGGTGTGGGTGAGGCTGGAAATTACCTTTGCCTGCAGTCAAAGGTAGTCAGGAGTGGGGCTGGACATGACTTCACCGTGCCCACTGCTCAGCATGAGTAACCAGTTCCATGATTTCCATGCCAACCATTAATTTCCAGATGCAATGACTAGCATGGTATTTTCCATTTCCAGATCGTGTTTGTACTGGCATGATTTAAAATACTTTGTAATTACAGTGGTTCCTATAGTCAAACTTCTAGAGCAATGCAGGGTGCTTAGAAGTTCTTCTCTAACCAGCAATTTTGGTAATGACAGTAATTCACATAATCTATCTTTGTGGCCTTGTGGCTTTCAGAAGTATAGGCTTTTTTTTTTTTCTTAATTTTTCAGAGCTGTAGCCCTATCTCTATATATAGCTCAGTAGATATCTGGTATTCTGGATGTGTTAAGACAAACTCCACTGAGGAATTCCAGTCCCATCACCACAAACTTTCTGATGTTGCTGCTGCTGTTAATGCAATTGAGTAAATGGCAGAAGAAAATGGAGTGGGGAGGGGGGATATGGAAGTTTCCTCTCAAAGATGAGGAGGCCTCAACAAAAACAACTTCAGGCAGCAGTGGAGCTTCGCTTTGGCTGACAACTCACAGCACAATAAGCAGTTTTGGCAGCCAAATGTGACAACATCCTACTGAACAGGGAAAATCCTTCAGTTTGGGGGAGATGGCTGGATCCCAAAGCTGCTCTCATTTACTGGTTCAGAGTAACAGAGACACTTCTAAATTACTTGAGGGAGAAGCTGCTCAGACAGATCAGAGGCAGACATCTCCCTCCGTGTGCAATCAGATGTGCTGCCTCCTTTGAGAAGGGGCCAAGGCAAATGGGAAGCAGCAATTAAGGCAGACACCAGCAATGAGGACCTAAAGTACAGGGCACAGTGTTTATCAGCTGTCACTGCACAGAAAAGGTCTTTAATTTGACTGAGGAGGGAAGAGCTGTAGCTCAATATTTTTGTGAATTGATTAACTGTTATTTTTCCCAGAAGATCCTCATATGTGCCGGGTGGGAGGGACAGATGTTGATTAAATGTAAACTTCTCTGCAAATGCGTGTGTGACCTCTGGCATGTTGTTCATTCACACTCCCTTCAGAGGCAGGGAACAGAGCTGGGGAGGGTTTTCCATGCCTCTGTCCAATTAACCTGTGTACTTCCAGCCAGAGGCTGACAAAACTGGGGGATCCTGGGCCTAGAACAATCCCCTGAGATCCCTATTCTCATACTGGCAGTAAATCACCCCAGATAATTTGGTTTTTAAGCTGTAGGAGCAGTAAATGCAGTCTGTGGTGTGCCAGGGTGTGACCTAGATGGTGACAACCCTTGGGATCTGTCCCACCTCTCCATTTGCTGAGGGTATTTCAGGAGGAGGCAGGGGAAGGACAGGCCTGAGGCATCCCTGGTCTTCCACCTCTGATAAAGGGAAGGAGGACACTTGAGGGGACACCAGGGTATGTCTGACACATGGTCTGGAAAGGAAGCTAAAGCCACTCCAGTATCCTGCAGGGCCAGCAGAGATGTTTTCCTTTTCATTTTCTGAGAGGTGCTGCAGCGGAAAACCAGATCTGCTTCCTCAAAGACTGTCACTCCCATCTGGAGAACATAATATTTGACCCGTGGGCTTAATTTGCTGTCAATCTCCCACAGCTCCCAGGAAGGAGCCTCCATCTCCTTTTAACTTGAGGCTGTTACCTCTTGCCCAAAAAACAGGTTTCTCAAGGCTTGCTCTCGAGCCAGATGAGAAACATGAAATAAATGAATGCAAAGCACAAGCATCTTCCTTTTTAAGTGCCATCAATAAAATCTCTTTGAAGAGGGAATGCTGAGCAAGTGTTAATTAATAGGACTGTCACTGTGACTCCACATTGCCACTGCAAAGTGCACTGAGTCACTGGAGACACACGGCTCTTTTTGGCTGTGATTTTTTTCTTTTATTGAGCATCTTGTTCTCAGCTGCTACTAGAAGCAGGAAATCTCTCAAAGCTGTGAGGAGCTGATCCAGTCTGTGCCTTGAACTGGTTATGCTTTTCCACCTACTCTCATGAAGAAGTGCCTCCAGCAGCTCTCTGAGGGGGCTGGAGGAAGGAAATTTCTTCCTGGCCAAGGAAGAAATTTCAGGGCTTTGGGACCCTCTGTCTCTATCAAGTGTGGTCTGAGCACATCCCCACTAATGTAGACTATGAGGAGCTTTGTTTTTTCCTGCAAACCAAAAATACCTTTTTTTTTTTTTTTTTAAATATCTGGAAATAAACAGTTACATGATCCACTGAAATTCATAACAAAGAACAAATTGAATCCTTCATGCTGTGTAACAGCCATAAATAAAGGCTTTATGGCTGAGAAGTTGTAGGCAAAGCTCCAGCAAAATCAGATTTATTCCCTCCCCACCCCCTGCACTGTAAGTCTCTGGAAATGGGGGTTCCAAGGGCTGTTCTGACACAACATTAACTGCAGCTTCTTAAAGCAGACTCCCTGCCAGTATTTACAGTTCACATTCTGTGCATGGTATGTGTCTGTGTAACTGCACCAGCTTTTACAGTTGATTTCTCAGTAGTCATGTGAAACCAAAACAACTCATGGGCTGAACTTGGAATCACTTGTGCATTTTTCTGATTTAGAATAAAAAAAAAGTCTGCCTTGGTGTTAGGGAAAAGGATCTCCTGGTTAAAGTTGCTCCAAGCTGATGGTGGCTCAATCTCTGTGAGTGTTGTGTTCCTTCTCCCCAAAACCATGGCTGGGTTTCCAGGGAACCCTGCATGGTGGATTTCAGAACTTGGTTGTACAGTTTAAAATGCAGAATCTGCATTTTTTTCTTCTTACAAAGGCCTGGCCCTACCTCTACTTGCTGTCTGCTCTAAAACTTACCCCTGAGGTGTCACAAAATCCATCTTTGGAGTAATCAATTCCTAAAGCTGCAGTTCAGCCAGGTCATTCCCTGTTAAGGAAGATCAACTCATTTCAGTGGCTTTAAGAGCTGGTTTCTCACTTCAGGAGCCAAATCCAGGTCAGCAGTGACAGTAGATCACTCGGAGAAATGGATAAACAAATTGGAAGCAAAGCTCCTCTTGTGTCAGTTTTGGATCAGCTGATATTTTGGTTTGTTCTCCTTTCCAGTGTGCTTATATGTAGCCTAAGATGGAAGCTAAAAGGAGGAACTTGTCCTCATTGAGCAGCTGCCCAAATCTCTCTTTTTAAAGAGTCTGAGGCAGAAGATGTAGAGCCACTGACTGCTCTGCTCTTGTCTACAGCTTGTTTTAAACACTGAGCAAAGTGACTTAAATTGCTGGGACCTGAGAAATGATATCTTTGAGCTCTGACCCCTCCTAACTGAATCCAGACACTCAATGTCTCTGCTTCCACCTATTTGATATGAAGCACCTGACACAGCAGCAGCAAACAGCATGGGGGTAAATCCAGCAGCCTGCAACATTCTCCTTCATTAGCCAAGGCAAAGGTCACCTGGCTGGTGTCACCATCAGGGTCTGGCCACTCCTGGGGCTGTTGTCCACTCTGGATTTAGTGGAGAGATCATGCAAGGGAAGGGAAGGTGGGGAGCCAGCTCAAAACAGCCCCTGTGACCCTTTGGGCACTCCACAACCACAGTGACAAACCTGCAATGCTGCTCTGGAAACTGAGCTGGAGCCCCAGGTGCTGACACACTAAAGCACAACAGATCCACTGAGCTCCTGGCATCCCCTCCTTTCTTCTTAAGAGCTTCTTAAAATAAGCCCATTAGGCCCAAGTTATCAGCAGCTCACTCAGGAGCCACCTCAGCTCTGAGAGTGGTTTTAATTACAGGCACTGGGCACAGCCCTCACCCCAGACACAACTGCTCCACTCCCCAGATTGCTGCTGGCTGCCCTGGGGTTGGGTTTATTGCAAAGCAAGGCAATTCCTTGAGGGTGAGCTTAATTCAAGCAGCCCCATGTAGAGCTTTAGCCTGCAAATGGTTAAATGCCTAACCATGCCTGCAAAAGCTGCACAAGTGCAAAGTTGGCTTCCTAAGGGTTTGTAGGGCTGAGGCTGAGCCCCCTTTTTCCCCCAACATACCTTTCACTGGGGGAAAAATTGTGGAGCTGATGGATCTGTCTATGGTTTGTCCCATTTTCCTTTTAAATGCAAAGCCAAACTTAAACTGTTTAAAATTGTGCTGTCTTCATTTATGGAATTAATTCATACACAAGGATTCTGTTGGAGAAAACAGCAGATTTACCCCAAAGTGGTAAACCTCACAATACCAAGAAACAACTTTCCAAATTTTAAAATTAAGAAGTCTGTTCCCATTGCCTGGCAAATGGACCCTTGGAAAACCAGCTAGAAAATAAATGTGTGCTAAACCTGCTATCCTAAACTTCTGGTCTTTCTTAGCTGCTGATTTAGGAATACAAATTCCACAGGATTAAGCAGAAAAAGGGAATAGATATTTTTATTTAAAACAGAGTAACTCAAAGTGGCCATAATAACCCATTTCTGTTGCTTTTGTACTTGGGTAATGAGTGACTGCAGTATAAAGTGCTCCGAGTTTTTGCCTCGAGGTCTTGTCAATCATTACCTGATAAATAAAAACTTCAAACTGGTTCCTTTTAGCTTAATTGGGCAGAATTTCTCTCTGAAGGAAGGTTGGATACTGAGAATAATGTGTTTGTGGCAGCAGTTGAAGTCAGCAAGCAGGGTGTTTGGATGGAAGCAGGCAGAGGATGTGAACTCTGAAGTCAAAAGATGAATCTGTGGGGATTTTTATCCACAATGTTCCCGTTGCTGAGGGACTGAATCCAGCAGCAGAGGGAATCCTGCAGCCCCTGACCTGGGCTTGTGCAAGCTCTGTTGGCCCTCTCTGGTTTTGGGCTTTACAGCTGACTCTTCCATAACAATCAGGAATCTTAAAGTTGCACTAAGGCTTATTTAAATCATTATTTTTTATTGCACGAACACTGGCAGCAGCAGAGGCAGTTTCCTGCATAGGGACAAAAGGATTTTTTTGTCAATACTGGAACAGATCTGAAACAGCTCAATTAAGCAAACATAACATCCTCAAAGTTTGGCCTGAAAGGAAGCTAGAATAACTGTTCTATAAAATGTTTTAAATGTGCTTTAAAATGTCATTACTCAGATAAATCTAGCTGTTTGGAAGCTCATCCACCAGGGTTTTATGGCCCTGCCAGTTTATGGCAGTGGATGTATTCATGTCAAGAATTCCTCTTCCAGAACAGTAGATGAGGAGACAAAGCCACAGGAGTGCTGCAGATCAAGGGGAGGCTGCAACCAGCTTGGGAATGGAGTTTTGGCTCCTAGGCTGGGAAAGCTGCTCCAAAGCACATCCAGCAAGTTGTGTGTGTTTGTGGCAGAGCTGGCAACCAGCAGATATTTCATGGCTGGACGTGTTGAACTCAGTGGTAAAGCTGCTGTTGGCTGCAGGACTGGCCCTGCAAAGCAAAAATATTTATTTTATTCTTTCTCTCCTTGCTGGCACCACCCCTGCCTTACACCTAAATGAAGAAAATTGGGATCATAATGGGAAATAGCAGAGGATCTTCCTTCTAAATTTAGTCCAGGCTGCAAAAGCTGAGTAGGTCCCATTTTACATCAGTAAAGGTCTTTCCACTGATGCTTTAGGGGACTCTCAGAGCAGTGCACAAAGCAATTTACTTATGAATTTGTACTTGCTTGTGGAAGATGGCAGATTAACTCCCAAATGCTGATGATTTAATCCTCTGGGCCCAGCAAATATATATATATATGTAAGCTGGCATAACTCTGCTCACAGTTCAAAGAAAAGAAGAACCCCAAAATTGCTGTTGTGCCCTGGAGATATAATGCTCAGTTAATAGAGGGATTTAGACCATTATTTTTTTCAGCTGCCTCCATAGCAATGCAGTGTGGTATCCACAGTAGGAAACCTCATGCCAGCAGCATCTCTCAAATATGCTAAAACAATCTAAATTAGAAAATGTCAGCTTCTTGGCTGATGTTTCTTTGGAGTTTCTTTCTTCCTTTCTTGTGCCTCTATAATTTTATTGGGATGACTAAATCTCTGAACTATGTTAGCAGTAAACAGAACTAATTTACCCCCTGCTTCTTTGAAACAGCTGCTGACAGCTGCACTATAATTCAATCATGGATCTTTGCAGCACAGACTGCAAAACACATCCATATTTTTGCTATTCTTCCCTCCCTGTTGTATTTGGACCAAGGAGCTGCCCCAAATAATGACATGTGACAGTTTTGCCCGTACATAGAGACTGAGCTGCACGAAAACAGAGGCCCAAGATGACACTGTCCAGCCAGAAAGGTTCTTTGAATAAAAGGAGAATAACCACACAGATACACAATGTCGTCGGGATATCTTTTGTAAAGTTGCAATGATTTATTTTACTGGTTTGTACAAAAAGGCTTCTGACAACTGCTCTATGAAAAGAACCAGAAATGTGTATGCATTTTTGCCAACTGTTAATAAATATCTTCTTAAATAAGGAAACAAATGTGTTTAGGAACCCAGAATCATTTTTCCTGCATGTGATTGAAAAGGAATTCAGAGATGGAAATAAATAATTCTTCTTCCGCTTGTGACAACTATTTACACAAAAATGTACAAACAGTGAAGCTGATGATGAGCCTAGCAACAGAAATCCTGTTATTATGCTTAAAAACAACAACAAAAAACCAAAACAGTAACAATCCCCACATAATATTTAATATATGAGTCCCATACAGCAAGACACCGTGGTCCAAGTTAAAAACGCAATACACCAACGCAGTGACCACCAACACTGAAACACCCAAGAGAAAACTAATCCTTGACTACTAAATAGTGGAAGCTCAGGCATGATTAGCTTTTAACTTTCTAGGCAGCACCTTCACTTCCTTTAGGAGGTTTCCAGAAGCACTGCTGTGTATATGTATGCAATGTCAAAAGATGCTTCCTCTCTGTGTGGTTTCAGCTCCTCACCCGAAGCAGGGATGCACTGAGGGCAGGTTTGGCTGTTCATGGTGGATGGTGCTGTCTGCAGGCTCCATGAGAGGTGGATTTTTGGCTTCAGCTGTCCTGCCATGTTTCTGGCTGTGTTTGCCCAATGTCTGCCCATGGGGAGGTTTGCTGCAGTCCTCCCTGCTGCAGCCAGGCTGCTCCTGCAGATGTTGGGGAGGTCTAGGGGGACGCCAGGCACATCTGGCAAGGTGGCAGCTGCTCACCAAGGCCCCCATCCAAAACCTGCAAATGTCATGGATGGGCTTCCCCTTTCCCATCAGCCTAATCCTGCTACTGAGAGAACTGCTGGGAAAACACCAATTGACTGCAATGAGATGAAAATTAGGCCATCACAAACAAGTTTCCAATTTATTTCATAGACAGTAGGGGTTTTTTCTTCCTTTGCTTATTCTTTTTAAAGTGAGGCATCTGGTCTGGATTTGATCTGTGACTTAAAGGGAGAAGAGCAGCGAGTGAAGTCCAGAATTTCATTTATCTTCTTTCTCTAACTCTCCTCTAAGGCAAGACATGGAGCCAAGTCCCTACAGTGGCTGCATGGCCCCATCTGCTCACTGAGCAGAGACCATCTCCAGGGACTTGTGATGTCCTGGACCCATCTGTTGGAGCTTTAGCTCTCTGAAGTTTGGAGATTTAGGGCTGGGTGTGCTGGACATGGTGTTTTATTGGGCATTATTTTCTTTTTATCTCCCTGGTGAAATTTATACCAATCCTACTTTGGTGCGTGCCAAAGTGGGGAATTGGTTTGTGATTGGTTACTGCAACTCTGCATTCTTCTTTGCAACAACTTTAATTGAGCCTTAATTACTAAAGTGTGATGTTTGTGTAACCTGTGACTTTAAAAGAAGGAAAAAGAAAAGCCTTGAGGCGACATTTTCTTGCTTCTGGTTCCAGCTTCTTGGTGGCCCTTGAAAGGGATTGTTGTGGGGTTTTTTGAGGTGAAGCCAGGAGAGCAGGGGGTTTATCAGAGGCACTGGCCCCAGGAAGGTTTCCCAGCTTGTTCCCAGTCTGTGTGGGGCTGGGTGTGCATCCCAACTCACAGCACCTTCTGACTTGAGTCTCCACATTCTTGGAAAAGGGCAGGGACTTGTTCCCTCAGGGAAGTCAATGGACATTTTCCACACAGCAGCAGGATCTTTAGTTACAGCTCTTACAGTAGCTGCTTAGGGCACCCCAGCTACACATCAGGTTTAATCCCTGTTTCTCAGCATTTTGCTGTTTTTTTGTTTCAAGTTCATAGCAAATTGAAATACCTTCTGGCTGCTAGAGGAAATTTCCTTCTTGGATGACAGAAAAAAGTACACCCCAAAATTCTCACTCTTTGAAGCACTTTTCTTCAGCTCTTTTGCTTGCCAATTGATTTCTTTTCCTTATCCTAATCTGTCCTTTGAATTTGTGTCAATCCACATCCAGCTTTTGTTATTCTAGTTTAAAACTGGAAGTTGCATGTAACTAATCCTTGGTTTTGCCTATGAAATTGAAGCAGAGGGATGGAAGCAATAATTCTCTAACAAAATACCTGTTCACTCCAGGTATATTTTGTTCACTTATTTTATTGCAAACCGTGTTACAGGAACTACACACACTTATTAGTCACAGCACAGTCTCACCTTGGGTAGATTATTACTGTTTTACTCACAATCAACACTGGTGAGTTTGCAATCTCCAGAAAGACTCATTTGCAAAAGTATGTACTGTAGGAGCCAATTTTGTAAGCAGATTTGGTTTTAAACGGTTTCTCTGGCTTGTTTCAGTTTACAAGCTCATTGTCTGTAATAAACTAAAACAAAATGTGTTCAAATGCCTCTTCAGATCCAGAAACTGTTCCATTGTCTGAACTTTCAGAGGCCTGGTCCTAAAATGGTTTGGGACTTTTTTAAACCCATGGCTGGAGCACCAACCTTTCCCCCAACCCCACACAGCCACACAAACCCACTCTTTACAAATAACTTCTTTTGCTTTTTTCTTCCTCTGTCCTACAAACCTAGTGGCAGCCACATGCTCGTACCACCATGTTCCTGTATTTTTTTAAGATAACATTGGAGCTGTCATCAAAATAGAGCACTGAGATGGCGTTGAGTTGTGTAGGGGCACAGCAGGGCTTCGGCACAGTCTCTGGGTTTATAAAGTGAACCTGGGGAATGAAAATAAGAGGAATGTTAAGATTTACTTCTCCCCTGTCCTCCCCCCATATTCTTCTTTCCTGGGCAACCTTCTGCCTGTCCCATACCCTCACTCAGTAGCTGAGCTGTGTAACTTTGGGGTTCACTGATTCTCCCTTTTGGTGGCAGCACGCTGTGGATCCTCACAGAGTTTCCCCAAGAGATGCTGACAGTGGGTTTTGTGTCTTGTTCCCTCCTTCCCATGCAGTGGGACCAACCCCCCATTAATGTCTATCACAGAGCCCTTTCCAACCAGAGAGAGCCTCCACTGCCTGCAGCAGGGACAGGGTCATTCTGGCCAGGTTCTAATCCAGACATGTGGGGCCAGGTGCTGCAGGCACCCTGAGAGCTAAGGCACATCCTCCTGCCCCTGTTAGCTCAGAGACCCTGCTCTGGATGAATTCATTCCTGAGTAGCAGCTGTCAGGTGTAACCCTCTGCTAGGAGACAGGGTGCACCTACCAGTGTCTGTACAATGGCATGGTTTGTAGCATTCATGTAGGAATTCAGGGGGAAAGCACATTCTCCTTCACAGTAATAGGCAGCGTAGCCCTCCGGAGCAATGATCCAGTCCTTGAGTCAATGGAAGCCATTAGATTGTGGAGAAGGACAGAAATGCAGTGAAACAAAAAGCCAACCAGCACATAAATCTAAACACTCATACACACAGTTACAGTGGCCTGCAAAATAAATAAAAATCTGCCCCCATGGCCTTTCTGAAGCTCTCTTAGAGGCCTCTGAAGTGCCTGCTCTTCCTGCAGGGACACACCCCACATTGCAAATGTGCCCACAGAGCAGCTGCACATCTGGGTTCAGTTGTTTGTCCATTCAGCAGTGCCCTGCCTGTCCACGAGGATCACTTCACCCAGCAGCACAATGCAGACACAAGCTTCCAGAAAGGAAAATAGCTTTAACCAGGTCTAAAAAAACATCTAGATGAAAACAGAGAGCCATGTGTGCCTTCAGCACTGCCAGAGGACCTGCAGGCCCGCAGCCTCTCAAAAGGACCTGACTGTGCTGAGCTTCCAGCCAGTCTCCCCCTAAATATGCGTATACCCAACTTAGCAGAAGCACTTAAGCATGCCAAAGGCTGTAAACAATATTTTTCCTCTTCAGGATTTAAAATAAAAAATCTGTTAGTGGCTGGACCTTGCTGCTGCAGTTGGTAAATGATGTGCCAGGGCACCCCAGACCTTACCTGCCACCCCAGGTCCCTGAAGCTGACGTAGAGCTCGTGTTTCTTGCAGGCCTGTCGCTGGTCACTGCTGCTGTTCTCTGTGAGGGGATAATGGTGGCCATGAGCCTGGGCTGCCCCAGCTCCCTCAGCAGGGAGTGAGGCACTGCTGCTCATCTGCTGCACTTACAGCTGGTTATTTAGGTTTTTTAGTCATGTAATAATGGCTGGGTTCAACATATATGAAATGTGCTTCTGGCTTTTTATTGCAAAGCCAATAAAGGCCTGGGAAAGTAGGGTTTTTATCTTAATTTCTCTTTCCCCTGGACTTCGTCTGACCTCCTAATAGCAACACACAGATCACTCTGATTATTGCCTAATAGATAAAAGGAGAATCAGTGCAGTTTTAAAGCTTTGTCCATCCTGGACATATAGCCTGAGCTGAAGGCCCAAGCAGAAAGAATGGCTCAGGAAGAATTTCACCACTGGCAGGGTGGTCAGGCACTGGAAGGAGCTGCCAGGAATGCAGTGGGGTCCATCTCTGGAGGTGTTCAAGGGACTGGACATGGCACTCAGTGCTCTGGGCTGGTTGACAAGGTGGGAGTTGGTCAAAGGTTGGACTTGATGATCTTGGAGGTTTTTCCAACCTTAATGATTCTATAAAAATGTGATTGGAAGCTCTGTTTTGCTTTTCCTTCTGCTCCTCACAGCCTCTCCTTCTACTCAGTGAGGCACTCCCAGAAGCAGCTGGAATTTGCTGCTGCCTCAGCAGAGCCAGCCCTGAGCTGTGGCTCCTGCTGGGACTCTCATCAAGAGCCCGTTCCTCTGAGGTATCACATAATTAAGCCACATTTCTATTTCAAATGCCTCATGGAGTTTTCTTCCAAATTAGGAAGCACAGCTCCTCCCAGAATAGTCGTGGTTATCCTGAGAATGAATGGGTTTTCCTCTTCTATGCAAGAATTTTGGGACTACTGTGTAAAAGCATAAAGTTTAGGGGCTAAACTTAAAATCATGAGCCTTGAAAATGAACAGCATTTGGATTCAGATACACTGATGCCTTATCACTGATCACTGATTGTTTTAATGTAATTATCTTCCATTTCAAAATGAGAATTTATTTCACATGGGAGAAAAGGAGTTTTTCTGGTTAGGCGCTTGGGGTATTTTTTAAAATTTGAATTAAGAAATGCCTCAATCCAACATAGGGAAAAGAATGTTTTTGGAACAACCTGACATTTTTGGAGCAACCCTAACCCCACACCATTTTGAACATTTTTGAACATTTTCTTAATTCACATTTTCTTAATTTTACATTTTCTTAATTCAAATTAAGAAATCCCTCAATCTAACATAGGGAAAAGAATGTTTTTGGAACAACCTGAGATTTTTGGAGCAACCCTAACCCCCGACCATTTTTGAACCAATGGTGACCAAAGGGACAAGAAACATAACATGGTAGAAAACATTCCCACAGCATCCCAGAACCAGAAAGGTGGCCCCAGGCAGCTGTGCTGTACCTGCAATGTTGGAGACCCGGAATGCCTCCTGGTTCTTTGGTGTTTTGGATCTGTTCTGGCTCCTCTGCTTGCCGCCCGTGGAGCGGATGCTGCGCAGGTGCACCTCGGTGGCCTTGAAGAAGGCCACGGTGAAGGGCTGCTTGTTCTGGGGGCCCTGCCTCCCGATCAGCCCCGCCAGCTTGGGGTTGATGCTTTGTCCTGCAAGCACGACAGACTGGTGAGGGTTTCATCCTGGTTTCATCCTGGTTTTATCTTGGTTTCATCCTGGCAGCAGCCAGGATAACTCCTGGGCATGCCAGGATAACTCTTGGAATGCCATCCACCCTCCAAAGACCTGGGCTTAACGGGCAAAGCTGCTTCTGACAAGAGCAGCTCAGCACAGCTAACTTCATTTTATATCTCTGTGTAAAAGTTACATTAACTAGTCCTACATATAATTGTTTTACCCCAAATCCGCTTAGCGTTAGCTTTTCCTGCATTCTTTAGAGGGGTTTCTTCAAGTTCACCAACTTATAATTTGAAGTGATCCTATAAAAGGAGCCGTAAAACTCAGCCCATAGGGAACACTAAATTCCCACTGGAAGGTTATTAGCTTAAAATAAAAATGCCTTGTATGAAATGCTGACAGAGTTCCAGATATACCTCAGCTGAGAGAAACAAATGTTTAGAGGCGTTTTGCTTATTGCTGCATCTTGCCACTGCCATACCTGATAACTTTGTACAAAACTTAGATTATCATCCATGATTATCATCATTATTTCATCATCATCCTTGTGCTCTAGAATAATTTGACTTTTGGTAAAATTAGTAAGTTTCTCAGTAGAATTAAATCAATTATTTACAAAAAGGCAAGGAGAGGGTGGCAGTTGGAAATTTAATGTTTCTCCTTGTTGCTGTCAAGGGATATCTGGGTGCTGCTGTGCAATGTAGAGGTGATATCAAGGAATATTCTGTCCCAAGCTACTGAGTGCTGCTGCTAATTCCAAGTTATGGTTTTGTGATCCTTTTGCTAAGGCCTTGTCAGCCAGAAATCAAACATGCCAGAGAAGAGCTGACACTTTCCTGGAGAAGCCCTGCAAGGCAGCCTGACCAGAGAGACTGGGAAAAGGGCTCTCAGTTCATTTATTTTGTATGATTCTTTTTTTAATAGACTGTATTTGCTTTATGATTATAGATCATGTAACAGCAGATACAATGAAGGGTTGGGGGTTGATTTACCACTTGATTTTTGGGGGTTAATTTTTCACCCTAGGACACTTTGATATTTTATTTCGCTTAAAGCCTTGCGGATTGCCTGAGCATGGAGTGTTGCATCAAAATCCTGCTGTACTGAGACCATATGATATTTAGTGCCTCCCCTGGCTGGGAATCGTGGAACAGAGTCCCTGATTTCTGCTGGGGTGTGACACTCACCATCAATGCCTTCCACGGAGAGCTGCAGGCCCAGGTTGTGCTGGGGATTCACCACCCAGTGGTTACTGGTGGCGGTGATGTCGAACACCAGCCACCCTTCCTCTGCAGCCCAGATCGTCCTGGAGTCCAGCAGGAACAGATCTGAATCCCTGAAACAAAGAGCAGAATTCCCAGTTAGCCAGGATTTCCACTGGAGTCTCCACAAACATCCTTTAAGGCAGCACATGGGGTT
Organism: Setophaga petechia; assembly: GCA_024362935.1. NCBI lineage: Eukaryota > Metazoa > Chordata > Aves > Passeriformes > Parulidae > Setophaga > Setophaga petechia. The sequence goes on along the minus strand of JANCRA010000033.1, from coordinate 7,385,322 downwards.
GGGATTTCAGCAATAGGCAGAGCTGGGCTGGTTTGTGCTCCCCTCCCATCACCCTCAGGTGAAACTTCTCTTCTATTCTCTTCAAAAAAGGGAGCTTGGGTTGAAGCAGAGCTGAGCTAGTTTGGGGTTACTTTGCTGTTAACCTTGAGCTCCTGATGCAACTTTAAAAAACTTTTGCCAGGCCCAGATCTGCAGAATTACTGTTTGTATATGCAAATCCGGTAATTGGGCAGACAATGCTGCTCATTAGCCTTTCCACACATAATTTCCTGACTTTTATGCATAACTGTAGTGTTGGTGCAAGCCAGCTGGAACAATGGTGTGCATACATTATCATATGTAATAGGGTTTTTTAAAAATTGGCTCATCTGAGGTTACAGATAACTGATTGAGGCAATAACCCTCTGCACTGCTGTGGGTCACAATCTTTTTTCAATTCATTGCTTGGGTGTTTTTTTTTAAAGGCCACTGCTGGGTTACTCTAGCTGAAGAAATAATATCAGAAAATGGAAAAGATCCTAAATAGAGAGATTCTGTTCTTTTGAAAAAGGTGGAATTATTTCAGATTTACAAGACGTTTCCTGGCAAATTTCTGAAAAATTAAAATTTGAGAAAATACAGGTTCTGTAAAGGAAGGAGTCTTCTCTTATCAGAAAAGGAGATAAAACTCAGGTTAAAAAATGGATGCTGTTGCAGTTCTTTTATAAAAAATTACTTTATAAGAAGAACAAAGACATGAGGTGGAAGTGTCTAGACAAGTCCTGTAAGAGCTGCTTTGTGCCTGCAGTGAACAAACATGATAACTTGTTCAAGTGTAATTATATCCTTTTGAATGAAGAACTATCCTTGAAAAACCCTTTAATCACATCCTCAAAGCTTTAAAAGTCCTTATGAATTTGGCCACTATAGATTAGTCAGTGCAAATATGTATATTCAGCTTGGTTTACACAGTGCCTCTTGTTTGCATGAAACATCAAGTGATCAGAAATGAATCTGAGGAGAGCTGAGAGCTGTTGGCATAAGGGCTTTTGACTCACAGCTTTTAGTGTTTCTTTCTCCTTTGACATATCAAGAAATTAGAAGCTTTTGTCCCACACAGAGCAGGAATGGAGAGGTTTTTGCAATGCTTTTATTGTTTATCTTTCCTTTCAACCTCAGTGGGCCAGAGTGTGTAAGAGGTGATGCTTTCCTCTGTGAGCTAAGGGGTGTCACCACCCACCTCTGATTGTGCTGGCTTGCATGAAATGAAATTTCTGAAATGAGTTCCTGCAGAGCACATGGCCCAGGGTGTGCAGGAAGAAAATTCTGTGTTTTCAACCTAAAGCAAGAGAGATTTGGGTACCCCGTGGCTGAATATGCAGCTGGTGATGGTGAGGGTGCAATCAGTGCTTGCTCTAAAGCAAAGTCCTGGTTTGTGGAAGAAGCCCTACACCAGAGCTGGGTGCAATCAGTGCTTGCTTTCAAGCACAGCCCTGGTTTGTGGAGGAAGCCCTACACCAGAGCTGGGTGCAATCAATGCTTGCTCTTAAGCAAAGCCCTGGTTTGTGGAAGAAGCCCTACCCCAGAGCTGGACTTGCTGCACCAGCTCCTTGCCAAGGCAGAGGGGATCCTGTGGGAGTGTTCAGGGGATGTTTGGGGGCCAAAGCAGGTGGTTAGGAAGGGCTGTGGGGCAGCAATGCTCAAGGCAGGTGTTGGGAGCTCAGTCAGCTTTGCTCCCAGTAAATCTGAAGTTAAACAGGACGTGGTAACCCCTCTCACATTGAAGCTGGAACTCCAGCCAGAGGACAATTCTCCTGGGGTTCCATCCCCACCCAGGAGCAGTGGCCCTGTTCCCACAGTGCAGGACACCTCCCACCCTGCCCTGTTTACAACACCCTGACCCAAACACATCCCACAGGAGCCAGGGACCAGGCAGTTGCAGGGATTGGCCCGTCCCAGTGGCTGAGGCCAAGTTTCCAGGAGTAAAGGGTGTTTTATTCACAAAGTCCATTATTTCAGCGTGGCCCCTGACTGGAACTCATGATTCACACAAGGTTTGGTTAACAGGGACTCAGCTTGCTTGGTTTTCTCCCCTTGTAGTTTGCAGGTTGATGATAGTAGCAATCATGATATTTTTTGTTTTGTTTTAGCTACTGCTCAGCTGCAGTATTATTACTCAGAAAAAACAGCTTTTAAGCTTCCCATGCTGACATGATGCAATCAGGGTAAGCAGGCTACATGAGGCATCAAGTACCAGGGTGAGTCAGTCTGGGAAATTGTATAATACATTTGTTTTCCTGTAGTTACAGCAATGTGCAAACAATAGGCCTGGAGGGGAAGCCCGAAGTGAGAGAGATCAAAGGGACCCACTGAAGGGAAATGTCCTTCCCACACACACTTGGAACATTTGGACCCCAAAAAGCCCCGTGTTGGATGCCCTTTGGAGGAGTTCAAGCACTCCTGGGTTAGTGCTTTCTGCCAGCAGTGGCCAGGGGGGGATGCAGAACCTCACTGGTGCTGCAAGCAGAGGCTCCTGAGATGTGGCTCCTGTTCAGATGAAAAGAAACCTCTCGTTCTTTTCAAAAAGAAAACCTCCTTCAAGTGGAATGTCCTGCTCTCCAAAGACAGGCAAACAGCATTAAATCACCAGCTAATAGGCAGCCAGCCCTTGAGATATCCTTGTTGGACAAGACACAGTAAACACAGCAAAGAAATGTTGTTCTGCTAAGACTTAAACAACATTTATTCTGAGGGCTCCCATCTAATGGCTTGTCACAGAAGGCAGTGCTGGTTCAGTCTAACTAACGTGGCTGCTTTGGGTTTTAGCTGAGAGATAAAGATCTGAGCCCAAAGAGAAAAGGTTTCTATGCACATCTCACTCCTGTACCTCACCTTCCAGCTGTGTACTCACAGATCATGTTCCTGGAGCAGTGTGAATGATGGCTCTGCAGCAAGGAGGCAAAAACCCCCTTTGGTTCCTTGGCCCTGCATTCAGTGCCTTCCTTTTAGAATTTCAGTGCATGCAAGAAACTGTACTTGCTCTTTTTCCAGAGCAAGAGATAGGAAAGGCACATGATCCTCCTTTTACAGAAAAATTAGGCTGGGACATGGAAATGTTAATGTCTAGATTAGAGTTACATAAATTACAAAGTCTGGATCCAGACCACAAGTATGTTCTGTTGAGACCACATCAAAATGGCTCAGCCTTCAAAGAACTGACATCAGCGGGAGTGTCAGAGCTTTCAGCAATGATAAAATTTGGGGCTTTCTGCTCGCCTGTCTCAAGCACCAGGCTCTCAGTGGAGCCTGAGATGAAGACAGGAGGTTGGCATTTGCCTGCTGATGTCTTTGGTAGTGTCTCACACTGGATGCCAGACAGGAGAGTCACCTCCTGTTAGAAAGCACTCCCAAAAAAATTTGTCTACAGGTCATGTAAGTGCTGTGTGGTCTGTGAAACTTCCTGAGTGAACTTGTTCTCTGGGCTCAGGGCTGAGTAACCAGCACTGACTGCAGCGTGAGGGTGGCTGGGCAGGATGCATGTGAGATCGTGTCTGGGAAGCAGCTGGAGCTATGGAGGTGGAAGGGCTGACCTGCCAAAGGGCTGATGGTGGTAAGGAGAGGGATCACAAATATTTAGTGATGAGAAAAGGGCTGGAAGAAGTGAGGATTGTGGGGGTGAGCACAGAAATAAGAGAATAAGGCAGGGAAGGGAAGGTGTGGGATAAAGGGAATTGTTGCAACATGGCAATTCTGAAATAAGAGAAAAGATTAACAACCATGAAGCTTCATGAAAATAGTATGTATGGCTTCTTTGCTTTTTACTTTTTCAATCCCTGGCATGCAGCTTGGTTTGAAGACATAAACACTTGAAATACACCCAAAAATGAGAAGTGCTGCATCTGCCCCAATCACCTGCCTTGGTGAGTTGGGGCATGAGGAGAACACGGATGAAAACATGAGACAGAAATTCTGCATTGGCAAGGGAGCAGGAGACAAAACTCTGCATTTATAGACTATAATTCTCTAAGGTTTACACTATTTTAGGCCAGCCCTCCTGCCAAACAGTCCGTGCTTTTACCTCTGTTTTCTTCACTCACTGTCCCCATCCTGCTCGTCAGCCCTGTTATTTCAAGCTGCTGCTTACAAGTGGCAGTAAACACTAATGAGCACTTCCACGTGGGATAAAAATAAATGGGAAAAAGGACAGGCAGCAGCAGCGAAGGTGACTCTTGGCAATTTCCATTACACTGTAAGACAAGGGGATTCCTGTCACCAGGCTGTGCTGGGAGCAGCCCCCAGGCTCCCCTGGCTCTGGTCCCTGCCTGCATCAGGGACAGGGAATCCCTCAGCCCAAAGAGCACCCCTGGCAGCTGGGCTGCCCTGATCCCCCCTCTACCTGCAGGAATTCCAATATCAGTGCTTTAAACAGAAACCATACAGAGGCACCTTGCAACAGCCTTTGGATGGCTTTGCAAATGTGGGTTAACCCTCCTGCTTCTGTTTTAAAGTAGGAAACACTTGAGGCATGGATATGTTGAATTCTCATTGATTCAGCATGAAAACCACAGTGTCTAAGGCAGGAGCACAGTTCTCTCCTCACAACTCTTATTCTGACCCTAGAGGGGCTGCTTGGGTCACAGGCACAGGGCAAGTTCTCCAGCAGGCAGCCCAAGGGCAGAGCTGGCATGGGGAAAGGGGTTATTCACATCCAGGTTTGAGCAGGTGGAGGGAGGAGAAAGCAAAAAGGGCATCCTGGCAGGGTGAGAGGAGATGTGGGGTTAGAAGACATCTGTTTGGATTAAAAACCTGCCCTGTCCAGATTCCAGCTTGCTTGGTGTCATTGCTTAAAGTCAGCTGCAGCTGTCCAAAGACAAGCTTAGGAAAATATTTTTCAGACTTTCCTACTTTGAGAGGGCCCCAGGATCTCCCTGGGCCTCTCCCTGGCACGTTTGCAACACCCTCTGTACACAGACCTGATGCAGCCCTTCTCCCACACCTTCCCTTCCCTGTGCCTGGGACCCCCTGCTTATCCTCCCCTCTCCCTCCCCACTGATAACAGCTCTGTCTCCTCACTGATAAAACTCTCCCCACTGATAACAGCTCTCCCCATGCCCCCAGCAGGAGCCACCAGCCAAACACAGCCCAGGGGTTCTGCCAGGTGAAGGGATGTCCACAGCAGGAATTCAGTTTGCTAGAAGTGTTTTCCAAGGATTGGCCTGAAAACTGGCTGAACTGGTAGTGAAACAGATCAGTGTAAATTCTGCTGAATCTAGGGGAAAATTGAATTCACTTTAAAATTGCAGCAGATTCTTAATTCTGCTTTGCATGCTTCAAGTAGATGTGTTGCCTTTCTTAGACAGTGTTGGAGAAGGGTAAGATCTAAATCTCAAATGCTGATTAAAAGTGACAATGGGAGTTTGTTACTGAGATGCAACATATTTCCTAAACATGAAGCCTGTTGTAAAAACAGTGCTGGGAGAAATGAGGTTTTACACATATCTCTGACACTTTCTGTACAGCTGTTTCTGCTCAGCATTGAGAGGCTGTTCATCAGTGCATCAATTCCCCAGCAAGGACCCACTGGGGTGTGCAAAATGCCTCCTGCAGCTCCTCAAGTGACTGTGAAGAGTCGTGCCTTGCTAAGTTCAAGATTTGTCAAAGGTTTTACAGGCTGCAGTGGCTTTTAGGAAAAGTCTGAAGGAGAAAACCAGATACACTCTGTTCCTGGAGAGCTGCAGGATCTCTGTGCTCAAATTCCCTTGTTACTTGCTGAGAGATAAATGACTGAGTTGCAGATAAGTCACCAAAAATGATAATCAAATTTATTGTTGGTATTTGTAGATCCTGTCATGGTGCTGGGGCACATCATTAAATCCAACTCTGCTGCACCATCCTCAGAACGATCACACTGGCACTTAAAAAGCCCCAAAAAGAAGGCACATCTGCTTTATGAGCTGGGTGGGCCTAAGCCTTTCTTAGGTACTAGAATTACATGTTTCAACCCACAACATGGAACCAGACTCCAGGGAATGGCAGAAAGGGGTCTGGAGAGGGGCTCAGGTTTGATCTGCTGCAGCAGTGCTGTAGTTTCAAGCTCAAGCTAAAGGGTTCCAGCTGCAAGTCAAACCCAGGAATGCATCCTGCAAGATCTGATTTTTCTGTAGGGCTGGTAACATGAGCATCCAAATCACTGCCTTTGAAGCCCTGAAATCCATAATGGCCACAAAGTGAACATGTAACAACTACATTTCAATTACCAAAGGCTGGTCAAGTACCTGGTTTTATTCTCTCCAGTAACAAAACTCCCATCAACTTCAAAGGGGCTGGGATTCACTCTGCAGTGCAAGAGCTGGGTCCAACGAAATAGGAGATGTAACTCTGGGCTGAGGTATTTCAGCTTCAAAAGGTGCAGACAGAAAAGCAGGATGGAGCTCTGAGCTTTAGGGCAGCTCTACAGTCTGCATTTTTTCTGCAGGTTAATTAACTGAGGGGGATGCCCTGACTGAGCACTGGGATCTGCTTTGCTCTTCCTCCTTTTCCAGGGAGAGGAGACTTGAGCAGCCCCTGGCTCCCCATGGCCACCTCCAGCTCCCACTGAGGATTTGTCACCTCAAACCTGGACTGCATGTCCTGCTGCTCTCACCCTGCTCAAGCCAGGCTCTGGCTTTGTCCAACACCTTCCCAGGCTTTTGGGTGAGTGAGCCATGACGTCCAAACAGAAGTTGGACATGAGTCACTGGACTTTGAGCTATGCACTTGAAAGCTTTGAGGCATGTTGTACCAGTTAAAACATCATCAGTGTTTGTGATATTTGGGACATTTTTGTTCATGAATGTACTTGTTTGCCTGAAGTGAATAGCTGATGCTGTGTGCCTAAAGAATGCTGTGCACGCCTTTTTATCAAGGAGATGCTGCCAGTTTGAAGAGCTTGCCTTGCAAGGGAAGATTTGAAAAAGTGAGAAAGAATATTAAATCACTTAGCCTGATTTCCTACAAACACCTGTAATAATATCTCCAGTCTGACAGAGATGCAATTCCTGGCAGTCCAAAGTCATGAGTGGCATCTCATCTGCTGCAGAGGGAGGGCTGGGCCCTCATTTTTGCTGCCAGGGTTGTTAGGTTGAGCAGGTGGATGGGAGAGAGCTTCTACCCTGCAAACACTGAGCTGTTGGGGGGCAGGATTTCAGGAACAGCCTGCTGGGGGTGTAGCTGGTGCTCTGGAAACACCTAAGCCTGTATTTTTCACTGACAATGAAGTGCACACAGGAGATGTTGCTGGTTAGATCCCTCCAACCTGTCTGAACTCGTGAAGCCATTAACTGCTGAGCTGCTCATACCTCTGCTTTCTGTGAGCTGAGGGCACCATCACACCCTCCAAACTGGAGGCTCTTGTGTGGTTTCACTGAAAACCCTGCCTGCAGCACCTCTCACAGAGGAAAATCTCTCCAGTGCCCCTCAGCCTGAGCTCTCCCTGTGCTCTGGGAGCTGTCCTGCTCTCTGCTGTGTCTGAGGATGCTGAGCTGCCCCTGGCAGCAGCTGCCGTGCCTCGGGCACTGCACAGCCTGCAGAATGGCAGGGTCAGGTCTCAAAAGGCAATTCCAGCAGTGCTCCTGTGTCAGCAGAGCCCTGGCAGAAGGAAACCCGAAGGCAGCAGAGGTTTCCCTGCCTGCGTGGGGGGGAGGGCTTGGCTTTGTTTTGCTCTTGTTGCTAACAACGTCAGATGGGGCTGACTTTCCAGAGCTCAGGATGAGACAAACAGCCAAGGAAGCATCAAAGTCAATGGGTGTTTTTTGATCAACACTGGAGGGAGTTTGTTTTCTTTCTCCTCTTGCCCAATGACACACTGACTTGGATGACTGGGCTGTGACAGAGCCGGGTGGAAAATGTCAGTGGAAAAATGCAGAAAAAGAGCAAATATTTTTACAAATGGTAGTGACAATATTTTTACCTTTGGTCAATCCAAACCAACAGGAATATTTTTTCAGGACAAGCTGTTCAAAACTCGCCATAGCCTGTGCCAAAATGTATGCAAAAGGGGAATATGCATGAGCACTCATTAAAAATAGTGTTGCTGTGGTGAATATGATGCAGTAAAATTGCATCTAGTCCTGTGGCTGGAACATCTGTATAATTAGCAAGATTCCTCACCTCTTCCAGACAGTGGTTGATGTATATGTCCACCCTTTGCATACATTTTTTTTCCTTTAGGAATAGGAATTAGTGGAGGAGAGAGTTTGCAGAAGCATTTGCTGCTGCCCAGCAGTGCCTTCCCATCCTCTCTAAATAAAGTTCTAACAAAGTTTTGGATGCACCATGGTAAAATTAAGATATCAGATCTCGTTCTGACTCGGTCAGTAAGATTCCTAGTGGGCACCTCACTCATCAGGACCGAGGGGGAGCTGCCCTGGCATCTGATGAGGAAGGAAAGTCATTTACCCCAGAACAGGTTCCTGGCAGCTCCCCAGTGCCCTGGCACTCAGGCTGGTGCCTCCTCCTCTGCCAGCACATCTACAGGTTCTGCTCCTCCCAAGACTGGAAGGCCATCCCTGCAGGCTGGCACCCAAATAATCCACTCAAGAAATACAGCAAAGGGAGGCTGCTGCCTCTGGAATGGCCTAGGAGGGAGGAAACTGAAATGCTTAACATGAGCAGAACATCTGATGGGTCCTGTGCACAGCTCTGGCTCTTTGCCTTCTCCTTTAAGGAAGACCTGGTTAAAATGCACAGTTTGAATTACCACTGTTTGATAAAAATAGATTCATTTTAGCACAGTCCCCAAACACTGCAAATAATTGCATCTTTAGAAATGCCAGGAGAACCATGAGTTTTAAGCTATAAAATCAGAATTTCAGATGTGGAAGAAAACACACCAGTGGTTAAATATTTTTACCGTCCAGCAAAGCCGGCAGAAATTCTCACCATTAAAAAAAAGTTGACAAGGTTTCCTGACAGATTTCAATTTTTTCTGCATTTTTATTAGTTCTTATAAAACTATAAAGCCAGGGTCCTGATTATACTTTTTTTTCTTACCCTTTTGGACTTTCCACTTCTTAAATCCCTAGTGTTTCTCTTTTCATAAACCTAAATTAGAACTGTAGTATTATTAGCCCATATTTAGCAGTCCTAAAGAATAACTTCTGACTAGAATGTGATTGTAAATACTTTTCACATAAATAAATGCAATCTCACTTTTGGTAGGATTTGTATGTGAAAGAAATCTGTGCAAATGAAACTAAGTGCCTTTGATAAGTGGTTTGGGATTGCTGATTAATTGGAACTAAAACCAGATGAGAAAATTGAACATATGTTCTTATTCAAGTTCCCTGGAGGATTTGTCAGGGAGCTTGGCATACATTAATAATTGCTTGAAAGGGATTTAATAGCTCATCTTGTAGTTTTGCACATGCAAAACAATCAGCCAGTATAAAAAGCATGGTGTCATCTGTCTTTGTTAATTAGGGAGCTCGAATGCCTTTGATAATAAGGGCTAGTAATTAAGCTACAATTCCAAAGGAAGCATTTGGGTTTGCCACCTCAGGATCCATCAGGGGCAGGAGGAAGGTGGGGATTTCTTCCAGAAATCTTGAGATATTCCTGATTTATGACACTTTTTCTGCACTAGCACACAACCAGGCTACTGAGTGCTCCCAGAGGGCAGAGCAGGAGTGCTGGGGATGCTCCCAGGGCCACAGGGAGGCTCCCAGGGTATCTCTCCTTGGGTTTGCCACCTCAGGATCCATCAGAGGTAGAAGGGGGGATTTCTTCCAGAAATCTTGAGATATTCCTGGTTTAGGATACTTTTTCTGCACTGCCACATGGCACAATGCTCCCGGAGGGCAGAGCAGGAGTGCTGGGGATGCTCCCTGGGGCACAGGGAGGCTCCCAGGGTATCTCTCCTTGAGTTTGCCACCTCAGGATCCATCAGGGGCTGGAGGAAGGGGGGAATTTATTCCAGAAATCTTGAGATATTCCTGTTTTATGACACTTTTCCTGCACTAGCACACAACCAGGTTATTGAGTGCTCCCAGAGGGCAGAGCAGGAGTGCTGGGGATGCTCCCAGGGCCATGGGGAGGCTCCCAGGACACCTGTGCCCATGTCACAACACTCAGAAGCTGCTGCAGCAGCCCCACTGGGATCCGCTGCGCGCCCCAAAGCCAAACGCAGCCCCTCGTGCTGATGGGCCAGGCTCTCTGAGAGCCCTGGCTGTGACTCCCTGCAGGGGCAGGGTGTCCCTGAGGGTGCCTCACCTCCCCGGGTGCTCCTGCAGGACCTGGTAGACGCTGATCTGGAAGGTTTCGTTGTCGAAGCGCTCGCGGATGAAATCCTTGTAGATCCTGAACTCGGCCGCCGTCACCGCCTCCCCCTCGGGGATCCGCGAGAGGTCGAACCTGAACTCTCGGTAGTGGCAGCGCTGGTGGTGGAACTCTCTGTCATGCTCCACTGGAACAGAAAACAGCCCATTAGGCACCTGCTTTGTTCCCTTCCCCTCACCAGCAAACACCCTCGGAGCTGCCACAACAGAGAAGGGCGGCAATATCTGATGGCAGCATCTCGGGGGCTGCTCAGATCACTACAGCACAGAGGAAATACCTGCCTCTATCTGGGCTATTATGGGCATATATGTGTTTATCAGGCTCCCTTTGGAACAGTTTCACAGTTGGCTGGCACAGGGGGCCATTGTGTTTTAATGATTTTTGGCAGCTTTGTGCCTGACAAGTGACTCTGGACATTTGCCACCGATAACGGCGGAGCTGCTGTGGGAAGGAGCTGAGACAAACAGATGGGGCTTTTCAGGAGTGCTGGTTCTTGGCCTGGCTCTGCTCCTGACAGTCACACACACACATACCCACACTCTATAGACACAAATTCCAGCCCTTGAGGCTTTTCATGCCAGTGACCCACATTTGGTGCCAGCTGAACTCATCACCAGCTCACGGCTCCTCTCTGTAGGGTCAAAGCTTTCATTTTAAAGGATCTTTAGTGATCAGGGCTGTGAAGCAACTGTTCAAAGTGAGGGCTTCCTCCCACCTCCCAACCCTGACTGTGAAATAACAAGTGCCAGATCCTCCCAGGCAGGTGTTGGGATGTGTGCTGTCCCACGGGGTGACAGGGCTGCCTGTCCCCTGATGGAAGCTGGTGGTCCCCTGTAACCATGCCTGTGGCACGGAAGCAGGGGTCAGTGTTGGGGGGAAACAAAGACTTCCAGCCAGTGCTGCAGCAAGGGGGAGGAGAGGTGTCAGTGCCCCAGCCCAACACAGGAGGCAAGGCACCCTTCTTGGAACAAATTCCAAATTAAACAGACAAGTCAGACAAAGGGAAAGGGGGAGATGGAGCTATAAGGGGATGAACTGACTCGCCCAAGGTCACAACGCATGACATTTTAAGAGCTGAGGTTTGAACCAGGGACTTCCTATATGTCCCAGTCCTGTCGTCTGTCCACTTGACCTCTCTGCAGCTCGAGTGCACAATTCAAGTAGTTAGCTCTGAGATTTCCTTGGCGAGGAATGTGTGTCTTCCTACAGGCCTGATTTGCTTCTGGCAGCAGCAAATCCATTGTGTAAATCCATTGACTTAAAGGGAATTACTCCTGAAAAAAAGAGGAGTTTCAAGCCCAGCTCTGGAAAGTGCTGCTTAAATTGACAGCTCTGCATGGTACAAACACAGCTCAGCCCTGGGCAGGGTGTCCCCATGGCTCTGGGAGCGGGGCTGTGTCCAAGCATGGAGCAGGTTCAGAGCTGCTTTGCTGGCTGAGGCTCAGCCCCTGGCCATGGACTCTTCCTCCTGTCTCACATCCCTTCTGTGAGGAGTCCAGTTTGCCACTGTGTGATTGCTGCTCAGGGAAATGCTTCAGAGCTCTTACTCATAGCTGGGATTCGTCTTAGAGGAGTTGCTTAGGTATGAAACCTCTAAACTTTCCAAGGCAAAGGTGGTTAAGTTTAGCAAATGGTTTTATGCGTTGAGTGCTCTCTGTTGCACCTCTACTAAAACATCTCAGGGGCAACATTTAGTGTCTCTTACCCTGATGTGGAGGAATATTGTGAATATTCACCAGTGTTTGTGAAGGACTTGGCAGGCTACAACTGCCCTGGACGTGCTAGCAACACTATTAAACGAGCCTCAATCCCTCTCCTCCAAAGTACTCCTAACAGAATAAGATATAAAGAACATAATTTCAGTTTTAAAGGAATTTATCTGCAACTAAATTAAAATGGAATGAAAAATACTTTAATATGGAATCCCTCCTTTAACCACAAATGTAGAAGAATGAGTATAATGCTGTGTGGGTTTAGCTGCAGCTGTTAGGAGTAGGATGTACAAACATGATTTGCTTCCAAAGACATGGGAAGGCTGAATTTCCAGAGGAAGGTGGGTGCAGTTTTTCAGAACGTGTGTGATGACAACTACATCAACCAACACTGGCCTTTAGCTGCACTTTATACACCAGGTCTGACAACAAGCACATGAAGATGAAACTTTTTGGGGTGCTGCTAAAGTTCACAGCAATTCCCACTGCTGAGCCCTCGAAAAAATGTGTCGTGTTAGTATGAAAAATTAACAGCCAGGGTCATAAAATAAAGAGCCCCAAAGTTTGAACTTTCCCATGCTTTGCAGATGTTTGGATATAGGGTTTTGGCGTGAGCCATCTTTAGTGTTAAAGCAAACATTCCTGTGGCTATAGTCATTAAGATCATGAAAATATGTGGATATGTAACTGAAGAAAGAATCCCAAGAAACCCTTCAACTCAGTGTTTATTGTTTTTCCCCTTTTTCTTTGCACTCTGGACCTATCTGCTGACCCAGAAGTAACAAATCCTTTCAGAACTAATTTATGAGAAACACTGACCCTGAATCAACATCTGTTAGATGACTGCAGTAAATCTTATTACATAATTAAACACCAAAATCTATGTTAAAATAACGTTAAGGGTCTGACTCGAACTCATAAAAGCAAGACTCTTCATTATGAAGGCTGAAATCCTATCCCCAAGTCATGCTGCTGTGTGTTGGTATTTGGGAACATGTGGTACAGTATATCTGATCAAGCACTTTCTGCAGACCCCTGTAATACCTTAAGCACAACAGCACGGGGTAAGCAGGGGAGCATTCAAGGAGCCCGAGTTTCCTGGGTTTGATGGGTGTTAGACCTTTGACAATGCTGCAACTGGGTCATTTCCAGTTAATTACCTGAGGAGTTGGAAGGGGGAGAGTGGGGGGAGAGCTTAAAAAAAAAGGCAAGAGGGAATAGTGGTATTTTAAGTGTTCACTGGAACAGTTGAAGAGAATTGCTGCAGCAATTCTTTGAATGTGACTGTAGTTTTGCATCTTGCAAAGATGCAATTCTTTGCATCTTTGGATGTGATTTTGTAGTTCCTCCATTAGATTTATAAAATCCATGATCTCTATTGGCACAATGACCATAAGAAGAACTTTTTGGTCATCTTTGAAGGATTTAATCTCAGCTGTTTCGTCACCATTAATGTTATATTAATGTTAAATGCTCCTTTAAAACGCATCAAGCATTTTGAATATTTGCTGGATATGCTTCACAGCCCTTCTGCCCACAGAACTTCAACTCATCTTTGTCCCAGGCTCACAGTTCTCACAAATCTATTACCCAAAGGCTTTGGTGAATGGTTTTAGCCCAGATGCTAATTTCAAACATTGGAAATTCCAGCTCACAATTCAAATGCCTTGGCAAGGCAGCTGCTTGGAGAGGAAGCCAAAGCTCTGGATGTGCAATCAAAGGTTGTAAAATAGGAAAAGGAAGAACACCCTTGAAAAATAATTCTGCTATGAAACAGACTGTGTGCCTTGACTGTGGGAAAACAGGGCATTTCCTCTCCTTAAAAAACAATCCCAAGTCACTCACAGGTGATGCGTGTGAGCCTCTCCTCATTCTTAGAAGCAGAATTGCTTTTTTGGAGACACAGCCACTGCAGACAAATTCTAGCTTAATTTGGCCTAATTTAACACAGGGCTTAATCTGACCTAACTAAAAGGCCTAAAATTGCTGGTGTAAAATAATCCTTGGCATGGTGAGTGTGGCAGTTAATTGGGGCTCTGGTGGATGAGGATCATCAGACACTCCCCCTGGCACAGTCCTTGGGAAAGGTGGAGACAATGGGAGCTGGGGGATGGAGGAGGACATCAGATGCATGAGAAAATAAGCAAGACACCGAAAATCGTGGGGGAACAATTAAGGTGATGCAGTCAAAACAAGGAATATCTCAGGCTGGTGGTTATCAGTGGCTTGGCCACACCTGTCACAAATATGCAAGTCAGATCAGCACCTTTGAAAGCCTGGCCTTGCTATCTGAGCAGGATCTGAGTGCTGCTCTATCTGACACAGAGAGGGCTCCCAGCCCTCTGAAGTCCTTTGTGTCTCCAAGGCTCTGTTGTGGGCTGATGGTGATGCAAGAGGGGGTAGGACACAGTTGTGCAACTGCCAGGGATGGTTAAAAGCAAACAGGATGGGTACATGTGCTCAGGTGTGAAGCAGCCAGGTATCAGATCCAAAAATATGGGAAAGCTGGAGATAAAATGTCAACAAATACTGGCTGCTTGTCCTGGCGTGTGCTGAAGATACAGAACTCAAAAACATTAGCAGGCAGGGATGAAACAGTGTGGCTGGTGATATTTAGAACTTGCAGCAATACACTTAAAGCCAGTACCAAATAAATAATGTTGGACAGAAAACCTTGAGGTCCTGGTTTAGCACCCCAGGTGCCCAAACTTCCAAAGCAAATGACACATCAGCATCAAGCTGGAAACCAACTGATCCCACATTTGGTCATTTTCACAGTAAAGTCTGTTGAGGTTAGAAATAAACTTAACTCCAACTCTTTGCAGCCTCTTTGTGAATCTCTGCTGGCAAGAGCAAAGTCACCCTGAGCTAATTCTGCAGACCTGGTTGGACCTTTGGGGTGGTGGCAGGGACTGCTGGTGGCCAGGCCTGCCTCGTGACACAAGGATTATGGTGAGGCACAGCTTGCAGGGTTTTTATTTCTCCCCACACATCCCAGCTCAGCCCTGGGACCCAGCACAGCAGCACCATGCCAGCCACCAGCCCCAGGTGTTGAGCAAATCACAGTGAATCACAGCAAGACTTTTTCCCAAGAATGACTGTGTTAAAAATAATTATTATTGAAGAATTAAAGAGCTTATCTAAACACCAGGGGAGTCAATAGAAATATATTCACTAATTTCAATGGATTTCACAGGAGGCCAATCTCCCTGCTTAGGTATTTTTACTCTCTTGTTTTCTGAAGATGCAAAAAACTGCTTTCCAGAAAGAAACTCAGCATCAGATGAATAGACTCTGTTCTCAGGTTGCCAAACTGGGAAAGCTTTGGTAATTCCACACCTCTTCCTCCCTGGCAGATTTGGGTGATGCACTTAGAATACACTTTGAATATATAAACAAGTAAAAACTTAAATTTTCTTGTTAACGCTTTCACCTGATAATATGTTAATTGTTTTTATAAGGCACTTTGAGAGCAGTTGTCTCATTTATTGTAGTGCTTACAACAATTAGAGCTACTTGTTTCTCATTTACAATGGAAAAAGGCACCAGAAGGAATGTGCAGTAGGGTGTCTGTAACTTCTTCACTCCCAAAAAAGGCCAGAAGGGATTTGTTAAGGACTTTAATCTCAAATAGATTAAAGGTCCTGAATTCCTGAGACTGAAAGATAAGTCAAAGGAAAATAGATTCCAAAAGACAACACCCCCTGCCTCAGCCTCTCAGCCAGGCTGCTGCTGAGCCATCAGCAATTGCCTGAGAAACCCCTCAGAGATTCAGATGCCAAAAAAAACTCTGCCACACTGGCATTAAGGTCTGACAGGTTTTCAGAGTCTGCCTGTGTGGTGAGTTTAGAGGGTAGGAAAGCCTTTATCTGCTTTCTCTCCATCAGCTGCAGAGCTACAGAACACGGGCACTGTTTCCTCAGAGGTGGCTGAGGCTGCCTGGACTGTCCTGAGATCCAGGCTGGATCTCAGCCTCAGTGAGCTGAACTCTGACTGACACATTTGCATCCAGCAGTGCAAAGTCTTATTTGAATTTTCCAAGAAAATTCACCTTTCTTTCCCTCCACTGTCACCCCCTGAGGCAGAAGCCAAAGCTTCAGAAGCTCTGTTGCATCACTTCAGTGCAGAGATTCCCAGAAACCAGCTCCACCTGAGCCCTTCCAGCCTGTGTCTCACAGGGAAGCTCCACTCCCATCTCCTGCCTCACCCTGCTGTCTCCCTTGGGAATTGTACCCAACTGGAAAGAAGTGTCCCCTTCCCCAGTGGATGATCCTTTGGGTGGATCCTGGCCTGCCCCAGCTCCCAGAGCAGCAGGGACCTCCCAGCAGGGCAGGAGGGAGGCCAGGGCCACCCCTGGGGCTCGGGGCTGCTGCTGCTGGTTGTGAAATTGAGCTGTAAATTTTCGGGATGCCAAATTGGAGACCTCTTGATGGGCTTCTAATTAACAGGCATTAAATGTTCCCTCTATAAATTGCGCTTCTTTGTCTCTAAATTGGTGGATAAAACCATGGCACTTATGAAATATAGGCCTTTTCTCCTTATGTTGCTGAGGTTCAAGGAGGAGGAAACCAATTAGGGGAAGGATCCAGCTGTCTGTGCAGCTGAAAGAGCCCACTGGGCTCAGCAGGGTGCCTGGTTGAGCAAGAAATGTGAGGTCAGTCCTTATATTTTTCTGAGGAAAAGGGGGACTATAATAAAGATTATTGCAATAATGTCATGCCAGGCCACAGCCTGCAAAGGCACAAGTTTCCCTCCTCATTGTCCTTGACAGAAAGAGTTACAGGGGCAGTGGCAGGAAATTTATAATGGCAAGAATTTGGGAATGCAAAGTTCTGTGATTGGTTTTCATCTGTTTCATTCTCTTGGCTTCATGATTTACATGCTGACATTAGGCAGCTAAAGCAGCAGTTACAGAAATAATTGAAGAAATAGTTGAAGAATATAAATTGGGAGTTCTATAAATGAAGTAGAGGAAATGTCCTGGGGTGTGTGATGGGATATATTTTAAAATTTTTTTTAAAGAGTGATAAAAACAGTATTTGGCAGGCCTTTTATATGGAATAGCTGCAGCTCTCCAAGTCATCTAGAAGCTAGTGCAGGTTTTTGGAGAAACCTAAGGAAAAACAAATACAGCCTAGATTCTAATCTGTGACATAAGCTTACTAGAAAAATAGCCTGTGGTTTTTCTATAACTCATTAATGGAACCCATCACCAGGGATTGCTGCCATCCTGCCACTTGTGAAACCACAGCCTGTCCTTGAGCCACAGGCTCAGCACCCCCGGATATTTGGGGGCTCTGGGCTCATCTGCCCAAGCCCTGCCCTGATGCTTTGTCCCCGTGTGCCCTTTGCTGAAGGGGCTGCTCTGAGCCAAGGCAGAGCTCAGCAGAAGGGAACCTGCACCCAGCTGCTCCCTCTCCCTCCCATTTTACAGCCAGGGAGAGGGAGGAGAAGGTGATAAACTCTTTCTTGCATGGTAAATTCAGCATGTGCCAGAGCAAAGTCCTGCCCCATCCATGGGTGGAGAGCAGGACTAATGCACTAATTTCAAAGAAGATGAAATCCAGGCTCCATAAATCACTATCCCCAAACCCAGAGGTTGGAAATTCTTTAGTGCTCACTCTGCAAAGTGATCTGGGGTGAGCATTTTTGCTTCGAAAGGGGAAAAAAACCCCTCTGGAGTTAATATTCTCCCTTTAGCCATCACTTCATTTGTTCAGCTTTCAGCATGGAGCTGGTATTGCCAGCGAGACCACCTAGCCACAAACCCAGCAGGGAGCTTCCAAAATTCTTCTGAACACTGACTCCTTGTTATAAATTGCAAAGTGGTAATAGCAACAGTGCATATCACATCTGTGCCAGGCTTCAGGCCTGGGAAGCAGCAGCCTCCCTACTGCAGAACACAACTTGGAAAGATCCTTTCAGTCCACACATGTATCAGCATTAGCCATTTCTTTGTCAACAAATCCCTTAATACGTAGCCTTTCTATCATGTACAGATGTCCAAAAAATAATGGAATACTGTAGTACAAGATTAAACACTTTAATGTCAGCATATGTGTTGCATGACTCTGAACAATGGTATCATTGTGCGTGTGCAAACAGCCAGGCGAGGGAAGATGGGTTTAATTATCTCCCAAACAGCAGCAAGCTCTTCCTGACTCAGTCAAACTTCAGCTAGCGAGGGCTGCTCAGGACAGAAATGGGTGTTTCTCCCTTCCTGGTGTTCCTAAATGGGTGTTCCTCCAGTGCTGGGCTCAGGGTGGTACCCAGGCCAGGCAGGGAGCCACCTGCTTCCCCAGGGGCCACCAGGGAATGTGTGTGGGGACCAGAGGATGCTGAGAGTCACCACATCCTCTCGCCCCATGTGTCACCCAGGAGCCCTTTAAGTTAAAATTCCCAATATGGTAGATGGCAAAGGGGGAAACAGCCACTGGGAAGGAAATGATAGAGGGAATCGTGCATGCTGTGTCTGGATTCAGAGGCATTCCCTGCTGGGATTTCTCTGCACACACTCTGAGCAATGCTGGATGGTAAAACCATTTCATTTTAAAGAACATCCATGAAGTTTTGGGCAGGTTAAGCACAGGTAATCCATTTTCTTTCCCGAGTGTGCCCTGATGGGTGCCCGCTCAGGCTGTGGTTTCTCTGCTGAAAGCAGAGCCAGGCGAGATGAAAGGTACTGTGAAAAATTTACACCTGGGACTGCTCTGAGAGCACAAAACTCTCCTAATAGTAAACAGACCCATGGTGGTGTGACTCCTGGTGCTGTTTGCTGTGTCTGCATGTGTATCTGGGGAAAGCAAAGTTAAATAAGCAGGGAAGAGTTGTGTTTCTACAGAATACCTTATTCACAGCCCTGTCACGTGAAGCACAGCAGCACATGGAGCTGCAATCCATCTGCAGCTGCTGTAATGCACTGAGGATTGCTGTGGGATTTCAGTGGTGTGAGGGAATGGAGAATTCGGGGAGGGGTGACAGGGAAAAGAAAAAAAATGGGAGTTCATGAAGTTGTTCCTTTTGACAGACTGCCTCTATTTCTACCTTCATCCTCCTGGAATCCACTATAAGGAAATCTCCTGCAGGGCCTCCCTCTCCAGGCTCTCAGATCCTGTTTCTCTTCCTCCTTTCACAGCAAAGGGGGAACCCAGGACAGTGCTGAGCTGGGGATTCACCCCACCAGCTCTCCCATTCCCAAACCCTTGTGGGTGGCTGTTTTCCAGGGAGGCAAGCTGGGGATGGTGCTGATGCTGTAAATCCTGTGTCCCCCAGCTGGGCAGTGTTGTGGCCATCACGGATGTCTCAAGCTCTCATGCTGGCTCTGGGATCAGGGTTAACCCAGGCTGTTGTGTCTCTGTGTACCTGGAGATGGGATGCACCTGGGCAGCAGCTCCTGCAGGGACCCTGGTGCACAGGGCAGGCTGAGGTGAGTGCACAGCACCCCAAGGCAGCCTCAGCTGTGCTCCACACCCTGCCCTAGAAATGTCCCTGCAGCCAAACTGAGCAGAAGGACAGGCAGCAGCTCCTCATTGCTCCTTTCTTTCCTCTGTCTGCACAGTGAGGAATGACACAGCCTGAGAGCAGAGGCATGCTGCTGCCTAACACATCCCCCAGACCGTCTGGGCGCAGCTGTGGGAGGTATGGGAAGATGCAGGAGTATATTTTTCTTTTCCCCCTTTGAGCAGAGATGATGGCTGCACCACACTGCTCACTGACTTTGCAATTCAGGGCACAGCAAGGCTGAGGAACCAGGGAGCTGCATCTGGCCAGGCCAGCCTCCCAGGAAAGCTGTGCCAGCCTTAGGTGTGAATTGCAAGTCACACATTTTGCCAGGGCATCCAAGGGTCATGGAGATAGTGGCAGTCTGGGGAGGATTCCTGATGAGGATCAGGCTGGGGTGGCAGCCACAGCACACAAAAGGGGGGAGGAGAAAGCAGGAGGGTGATGGGTGTCTCAAGGGGGAGGAGGTTGCAGAGCACAAAGAGGGAGAAAAGTTAAGTGGCAATGAGGTTTATTGAGAAAAATAATCCCCCAGTCCAGACACTTGACAAATGGGGCCCAAGGTGCTTCCTGCAACCTGCTCTGAGACTGAGCAGGTCTCCAAATATCACTGATGCAAAAACCAGCAGCCTGCCCTGACTGCTTGTACACACTGAGCAAATGGAAACATCCCCAAGGAAGGAGAGAGAAGTGGCTGAGCAGATCTGGTCAGAAATAAAGTGGATTCAGCCGGGGGAGATAAGAGGCACTGTGAGACTGCTACAGACAAACCTAAAGTGGGGAGAAAAGCCCACGAGGGAAGGACTTGAAGGAAAATGGGAGCTTGCTGGGGGCACCTCAATCTGCAGCTGGCATGTGCAGAGGACATGCAAATTACAATCAAATCTTGTTGCACTAATTCTTCAGTGCAACGATTTGATCATGCAGAGATGTAACAGGATCAAATTTTTTCCCTTACATTCCAGTATCTACACTGGGGCAAAGTAATATGTTTTTAAATAATTTTATAAATTAGCTACTATTCATAATAAACAGCCTGAGTCAATAATTTTGGGAAGGATCTCTGATGTGTTTACACAAAACAGACAGAAATGGCTAAAGGTACCTCTGGTGTCTGGAGAGTGAGTTCCAAATCTTCCCTCCAGGGCCAAAAGAACTTTATGGAAGTTGTGCTCATTATCTGATGCTTTTAGGTTTATATGTTAATTATCTTCTACTGCATTATTTTTTTCCAAGCTGCTCTCTGTTTTTTATTACTATTGCAGTATCATTATATAGCATAAACTTAAGACAGCAAAAGATTCAACACTTGGAAAACTGATAGAGAAAGAAGGGCTGGATTCTGGACTGGTACAGCTGGTTTAAGGTATTTTAGAAGTAAATGAAATCAAATGAGAATTTATAATCCTTCCTGAGGTCTGGATTCCATCAGACTAAACTCATTAGGCATTAAGGTGCAGGTGCAGCTAAATAAAGGATTGTTCTGCTTTTCTCAATGCCATAGATTCACATCTTGAGTTCAAAATAAAAGTCTTTTAAAAGCACATGTATATGTTGTGCATCTACTGGCAACACTTGAAAGGGAAAGCTCAGCTGATGGAATCTTCAAATGCCTCATTTTTGCCAAAGGAATGTGCCCATTTCTGCACCAGCTGTGCTGAGGGACACGAGTGGAGCTGTGACTGGACATTGGCCTCTTCAGGCTCATTCATTTCATTTGCATTAGACTTCCTTTCATCTACTGAACAGCTGCCCAAATAAATAGCATAAATCTAATTAATCCTCCTTTAATATTGTATTGCCACAACAACTCCAGCATCCCCCCAAATGCTGCAGGAGTGTGGGCCTACACCTGCACAGGCTCCCTGGGAGGAGCACAGCAGGAGCTGCAGGGAATCCAGCCTTTCTTGTGGTTTACTGGGATAAAAGGAAAATAATTAAAAACCAGTTTCCCAGGTTTGAATCCATACAACTTGCTGGATTTCTCAGCTGAAATCCCAGGTTCTGGTGCTGTTGAGAGAGCAGTTTGTGGGATATTACAAAATAAGCAGCAGATATCAGGCACAGGCCATCAGATAAGGATCCCAGCCTTTGATTGTGATCAGCAAAATCTCAGCTTGGAATGTACACACTGAGCTGTGCCCCAAGACCACGACCAGCTGGGCCTTTGGAGCTTGTCTGTACTCTGACAAACATCTGCAGCTCTGGGCAGGAGAGCTGGGAGATTAGGGGACAGCAAAGTATTGAGGGGAAAGGTCCTGCTGCCCCAGAGGGGAAATCCCTGCCAGAGCAGGGCTCTCCTTGCACCTAATCTGCTGCAGCCTTTGCCTCTTTCTCAGGTGTTCTGCATGTGGGAGGTCCAGTGGTATTAACACAGTTTATAATTATTAGACAGAAATGAAGTATTTGGAGGGGATGTTTTGGAAAATAACCATTAGAAACATCAGTTACTGCTTACAGAGACACTGTGGAGTGCCCTTCCTCATGCAAGTGTGACTCCATGACCTAGTTCACATTTTTCTTTGAGATCATCATGTTTGCTCTGTGCTGCCAAGAGAGGCGAGCTCAGGTGGGGCACTGGGTTTGGGACACGGGGCCTGGAGAGGAGTCACTGCCTGGAATGACCCTCCCTGCCAGCACCACACATCCTTCAGCCTGGGATGGGACTCACAGCTTATGCACAGGAGCTTTTTGCTTTCTAGGAACGTTTGCTGTGCAACACATTTATTTTATTGAGAAATAGGCAGGCAGCTGTTTGTTCTTTATTAACTCTACACAGCCCCGAGAGCTATGAGTATTGAGGACCTGGGGGTTGCTGATATCCACATGTACTCCTGTGTGCAGATGTAAGATGTTAGTGTCTCAGAGTGATGGCAAGGTTAAACTGCTATTTCAGGAATGTCCTCAGGAAGACAAACATGAAATATTCACGTGTAGGGCATGGGCACGTGTCTGTCCCCCTCACACTCGAAACGTTGGTGGCCCATGCCCCAGGCATAACGGCATCTGAGGGTGAGGCAGGATTTATTTGCAGTTTAATTCCCACCCACGATCCCTTTTATACAAGAGGAATTTTCTTTTGGTACAAGATAAGCCCATCAGTGACATCAGCAGCACCTAGCCCTGCATACCATAGCCCTGCTGGATTCCTGACACTGAGCCTCTCACTAGGGCTGGGCCATGCAGGCCTCCTGAGTCAGCCCCTGACAACAGCATTTGCTGGTTTGTTTTGGTTTTTGTGTGTCTTCAAGCACAATTTTGCAACTGCAGTTCTGGGGTAAAAGATCAGCTGTTAAAATACACCCTGGTGTCCTGGCATGGGTCTGGCATGAATGGAGAGAGCACAGCTCAGTCCTGTGGTGTGCAACTGCAAAAATAGCACAGAAGTGAGTGTGGGGGGTTTGTGAGAGCATCCCTGAAGGAGTAGGAGCACAGAAGTGAGTGAGTGTGGGGGTTTGTGAGAGCATTCCTGAAGGAGCAGGAACATAGGAGTGAGTGAGTGAGTGAGTGAGTGAGTGAGTGAGTGAGTGAGTGAGTGAGTGAGTGAGTGAGGTTTGTGAGGGCATCTCTGAAGGAGCAGGACCCCAGGAGTGAGTGAGTGAGTGTGGGGGTTTGTGAGAGCATCTCTGGAGGAGCAGGAGCCCAGTAGTGAGTGAGTGTGGGGGTTTGTGAGGGCATCCCTGAAGGAGCAGGAGCACAGAGCACCCTTCCCCAGCTCAGTGTCCTGCCTGCCAGGCTCTGCTCACTCCTTGGGCCACAGCTCCAGCCCAGGGAGGAGACCCTCAGTGTGTCACACTCACTGGCTTAGGTTCACCTCCCTCTCAGTGTGTCACACTCACTGGCTTAGATTCACCTCCATCTCAGTGTGTCACACTCACTGGCTTAGGTTCACCTCCCTCTCAGTCTATCTCACACACTGGCTTAGATTCACCTCCCTCCTCTGCAGGATTTTCAGTGAAGCAGCTCTCATCTCACAGCTGTGGGCTAATGAGCAAAATGACAGTTACTGTTTGCTGGAGAAATATTTGGGGTTTGCTTGGATGAGTCCCTGCCTTGTTCTGGGCTCTTTTGTGTGTTTCTGTATTCCCTGTGTCAGGCTTTAATGCAGCAGAACGGTCAGAGATTTCCTATTTTCTAATATTCTGGTAATTTGATTACAGTGCATGCCACGGATTGCAGGAACTATTGTATTCAGAGGTCAAAGTTGTGTCCACACCAATGAGAGGAGTTTTACACCACATCTGATTTGCTTCTCCTTTTCACCTGTCTCAGGAGACAAATGATTCACCACATAGTGCTGAAATATCTTCATCTCCTGATTTGGGCCAAGATAGAAGAGTAGTTACCCAAAAGTTTCTTTTTAAACTGAGGACAAAGATCTGTGATGAATGATTCTATTTCAGTTCTTCTCTTCTGCAGCTTATTCCAAGTATATTTGTGTAATTAGGGGGCCTAGTACTAATGTTGTTAAAATACAAGTGGGCACATTTATTGTTTCCTCCAAAAGGAAACAACCAGTCTCTAGCAGTTCTGGTTTTTCCCTGCCTCAACTGAACATTTACTGTTTTATGTAGCTAGCAGATTGAAGCTAAAGTTACTTCTTTCCTCCCCCCCAACCTTTTATTTCTTTTTGTTAAAAAGAAAAGAAAAAAAAATTCCCCTCCATTCTCTTAACAAATGCTGGATTTTTTAAGGATATGGTCAGAAAGGGGAACTTAAACTCAGCATAATGTTTATAGTGCCACACAAACTTCAGGAAAAGTGATGTGCAGTGCTCTTTATTAACATCTAAAAAGTCCCTGTGGGATTATAATGACTCCAGAGTAATAAACAAATAAAAGTAGCAAGATTAAATTGTTCAGAATATTTTCAGTGATGGAAAAAGCAATAAGTTTTAACCTTGAGAACCAAGGGAAGAGCAGCTTGTGGAACAAATACAATTAGGAATGGATTCCTCTTAGTGATGACTGGTTATCATTCATGGAATTACAGATAATTGTCTTATATAAATAAAATTGTGAAAATTTGAATACAAAAGAACAGTGCCCAAATGTAAGCACCAGAATTCAGAATTTCTAAATTACAGTAATTTTTAATCTTCTGTTTAAGTGCTAAATTTGCCTTCCCTTGTGGTGCCAAAGGGCTCAGTAGAGCCAATGACAAGGGAAACACACCCAGCCCCATCCCCAGTGCTCACCCAGGGAGAAACTCTTCTCTCCATCAGAATTAAAACTCCCAACTACCAACACTGCATTATTTTATGAGCATTTTTTAGTACCTCTCCCACAGCTCTTCTGCTCTCTTTTAAGAAGTTTTACAGCCTCTGAGCTGGGGGAAGAACAATTGGTAATGCCAAGGGAGCCCCCCCAGTGCCAAGGCAAGGCAGGGGCCAGAGGCAGGGTTTGGGCCAGGGGCTCCAGGGCCAGAGCTCAGGCTGATTTCCAGCCCCAGGCTGGCACTGCACACTGTGCCAGGCTGATTTCCAGCCCCCAGGGTGATTTCCAGCCCCAGGCTGGGCACAGCACACCGTGCCAGCTCCTCAGAGGGTGCCAGGGCTGGTGACTTCACTGCCAGGGTGTCCTGGGGCCAGGCTGCTACAGCTGAGGGAGGATGCTGGGGTGACAGCAGTGGGGCTGGGTGACATCAGTGGGGCTGTGAGGATGCTGTGGTGACATCAGTGGGGCTGGGGTGACATCAGTGGGGCTGTGAGGAGCTGTGATTCAGCCCAGCATGGGGAGGCTGCAGCAGAAGCACAGCAAACTCAGTGCTCCTTTGAAAAGCTCTCATGTGCAGCAGGGAAAACCTTCCAGGGTGATGCTCTGTGTGATTGTCCAGCAGGGAAAACCTTCCAGGGTGATGCTCTGTGTGGTTATCCAGCAGGGAAAACCTTCCAGGGTGATGCTCTGTGTGGTTATCCAGCAGGGAAAACCTTCCAGGGTGATGCTCTGTGTGGTTATCCAGCAGGGAAAACCTTTCAGGGTGATGCTCTGTGTGGTTATCCAGCAGGGAAAACCTTCCAGGGTGATGCTCTGTGTGATTGTCCAGCAGGGAAAACCTTTCAGGGTGATGCTCTGTGTGATTATCAGCTCATCTGCTGCTCCCCCAGCACTGAGAGAGCTCCTGCTCACTTTAATTATTGCTTAGGGGGAAGCTGCCTTCCCTCTGCCCTCCTTTTCCTTGTTTTTTTGGTTTTTTTTTTTTTAAGGAAGGTAGCTTTTAAGAGCTTGCCATGAAGATCTAAGTTAAGGGATTTTCTCTACTACAAAGCCTGCATAGTTTCCCAGGCCAGGTGGACCCGATAGCACTGACTGCATGCTGAAAAATCTCATCCCCACCCTTCAGGCACTTTAATTGTAAGCCTTTCCAGATACACTGGATAAACACTGTCAAAATGAACCTGAAAGGGTTGTTGGTGTTGGTTTAGCCCTTAAATAATTATGAGTTTGTCTGTCTAATTACAACATAATCTTGTTTAAACTTGGATGGCTATTTGCAGTATCTCTTAAATGAGGTGGAAGCAGGAACACTGGGAAAAAAAAAAGAAAATTCACAGTTCTTCCACTTTAAGAGAAGGAAAAAAAGTGGTTTTTACTCCTGTAAAACTTAATTCAACCTGACAACAAAATACTCTAACTTGGAAGCTACTGTGGTAGGATAAGGAAGATAAAGAATAGTGTGGAACCTCTGAGATGCAACAGAAACTTAATCCTCTGCAGATAATATTTTTCAAACAGTTTAGAAATAGTTTAAGGTAATTTACGGGAAGACTTGAGTGACAAAGCACATTACTTGAAGTGCCTTTCCTTCACTAGGCACTTTCTAAATTCTTTCTCTTTCATTTCTTTACTCTCAGGAGACTTTTAAATCCAGTGAACCAAAACAACACTTTGTTTGTTGGTATAGCACAGGGCTGGCACAGATGGCAGACACTGCACCTGTTCCAATAAACTGGGGAAATGGAGAGATAAACCATAGCACTCATTAAGGGGAATCTACTGAAACGTGAACAATCTGTATTTTGAATATCTTCCAGGAATTAAAGGAGAAATACATAAACAGACTTTGTTTTTACCATTATCAGTTTAAAATAAACTTTGTTTAAAGGGAACTTCACGTTTGGTTTATGTACAAAGGCAGACACACCACTAAAGAAGTTATGATAATGCTTGATTTTCTTTAAGAAAGGCAAATGATTTTATCTAGCTGCTACTATTCTGCTGAAGAAAAATTACCTGTTGGCAGTTAAACTAAAATCAGTTAATTCCCCTCTTCCTTAGTAGGAAGAGGGGAATCAACTGTGGCAGCTTTTTTTGCTTTTGCATTTTCTCACGTTGAGTAATATCACATTCTCACAATCCAGTTCAGAATGATCAGAGGAACAACATAAACTAAAGTCCATCTGCTCATCTATTAATAAATAACTAAAATTATTGGGGGGTGTGGGGGGGAATTGTTTGGATCGTTAGCAACAAAGTTCCCTGCAAAACAGCTTTTTGCTGGGCACAAGGAATATGCTGTGAAATATCTGACAGATTATTAAAAAATCCTAAATAAGAAGAAATATTGAGTAACAGCTCCTCAAAGGATAAATTTCTTCAAACATTTGCCTTGATCATCAGAGCTTGTGCTGTTCAACATGCCATACATCTCCCTCAATTTCTCTCTCTCACACACACAGCATTAAATACAAAATGTCATGAAAATTCCTAAGTATCATTTAATGTTGGCAGCCCTGCTCTGTAAAGCCATTTATATAAAACTGTGGTTGGCAGCTCTCACTCTTCCATGGGAACAAATTAACATTGGCATTCCAAACACAGGAAAGTAAGGAAATTAGAAACACAGTTTATATTTGGCCAGTGCTTTGAAATACTGTACCATGCTACTGATGTCAATTAATGAAAAGCAGAATTTTGCGGAGAGGGTCTGGTTTTGAAACACATTAACACACGTTAAACATGTTTGCACAGGAACTGGACTGTAAGCATCTTGGTTCCCAAACAATAAAGCAATTACACTAAAACTTGTAGTCTCAAAGTTACCATTAATTCAATCCACTCAGTCTGGATTTTCACTGACTTTAAGATGTAGATGGCACAAATGTTTAAAAGAAGGGGTAAGGCACAGTGTGGTGGGGGTTACACCCACAATGGCTTCTCTGTTACCTGCTGTAAATCAGGTATATTTATGTATAAATAATGGAATTGTAGAACATAGACCCAAATACAGGGGGGGCTCAGCAAACTTTGTGCTCCTCATCAATGAAACAAAGATTTCCAAAAGGGCTTTTTGAATTAGAACCAGTTCGATCTTTGCTACCTGCAACCTTTTCTGCAGCAAAGATTTTTACTGACAAAATCTTCAACACCAAAAACATCTAGATGGCAGTTTATCTCCTGGCACAATTCCACTAACTTCAGTGGAATTACTCCAGCACGGAATTTGGCCCCGCAGCCTTTACAAGGCGCTGTTTATTTGTACTATGATTCAGATATTTTGATACCAGGAATCTTTCAGCACTGAAGTTTCTCCATATGAAATATGTCTTGTATTAAGAAATATCAGTTTCACATTTTTGTCAAACATTATTTGCTAAATTCTGTTTGTTGCAAGGATGGGAATTCAGCTGTAGTTCAACAACATGGATCGGGCTAATAATAATGATAAGCAGTGACTAATAGGAGCTGGTTCATGTTTTGACTGTTTGCAGCAAAGGAAACTTCCCTCAGAAACAATTTCAAGATTAGGAGAGAAAACTCTGTGAAGCTCAAGCAGAAACTACTGCATGCTCATTATTTCAACACAGGGGCACTTCTTTGGCCCAATTCTGCTCTCAGTGGTGCTCGTGTAAATCAAGAGGGAGTTTATGGGAATTACTTTGGACGTAGAGTTGTATAAATGAGACCACAGGGCCAGCTTCAGTAGAAATTTGACAATTTACACCAATGAAGACCTAGCCAAGAATTTTCTCTTGGGTTTCCATTTTTCCAAACTTTAACATGTGCAGAACTTTATCCATGTGATTAGTCCTAGTGTGTAGTCTCGTTTATTTCAAACAGTTGAGAAGGAAAATCTTCATCCTGAAACTAACTTAAACAGCTCGCTCATTTCTTTAGAAGTTTCTTCCATTTAGAGAAGAAATATACATATATAAAATAGCATATTTTATTTATATATAGTAACGGTATATATTTTTGATATATATATGTAGTTAATTCATAAAAGTACTTTGATGTAGGCCCTAGAGAGGAGGACTGGAAAGGGTTTAAAATATCATGGTCTCTTAATGCTGTATATCAACAGGTAGTCTCCTTATCTGGCATGCTATCAAAATTTGCTTACTTGTGTTCTTGCTCAGATGACTTCATCCATCATTGCAACTTCTCACTGGTATTCATCCAGTTAGGACAATTTAGAGGCATAAAATTAAATGTGTTATCATTTTAACCACAAATTAACAGTTTCCACATAAATATTAGCATTTCCTCACTTGGTTCAAGGATAGCAGCCCTGATGGCACTAACCGTATATTTGATTTAAACTAATTAAAAACAGGGGCTCTTGCAATTTAATATATTGATTTTACCAGTGGGACTTAAATCTTTTATAATAAGTGTACACAGCTGCAGCACTCACCCACCGCCACTCTCAAACCTAATCCCTGCATTCCTCCTGACAATAACATGACAGGATCCACACATCCCAGTATTAGCCTTAACCCCAGTGACACTGCCAGAATGTATTAAACTAAAACATCACAGTGTCCTATTTAAAAGGAGCCTGTCAACGGCTCTGACTGGGCTTTAATAGTTATAATCTTTTTTTTAATTAATGTTTCCAACCACTTGTGTAACCTTCTCTCACACGTCTCTCCCCGCCGACCCGAAAATGTGTTTCAGGCTTATTTCCAGGGAATGTAGTGCCTGGGTTTGTGCTGCCTGTCCAGAGGCCATTAAAGCTCCTTTGCAGGGGGAGTGCTGGGACACACACAGAGACACAGGCATGGCACAACTGGGGGCACTGGGAGCAGGTCCTGCACGCTCCACTGCTGCCCAGCTCCTGTTACCCGCATCACAAGACCCGGCCATCAAGGCTTGTCTCCTTCAAAGCCCTTTAAGAGCTGCTGTGTTTTGGCTTCTAAACTGCAGCTCACAGAGGGGGATTCACCCCCCCAGGACAGCCTGTGTGGGAACAGAGCAAAGACCCTGCTCTGGGATAAATCTGCTGTGTGCCAGTGGATGGGGACAATTTCCAGGTCCTTTTTCTTTGCGTAAGGACATCTGTGCTTGGCTGCTCCTTTCTCTGCTGCCAGCACAGCCACATGGCAGAGGTAAACAGTTCCTGTCCTGCTCTGATGTTTTACACCTGGAAATTAGAAAATTAATTAAACTCTCTCTGGGATGGGTTTGTACATTCAAAGAATACCTGCTGGTCACTTGCTGCATGCTCCTTCGTACCTTGACTTGGCTGGGAGATTTCTGCCTTAGCCAATGTTACACCACCAAGGGCTGCACATATCCACACTGCCCAAAACAATTATGGGATGTACCTGTTCAGGCTTGAGAGCTTTTAACAGCGTTAGGTGGAAGAGAAGGGAAAAAAAAGCCGAGGGCTTGGCCTAATGTATGGACAAACCATGTGATGGGGACCAGGCATCCAGGGCTAACTTTTAATCTGCTTTGTTTCAAGTGGGAAATATGTGAAGATCAAATAAGTTCAAATCCAGGTCAAATATCCTTGAAAATCTTTGATTTATACAAGCAGGAAAATGAGGTTTAAAAGAAGTGATTATGAAAGGGTTACTAAAAACACAGCTGTACTCGTACTCTTATATCTGAGGCTCTCCAAAGAAAAACTGTGTGACATCTATATTAACCTTTGGCTGTACACCAATGAAGGCCTGTAGTGAGCTGGAATGCAAGGCAGCCCCTTCCAAATTTTAACACAAGCCAGGTTACAGCTGCAAATGCCTGCAGCCCGTGCTCACTTTATAAAGTATTCCCCGAAGGAAATTTTTTAACTGTTATAGAATCTTTTTCTAATACCCTACAGTGTTAAAGCCTGTTATTAAAGGGCAAAGAGATGGTTCTCTATGCCAAACACTTGTCAACAAAAAGGATAGCCAGATGGTATGAAATAAAAGGAAACTTGGGGGCTCTTCAGCTTCTTGATTTATATTAACAAAAGCCACTTTCAAGTGCTCCTTCCAAGAATGACTAATTCCCCCCCCACTTCTTTTTTGCCAGGATTAAACAACGTTGTTCATTTTATAATCAACCACGAAACAAATTAACAAATTGCGTATCACTTGTGCCGACTCTTTTAAAAATATTCTAAGCAAGTCTGTTTACCAAGGCGAGTTTACCAGCATAAGGACAACACAATTATTTTTAGAAGAGAAGGCCTAAGTCATCTAGAGGATGTTTACTCCTTAGCTGCTGTTTATAAACTGAAATTAAACTTGTGCAGAAAATGCTTTGCGTTTTTTTCAGCTCCTAAAATGGATCAGCTTGTAAACTGTATTGGACAGGATCTGAAATTAAATTCCAAATGCTAAAATTATAGTAATAAATTTTACAAAATTAGCCAGTAATTAACTGGCTAACTTAGTCAGATCACTGTGGCTAAATTCTCTTCTAATTTACAAATAACTTCATTCTTGACACAACTCCATTCCCCATCCATCTTAGCACAGGTGTAAGCTAAGACAAAATGTAGCCTGTAAATTAACTGGTTATAAATCTAAATCTAATTAGTTGTCAGGATTTTACAGTAAGTAAAACTGTGCTTAGTACAAAGCTCCCTAAAACGGAGCACCTGCATTCTGGTTCCTCCCTACCAATACCCATCATAAATTTTCTGCACTAAATATACACAGTATCTCCATAGAAATCAATGTGTGTGGGGTTTGTTGTTGGGGTTTTTACTATGTAACCCAGTAAATCTTGTAATGTAGTTTTTTAAAAAATATTATTCCTTCTAAAGTTGTACAACTAGATGGATAAAGAATATGAGTAAGACAAAAAAAGTGCTTTTGTAGATGAGCATTTAGAAGCCTGGAATTACCGTTTTTTATTGACTGAAATTTCAAAGTATTATTTCTTTGCTCGCTTTTACTTCCTCCATGCTAAAATGAAACTTTATTATGCTGTGACACTTCCTCATTGTGATGGCTCTGGTATAGTAATAAAAGCCTACCTGTGAAATGCAATGCTCACAGAGTATCTCTTACAAAAGTAGGACACAGTTTACTACAGTCTGCATTTAGGAATTCAGCTCTGCTTTAAAAGGGATCATTGTAGAAAGTCTCCACAAAAATTCAGTTCTACAATAGATCTTCTAATTTTCCCTGAATGTCATAGAAAACTGTACGTCTCAAAGCAGGTGTTGTGTTTGATTATATACGGAGTGAGTGGCTGCTCTAATTCATTAAAACCTCCATAAACAAGCCTGCCTTTGTCCTATAAAGATGAAAGAGCAATGACTATAATGGGATGAAAGGTGTGCACAGCGATGAAGAAAGCTATTATAGATCTGTGTCCTTTTTAAACTCGTCCTGGCATGCACTGTTGACAAGGGAACAAAACAGCACAGATAAACCTCCAAAATGTGCCTTGCTGGTCGTAATTCCACCTGTCCTTAAAACTACTGGGCTTTGCTTGTGCTCTTACTGCTCCCTGACCATGCTGACAGCAATGAAATAAAAGAATCATTCAGGATTTTGCATGAAGAACACTCTTGCATTTCCAAGCTGACAACAAACCCCAGCAGATTGAAATGAATGAATAAATCCACTGCAGCCACCAAACTACATTAGGATGTCGATTATTGGGGGTTAAGGCTCGTACAGGTGAAACCTGCTCCATACAAAGTTCTCATGTAGTCACAGACATATCCAAAATGTAACTTTTATTTCACATTTATGGATTGATTTCATTCCTTTGTATTCAAACCTATCAATGTCCTAAATATTAATTCTTTCTGATAACTCTTACATGACCTGACAAGGAGACTCTTCCTTGCATCGGCAGTGTGGGACGGGAGTGCTGCAGTTTCACTGGTGATTCAGTAAATTACTACACCTGAGGAGCAGAGCTAAACTCCCTCCCATTATGTACTTACACGTTTCATAAGTTTCTTTCCTCTCTACTGAAATGGAAAGCAAAGAGTGAATTTCGCTATTGTTATTTGAACATCTTTTGTCCTCTGCTCAGGGCTCTCCTCGCACTCGGTGTAGGACCCAAGAACCACGGAGAACAGTGTTAGCAAGGTCACCCTTATCTTTAAAGTCAAATATTTGACTGCTATTGGTACTTTTGACTGCTCAAATATTTGATTTTAAATGTATCATTGCTCATCGGCTTAAGTATCCAGCAGTGACTAGACAAACACTGTAATTTCAAATGGAAAGCACCAGCCCTCATGGAGCACAGCCCCCGGGCCAGATGTAATTCCGAGTTTCCCACTGTGAAGCTTATGGCAGTTAATAAGGAGGCGCAGCTCATGCAAACTAGAGCTCTCCCACAGCGTCCCGTGGCTCCTTATCATGCAGGAATTGTGCCGGGATGGCTACCGTGTCTAATAATTATTAACGTGTGTCACAGAGCCTTTACAGCTGCTGAGCTTTTCAAGTTAGTTAAAGTGCTGGGATTAGAGAGGTGGCGGTTTAGATGGTGGTTTAATCTTTGCTGCCTCTGAAGTTCCAGACAGTGGAAGTGTCCAGAACAGTGACATCCATAAAGGTGTTAATGGATTTATTGGAGATGGGGGTCTGTAATTCCTGGCAGGTTACGTGCCGGAGGTGTGCTCCTCTTGCACTTTGCGTTTCCCTTTGTTTGGGACAAAGTCTGAGCTATCTTGTTTTGGAAATACGACTCAGGTTCTGCCTTGAACTCGCAGGCACCCAATCTGTACGTGTGTGGTTTGAGAGCCGCACATGATGAGCTCTAAAAGCGGATAGAGCGAGCCAGGTCTATAATTATATATTTAAAATAGAATGCGCACCCTGACAATGTTTTACTCAAATCCGGCCAAGTCAGTCCACACGGGTGTGCAATCTACAGCGAGCAAATAGAAATCAGATTGGGCCGTGGCATCCAATTAGGGAGGCCTAGTGAGGCGCATACAAAGCGTGCCAACTCTCGTATCGTTTGCATAAACCCATCCACATGTGCTTGTGAAAAGAGGCGAGTTAGCGGCATAAACTGGGGTCAACAGGAAAAGCTGCAGGAGTAAATAAGGATTTACTGTGGAATCCCTCCCAAGCCATTAGGAAAACATGTGCGAGCAGCTCAGCCCCCGCGGCCGAGGGAGCGCGGCGCTGGGATGCCGCAGGAACCGTCCCGGCCGTCCGTCCCCGCAGCCCCGGCGGCTCCGCATCCCGCGGGAGCAGCGGGAGCTGTGCGGGACCCGTGCCGTGCTCCTGCCTGCGCTTCGTGTCTTCCTTGGCGGTGTGGGATGCGGAGCAGACCTGCTAATGGTCCCGTTTCACTCCTACCTGCAAATCCCATTTCTGACGCGCAGCTACTATCAAAGGGAGCGGACGACAAAGAGCTCAGTGTGCCGGCGTGTGTGGAGCGTGGGGAGAGCTCGTGGCTGTCCAAATGCTGCGAGGGGAAGTCAGAGCCCTTTCCTCCCCATCGATGCCACTCAATTACCGCCTGGCAAAGTAGGCACCCTGCCGAGGGCCGCTACCTGCCCTTCCTTGCCCAGGTGGGCTGTCACCCACCTGCCCCGCTGGGAAACGGCTCCCAGCCGGGGCCACCTGCGCCACCAGCCCCTGTCCTCCCGTCGGTGGCCGGGTCCCCGCTCCAGCCTCCCCCTGGCACGGTTCCCCGCGCGGTTGCCCCGGACCCAGCCCCGCCGGGCCCGGCACTCACCCAAGTTGACGAAGCTCATGACCATGTCAGCTTCGGTGAGGAAGTTGCTGTCCTGCAGGCTGGCCAGAGGCGGCCCCTGGGTGCTGAAGATGGGCTTGTAGGGGTAAGAGAAGCCCTCGCCGTCCTCGGCGGCGGCCCCCGCCGCCCCCTCCTCCACGGACATGGCATTGTAAAGGTCCAGCATGAACATGGGGGCCGAGTTGTGCTTGCCGTGGAGGTGCGGCCGCGGGCGGTGCGGCAGGCCGAGGATGGAGAGGATCTCCCGCTGCATCTCGCGGCGCTCGGGGCCGCGCAGCCGCCGGTGGATGAAGCTGGAGTGCACCTCGTTGTCCACCGTGAAGTCGGCGAGCACGCAGCGCAGCCAGAGGGCGGGCGCGGCGGCGCCCAGCACCAGCAGCCAGGAGGCGGGCTGCCCGCGCCCCGCCACCGGCATCGCGGCGCGGCGGCGGCGGCTGCGGGGCGGCGCGGGGGGCGCGGGGCTGCCCCGCCGCGGGACGCGCCCCGCCACCGGCATGCGCGGGGGGCGCCGACGGACGGACGGGCGGGCGGGCGGCCCCGCGCTCAGCCCCCGCGGAGGCGCCGCAGCCCGCTCATGGCCCGAGGCGGCGGCGGCGGCGGGGGCTGATCAGCGGCACCGGCCCATGGACGGGGCGGCGGTGGCGGCGGCCCGAGGCGCTTCCCCCGGCGGCGGTGGCGGTGGCGGCGGTGGCGGGAGCGGAGCGCGGTGCCCGCGTCCCGCACGCCGCGGCGGAGCCGTGTGAGCGGCGCGGCTCGGCGGGGAGCGGCGGGAGGGTGTCTCTGGTGGGAGGAGCAGGCGGCTGAACCCAAGCGCTCTCTCTCGCTCGCCCGCTCCAAAGCGCTTGGGAGAGAAAATCCCTGGAACTGCCTCGAGGAGGGAGGACGTCTGCTCAGGTTGCTTTTCAGGATGTTTGTGGAGGCTGCGGGCTCGGCGAGAGGCTGAGCCGGTCCCGAGCGCCTAAATTGCCGTGAACGTCATTAAGGAGAAGACAGCCCAGGAGAGAGGGCGGTTTATGTATAAGGAAGGGGCCCAAACTCCCACAGACTTTATAGATGCGACTACATCGGCTGTCTGCGCAGGCACGCGTACACAACTTCTTTTTCCTGCCTACTCTTTTCTCCTTTTTTTTTTAAAGTTCAGATTAGAAGAGCCTGCCCGTGACAAAACAAACTCCATTAAATAATTTAAAACGTGATGATTATATATTCACCTACATAGATATGTGTGTCTCTGTGCACAGAGCCCCGGGTCACTTTTTCCAGCTGGCAGTGGGGAGAGTTAATGGAGAAGCTTTAGAAATCCAAGGGGGGAGATATTCTCCAAGAATGGTAAAATCAGGAGCATTTACTTGAAATGAAACTATCAACCTGTGCACACGGGTGGTTTATGCCATTCCATTACCCCACACCCTTGCCTTCCCATCTCCTTCTGCTGCTGCTATGCCATTTTTTGGGATATTGCCTTGAAATAGATTGTCAGCTTCTTAAAGCAATGACTTTTTAACTCAGTGGATGGAACAGCTACAGTAACGGAGCTCCAGTCCCAATTAGCCCAGGTTGATGTCTGCTACAACAGTAATTAATAATAATAATATCAGATGACAAATGTAAACTAATGCTTCCCAAATCTTACTTGGAAAGAAGGGGAAGCCAGGATGATGTATTTGGGTCACTGAATCAAACCTGAGGTAACTTTAGAAGCCATACCTACATACATTCAGTTTATGCCGACATTAAGATTAATTCCTTGGGCAAAGGAGGAAGAAAAGGGGTGGAGGATAAAGCAGGTCAGCGTTTTGGGGGTGTTTTTTGATAGATTGTTGATCTAATATTTTCAGACAAGCAACATCTGGTAGTATCCAGCACCAGATCCTGCAACTCTTTTGGAAACTAATATTCAGCACTTCTTTTAATTCTTTATGTTTCAAATCTTGGTGTGAACAGCAGGTAGCCAGTCAAAAAACTACGTGGGAGCCATGATGAATGATATAATGTGTTTGTATGCATGCATGTGCACCTCTTAATAACAGGGAAACTGAGGCATCACATAGAAATGACTCACTCATGGCACCATTGAAACAGTGGTGGAACCAGCATTAAACCCTCAGCTCAGACCTAACACATGTTTAGGAATGGCTCAAGCTTAGGGAGGATGGAGGGGGCAGAGGGATTGTGGAGCTCCATCCACCTTAGGTAACAAGAAACACTTGATACACTCCCTGGTGCTGCTCAAAAATCCCCCTGTAGCTGCATTCCCAGTGCTCCCCACACATGGAAACACCAGCAGCTGAATTCTGGCTGCCCAGTTAAGATCAGACTCTCCAGCATCTTTTGTACTTCCTGAGGAGCAGCACTAACCTGCTCTTCACCACACAATTTGCCTAAATTTCTTCCTTGCCGAGGGTGTGGTTTCTAGATCAATTTAAGCTGATTTAAAGCCAAGCTCCCCCTCAGAAAGATCTTTGTTTTCTCATCCCACCCCAGCCTGGACCTTCAGCTGTGCAACCCCACCCCTCTGCAATGCTGGTACCAACACTTACACACAGGTCA
Organism: Setophaga petechia; assembly: GCA_024362935.1. Lineage (NCBI taxonomy): Eukaryota > Metazoa > Chordata > Aves > Passeriformes > Parulidae > Setophaga > Setophaga petechia. The sequence continues at coordinate 7,348,370 of JANCRA010000033.1, read as the reverse complement.
GAAAGCTGATTCTCTTATTTTAAATTTTTTTTTTAACCATTTGTGTATTTGCTTTTGCTGAAATAATTTTCTGCTGGATCAGCTTCTTGTTCTGGCTGACTCCATGTTGTGGTGGAATGAGGGAGGCCACAGGAATGCACAGCTGGGGGCAAGGAGAGGGTGTCTGGGTCAGGCTGCTGTAGGAAGGGCAGACAGATGATTTGGGATCTCTCTGCTCTCCCTTTCAGCTGCAGACAACTTGATTTCTCTTCCTTTTTTGTTCCTTGTAGACTGTTTTTCCAGAGCTGTGAGTGTTGGCCTTTCATCAAGCAGCAGTAGGACAAGGAGCCTTGCCTTTGGCACAGATATGAGATTAAAAAGTCTGCAAGGATGGAACAGTGGGCTGGAGAGCAGGTGTCCCTGCTGCCTAAATTACTGATACTGGAATTGCTTGTAGCTCCCACTTAAAAACTGACTAAACTCCAGGTCAGTGTTGTGCTCTGAAAGAAAGAAAAGGAAAAGTGTGGGAGGTTTCTCTGCTCACTCATTAACACCTTAGGTAACTGCTCTTGGAGCTGTAGGTGTCACTGGAGAAAGAACAGAGAACAAAACTACACCTTAAAACTCTTGATTTGACAAATTTCTTGAAAAACTGATGTTTGAAGCTATTTCCTTCTTGTTTTGTCTAAGTGGTTTGGATTAGGCCACATTTAGCTATATTCTGATTGAATGCAGGACAGACTCTTAGAAGAGGGGCAAAGTTGCAACTGTAACCTGTGCTTTTATGGGAACAGTTGGGAAAGTTTTCTCTTTTACAGTATTTTCTATGATCCTGCTGCACCTGTACTCCTTTTAATAAATACATGATAGTTGGCAACAGGGATAATTAAAACAGCATAACAAAACCATGCCAGCAGCATGGGATGAGAAAGTGAGTTTGTTAAAGAATAACTTTTTGATGTGAAGTCCCCAGCTCTTGCCTTCATCTTGCTTTGGGACACAACAAAGGGCAGCATTTATTCTGCTGGATACAATAAAGTATGATGCAGCTCCAACTGCAGTGGTTCAGCCCTCAGATCTGAGCTTGAATTTCAAATACCTTTCAAACAGAAAGGCAATCCAGTTTGTACCTTTCTTCATGGACAACGTCTTTCTCTTCCCTCCTTTCCTGCCTGCTGTGTAAACCTTATCCTGCTTCCTGCAGGATCAGTTCCACACAGGTTGCTGAAATATTGGCACCTTCATGTCAGTCTTTTTCCTCCTCCTTCCTGGATCAATTAAGAAACCAGTTTTTCCTCTTAGTCTTCTCTACTTCTTTTGTGTAGCCTCCTCTTCTTGAGAAGGAAAACTTAATGCTTGTGATGAAGCAATCCCTGTTTGTTGGCACTTGCTGCTTCAGATAATTTCTATAAAAACAGACTCCCAATGTTTCTGGGGTTCTGCACAAGCCACATTACCAATTGGGTAACTTTTTGATCTCTGTGAGCTTTGTATGCACGCTCTTACTCAAGTTTTGTACCAACTACTGCCATTTTTTTGTTTGTGTGGAAACAGACAGAATATTTGGAAGTGTGTATTTGGGAGATAAATAAGGGGCTGATTTAAACACAAGAAATTCACAAAAATATGCAGGTTTGTGCTTGGTGAATTTGTCATCCTCATGAACCCATGTGAGGCATATGCCAGGGGCAGAATTTGGCCATTTACATTCAGCTTTACCAAACAGCCAGTAAAAAGTGTGGGTTCTGTTCAGAAATTCATTTAATGACTTTTCAAAAGTTAGACACAAAGCATTTTGTCCTCTTTTCTGCTGATTCAGTTTCAAGCTCCTTGTCTTCCTACTTTGATGTCCTCTTTTTAACTTTAACCATGGTTCTTTTCCATTCTGTTTTGCATCTTCGCTCATTTGTCTTGAACAAAGTGCAACTCCTAAATTATAGCAAACTTTTTTCTCCTTCCAAATAGTCCCTCTAAAGTAGCATGTGTTTGGGGAATTTTGAACTGTTTGTCCATGCTCTTTGCATGAAAAACATTTATACAGCAAAAATAATATCATTATTATTTGTATAAGAATGGATAATTAGCTCATGTGTTTTTTTACACTGTGTTGAATCATTCTTATCAAAAGATTCTAGTCATCATTCCAGCATTATTACTGAGAATATATTCACCAACATGAAGTTAATCACATTATGGATAAAGCCATTATATTAGCTCTAATCCAGGAATTTGAACAGATTTGGGTTGAGCTGTGCTCTGTTGGACAATACTGATCACGTTATAAAAATTAAGTGTTGATTCTCAATGCTACTGATCAGAGGAGAGCCAGAAATTAAATCTGTGTTTTGGACTGTGAAAAAGGTATTGCTACTTCTGAAGATGCCATGAAATCTAAAATAGAATTTTGGGTTTTATGAAATGGAGGTATGGCATTGAATTTAATGTTCATCAACTGGGGAAGGTGGACAGAGTTCAGTCCTTCACAGTTCAGCACTTCACTTCCTAAAACTGGATCACCACAGGGACCCTTTTATTGCTATTTACTTCAGAGAACATGAGAAATGAGCTCATGTTACTGAAACTTTTGTAATGTTACATTTATTATACATTTATCTACAATTTGAATATATGTTTATATATTGGTATGAGCATGCATACATACACCAGTGTACTTCAATCATCTCTTTAAACTTTACATAACTAATCCATTTCTGTAGCACGGATACAGGCATGGGAGCATTGTTTAATGTAGACTCCAATACTGCCAAAGCAGCTCGAAGAAAACTGAATTTAATTTTATACTATTAAATTATTGTGTGCACACTTGATTTGGTTGACGCTTTTGGCCCAAGCCCAGGTATTTCCTCTGTTGGTAACGTTGTAATCTGAACGTCTGAGATCTCAGGCTTGTATTTGTGAAAAGCTAAGCTGGGCACGAGCTCGGACGTCACTGTTGGGAGCGGATTTGAGTTGTGCTGCAGCACCCTGGAAATGTGCCTCTGAAAATCTGCTTAGCTGTCACATTTTCTTATAATACATGGTGATCTTTGCTCCTACAGACATTCAGGATTCTTCTTATTAACATGTATTTATGTCTTTTTCAGTTTTCTGCTGTTTGCATTCACTAAAGGCAGGGATGTTTGCTAGTTTTTATACTGAACAAAAAGCATATAAAACATCTTTTTTTCAAATGGAACAAAATAACTGATCCCGACCTGTGAACGCAATGGGATGAATTTGGATGGCTTTACTTTTCCTCTCCAGGCAGGTGCAGAGTAATACCTCAAAAGAACCATTATTTTGTGCCTTTATTCCAACGTGTACATAAATGCTTGCATAACCCTTGCACAGCTGCTGTACAAACTACTCATGCCACAAGTATTAGTAATCCTAACAGGGGAGGTTGCATGGAAAATTGGGGTGTGTATGCTAAACCATATGTACCATGCCCCTGAATCATAAAACTCGTGTTGCTGGAGCAGAGAGATCTTTGGAGACTGCTGGTTTTACAGGTCTGAAGGAAGCAGGATTATATACAACAGCTGCACCCCGCAGCTTCTCTCCTGTCGAGGCTTATCTTGTGCATTTCAATAAGCAGGAAACAGAATTTGGTCCAACATTATCTTATATGGTCTCAACTCCTACTTTTATTTATATTTCATTTCCATAGGAACAATTATTTTCACAGTTTATTTTGAATACACATTAGAGCCACTCCAATTGGAAGTTTTGAGCTGCCAATTCCAAGCTGCATGGGGCTGCAGAGACACAATGTGCATTTTTTTGTTTCTGGTTCTGCCTCTAAAATAACTCTCTTTATATCTGCGGTGATTTATAGCAGCGTTTCTGAACCAGTCTGAAGGAAGATGGAAGCTGGAGAGTCATTTGATTCTCCAAAGCCCTGGCCACAAAAATCCCGTCCCGAGCAGAGCAGGGCAGCAGGGCTCGGCCCCAGCTCTGCAGGGCCGGGGGAGGAGGTTTGCCACATTACAAGTGCCTGCGTGAAGCAATTCCCAGACCTTTAGCAGCACAAAATCACGAATCGGGAGGATTTTAGAATAATCTGAAGAGCCCGTTTCCTCTGCCGGTGCGTGTTGGTGTGAGCAGATGGAGGTGTCCGTGTTTGCCCGCACCCGGGGCTGGGTGTGGAGCGCTCGGTGTCACCGCTGTCCCCTTTGTGGAGGGTGCTTTAGCTGTAAGTGCAGGGCTGCAGGAGTTTATCTTTCCGAGACTGGCACTTCTAAGTTTTCAGTCAGAACAAATGCGCTTCCTAAATGGTGCTCAGCGTGCACTGAGTTGGCTTTGTCAAGTGCATCTTTTCAGCATTCATCCAAAGCCCTTTCTGCAGTTGTCTGAGCCCCATAGGCGAATATATACTGTTAGACTATTAAGATAATTTTTCAGTTAAGACATCGTCAAACTGCAAGCGGGACAATAGAAACAAAACCCCTTTTGTTCTGACTAAACTGTTCCTAATGACCCCCTCTATAAACAGTGGCACCAGCGGAGGTCTCAACAAGGCTCTTCATTGAGCCCCCTTTGAAAAGGACAAGCAGAGCAGAACATGGGGCAGAAACTCTCCGAGTTATTGCACTTTACTCCGCTCTGGTGGTCTGACCGCAAGAGAGAATCTGTTGTTTTTGTTGTTCAAGGCACCCAAAAAGCATTAATTTAAAAGCATGGATTTCCACAGTTAGCATCCTATAAAGAGTACTAAATATTTGGATTGTCGGGAAAAGAGCAGAAGGAAGGAGTTTGTATGTTTGTTGTTTTGTTTATTTAAATCAAGGAACTATAAAATAGACTATTTAGAGTTGCATATAAAAATTTAACTTATTTTCTTGGGATAAGTTGCTGTCTGTTAAGCTCAGGAAAACGCACAATCCAGAGAAGTTAAGATTTGTACATTCCAGAAAGATCCTCACATTTGTTTCGGGGGTAAAAACCATCTTCGTGAATAGCATGTTTATCATGAGGAGGGGAAAGGTTTCAGTTGTTTAATGTGTACGGAAATTGAAATTATGATGATAAACTGAAACCACAGAGGACCAAACTCCTGTTCTTCCAGCTGAGTAACTGCAGGATACGTGCAGCACAGGCAGTGTCCTCACACACATGAGGGCTATGGAGATTTTGAATCACTTCCTGATTATTCCTGTCCCTATTTCCATGTCCTGAATACATGAGGAGAACAGCACAGAAGACCTTCCATTTCAACAAAAACCTGTTTACAGAGCATCTTACTGTCTGTAATTGGGAAATGATGACAAGTCAGACAGCAAACATCCCTAATTTGGACTGTTGGGGAATTTACACTGGCTGCATTTGCAAGTAGAAATGCCAGTTTCTTTTGAAAGAAGTTGGGGTTTGTGTTTTAATATCAGATTTAATAAGGGTATTTCTAACTTAAAGCATAGGCCACTGCTTTATTTGGAAGCAGGGAGAAATTGAGGAAGGAGAAGAGAGAAGAACATCCATTAAGACTGAAAGTACATATGGAATAAAGGCTAAATCATGGAGAAAAGTAATAATATTCAGAAAATCTTAAAAATTCCATGATGTGAAGGGGGTTTGAGGGCTCTCTGCCTTTTTGGGAGGAGTTCAGCAGTTCATAGCTCTAAGGTTTTGTTTTTTTGGTTAGGGATAGTGCCTACACTCTTCCTTTGTAAAGTGTGGGATGGAAGGTTTTAGTGTGTCCTGGAAAAAGGAAGGATTTGGGTAAGTCCCAGGATGAAGGTCCAGTGCCCTGCGACAGGATACTGAGAGAAAGAGAAATGTCAAAGAAATCTCTAAGAGATTTTCAGTAGAAACAAAAGAATCTTTGTGAAAGATACTGTTAGCAAGTCTAATGGAAGGAATGGGGACGAAAAAGCGAATTGAGAGGATTTGCAAGTTGTTTCTAAGCCTTGAGGCAAGAACAAAAAGCTGAGCATTTGCTGTTTACTATATTTGGTAGGTATGGAGGAGCACTTTGGCCATCAAGGGAGCTCATAAACTGCAGAGCCCCATTGTCTGCTGACTGGGTGTTGTGCTGGGGGGAGAGAAAATGCTCCTGTTAAAGGACAGTTCTGAGGAGGAGCAGCTGAGCCTTGACCCTGCCTTTTGTGAAAATGCTGTTTTCTCAGCAGCACGGCCGAGATCCACGAGCACATTGCCGTGTTTCCATAAATCTGATTTTATTTTTCTTGTTTGTATGCACGTAGGCATGATGCAGAGTGTGGTAGCTCTAGTTTTCAGGATTAAACATGGTAATGTGATAGCATGAAAGTACAGTGTTCATTTTGTCACATATTTTCTTAAAAATACACATTTGAAGACAGTTTTTACTGAACATTTCTGGGAACAAGATATTAACTGTATCTGACTAAAGTTTCCTGCCTCAGAGAAGTCCAAGTGGACAGACAAAAGAAAGAACATATTTTTTTAATCTATCTAAATAAGTTTATGGGAATTAATTGATCAACCAGAAAAAAAATTCAAATGGATTTTTAACAGTTTAATGCCACGTAAAGCAGATTTTATTTAGCATTTGATTAGCCACTCACATGCTTAGGGATCACATTAGAGATGGGATAACTTTTAATAAAGAAAAACAAGCATGTCAAAATGATAATTTTGTCCAGTTTTCATATGGGTACATGAGGCTAAAGTAACAACATGAACTTTATATTAACTTTGACTGTTGTAAAATTGCTTTCTCTTGAAAGTGATGGATCTGGTTATACATGCATCTCCTGAGCCAAAGTATTCTTCTTACTCTCTTCCAAAAAATGTTGTGATTCACTTAGTTTTTAATAATGTTAATAGTTTTTTTATCCCAGTGCAAATAAAAGCTTATTGCGAGCTTTCAACCTATACTAACAGCAGCAGGACACAGGTATATCTGTATAAAGCAGTGATCTTTAATGTTTTCTTATTTGCAAACTTTGGTGGCAGCCAATTCTTTATGTCATGCCAAAGCAATGTGTCTTATTTACCTTTTTGGATGCCTGTAAAAGCAGCTTATGGGCCCCAAAGGCCTGTGAAGTAATTTTAAAAATCAGTGATATAGGACAATACAGAATGAACAAATCAAATTAATTTTCCCCATGCAAGAGCAAAGTATCTGTCACTCTTCTAAAGGCCAGCAAGTTGGACCAAGTTAGAAAAGAAGAAATGAATTGAAGAGTTAAGGGTGGTGCACTGAGAATTAGAGTTGACCAGAAACAGAAAAAAAATCTAGTGCATAAAAAAATTAATGGTTTTGACATTTGTTTTAGATTTGTCACAGAATGATTTAAAAAACAAAACATGAATAGAAAGAATGAGACATCCCAGAATAGCCAACATCCAGTGGCTAGGGTATTTACTTGGGCCCTGTCCAAGGAGTGCTTTATGGGATTTGGAGCAGACATTTGACATAATGTTTTCAACATTATTTTTGTCAGACTGAAATCTGGGCTCTGTAGTGGGTTGAAAAAGAGCTTGCTTGGAGTCCTGTGCTTTGGAGGTGAGACTTAGTCACCAGCTGTTTCATCAGGCAGCTTCTCTTCAGCCTGGGGAATTTTATTTATTTATTTTATTAATTTATTTTTTTTTTAAATAAAATAGAACAGCTGCATGGATAACAGAGAGTTATTCTGTTGTGTTTGGTATGGTGCTAGTATATATTTGGGTAAACTTCTGGCTTTGGGAGTCTTATAAATCACCCCTCACATTTCTACTCCATTCTCATTCAGAACAGATTTTTCTCATGGAAATATCTGAACCTACCTAACTGTATTTCCATGGAAATCAGCAAAAATATGATTTTTTTTTTTTTGCAAGTTAGCATTTTCTGATAGAAAAAAGCACTTTGTCTAAAAACTCTCAACCAGGTTTTCTGAGGTGAGATCTTCCTCTGTATTTGACAAATGTGAGGTGTTTACCTTCAGTATTTTTGTAGGTTGAAGAAGAAATCATAAGTGAAGTGTGGTCTGGGTTGATGAAATCTAGAGGGTAAATTTGTGGAAACTGTAAGGAATATCTAGAGCAAACTACAAGAAGATGCTGGTGACTGTCTTTCAGCTCTTACTGAAATTAGGTTAAATTCAGTATGTGGGGGGGAAAATCAGAAAACGCCTTGAAAGGTGGAAATTTCAACCCTTCTCCTTTGCTTTGCAAACACTCTGGATCTTCCAATCCAATCCTTTCATCCTTGTTCCCACTCTGAATCTCATCAAGCCACTGGACACACATGTTCAGCTTCTCTTTCTGGTTTAGCCTGTGCTCCTGCCAGCCTCCCACTGGTTTGTATTCCTTCCTTCTGTCTGACACCCTCCCACAAGGGCTCTTCCCCACTGCTGGCCACCCTTGGGCATTCTCGACTAAGAACTGAGGCTTGCAAGTGTCCCAGGGGACTCTGAAGGAGCCTGCAGAGGTGGGGAGCCTGTGTTCCACCAGACACAGCTCCACACCTCAGCACCCTCCGCTCATTAATCAGCAGAGCTCATCTGAAAGGTGTTCACCACATCTGAGGCTGGTTTTTGGATTACTGGGTTAATGGCCCTGCTTGGAAACAGTTATCCCATTTCTGTAGGTGAGGTTGGTGCAGGGCAGGGCACTTTGTGATAAAGCCTGGTCACAGATCATGAATGCAGTCAGCGCCTTGTTTCCCAGAAGAATCAATATTTGGCACCAGACATTAAATGTTGCTTGCCCAGCTCCCCGGGCAGTTAAAAAATACTGAACAGCACTGGGGGGAGCTGTGTTTGATGTCACATTGTCCCTCAGTTCCATTCCCTTGTCCATCTGTAGTGTTTCACTTTTAACTGAAGTGTCTAGAAGTGACAATTCATGCCATGCAGGGACAACAAATCTATCTCAGTCATCTCCAGCCCAGGATTTGGTGTAGCTGTGCTAATTCGCTGACTGAGAAATAAACCAGGGTAATTATCTACTGAGAGGCAGAATTTATTAGGTCTGATGCAAGTGTCTTGTTGTGCTCCTAGAACCTGGTCCAGCTTGTTTTTGGGACCATGCAGGTAGTCTGGACAGGTGCTGCACACACTATAAACAAGATTCTACTGACTTCTGGTCAGTGCAGATCCTATCACACCTCTCAGTCTGGTTCCCTAGGGAAATCACTTACACAATCTAATTATTTGTCTGACCCAGTTTCCAGGATGCTGACACATTGGTCACAGGTTATGTAGATGATTTGGAGACACTTACCAGTTGTCCTTACCAGTTTTGCAAGAATTAGCATCTAAGGAGAGGAAGGAATCCTTATTAATTCTCCCACTGAGGGAGAAGGGAGAGTTCAGCAATTGTTCATTGTGTTTGACAGCAGCGAGGCTCTCGACTGATTTGCACATTGCTCTGATATTCCTTGGTGAAAACACTGCTTCATTCAGCTGCCAAATCAAAAACAAAAGTCAAGGAATGGCTGGGAGAAGATGCCAAGGCATGCTAGGGTAATCCCCAGGGAATAAGAGAGCCTGCATATGTTCTTGCAGGGGGGAGGTGAGGGATGAAGGGGCTGGAGGGATTGGAGTGGGATATGGTGGAGGACACCTGGGGTTATTCCAGAAGGGAGATGTAAAAGCAGCAACCTAAATACATGAATAACCAAGCTTCATTAGCTCCACTTTCAGAGAATAATTTGTTAGGAAAATACTGAATACTTTATTTTGCTGTTTTGGATGCATTTACACGCTGATTTAACCCTCCCACAATTCCTGTAGCAGTCAGGGCTGCTACACCACCTTGCTGTTACACAGCAGGCATCTGCTGTTATTTGACCTGAAAAGATCATTATAGGAGCTTTATTTGCTGCGCATTTAATAAAGCTGTAGCTGTTGTGACTATAACTCATGGCTCCCATGTCATTCCGCAGTGGTGCAACCAGCGATTCAGCATTCCAGGCCCATCAGTTCAAAGGGAAGTGTGAGGGACGCCAATGTATGCCAGAGCATTGGGGCTTTTATTGCTCCTCTCCTCTGTTAGGAAGATACATTCTCGAGGAATTGAGAAGTACAAAGCATCCTCAGACCTTGTAGTGCAAAATGTAAAAAGTGATGTTATCTGCAGAAAGTGGACTTTAGATTCTATCAGCGCACATTTAGCATAAAGCATTTCCTATGGTAATGCCTCTCACTTTCCCAGACTTTTAAAGGCTCCGAGTGGCACACAGGCTGCAGACCTCTTTGTAATGTTAATGAATCATCTTAATGGACTGTTTTAGCAGAAACATTCATCACCTTTTGTCCCACAATGATTTTTTTTTTGTTATACTTAAATGGTTAAGTAGGCAATAAATGCCTATCAGACCAACCACTATGCTCTAGTAATCCACCTCACTATAAATCACCAGTGGATTATTATTGTCCTGTTTAATTAACACTCTTAAGGGATTCTATCATTTGATAGACTTTCACCTTGCACTAAGAAGGCATTAACATTTGAAATAAGAAGTGTGTTTATGTGAAAAGCATTAATCAGCATGACCTGGAACTGGTAGTGGCGGGTTGGATGAAATATGTGCCCGTGTCCATGGGTGAGGGTTCCTTACATCAGTTTTTAATGGAAGCTATGGAATACTTACCTAAGTCATAGCAAATGATAGTTGCAGGGTAATCTTTAATCAGGTCTAAAAGACATTTGGCTGTATTTGGTTGAAAGCAGTAAATTTAACAAATTTTATTCCGGTAGTTTGGAAGGCAATGGTTTTGTGAGTGTAACAGGCTTGTTTGTGGTTCAGTTCAGTTTTTAGAGGACTGGATCAGACCCTTTTCTCTTTCTGCAACAGAAGGTGAGAGGGGAATTCTGATCCTGTTGCTCCTGTGTGAACTCTTTTCAGACTTCCCAGCCACAAAGAGTAAGCCAAGCAGCCAGAGTTCCTGGGAAGGACAGGCGTGTCCGGAGGCTTGGATGCTCTTTGCAGAACGATCCCAGCAGCTTTTTCCAAACACAATTCCCACACTGTGACACCAACTCGACGCAGGATCACTCTCAATATACAAACATTTTTGTACCTAGTACAGCTCCATGGTGGTTTTTTCCTCCTGGCAGAATATAAAGGTGGCAGCTTGGTTTTTTTTCCCCTCATATAGTACAATTTAATGCATTTACAAGTAATTTCCTCATCTTTTGTCAGGAGAGGAAGACATTTGAAAAAGGCTCTTGTTAAGGCAGTGTTTCCCATCCATGAAATCTTATCCTGCTCTCTTTGATTTTGTTACATTGGTAATACCAGTAGTGCATTTACCAACTGCTCCTTCTTTGGATTCCAGCACTAACAGCAGCCTTGTGAGATAACCCACTGCCGAATTTCATTTTACAGACAGAGAACTGACATGTGCAGGGATTTTCTGAGGTCTTTAAAAGTCAAAACTAGTAGCAGAGCTCAAGAGATCCTGGTTCTTGTCTGCACACAGACCTCGTATGCACATCCCATTCCTCCTGGCGTTTTCATTCAATTATTTCCTAGTATGGACTCCTGCAAATTAAAGAACAAATAAAACTGCTAAGTGGAACACAAACACACTAAATCTTTTTAATTAAGAGATTGAATCTCTTAGTATAAATTCATTTCCTGAAACAAAACTCCAATTATGTAAGATTAATTCTTTCCTCTGAGATTGCAGGGATTTATTGACTAACAAAATCTTCTATTGCGTAAATGGAAATGTTCTTTTTAATGCAGCCTGCTGCTCAGAGGCAAAACCATAGCATTAACCTTTTCACTGGGCATTTTTGTTTTAGTTGCATGCTAATCTGCCAGGTTTCTTTCCACTTGTAACAGGAAAGGGGTGAAATGCTTACCACATCTGAACATGTGGTAAATAACACAAAACACTAAAGGAGTTTAAACAAGATGAGAAATTAAACTAAGCTCCTAAAAAGCCTGTTGTGACTGCAGGAGGAATTGTAATGACAGAAAGAAGAATATCAGGTGTGCAGGGCACTGTTGTGAGGAGGTGTGTGTGTGTGTGTGTGTGCCATTGATCACACAATAGTTTTTTCAAATCATTTAACACAGATGCACAAAATCCACAGAGTTTCAAGTGCAGGCACGTCCTGAGAAGAATCTCCTTCATTCCCTCCAGTCACACCCAGCTCATTAAATCCATCACTGCCTCGCTGTAAGCCCCAGGGTTCAATCTTTTCTAGAGCACTGTTACTATCCAACCTTTTAACTCATAGAGTGGGCAGCCAAGATTTCATGTCTATGCATATGGTAGGACTCATAGCCAATATTTCCTATAGTTTCCTCCTCTCCATCCCAATCTGGATATATATAATAGTTTGGTTATGTTCTTGGGGTTTTTTGAGCATATTTTGGGGGGCTGTTTATCGTTGAGGTTGGGGGTCTTTTTGGATAGGTAAAATTTCAATGTTGCTTTCAGATTACTTTCTTACATCCTGTTCCAATAACCTGTATGAGGGTGGCAAGTTAAAAGGTAATAAAATCAGGAATCTGTGCTCCATGTAAGTAGCTGGCCATGAGAAACTGCAGCAGGGATGGATATTGAATGACTTCAATAGTCCAGCCAGGTTTTATCAGAACAGGTCATCAACCTGTAGGCTGCCTAAACCTGTTCCACTGCTTCCCCATTGATTAAATATCTGGAAGCATTTACACCTATATCAAATTCTCCATAATCTATTTTATCTTAATGACACCCAAGTTCTTTGTCAAGGGCAAAAACGTTCCCTCCAGTGGTGAAAGAGGATGGTGTATCTCCTTAGTGTACTTCAGTACATTGAATTTCCTTGAAGCCAAACGATGATCTCAGGTTCTCATGGGATGAAATATTAGCAGGACTGCAGGGATATAAAGGAGGTAAAACCTTCCTGTGTATGCACAGATGTTAAGGAATTTAAAACTGGATTTTTTTCATTTGATTACAGACCTGACAAATACAGAGGAAAAGAAGGAATACAGAGAATATGTAGCTTCCAGCCAAGTTCTGATGGCTAAAATTCCTTCTGAATCTCAATATCTGTATCATCAAAACAAGACAAAGGGTTTTGCCTGGAGTTGTCACCTGTTCCTGTCATTTGGGGATTTCCACTATCCTTCCACTGTGCTGGGCCCAGCCTATTTTCCTGCTCTCCCTCTCTGCCCCAGACAGAGATGCAAACATCCTGGGCACTGCATTCCCTTCATTTTGCTTCAGACTCCTAATTGGTTTTGTCTTTCTTCCCATTTTCACCCTCTTTCCTTTCTTTTTTTTTTCTTTTCTTCCTTCCATAGTCCATGACAATAGGAGTCAGGGGAAACAGTGTGGAAATACATTAAAATTCGGGAAAAAACCCACCAAAATCTCAACCTAGGGGCTGGAAAAGGTGGAAAAAGGCTGTTTACTTACTGTCTTGTTCATGAGTAAGGAGCATCATAAATAATTAGGAGATGGCAGGTTCAAGAACATGCATCTTTGAGAATGAGTAGTTAACCTGTGGAACTCCTGTCACAGGATGTGTTATGTTAAAAATGTGCAGGAAATCCATTAAAAAAACCTGATGAATACAAAAACACCAGGAGAAATCCGTGAATACAAAGTTATTCCAGAAGTCTTTGAGTCAAAAACGTGGTGGGAATACATCACTAAACATTGGTCTCATGATGTCCAGTATTTCTTGCTGTCAGAAGGAGAATATTAGTCTAGGTGGATTTTGGATTAACAAGTATAATAGGTCTTATGCTTTTTATTAAGAATAGAGGGCAGGATGCAATTTATCCCTTAGTTGTCAAACAGGACTACAAAGTGTTGTGGTGTTTGCTCTCCTTTTACTTTTTCATCCCTTAATCCAATCCAGTGAAGTGTGGTAGATGTTTCTTATATTTTGTTGCCAGCTGTTTTAAGAAGTTCATACAAAAGCTTCTCTCATCAAGAAAATTTATGTGTGGGCACATGAATCCTTGCAGCAGTATGTTGAAGCACAGAGACATTGTTAAATCAGATCCAAACTGATGGACTCAGTACAGCAGGGATAAAGTCTCAGGAGTGGGTTTAAAAAAAGAAAAGTTTCAAACACTAATCAATGTAATAAAGCATGAATCTATATTTCTATATCTCCAGACATTATCTTTACCATTACAATTTTTCTGTGGATTAAGCCTTAGTTTGCCTGTAAGGAAATTCATGTCTTGAATTCTAACACTGTAGAGATAATTATATCACCATGTTGTAAACATTTTGTGTTTCTTGAATAGAGAGTCTGTATTGAAAATATTAACCACTGGTCTGTGGAAACTGAAAAGTTGCAAAGGAAAAGAAACCAATTTTCTCAGTGGGTACTGAACAGATGAATGGTTGGAACTGTGTTTGGGAAGCACTAAAATTGCTATATGCCATCTGAAAAGTGCCAGTGGATTTAAAATCCTGAGGGAAAGGTGAAAACTTGCTGGTGTCACAAAGTGCCTTAAATGGAATATCTGTAGTTTGAGTGATCAAAATTAACCCCTTTACTCTCGTGCACATCTGGCAAACCAATGCTTAGATAAATATCACATCTGATGTAACAAATACCTGAAAGTGCAGGTAATAAATACAAGAAAAAACCTGTCTTGATTATTCAAGTAACTGCTTCTAGTTATTTAGCATGTTCATGGTTTTTGGGCCAATAGAGTTTTGCAGTTCCTTTTCAATTGAGGTTTTTTTCAACTTCTCTTTTAATCCCATTGGACATGGTGATGCAATAGTGCCCAAACAATTGAATGAATTCATTGTGAAGAACTAATTTTTGATTCAGAGATGGTAGTCAATATTGCATTGCAAATTAAGCACTATTGGGGTTTGCTTCTAGAAAAAGAATTCATTCCTTAACAAAAGATGGCATTCTGTCAACTACTGATTGCATACAATGGATTTTAAACAAAACCAGGTATGTATGTAACATGCCTGTAAGATTAAATGTGTGTAATACTGTAATTTGTGTAATATAAAAGGTAGGAGATATCTGAAACAATAAGAAACCAGAGGATGGCAATTTTTTTGTTTTCTATTGGGTTTTTCAGCTGTACTCATACTTGGGTGTTGTTTTTGTAGTTTGTGAGGGGGTTTTGTTTTTGCTTTTCAAAGAATGCCTGAAAAATGAGTAACATTTTTTCCTAATTTTCAACTGAACCTCCCACGCTGTGATTTATGGCCACTGCTCCCTGCTCTGTGTTATGACACTACCTACCCTGAACTTGGCTGTCATCTCTGTAACTGCTGTGCAGGCAGAGACCAGTCCTTGGCCTTTGTTTTGCCAGGACAAGCAAGCCCAGCACCTTCAGTCCCTCCATTTCACCCCTGTGCTCTTGACCCAGAGCATCCCAGCACCTTTCTCTGAACCTCCTGTCGATTCTCCACACTGCTGTAGGGTTGGGGAGCCAAAACTGGGCACAGCATAACCAGCCCCACCTGTCTGAGTTTGTCCAGCCTCACTGCCAGGTCCCTGCTCTGCTCCATCTCTGCCTCTTTCCTTGCCAGGTTGGTACACAGAGGTGTCTGGGAGCTGCTTGTGCCTGTTCAATTCAGTGGAAAATTCAGGGTTTGAGATCTTCAGCCTTTTTCTCATTGTAATCTTCAGGTCACCATCCCAGCTATTGGCAGAGCCCTATTTTCCTGTTGTGCTTGGCTTTGGAGATGCTGGCTTCTGTGCAGGACACACCAGAGGCAGAAACTCCATCCCTCTATTACCACATAGATAGAGGCATGACTAGAAAAAAGGAGAGTATGACAGGTTTTTCCATGGATGAATAACTTCTGTGCCCTGGGGACTGTAAATAGCTGGTATAAATCAATGCAAATTGGCTATTACTAATCTTGCCAGTAATGAAGTGAGAATGAATGGAGTACAAAGATGAACTTTACATATCGTTAGCACCAATCTGCCTCGCTGCATTTATGGGCAAGGCTCTACCTAGGAGGTCAGTTGGCAAAACCTGCAGGTTTTTCTTTTGGAAATTATGCATTTGTGCTGCACAGAAATGTCTCTCCAACATCAAGTCCATTTGGGGATTTTACAGTTATGAAAACTTGAAAACAATTGTTTCACAATTTCTCAAGCACTCAGCAGCAAATACTTTTATTACAGTGCCTTAGCATCACAGTATATAATTTAATATGTTTATTACAAGAGTGTCATATAAAACACTGAAGTGTATAATTTCAGAGTAAAAGTTCACTTTCAGTTTAGCTCTCAAACAGAAAACAGAATGATCTGCAACACAGAAAAAAGAATCAAGACTGTTGTTGTTACCCCATAACAGCAGAAAATTAACATGAATGAGGGTAATGACTGGATATTCTGCAAGAACATATCTCATAATGCAGGCACTAACTACAGAGGTTATGAAAAGAGAAGTTTTCCACTAGGATTGGAAATCAGTTTGAATCTCCATAAATATTGGTGAAGATTTTGATGTATTGGTCATCATAAAACAGCTGAAATATGTAGAAAATGTATTTAAACCTTTAAGGAATGGTTCTCTCCTGCTTGAATCTTTCTGAGGGAAGAGCCAATAATGTAAGAGCAGCTGTTCAGCAACACCTATTATTTGCTTACATTTCATGACTAACATGAGGCACCCCATCGTTAAAGTGAGAGTTAGGAATTGGCTCTCCTGATTTACTTGCTAGCATTCCATAATTTTGCTGAGGATATGATCTCATCCAGCTCTCCACACCACCTAAGAATCTGCACTGGTTGATGAGCATGTTAATTTTCCTTCTGAAGAAGTATCAAACTTCACTAAAGAGCTGAAAGGTAATTTTCAGTTTAATTTATAAAGAAAGTTTTAGATATTCTTTTCTTGAGACTAATGGATGGTTGAAGATATCTTCGACAATGTCATTTCTATATTTTTTATTTCTTCTTGACGCACTGGGGTCCCAATCTTGCATTCCTGGCACTCAAAGCTCATGCAAGGCACAAATAGGAATTTCCATCCTACCAAAGGTACTGCTGGCAGCAAATGGCTATTTCTTGTTCATTTATTGTTTGTTAAAATGAATGTGCTAACTCCAAAAAAGCCTGAATTTTGCAGGAGCACAGAACTGTTGTATATTTCTTTCTAACAACACGTATGATGTAACCACAAGGCTGATGACTGAGATATGAAATCCAGCAGAGACTACAGAAAATAATTTTGTTAATATTTTTGCACTGACTTAATTAGAAATGAGGGTTTTTTAATGATTTAGTTAAATTGATGCAACATCCTGTAATGGACACAACCTTGCAGATGTAGAGATGTTCTTAGTATGTAAGTAATCATAGTAAATTATAATAATATATCTTATATTAGTAAATTAAGTAAAGGATCTTAATCAATTGCATCATGATCTTATTCAAAATTCCTTTTCTGCTTTCCCATTTTGCCATATGTTATATATCAGACAAAAAGTATTTTTCTGTAAAAACAAAACCAGGCTTACTACAGCTATGCATGGACACTGTGCATTTCTCTATGTGGGAATAGTGACCAAAATAGTTATTTCTGAATAAACTATCCATAACAGCTCCCTGTGTGGATATTCTAGTCTGGAAAAGTCATGGGTCAAATAAGTCATTGTAGAACAGCTGATCCTGCAATAGCAATTCCAGTCTGCTTTGCAGTGTGGAGAAGTCCTTAGTCAACAGCTCCAAACTCCTCTTTCTGCCAGAAGATTTTTCTCTTTAGAGAATAATATAAATCTGTTCTATTCAATTCTTTAAGGCCCAAATTCTGCACTGAGCTCCCTTTGGGAACCATATGTGAGATCAGTCAGGGAGAACTTTATATTATGGGAGTTTGTATTTATTTGCACAGACTCCACGGTTTTATTACACATTTCATTAACACCTTGCTGTGGCTGTGAGCTGTACACACCTTTGGCTGTGGGACATCTGGGTGATTCTTCTGTTCCAGAGCCTCCTAGATCCCTAAAGCAGGAGGCAGAAAGTTTCCTGGAAGAAGATCCATCAAACTAAACCCGAGGTGTTTGGTGGCTGTCCTGGCCAGCAGCAGTGGGACAAGGCAAAACAGGGCAAAATGTCACCCCTTCCTCCACATCCAGGTACAGGGATGGGTGACAGCAGTGACATCAGCTGACAATTTTGAGTTTGCTCTGAGAACTGAGAAAAGAGTGGT